>OZ014525.1:460616462-461816462 GCA_963966055.1 Lathyrus aphaca | reverse complement strand
TTTTTACAACTTCCATGCCATTCATTCTTTTGTATACTTGTTCATTTTGTGAATCACTTTAGTTCCCACCCTTTTTGTGAGAAAGCCTTCCATTGTTCATATATGCTCGGAGTACCAACATTCTTGTTTTAACTGGATTTCATTATGTTTAATCTTTTGTTTGTGTTGTTTATACGAAAGCATGAAAATGATAAAGGCATTTTTGTTTCATATTGAGCATAACTACCTAGCCAAATAGTCAAATTACCATGTGAGTGTGCGCGCATTTGTTAACCCCTTTGAGCTTTGTCAATATCTGTATTTCGTGTGAACTTGATGCTTGTCTATGAGTGTTAGTTCTCTTTTTGTATGGATTTTGATTCTTTTTTCTTGAACCCTCAACCATGAATTATGGTTTGAATTTTTACCTTGCCTTAGAAAGTAGGGAGTATTCACACTTTGATGTTGGTTGAATTCAAGTTGGGGAGAGCAATGTTTGCTCACTTATGTTGTTGGTTTCTACGAGGTTGTGAAAATAATATAGAAAAGTATGAAAAAGAAAAGAAAAAAATGATAAGAAGCTTTGAAAAAGAAAAACAAAAAGAGTAGAATAATGTTGTGCTAATAAGTTCTATTGTGTTTGGTGTAAAATTTGGGATGAAAGAAAAGGTTTGATTGGAATTCTATGTTTGAAACTTTGTGAGTTGATCACTCCCTTAGGTTTATGAAAGTTTTTGTTTCGATTAGCTTTAGGAATTATCCTTTGTTTGTTCACCCGACCATATTACAACCCTGAAAGTCCTTTTGATTCTTGCTTTTGTGTTTTCAACATGATTTTTGGATGATTGCATAATTTAGTCTTTTGTTTGCAAGATTGTTGTGTGAGTGAAAAAATCCTCATTTTGTGTTTTTCATCTACCGATGATTGTGTACTAGGTGTGATTCATTTGTGAATTAATGTTGTTTTAGAATGTTTGGCATGACTTTTGTATCAGCATTTGTTTCGTGATTATACTATTGTTGAAGTTTAGTGGTAAGTATTTACTTTGGGTGTATTGTTTTCGTTTGAACCATGCATTTCTTTTTCGATTTCAAAACCTGTTGATTCGTGATTCTTGGATTATCATCCTTTGTTTCTCTATATGTTTGGTTTTGTTTGAGGACAAACAATTATGTAAGTTGGGGAGAGTTTGATAAGTGCAAATTGTAGCTATTTTTGTATATAAGTTTTGTTTCACTTATGAAAACTTTTTGTTAGAATCGTTCGAATAAACTCCGCTTTGTTTGTAAATACATTTACCTTACATTATAGTGTGTATATTACGTTATCTTGTAAATATTATTGAATTTAATTGTATTCTATTTATTGTTGTTGGTTTTACATCATTGATATTGGAGCATTGTTAAATAGAGAATTGAATAAGCTTTCCAACGCTTCGAATCGGGCAAAAATCGGAGTTACGGTTCAAAAGATATGAAGAAAATAATTTTGGTTGCTCGCAGAGCGAGCTCAGGGCGAGGTTTCCAGCAGGTTGCTCATTGAGCGAGCCAGAGCTCGCTGAGTGAGCTGTTAAGGCGGTTTAACAATTTTTTAGGTCTCGTTGGGTGAGCCCTGCGATCTTTACAGCTTATAAAAGAAAAAAAACATATTTTTTAGGGATGGTTTGGGTATTTTTTGCTCCCACTCCATCAAACTTCATTTCTTCATAGATTTAGCTTAGAAAACATCAATGGAGCTTGCAATCGGATGATCCGGAGTCGAATCTCTCGTCGATTGGTGTTGACAAACCAATAAATGTTTGGTTCTTCTTCTTCTCTTTTCTTTGTAATCTCTATTTAGGGGTTTTGTATGTGTATTTACTTTGATCCTATGTATATTTGTTGATCATGGTGTTATATTAAACTTTCTTTACGCATCTTTATCGATGTTGTCCTTGATTTTTGCTTTATGTGTGGGGTTTGGGTTGTGTTAGAGATAAACATCACAAATTTTGATTAGGGATTATTATCTGTTAGTTTCTGGATGATAGAGATAGATTTAGAGCTAATAATATTTATGGGTGTCAGATCTTAATGCTTTCATGTCGGTTGTGTCGGGTGCGAGAGTGTCAATGCGAGTGATATGGATGTCTTTCGTAACTTGAGTCGGGTGCGAGAGTGGCGATGAGAGTAATACGGTTGTTCTCTAAACTCAGTGTGTCAGAGATGGACACTGTTGTGAGCGATGCCAGATGATATTGATGAGTATTGTATGTTGAGTATAACTGGTCGATAAGTTTAAGTTTGTGACGAGTAGATTATATGCATGCCTGATAAGTTTCTTCGATATGAAAAATGAATTCTTTTTATGTTAATATTTACTTTTCTGTTTCTATGTCTCAACCCATTCAAACCAAGCTTAAAAACTTAGAGTTATCGAATGGCAGTTCAGTAGCACCGATCTCTGTGGACACGATAAATTCCCGGAAAAATACTTCCAAAACTTTTGTTGCTTTCCGCTGTACCGCATACCAACAGGGACTGAGTATTCTTTCTCTCACAAAGAGTTTGGTGATTTATTAGGTTTTCAGACTACCCCCGATGCTATTCCTGAGACGCCAATGGGGTAGTTTATGAGTAGAGAAGTGGAGAAGTTTTGGAGTGATATCTCTGGTGTGTCGCTCCCACCAGATGACACATGGCCAGAAGGGGTACAGACGCGAATGGTCGGCGAAAAGAGAGAACATGAAGGTGAACTGAAAAGAGTCTCCAGCTAGGCATTTTTATCCTGAAGGAAAGGTAATGCTGCATAGACCTAAGAAAAGATGGATAAGACGGTCGCGAACCAGAGAAACTGAGAAAGGGGGTTGGTTAAAACCTGGGAAGGTATTAGCACCCAGATTGTCCGTCGTACTCGACGGGATCCACGCTCGAAAGTCTGTGTTTAAAAGGGTAGTGTATGTGCTATCTGTGTGCAAAAGCTGGAAAAGAATGTACAGGTATCAGTGCAAGAAAGTGAAGTGAGGTGCTCAGGAATGAGGCTTAAAAGAATGATGCTGGAAGAGGGGGGAGGGACAGAGACTTTTGTTCGATAACAGTTAAGTTATGCCTTCGTATCCTCTCGTGCAATGAGAAAGTCAGAACACCGTAGTCTGACTCAAAGAGACTGAAAGATAAATTGACTGATGAACTGCCTGCTTGTCTATGCTCAAGTGTATGACCTGTCTGTCTCAGGTGCTAACTGTCTTGCATTAGACGGAAGAAGCAAGTTCTCGTTTATGAGCGAATGAGGTGAGAAAAGAATCCCGGAGGAGACGATTATTGTTTGTTTTTTATGTTTTCAATCTTTTATTGCTTTTTTGGAGTTTGTCATAAGAAAATGAGCTTAAGCCTAAACCAAGGGTTAGTAAACTCATCACATCCTCCCTCTGATTAGGGGTAATGAGAATACCTTAAGTGTGAAGTAAGCACCTCACACTTGATCACCATGATGTAGGACTAAGATCATTAACCTACTTGCAATTATTTAGATGTTTTTGGAGTTTGCTTAGTGTTAAGTAATGAGTTTAAGCCATAATCAAGGATTTAATGGACTCATTACACCATCCTAATAAAAGGATAATAGATGAGAGCATTTAAGCTGAGGAAGGCTCCTCAACTTAATCCATGATTAGGGATTAACCTCATGACAAAACAAAGTCTTTATTAAAGTGGATTTTAGTTAATGGTAAGATTAAGAAGTGGATTTTATGGTTTGTAAGACAACTTGAGGGGGACTTGTCCATTAACCCTAGGGTTAGTCCTTCTTAACCAATTAAGGAAGAATTAGAACCCTAATGCAAGGCCCAAGTTACAAGCTTGATGTCTTAGTGATTATTAAGATGGATTTATTAAAGGAGTTAAACATATTAAGGGTTTAACACTTAGGATTAAAGTTATATACTCCATCCTAAGAGAAGGATACAGGCATAACCTTAATCACAAAGCCTTAAAACCTTGAAGGTTTAGTCCCTGATTATAGGATGAGAGGAGAGACTCAAAAGATGAAAAAAAGGTAAATCTAATGGGGAACTAATCAAACCCTAATTGTTATCATGCTTGGGTGTTCCTAGGGTTTATGAGGCTTGCAAGAGATCTTCAAGAAGAGCCACCAAGGAAGAAGCAAAAGAAAGGAGGAGAAGCAGAAGAAACAAGTCAACTTACTTCACTTAAGAAGATAAGTTGCTTGAAGAAAGAAAGTGAGGAAGGAACATGAATGAGCAAGCTCACTCTAAAGCAAAAGTAAAATGCAGCAATGAATGCATAAGAGAGATGAGAAGAGATTGTGAGAAGTGAAGGTAAATTCACTTCTCAAAGTACTTGCCACCTGAAAAGTTAGCAAAAGAAATGAAATGAAATGAAAATGAAATGAATGCAAGGATGCAAACCAAAACCAGAAGCATATTCATGATGCAAATGATGCTAAGAAACGATGCAAATGTATGTCATGAGTTGTGAATGATCATACAAGCAATGAGGATGCAAATGAAGCATGTAAGGAGCATGAAAGTTCATGAAACTTCATGGGATGTAATGAATGCATATCATGGCAAATGGATGAAGAAATGATCAAACATGATTCTAATGTGTCCTAGGATGTCTTATGTGTCATGTGAATGCATAAAATGTCATGGCAAGTTCATGAATGCAAGCATATGCAAGATGTATGCAAATGAACATGCAAAATTAGGGTTTTCATGCAACATGAGATGCAAAACTCAAAAGCAGAGATAAATCACAAGATAAAAAATTGAAAATGCAATCAAGAGAACCCTAACCCCATATGATTTCACACACCAAAGGAGGAGACCTAACTCTTAACCCTAAGGAAGTTATGATTTTTCTAAGCTACCTAGGGTTTTAAGGTACCTAAAGGGAAAAAATACAAATCAAATCAAAAAGGAAGAAGAAATTTGTGACAAAATTATGCTAGAAAATACATGCCAAATGAAGATCAATTCAAAAAGAACCATTGTCATGCCATTCTTGGTTAGGTAGAAAATAATTCTTGAAGTTAGGGTTCAAAAATAGGATTTTATGAACCCTAAATTCAAAGAAAAAATGTCAAAATGATTCAAAACCAAAAATAAATTTGTGTGGATGGTATGACAATGTCTCTAAATGTTTAAAGATGCAATATGAATTTTTTGGGATTTTTTAGAAACCTAAATGATATTTTAATTAATTAATTTTCATTAATTAATTAAAATAAACATTTAAATGCTTAAAAAATGATTTATTAATGTAAAAAATAAAAATAAAATATTTTTGGGTTAAGAAAATTATTTAAAATTAAAATGCTGAATAAAAATATTTTTTGAGAATTTCTAACTATTTTAAATAAAATGTGCAAAACAAATAGAAAAATATGAAATAAAAATTAAAATAAACAAAAGTAAGCTGAATGGAGGGCCTGGATTGAAACTGGGAAGGGTCTGGGTTGACTGGCGCCACATCCAATGGCCCATATTCAAATTCACTTAAACCTAATTAAATAATTAATTAAACCAGATTAATAACTAATGAAAAGATCCAAGCCGTTCACTGCATGCGGGAAAGACAAATCAAAGGGTCCACATTCAAAGTTTACCCTAACCCTAATTAAGCCACTAATGACATTCAGGTGGCCGGAGAAGACCTACGGTCTTCTTCTCCGGCCAGACCTTCACTTGAAAATTCTCAACTTCTTCCCTAGGCACTCTCTAGAGCTCTAAAGCTCCAGATTCACTCCTCCCACTCCCCTGAACCTAAATCCAACCTCAAACCTCATTTCTTTTCACTCAATCTCATGATTCGAAGAAAACATCAAATATGGCAAAAATTTCAGACAAGCAATACATTCTCATTTCTCAACCATTTTCAATAATTTCAAGTTCAGTGAAGCATGCTTAATCATTTTGTAACATAAAATAAAGGTTCTGGAAAAATTAATTCGAATGGCTACCTGAGATGGAGCTTTCAACCCTTGAGCTTTCTGGCTGCTTCCTTGGTGCAAAAAGCCTCTAATGACCTTCCTGAAGAGTTTGCAATGCTTAGAAAGCTTTGTGGATGGCTGGTTTGTGAGTTTGTACTCCACTGGTCAGAAAATCGTATCTAGCTTGCGGTGTGTTCTTGGCTGTTTTGGTGGGTGGTTTGTGATCAGTGATTGATTTAGAAATGAATGGTGGAATTTGTTTTGAGTTGGAGCAAGTGTGATGTGTGTTTCGAAGGAAAATGCAAGAGGGATGATTTTTGTGAACTTGAGAATGCTGAGGTTTCAGACTGCAATCTTGTGTGTTATGGCTTAGGTTTGATCCACATATCAACTTGTGATAGGTCTGTGGAGTGGTTGTGCCCTATTGTGATTGGTATGGCCTTCTTGCAAAAAAAAAGTCAAAAGTTTTTGTCCTTGAGGTATGGGCTGGTTCAGAGGTGGTACAAGGGCATGCCTGGTTCAGCAAGGATCAAGGAGGTCCATGGAATTCATTTTGAGGCAATTCAGCATGTGGGAAATAAGTTATGGGGGTGTTTTGCAATTTTGACAAAGTTTAGCCCTTTTGTGAAATCTTGATGTTCAAGGCATGTGATCTTGCAATCCCTTGGGCAATTCTGATCTAGAAGCAATGCACTATGATGTTATGATGTATTGAAGTGTGTTTGAAGTCATAAAAAGCTTTGGCAAGTGGTTTTGCAAAGAATCCCTCTTTGTGCATTCTTGAAATTTATGTGATTTTTGCCAACTTTGACAAGCCATAACTTGAGTTCAAAAATGAATTAGATCTTGTTCTTGTACTTTTTGGAAAGGGAATGATCCAATCTACAACTTTCATGACCAATAATTTTTCATGAGAAGCATTTTTGGTTGAGAAAGAGGAGGTTGAAAAACTTTCCCAAAATGGAAAGTTTACATTACAAGTCATTTCCTTTTTTGGAAACTTTTGGTTTAGCTCACTTTTCTTCAATTTTGTGAACCTCTAAGCACTTCAATGATCAAATAAAGACCATATACCCTCAATTTGATGAAAAATCCACTTTGGTTCCATGTTGGGGGCCTCAGATGCCCTGATTTTGCTCTGACTTGCTCAAGAGGTTACCTAGTGATCAGATGACTTCCACAATGAATTTCTTCATCAAACTTGGTATGTATGATCCTTATAACATATTAAGACCAATAGAAACAAGAATGACCAAAAAATTTGGAGTTATGGCCTCTGAAACCAAAACCCTAATTTTAGATCATCTGTGTAGTTAAACCCTGGCTCTGCTTCCATGCTTTGCCAGTTCTTGTGATTCTTTGACTTCCTTGATCTTTGGAGGATATAATATAATGATTGAACATACATGGACCTTCTTGAGATGATTGAAGACCTTTGGGGTGGCTCAGATGGATCCTGGATTGCTCAGATCACAAACCCTAGATGTAGATGAACTTGAACCAATGCAGTGAAGCAAAAAATGAAATATGATATGATATGATTAAAATAATGCAAATATGAAAGATCACAAGCCATGGTGTGAACTTAGTGAGGGAAAATTTGGGGTGTTTACAGCTGCCCCTATTCAGACATGAGTTAGTTGTGCAGGGTGTAAGCGTCTGGCTTGACAGACAAACAAGATAACTCGTGGTTGAATACCAAAGACAGTCCGAAATTTGCACTCACTGAGGAGAGGAAGAAAAGGGATATAGATTGTAAAGGAAATTAAAGTATGATTATCAAGTGCGGGCGATGGAGGACGACCATCGAGCAGAGGACGACTGCTGGGGGTAAAGCAATGGCGGGGACGATCGACAAGCTGGGGAAATAAAAAGATCATAATGGGGACGGCCATTATGTAAAGTAACAAGGTTCTATGGGGATTAAAGGCAAAGTCAATGATGGGGACGACCATAAAAGGTGAAGGACGATCACCTAACAGGGTACGGCTGCTCTCGAGTTTTATCATGACATTGGACGAATGTCAGATAACAAGATCAACGACAGGGACGACCATCAGATAAAATTATGAAGGACGATCATCAAAAGATGAAGGACGACCACCTAGCAGGGTACGACTGCTCTCGAGTTTTATCATGACATAGGACGAATGTCAGATAACAAGATCAATGACGGGGACGACCATCAGATAAAATGATGAAGGACAATCATCAAAAGGGGAAGGACGATCACCTAGAAGGGTACGGCTACTCTCGAGTTTTATCATGACATAGGACGAATGTCAGATAACAAGATCAATAACGGGGACGGCCATCGGATAAAGTGATGAAGGACGATCATCAAAAGGTGAAGGACGATCACCTAGCATGGTACGGCAGCTCTCGAGTTTTATCATGACATAGGACGAATGTCAGATAACAAGATCAACGACGGGGATGGCCATCGGATAAAGTGATGAAGGACGATCATCAAAAGGTGAAGGACGATCACCTAGTAGGGTACGACTGCTCTGTTGGGGATAAGGATGAGGGACGGTCATCCGAGGTGAAGGACGATCACCTAGCAGGGGACGGCTGCTGAAAGTATCACGGCATAGGACGAATGTCGGATAGAAAAGGGTTCCAATAATGGAGACTCCGCTGAGGGAAGGATGAGGGACGGTCATCCAAAGGTGAAGGACGATCACCTGGTAGGGTACGGCTGCCGAAAGTAACACGACATAGGACGAATGTCGGATTAGAAAGAAAGTTACTTTTACTGGCGATTTGTTGGGGAATAGTAAACACGGACGAATGTTTACATCCAAGAAATAAAAGATATAAGTGTTTGGCGCGGTGTATAGATTAAAGATGCGGACGAGCATCCTTAAGACCATGATACAGACGAGTATCGGTAGAAACAAACGCTGACGTGTGCTCAGAGATGATGATATGAACGGGTACCAACTGGTTAACAAAGAACACGGACGAGTGTCGAATCTGAGGGGAAAATAAGTGTATACAGACGAGTATCTGTATAAGTAAAAACAAACATTGTGAAGTAAGAGCAAGACACGGACGAGTGCTTAACTTGCTGGGAAAAGTGACACGGACGAGTATCAAAAGAGAAAGTGTATAAGTTATGAGCAACCATTTGTATAGGAGTGTGTAAAAGGTATTCTGCGGGGATAGGATGACACGGACGGGTGTCAAGAGAAAGGAGTGTATTATAAACAAGTGTTTGGGTAACCATGCTGGGGAATGGTGACACGGACAGGTGCCAAGAGAGGGTACAAGCACTGGTTTGGTTTGTATCTGCAGGGGATGATATGACACGGACGAGTGTCGAATGAGTATATATGAACATGTTTTTTTTTATTGCAAAGGGGACGCTTTGGCTTTCTACTGGGGATATGACGTAGACGAGTGTCAAGTAGTATTTGTAATTGAGAGTGCAAAGGGATGCTTTGGCTTTCTGTGGGGATGTATGTTTTGTATACAAGATGAGGTATTGTTGGTATTTACAGGTGACGTGTTTGAACCTGACTTGTGATCATGCAATATGTTTGATTTTTGCCGTAATGCTCCGTATTAGACGGAATGCTACGCTTTTGTGGTGATTTATGATGCGAATGCTATGATTATGCAAAAGATACCGCTCCGGGATTCGGATCCCGCTGCCTGTGGAGATCTCCGACTGATCTGCTTGGAAGGATATCCCAGCTGGGGATGAGATCAATGGGGGATCTGATAGAATGTATGACTCTGCTTGGGGAATTAGATTGCTGATAGATCTATTCGGTAATGGTATAACCCAGCTGGGGATGAGGAAGCTTTCTTCACTTTGTTGTGTGAGAATTTCAGACATTGCTCTTCTTGGAAGAGGCTGTTGCTCTGTGGGGAGACGGTTCCCTGTCCTTGCTGGAGATAAAAGATCTGGCACTCCGGGGAAGAAGAGATCACTTAACGATCCTCCCAGAGGTTTTGGTGAGGATCCTGCTGAGGATGAGGAGGCTTAACAACTCAGCTGGGGAAATGAGCGTTTACTGATGCTGCTCTGGAGAAAATGTGTTGGAGGAGTGATGCTTGACAACTCTGATGGGGAGAAAGCAATTCCGGTGCCATTTGGAGGATGTGCTGAGGAGACAATGATTTGGCAACCTTGCTGAGGAAATGTATTCCTGATACTGCAATCCTGTCAATACAAAGAAATGTATAAGTATCCCGAGGCATCCCTTACCGGATTCCGTCATAGGAGGTTAGATATTCCTAGAAGTAAATATATTTCCTGCAAGCATTTATTTTTAGAAAGGCACATCTGTTTTTATGCAAGTATCTAATCATGAATATTGGACATTTTTGCAAACGAAACAGAAATGTAATAGACGCAGTGTGACTGAAAATTCTGATTTTATTAATTTGTGTGCCCTGAAATGGCAAGTACAATCAAAGAAACAAATCCCCTGAAATGAGGAGATTGTTACAAATTGAGAAAAATGAAGGTGCTGGCAATGTTGATGACGCTTTAGTGAGCTTCCCTTTTGCTATGACCCGTATGACCTTGACGTTCTTCTCATCCTGCTTTCTGAAGAAAGTTGATTCTGACCGATGCTTTAACCTTTCGAAGCTTGCCATGTTGGGAGCGATACAGAAGAATTCAGAATGCAGTTGTTCGCTTATTCTCTAATTTTGCGTGGATCGCCCTTTCGGGTTTTCAATCCACCGGGATACCCATTTTTGCCTGAGCTGTCCAATGCGGCTTTTCAACTCAGCGGGTGTACATTTTTCTTTATTTTCCCTTATTTTTGCCCGAGTCTTTTTATTCTGTTTTTGAATCGCCGGGATGCCCTATTTTTGCCCGGACTTACATTCTGTTTTTATGTCCAGCGGGTCATTTTATGCGAAGTATTTTTTAACTGCATCTGAATTCACAGGGGACAGGAAATCTTCACCATCCATAGTAGTGAGCATCAGTGCTCCACCAAAGAAAACTTTCTTTACTATGAACGGCCCATCGTAATTCGGAGTCCACTTGCCCCTGTGGTCTGTATGAGGAGGAAGGAGTTTTTTCAGTACAAGATCTCCTACATGGTATTCTCGAAGCCTAACTTTCTGATCGAAGGCTCTCTTCATTCTTTTCTGATATAGCTGCCCATGACATATCGCAGCTAATCTCTTCTCTTCGATCAGATTCAGTTGATTGTACCGAGAACGAACCCATTCTGCTTCATTTAATTTGACATCCATCAATACCCGTAAAGAGGGTAATTCAACTTCAACAGGTAGGCTGCTTCCATACCATACACAAGCTGATACGGTGTTGCCCCAGTGGATGTTATGATTGAGGTACGGTACCCATGCAAGGAAAATGGTAGCATCTCATGCTAGTCTTTGTAAGTAACCACCATCTTTTGCACAATCTTCTTGATATTCTTGTTAGCTGCCTCAACAACGCCATTCATCTTTGGCCTGTAAGGAGAAGAGTTGTGATGTTGGATCTTGAAGTCCCGACATAGTTCTGCCATCATTTTATTTTTCAAATTGGAACCATTATCAGTAATGATTCGTTCGGGCACTCCATACCGACATATGATGTCTCTCTTCAGGAATCGGGCTACCACTTGTCTGGTGACATTTGCATACGAAGTTGCTTCAACCCATTTGGTGAAGTAGTCAATGGCTACCAGGATGAATCTGTGGCCATTTGAAGCAGTCGGTTCAATCTTTCCAATCATATCAATGCCCTACATGGCAAAGGTCCAAGGTGAAGAAATCACATTCAAGGGATTCAGAGGCACATGCACTTTGTCCGCATAAATCTGGCATTTGTGGCACTTTCTGGCATAAGCACAACAATCTGCATCCATTGTGATCCAGTAGTAACCTGATCTTAACAATTTCTTAGCCGTTGCATGTCCTCCGGCATGGGTACCGAAAGATCCTTCATGCACCTCGTGCATCAGCAAGTCCGCTTCTGTCTTATCGACACATCTGAGAATTACCATGTCGAAGTTTCTCTTGTACAAGGAACCATCGGTATTCAGGAAGAAACTACCAGCTAGCCTTATTAATGTCTTCTTATCATTGGATGATGCCCCAGGTGGGTATGTTTGATCCTCTAAGAAGCATTTGATATCATGGAACCAAGGCTTGTCAAATTTAGCGATGTCTATAGAGAATACGTACGCTGGTCTGTCAAGTCTGGATACTAAAATCTGAGGCACAAAGTTGGCGGCTTGAACTTTGATCATGGAGGAAATGGTAGCCAGAGCATCTGTAAATTGATTTTCATCTCGAGGGATGTACTCAAGCTTGACTATTGTGAAGAAAGTCAGTAATCTCCTCGTGTAGTCCCGGTATGGAATCAAATGCTCTTGGTGGGTGTACCATTTACCGTTGGTCTGATTGATTACCAGAGCTGAATCTCTGAACATATTTAAAGTCTTGATCCTGAGGTCAATGGCTTCCTCAAGACCCATGATACAGGCTTCGTATTCAGCTTCGTTGTTAGTGCAGTTAAAGGTGAGCTTTGCCGAGAAAGGCATGTGAACTCCTTTAGGTGTAATGAGCACTGCACCAACTCCACGGCCATTCATGTTGACAGCCCCATCAAACATCATTGTCCATTCTTCTTCTGGGTCAGGCCCTTCAGTGTGAACAGACTCTTCATGATCTTTTGCTTTCAGGAACATGATGTCTTCATCAGGGAAGTCAAATCTCATAGGCTGGTAATCATTAATGGGTTGCTCAGCAAGATAATCAGACAGTACACTGCCTTTGATGGCTTTCTGAGATGTGTACTGAATGTCATATTCTGTCAGAATCATTTTCCATCTTGCAACCCTTCCGGTAAGTGCTGGCTTCTCAAATATGTACTTAACTGGATCCATTTTTGAGACCAATAAGGTAGTGTGGGTCAACATATACTTCCTTAGTCGGCGAGCAGCCCACGCTAAAGCACATCAAGTTTTCTCGAGCAGTGAATAACGTTGTTCACAGTCGGTAAACTTTTTGCTTAGGTAGTATATTGCATACTCTTTTCGACCAGACTCGTCATGCTGGCCCAGCACATACCCCATTGATCCTTCTAATACTGTCAAGTACATTATTAGAGGTCTCCCTTCAACTAGGGGCATAAGGATTGGAGGTTCTTGTAAGTACTCCTTGATTTTGTCAAAAGCCTTCTGGCAGTGTTCATTCCACCTCACCGCTTGTTCTTTCCTTAACAACTTGAACAGGGGCTCACAGGTTGCTGTAAGGTGAGATATGAACCGTGAAATGTAGTTCAATCTACCTAGGAAACCCCGAACTTCTTTTTCTGTCTTTGGTGCGGGCATCTCTTGAATGGCTTTGACTTTGTCAGGGTCGACTTCAATTCCTTTTTCACTTACAATGAACCCTAGCAATTTAGCGGATCGCACCCCAAATGTGCACTTGTTGGGGTTTAACTTCAACTGGTATTTTCTCAGACGTTTGAAAAGCTTCAACAGATTTACCAGATGGTCTTCTTCTGTGAGGGACTTAGCAATCATGTCATCCACGTAACATTCAATTTCTTTGTGGATCATGTCGTGGAATAATGTTACCATAGCCCGTTGATAAGTGGCACCCGCATTCTTCATTCCGAACGGCATTACCTTATAACAGAAGGTACCCTAGGGTGTGATGAAATTTGTCTTCTCCATGCCTTCAGGTGACATCTTGATCTGATTATATCCTAAAAATCCATCCATGAAGGAGAATACCGAGAACTGAGCCGTGTTGTAGACCAATACATCAATGTGAGGTAATGGGAAGTCATCCTTCGGGCTGGCTCTGTTCAGATCCCGGTAATCCACACACATCCGTACTTTGTCATCCTTCTTAGGCACAGGTACAATGTTAGCGACCCACGACGGGTAACTAGTTACAGCAAGGAAATCGGCGTCCCACTGTTTTTGTACCTCTTCTTTTATCTTCATTGCCATATCCGGACGAGTACGGCGCATCTTCTGTTTTACTAGAGGACAGTCTTCTTTCAAAGGTAACTTGTGCATAACAATGTCGGTATCCAACCCTGGCATGTCTTGGTAGGACCAAGCAAAGACATCAACGTACTCTCGAAGCATGTCAATAAGTTGTTCCTTCACTGAATCTTGCAGACGGGCCCCAATCTTCACTTCTTTCAAGTCTTCTTCGGTACCAAGATTAACTGTCTCAACTTCCTCCTGATGAGGAGTGATAACCTTCTCCTCTTGCCTTAGTAGTCTGGCTAGCTCTTCAGGTAGCTCATAATCTTCTTCAACCCCTTCATCAGCTTGATTAACCGGATTGCCGAAGTCATACGAAGTCATAGCAGTGTCGTTGTCGGTGCAGTCTGGAGGGTACTCTCTGCAAGGGTTTAGATTTGTTCATTTTAGTGATCAGTTTTATCTTGTTTGAAAAAGTGAAAATTTATTATTTTGAAAACATTGCCATTTTATTGTTTTGTACAAAAAATGAAAAATGAAAAACAGTGAGCGGAAAAAGAGACTCATTTGCAAAAGATGTCCTGGTATTCATTAATTGATCGTTTGCACAAAATACAAGATGGCCCGATTACAAAATGAGTCCTGACATCTTGGGCAAGATGCAGGACTTAATGCATGCTTAAAAGACAGGAAATAATAATTACTCTGCAGGAGTAACTCTTATAATTTCCTGGGAAGACCAGTTAGAGACTTGGTTCCCTGGGATCCTTGGACGTATCCAGCTTTCCAGGTTGCGTTCGTCTTCTTCCTCGTCTTCCAGACTATTCACAGCATCCGGGGTAAGCATTCCCCCGCTGACAAATTTGGGCTCCGTTGCAGCCTCCAGTTGATCTTGTAGAGTTGGTCTGTAACCCAACCCGAATCTTACTTCTTTCTTTTCTACTGGCATCAGCTTGCTCCAACCTTGAGCGATACCCTCTTCAACAACCTTCCGGGCTTGTTGATATGAAGTGATAGAAGTTCCAGACACATCAGTTGCTTCATTGATATTAAGGGCCTCAAACCCCTGACTCATAGTCTCATGGATCTCCCCATCCATTTCTATGTACTTGTAGGTAGCCAGCTGGCTAACGAAAATGTCTTCCTCCCCGCAGATTGTGATGATCTGGCCTTCCCACTCAAATTTTAATTTCTGGTGAAGGGTAGATGTAACAGCACCAGCGACGTGAATCTAGGGTCTTCCCAACAAACAGCTGTAGGCTGGCTGTATGTCCATCACGAAGAAAGTAGTTTTAAATATTTGTGGGCCAATCATCACAGGTAAATCAATCTCTCCAAGCAGTGATCTCTCAGAGCCATCAAATGCTCTCACCACCAAGTTACTTGGATGTAATGCCAAACCATCATACTCCAACTTCACCAAGGCTTTCTTTGGGAGGACATTGAGCGAAGACCCAGTGTCTACCAGTACATGGGAAAGAACAACACCTTTGCATTCTAAGGTGATATGTAAAGCCTTGTTATGACTGCGTCCCTCCGTTGTTAAATCAGCGTCTGTAAAGCCCAGTCCATGACTGATGTTAACATTTACAATCACTGTTTCCAGCTGATTAACCGTAATCTCTTCCGGCACATAGGCTCCGTGCAGGACCTTCAAAAGTGCATTCCTATGGGCTTCGGAACACATCAACAAAGACAATATAGATATTTTCGAGGGCGTCTGATGAAGCTGGTCCACCACTTTGTAATCACTCTTTTTTATTATTCTCATGAATTTGTCCATCTCTTGTTCAAAAGACATCTTCTGAGTTTCTCTTACAGCTTGCTCTTCGGGTACCACACTCTTCCCTTTTGCTTTGGCAGCAGCTTCTGCTTCTGCATTGGGTCTTGGTGTTTGTGACGCAAAAAGGTGTCCGCTTCTGGTGAAGCCTCCGCCTCCCCCAACATTGTCAACTTGTGGTGAAGAGGTTGATGAATCCAGAGTGATCTTCTTTCCGTCGTAGTAGAGATCAGAGTCGTAATGCCAAGGTATGGCATTACTGCTTTCATAAGGAACAGGTCCAGGTACCGTGATGGTGACTGGACTGATTGCTGTAGGGGAAAGAACTGTGATAGTATGTGGGTCGTAGTAGATTGTGACCGGAGATCTGACAGGAGGTGTTGCAGTTTGTTGTTGAAAATTGTTGTTGGGATGAACATTTGTCGGATCATAATAGATCGTGACTGTTGAGACATCTTCATTAGTATTTGCTGGTGTTGTAGGCGTTTTCGTTGATAAGATGGGTGCTGATGTTGTAGAAGTATATGTTGCTGAACTCTGATCTGTCGAAATGATGGATGGAGTAATTGCTGGAGTTGTAGATGAATCAGTGGGAGTGATAGTTGTTGCAGTTGTAGGATGATCTATTGTTGCTGAAGAAAGAGTTGTTGAAGGAGCCGTTGTGGTAATTTGCAAAATTCCATCTCTGATAAGGCCATCTATACCCATCCTTAGCCTCTCACAACCATTAATAGCAGTTTTGCACGATTCACAACATGCCTCACAACCTGGGAACACCTGGCATCTTAGGAGTTGAGTTTTGACCTCAGCCAATGGTGTTTGAATTTGTGCAACATTATCAATCAGTGCAGATGGTTGATCCTCTTCTATGGCATTAATCCTGGTCCCACCATGATTAGGCATAGGATTTCTGTTAACATTCGGAGGAGGTGCGAAATTGAGAGCTTTGGAATCGACCAGATCTTGAACCTTCATTTGTAAGGCTCTACATTTCTCAGTATTGTGACCAGGTGCGTTGGAGTGAAAGGCACACCTGGCATTAGCATCATAATTCTTCGGGAGGTTGAGAGGATCTGGTGGAGCCAACGTCCTTAGCTCAACCAGGTTGAGTTTCAGGAGTTGTGGCAGTAGAGTGGCATAAAGCATATGGATAGGATCAATCACCCTATTTGCCTGAGACAACCTCTGTTGAAAGGGGCGCTGCTGTTGGTTACTGTTGTTGTTGCTGTACGATCTTTGTTGCGGAAACTGAGGTTGTTGCTGATAGTGATGTTGTTGTTGTTGTTGAGGAAAAAGTGGTTGCTGCGGAGCTGGAGCTGGGATGGTAACAGCTGCTATGGATCTGTGAGAATACTGGGGTCTGCCCCTGCCTGCATGGATAGCATTTGTTTCACCCGCCCTTCGGGGTCCTGAAAAAGGTTTTCTGGGGTTGTTGGAGGAGTTGGCACCATTGTCAGAGATTTTGCCCATCTTCAAAAGACTTTCTATTCTCTCACCAGCTATAACTACATCGGCAAAACTGGTGGAAGAGAAAGCAGCAAGTCTATCAATATAAGTTCCCTGCAAGGTGTTCATAAACATGTCCGCCATTTCTCGTTCAGACATGGGTGGCTGGACATCAGCAGCAAGCTGTCTCCACCTCTGAGCATAATCCCGAAAGCTTTCCCTTGAAGACTGAGACATGCCCATTAGAAGAGTTCTATTGGGAGCCATGTCTAGGTTGTACTGGAACTGACGGATAAAGGCCTCGGCCAAGTCTTTCCAACATCTTATAGTGGCCCTTGTTAGGTGCGAATACCATTCTCTTGAAGCTCCAGTCAGGGTGTCCTCAAAATAGAACATCCATAACTTCTCATCCATGGTATAAGCCTTGAGTCTCCCTAAGAAGGACTGCAGATATGTACGCGGGCAGGAGGTACCGTTATATTTTTCAAAGAAAGGGGGCTTGAATTTGTGAGGAATCCTCACCCCATCTACCATCCCCATATCCATCACGTTAAAGCCTAAAGAATTATGGGATTCCAAAGACCTCAGTTTTTCAGCAATCTCATCCAGTCTTCTGTCATAAACCTCATCCCCCGCTGCGACAACTGTGAATTGTTCCTCTTGGGGGTCTTCCTGCAATATCATGCCCGCGGCAGTGTTTCCTTGGATATTCCTCGGGATATTAACATCTGGATTCAAATGGGGCCCAAACTCTGATGGGTCAATGCGAGGCTTCCCGCGTTCATTATTGCTGGTTCCTCCTGTACCAGGGTGAGGCTCTTCAGGAGTTTGTCTTTCCACTAATCCCCTCAGCCATTCTTGGCTCTGGGCCAAGCCAGTCATTACAGCCATAAACTGAGTCATTTGGTTTCTCATTTCGACCATTTCATTTGCCATTTGATTTCTTACTTCATTCAGGTCCTGCTGCACCTGATCCATCTGAATGCCTGGAAGGTTGTTACAGGTAGGGTACCGATGTGCACGGTTGACAGGGAACACTCTGCGACGAGCAATGTTTCCTGAAACCACAACAAAGTGAGAAACAAAAAACAACAAAAACCTACAAAACAAAGAAGAATGTTAGTATGCAATGCAGTATGCTTATTTATTTTCCAAGGTATCCAGTTTGATTCTTTGGTTTTGACCTTTCCAGACCTCGAGGAAGTGCTTGATGATGTCGAGAGAAAGCCCACCAATAAATGAGACAAACTGATATATTACAAATAATGGAAATACATAGTCTGCTTACAACACAAGCCCGTGGTGGGTCAAAAATACAAAAAAGCAAAAAGTACATCAAAAGAAAAGAAATACAAGCAAAAGGATCAGACATCCAATCCGAAGTCATCCTCTTGTACTTCCTTCAGGAGAGCTTCCATCACTGGACCAGCTGGGTGCTCTGTAATAGTCCGAATGAGGAGGTTCCTGGTAGCAATGGCATTAGTCAGCTTCTTATGCCTGTCCTGATCCTTGGATCTCTTTAACCCCGCCCGGAGTTTCAATTCTGATATCTCCTTCTGTGCTTCCAACAAAGCTTCCTGCTGCTTCTTCCCATTGGCCTCCAGTTGTTCAATCTTGGCTTGAGTCCTCTGGTCTTCATGTGTACGGGCTTCGATGATCCTGACCCACCTAGCCTGGCTTTCCTCCAGATAAAGCTCAGCCCTAGCTTTCTGAATCTTGGCTTCTTTGCAGGCATTCTTCAGTATCTGTTCCCCGGCTCTTGCTTTCCTGATGTAGTCTTCTGTCCTTTCAATCTTGGTCAGATGCTTAATCTTGAGCCTTTCCAATCTCTCAATGTCCAGACGACCGTCGCTTCTCTCCCAGAGAGTCTTCTTTAGAGCTTCAGACAGCTGCTCATTCCTTTCCTTCAGCTTTTCAAATTCCTCTAGGCTAACAGTTGTTGTAGGCTGCACTGTAGAGGGCCCAGGGGTGTCTTCCAAGGTGAAAGGCATTCTGGTGATCTGAGCTCTAGCACGGGACCAGTCAGAGTACTGGGCTGAAGCAATATTATTGCATCTTCCTAGGATAGCTGCCCCTTTGGTATGGATGTTCTCCCAAGCCCAGACAGCTTGCCTGACAACAGTAGAGCCAGATTGGATCCCACAGTATAGGGTCTCAGCTAAATCCTGTCCTCGGGGAGGATGAACCAAAGCATATCCCAATTGCCTTTTAAACAGTAAAGGGTTGTAGTTGATGCAAACTTTTACTCCTATTAGAGGCACATTAGGGTATTGCCCACAGCTGGTGATAATATCCTTGCCTTTGGTGCTCTGGGTACACCACCTGATGTCATCTGAAGTCAAGGAGATGAACCTTTTGGCCCAATTCTTCTGCTGATGGGGGTTCAAGAAGGCATCTGACTTAGGCAAGTGTCTGAGCAACCAAGAATAGAATAGAGGAGCACAGCATCTGACCAGCTTCCCTCTCTGCTTTTCATTTCTCTGATGGATGGAATAGTAAAAATCCCCTAACAGTGTAGGCACTGGGTTCCTCAACAGGAACAAGTGGATGGCATTCTTACTCACAGACTTGGGCTCATCTGCAAACAATATAGCCCCATATATGCTGAGGGCTAAGAGTGCACAGACTTCCTTCCATTCCCCCACTGCAGCCTTCAGGGTGGCCTGAGAAATCAAGAAGTCCAGATGTAAGCCAGGAATCCCAGCTTTTGTTGTCATGTTTTGCTCAATGAGGGCAGGCTCCAAATACAATGCCCTTGCTATCTCTTCACTTCTGGGAGCAGTCATCTCTGGGTTGAAAGGAATTCCTTTTTTGATAGGAACTCCAATCAATAAGGAAAACTCTTCTAGCAGTGGTCCCATCTGAAAATCAGGAAAGGTGAAACATCTAAGAGGAGGGTCATAAAACTGCAGGCATGTGTGGATCATGCTCCTCTGAGATGAATCAATATCCATGATCATGTCCAAAATCCCCCCATGGTGCTCTCTGAATAGCGGGATGTGGTCAGGTGTGATAAAGGATTGGACCTGCCTGATACCAGTCAAAATGGGCTCAAAGAAATGGTAAGATATGTTGCTCTTCCTTGGAGTAGCCATGAGTGCTGAAGAAGAATCTAAAGGCAAATGCTGATGAAGATCACAGGCCTAGAAGGTGAAGGTGAGTCTTTGACAGACTGATGCAGGTGAGTCTCTGACAGACTGATACAGGTGCTGAAGGAGATAGCTGAAGCAGATGCTGAAGAAGATGACTGAAGCAGAGGTCTAAGCAGTAGAAGGGGTCAAAACCAAACCAAATATGATATGATGGATACCCTGAAAAACAAATAAACAAATGTTAAATGATGCAATGATGATATATGCAAATGATATGCAAGGGTTTGTGATCAAAAGCTGGATCTGATTTATCTGTCTTGGTATAAGGTCCATATATGTTCAACAGTCTGGATGAAGGCTCAGAAATCCAGTAACCAGGGTGGGGGGCTCAAATAAAGAACCATTTGTCCGGGGTAAATTACAAGAACTGTCCAAAATAGGGTATTCTTAAACAATACAGTAACAGGGTATGATGTGGCCAAGGGCTCCTGCAAACCTGTAAACAACCCAACCCCCTCACATGTAGTGTTCTAGAACAAGGATCCTCAGACTTGGATCAGTTATGAGAAGTGTAAACACTTCTAAACCGGAGGTACAGTGTTTACAATAACCATAAAAATCCTCCTCTAATTCACCCCAGACTCTGAAGGTCATAATAAAGGTCATCCAGACTTAGCAGGCTTCCCAGATAGCCCTAGCACTTACAGGAAATCTGTAGCACAAAGTTCTCAAGAAGAAACCCACATCTGAACCGTGTTTCATATTCTCGCACCAAACAGAAATGGAATGGGAAAGAACATGAACCACTCTAGCCTAGGTGTCATTCAGGTCCCAGGTATAGGACCTTAATCACTCAGTGAAACCCCACCCACCAAAACAGAAGCCAGATCCAGCAATGATAATGACAGTATGATGTATATATGAACTGAGAAGAAAGCAGTAACTAAAGTTGTACATAAAGCAATAAATAAAGCAAATAAATGAACACAGTTAGCACATAACACCCCCATAAACACAAAATCAAACAAGCGCTAGGAGGAACCCACAAAAAGAAACAAAAGCCCTAGTTGCAGTATAAAAATTCCCCAGCAGAGTCGCCAAGTTGTCGCTCCCACTAGATGACACATGGCCAGAAGGGGTACAGACGCGAACAGTCGACAAAAAGAGAGAACATGAAGGTGAACTAAAAAGAGTCGCCAGCTAGGCATTTTTATCCCGAAGGAAAGGTAATGCTGCATAGACCTAAGAAAATATGGATAAGACGGTCGCGAACCAGAGAAACTGAGAAAGGGGGTTGGTTACAACCTGGGAAGGTATTAGCACCCAGATTGTCCGTCGTACTCGACGGGATCCACGCTCGAAAGTCTGTGTTTAAAGGGGTAGTGTCTGTGCTATCTGTGTGCAAAAGCTGGAAAAGAATGTACAGGTATCAGTGCAAGAAAGTGAAGTGAGGTGCTCAGGAATGAGGCTTAAAAGAATGCTGCTGGAAGAGGGGGGAGGGACAAAGACTTTTGTTCGATAACAGTTAAGTTATGCCTACGTATCCTCTCGTGCAATGAGGAAGTCAGAACACCGTAGTTCGACTCAAAGAGACTGAAAGATAAATTGACTGATGAATTGCCTGCTTGTCTATGCTCAAGTGTATGACTTGTCTGGCTCAGGTGCTAACTGTCTTGCATTAGACGGAAGAAGCAAGTTCTCGTTTATGAGCGAATGAGGTGAGAAAAGAATCCCGAAGGAGACGATTATTTTTTGTTTTTTATGTTTTCAATCTTTTATTGCTTTTTTGGAGTTTGTCATAAGAAAATGAGCTTAAGCCTAAACCAAGGGTTAGTAAACTCATCACATCCTCCCTCTGATTAGGGGTAATGAGAATACCTTAAGTGTGAAGTAAGAACCTCACACTTGATCACCATGATGTAGGACTAAGATCATTAACCTACTTGCAATTATTTAGATGTTTTTGGAGTTTGCTTAGTGTTAAGTAATGAGTTTAAGCCATAATCAAGGATTTAATGGACTCATTAAACCATCCTAATAGAAGGATAATAAATGAGAGCATTTATGCTGAGGAAGGCTCCTCAACTTAATCCATGATTAGGGATTAACCTCATAACAAAACAAAGTCTTTATTAAAGTGGATTTTAGTTAATGGTAATATTAAGAAGTGGATTTTATGGTTTGTAAGACAACTTGAGGGGGACTTGTTCATTAACCCTAGGGTTAGTCCTTCTTAACCAATTAAGGAAGAATTAGAACCCTAATGCAAGGCCCAAGTTACAAGTTTGATGTCTTAGTGATTATTAAGATGGATTGATTAAAGGAATTAAACACATTAAGGGTTTAACACTTAAGATTAAGGTTATACACTCCATCCTAAGAGAAGGATGCAGGCATAACCTTAATCACAAAGCCTTAAAACCTTGAAGGTTTAGTCCCTGATTATGGGATGAGAGGAGAGACTCAAAAGATGACACAAAGATAAATCTAATGGGGAACTAATCAAACTCTAATTGTTATCATGCTTGGGTGTTCCTAAGGTTTATGAGGCTTGCAAGAGAACTTCAAGAAGAGCCACCAAGGAAGAAGCAGAAGAAACAAGTCAACTTACTTCACTTAAGCAGATAAGTTGCTTGAAGAAAGAAAGTGAGGAAGGAACATGAATGAGCAAGCTCACTCTAAAGCAAAAGTAAAATGCAGCAATTGATGCATAAGAGAGATGAGAAGAGATTGTGAGAAGTGAAGGCAAATTCACTTCTCAAAGTACTTACCACCTGAAAAGTTAGCAAAAGAAATGAAATGAAATGAAAATGAAATGAATGCAAGGATGCAAACCAAAACCAGAAGCATATTCATGATGCAAATGATGCTAAGAAACTATGCAAATGTATGTCATGAGTTGTGAATGATCATATAAGCAATGAGGATGCAAATGAAGCATGTAAGGAGCATGAAAGTTCATGAAACTTCATGGGATGTAATGAATGCATATCATGGCAAATGGATGAAGAAATGATCAAACATGATTCTAATGTGTCCTAGGATGTCTTATGTGTCATGTGAATGCATAAAATGTCATGGCAAGTTCATGAATGCAAGCATATGCAAGATGTATGCAAATGAACATGCAAAATTAGGGTTTTCATGCAACATGAGATGCAAAACTCAAAAGCAGAGATAAATCACAAGATAAAAAATTGAAAATGCAATCAAGAGAACCCTAACCCCATATGATTTCACACACCAAAGGAGGAGACCTAACTCTTAACCCTAAGGAAGTTATGATTTTTCTAAGCTACCTAGGGTTTTAAGGTACCTAAAGGGAAAAAATACAAATCAAATCAAAAAGGAAGAAGAAATTTTTGACAAAATTATGCTAGAAAATACATGCCAAATGAAGATCAATTCAAAAAGAACCATTGTCATGCCATTGTTGGTTAGGCAGAAAATAATTCTTGAAGTTAGGGTTCAAAAATAGGATTTTATGAACCCTAAATTCAAAGAAAAAATGTCAAAATGATTCAAAACCAAAAAGAAATTTGTGTGGATGGTATGAAAATGTCTCTAAATGTTTAAAGATGCAATATGAATTTTTTGGGATTTTTTAGAAACCTAAATGATATTTTAATTAATTAATTTTCATTAATTAATTAAAATAAACATTTAAATGCTTAAAAAATGATTTTTTAATGTAAAAAATAAAAATAAAAATATTTTTGGGTTAAGAAAATTATTTGAAATTAAAATGCTGAATAAAAATATTTTTTGATATTTTCTAACTATTTTAAATAAAATGTGCAAAACAAATAGAAAAATATGAAATAAAAATTAAAATAAACAAAAGTAAGCTGAATGGAGGGCCTGGATTGAAACTGGGAAGGGTCTGGGTTGACTGGCGCCACATCCAATGGCCCATATTCAAATTCACTTAAACCTAATTAAATAATTAATTAAACCAGATTAATAACTAATGAAAAGATCCAAGCTGTTCACTGCACGCGGGAATGACAAATCAAAGGGTCCACATTCAAAGTTTTCCCTAACCCTAATTAAGCCACTAATGACATTCAGGTGGCCGGAGAAGACCTCCGGTCATCTTCTCCGGCCAGACCTTCACCTGAAAATTCTCAACTTCTTCCCTAGGCACTCTCTAGAGCTCTAAAGCTCCAGATTCACTCCTCCCACTCCCCTGGACCTAAATCCAACCTCAAACCTCATTTCTTTTCACTCAATCTCATGATTCGAAGAAAACATCAAATATGGCAAAAATTTCAGACAAGCAATACATTCTCATTTCTCAACCATTTTCAATAATTTCAAGTTCAGTGAAGCATGCTTAATCATTTTGTAACATAAAATAAAGGTTCTGGAAAAATTAATTCGAATGGCTACCTGAGATGGAGCTTTCAACCCTTGAGCTTTATGGCTGCTTCCTTGGTGCAAAAAGCCTCTAATGACCTTCCTAAAGAGTTTGCAATGCTTGGAAAGCTTTGTGGATGGCTGGTTTGTGAGTTTGTACTCTACTGGTCAGAAAATCGTATTTGGCTTGCGGTGTGTTCTTGGCTGTTTTGGTGGGTGGTTTGTGATCAGTGATTGATTTAGAAATGAATGGTGGAATTTGTTTTGAGTTGGAGCAAGTGTGCTGTGTGTTTCGAAGGAAAATGCAAGAGGGATGATTTTTGTGAACTTGAGAATGCTGAGGTTTCAGGCTACAATCTTGTGTGTTATGGCTTGGGTTTGATCCACATATCAACTTGTGATAGGTCTGTGGAGTGGTTGTGCCCTATTGTGATTGGTATGGCCTTCTTGCAAAAAAGTCAAAAGTTTTTGTCCTTGAGGTATGGGCTGGTTCAGAGGTGGTACATGGGCATGCCTGGTTCAGCAAGGATCAAGGAGGTCCATGGAATTCATTTTGAGGCAATTCAGCATGTGGGAAATAAGTTATGGGGTGTTTTGCAATTTTGACAAAGTTTGGCCCTTTTGTGAAATCTTGATGTTCAAGGCATGTGATCTTGCAATACCTTGGGAAATTATGATCTAGAAGCAATGCACTATGATGTTATCATGTATTGAAGTGTGTTTGAAGTCATAAAAAGCTTTGGCAAGTGGTTTTGCAAAGAATCCCTTTTTGTGCATTCTTGAAATTTATGTGATTTTTGCCAACTTTGACAAGCCATAAATTGAGTTCAAAAATGAATTAGATCTTGTTCTTCTAATTTTTGGAAAGGGAGTGATCCAATCTACAACTTTCATGACCAATAATGTTTCATTTGAAGCACTTTTGGTTGAGAAAGAGGAGGTTGAAAAACTTTCCCAAAATGGAAAGTTTACATTACAAGTCATTTCCATTTTTGGCAAATTTTGGTTTAGCTCACTTTTCTTCAATTTTGTGAACCTCTAAGCACTTCAATGATCAAATAAAGACCATATACCCTCAATTTGATGAAAAATACATTTTGGTTCCATGTTGGGGGCCTCAGATGCCCTGATTTTGCTCTGACTTGCTCAAGAGGTTACCCAGTGATCAGATGACTTCCACAATGAATTTCTTCATCAAACTTGGTATGTATGATCCTTATAACATATTAAGACCAATAGAAACAAGAATGACAAAAAAATTTGGAGTTATGGCCTCTGAAACCAAAACCCTAATTTTAGGTCATCTGTGTAGTTAAACCCTGGCTCTGCTTCCATGCTTTGCCAGTTCTTGTGATTCTTTGACTTCCTTGATATTTAGAGGATATAATATGATGATTGAACATACATGGACCTTCTTGAGATGACTGAAGACCTTTGGGGTGGCTCAGATGGATCCAGGATTGCTCAGATCACAAACCCTAGATGCAGATGAACTTGAACCAATGCAGTGAAGCAAAAAATGCAATATGATATGATATGATTAAAATAATGCAAATATGAAAGATCACAAGCCATGGTGTGAACTTAGTGAGGGAAAATTTGTGGTGTTTACATGGTGGAGGGTGCCAGGATCCTTGCACTCAGTTATCTCAGGTTATCCACAATCCTTCATTGAGGTATTTCCAGATGATCCTAGCACACTATTTCCTTGGTTTACCAGATACTCAAACTTTGCTTAGTAGGGAAGAGATATTTCTGCTATTTTATGCGACCCAGTCACGCCCTGTGGCATGTGGAAACTTTCTGCTGAAAGGCCTTAGCAGTGTCGCCAGATCATCCGTGGACATTATTCATGTCGGTGGGATTATTACTCAGATTGCTACTGCATTAGGTCTATCTCACAAACTGTTACATCTCAGGAATTTCTGTAGCTATACCACCATGGATATCGATTTTTGCCTAGACAGAGTGTTGATGAGGAGAGCCTCTTTTGATCCCAACATGTTCAGATTACTGATTGATAGCAAGGTTATACATTACTTCACACTTCCTGATCCGCTGATGACCAGTGTTCACGACCCAACTAATTGGAGTTATGCTTTGGAGGGTCATGGAGAGACTATTGAGGAACCTAAATCACCTCCTGTTGTGAGTATACTCCTACACCTCCTTCTCCCAGAGTCACTGTTTTATCTAACAATCTGTCTTTGCAGCCACCAGATTTACAAACCCATATTTATGAGCTCTGTAGAGAGACTGCCAGGCTCAAACAGAAAGTAGCTAACCTTGCTTTACAGATTGAGGTGTCTGATCTTACCCATGCTACTGAGGCAGACTCTCTATACCAGGAGATTGGAGAGCTTCGTGGATCAGACCAGGAAGAGGAGCCTGCTACTTGATCATGTTACCCTAACATACTACTCTAGTATTTAATATTTTATGCATTATTTTATTTCTCGCATCTCTAGACATATTTTATATTATTGCATCTACTACATTTTCTATGTACTTCGGTTGCAAATCCTATATATATATATATATATATATATATATATATATATATATATATATATATATATATATATATATATATATATATATATATATATATATATATATATATATATATATATATATATTCATGCACATAATATATATATATATATATATATATATATATATATATATATATATATATATAATATACATATTATGTGCATGAATATTTATTTTTTCTCTATTCTATATATAACAAAAAATTAATAACACTAAAAATAATTTTTTTATGTTTAATATTTATTTTCCATAAAGGTTGTGCAAGTCTCGTGCCTTAGAAGAAGAAAGAAAACACTATCTGGGCCCCCAAAGACAAAAGGTATGCGAAACCCACTTGGAATGTTCAAAAAAAATGGGCCCAACCACGAATTGACCTTATGGCGCTCGCCATAGAGACATGGCGTCCGCCATGACATCCCACTAAAATCGGGACAGATTCACTCCACCCACCATTTTGGAACCTTCAAACTTCCAAAACCCATTTTTCCCTCTTCCAAAACTCCATTAAACCCCATAAAAGCTCCCACCTTAATCATTCATTCACCATCCATTAAACCCTTCCAAATTCCATTTTTATTTCCATTCATTAAAATCCGTCAAAATCCCACCTTTACCATCTTCTATTTAAACCACTATTCACCATCTTTAAACTCATCCAAGGAGCAAAAGCAATGGAGTTCGAAGGATACATTCTTCGCAAAGGAAAACCCGGGGATACGCAAAGAAGGATTATTCAAAAGCTTAAGATTCGAGAAATTATCTCGACGAGGTACATGGACGATAACTGTCTGTATACTTTGGGTATGTACCATAGTGTTTATCATTTACTAGATTTTCTAGGCTTGCACAATATTTTTTAAAATCAAGAACCTACCTTTGAGAGGTTGACAATTGAGTTTTTAAGTTCTTTAATTTATATTGTCAGTCCTAACACTGCTAGTACAGTCTGTACTGTCCATTTAGAATGTTTGGAATTGAATATGAATACAGTACCGGCGAACTCACAGGCCTGTTAGGAATCCCTCATTAGGAAGGTGCTATTTGTGAGGCCCCTTTGTATTCAAGATGGTCGACCGATGCTTTTTCCTTCTGGCAGAGACTATCAAATACTTAAATAACTTCTTTTGAAGGAATCCTCGCATCGACCATCCATAACCCGACCATCAGAGTTTTAAGATATCTGTTGGCATGTACTATTTTTTGCCAGTAGAATCCAAACAAGGTAAATGCTAAAGAGCTTATATTTTTGCAAGGAAGACTCACAAATAGTCATATCAATCCGGTCCCATTTATGCTTGCCCACATGTCTTTAACTGTTAATAAAACAGGACCGATTGTTTTTGGAGGACTTATTACGTCTATTGCTCGGGACCTTAACCTGAACAATGAGATAACCACACTAGAACCCCTACCTCCTCGCATAATTAACCTAAAATTTCTAAAAGACATGAAATTGTGCCGAGCGAGAAAAGTAGGTGGTTATGAATTGATGATTCATGATGTAGCTATCCCATCTGTTGCCTTGCCTTGCAGTAAACGTACCGATGTACGTAATGAAAGGAATTGGAACTACGATTTAAATGCTCCACCTATTCTAGGTCCACTTCCTCCTAATGTTCCTGATGGGGAAGGACATGACACTGATGAAGAATTTGATCGGAGAGAGAAATCTCCCGTACACCACGTGTCCCCCCATCATCCTTCACAATCACACACCGCACCATCTTCCTCTAACCATGTTGCAGGTGCTACTCCTGGATTTTATATTACTGCGGAGATGTGGCGTGATATGATGGCTAGGGAATAAAGGAGAGATGGCCCACTCTCTTCCATTCTGCAACAATTGGCGGATAACATGAGCTACATGGAACAATCGCAGCTGAGGTCGGATCGAGCCTACGGGAATGTTTGCCAGACCTTGACTGCGATCATAGCCGAACAATCATATCAGCAAGAAGTCAACCGCCGACATTACCAGATTATGGAACCCACCTCAGGGTTCCGTGCTAGGTAACCTTCGAGAGGTCAAAGAGGCTCAGGAAGCCTTATCAGACTGACTAGACCAGAGAAACCAGCAACGTAGCAGATCTCGTCGTTCCAGGCATTCTCAACAGGACGACGAGGGCACCAGTGGTCCTCAACAATAGTATTACAGGTTACTCTCCTTATTTTATTTCGAAACATTGGGGACAATGCTCGATTTAAGTGTGGGAGGGGATTTTATCGCTTTCTGTTTTTCCCTTTTTTTAGTTATTTGTTTTCTATTTTTCTTCTTAGTTAGTTATTTATTTCTACCCTATAGTTGTTTAAGTTTTTTTAGATAATCCATGAGTCTGACGAGTCACCAATACAATGTATATTTAGTGCACCCTCGTTTTCCCCATTTCTTTAGCCCTACCAAAAAAATAATTTTTTTTCAAAATAAAACAATGTTGTTCCACATGTTTTTTGGGCTTTAAGACAAGTTTGGATTAGGATGTGGTGACTTAGGTGAACTTTTTGAAACATCATTATCGTTTTAGCACCATATACTTCATAAATATAGGAATCACTCCTAAACCCCACGTACCATGGCCTTATTTATCATTAAAAATTGTCCTAAATAGTTTATTCTAGCAGTCATCTTCGGCCTAAGCATGCTCTACGTAGGGGACCGATGAACATAAGTGAATGATCCAGTGTTAATAAATAAAGAAAAAGGAAAACTCCGGGATAGGTGACCCTAATAATGTCATTTAAACCAAAAAGTAAAATTTTTGCCACAAAAAGAAAAAAATTGCAGTCACCCATTGATAGTTGGTTCAGAGGTATCTGTCATTGAACTCGGTAGGGAGAATTACGATCTGACCCCCCACAACTGCAATTGGGTCAAATAAAAGGGTTTACACAAACTTATGTGCCAAAAACCCTATGTTTTGGATCAGAATCACTAACCGGTCACTCTACTATGAAGCATGTACGGATAACGGGCTTAATGTGATTGCGCCTGAATGAAAGGGACCCCAAAAGAGATGAAAAGATAGGCCTAGGTATTGTGGGATGATATGGGTTGGTTAATATCGGATTGAAGTTTATGTCTGTGTCACTATGATACCCTTGGTTCACTGAGTTAGTACCTGTCACTGCATCCTGACTTGAACTTAGAAGCCCTTTTAGCCAAAATCACGCGTCGACACCAGTTTTCTTCTTTGAGTTTTAAATGTTTTGCTTGAGGACAAGCAAAGGTCTAAGTTTGGAAGGATTGGGATTTTATTGCTTTCTGTTATTCCCTTTTTTTAGTTATTTGCTTTCTGTTTTTCTTCTTAGTTAGTTATTTATTTCTACCCTATAGTTGTTTAAGTTTTTTTAGATAATGCATGAGTCTGACGAGTCACCAGTACATTGTATCTTTAGTGCACCCTCATTTCCCCATTTCTTTAGCCCTACCAAAAAAATATTTTTTTTCAAAAGAAAACAATGTTGTTCTACATGTTTTTTGGGCTTTAAGACAGGTTTGGATTAGGATGTGTTGACTTAAGTGAATTTTTTGAAACATCAGTATCATTTTAGCACCATAGACTTCATAAATATATGAATCACTCCTAAACCCCACGTACAATGGCCTTATTTATCATTAAAAATTGTCCTAAGTAGTTTATTCTAGCAGTCAGCTCCGGCCTAAGCATGCTCTACGTAGGGGACCGATGAACATAAGTGAATGATCCAGTGTTAATAAATAAAGAAAAAGGAAAACTCCGGGATAGGCGACCCTCGCAAAGTTATTTAAACCAAAAAGTAAAATTTTTGCCACAAAAAGAAAAAAATTGCAATCACCAATTGATAGTTGGTTCAGAGGTATCTGGCACTGAACTCGGTAGGGCGGATTACAATCGGATCCCCCACCACTGCAATTGGGTCAAATAAAAGGGTTTACACAAACTTATGTGCCAAAAACCCTATATTTTGGATCATAATCACTAACCGATCACTCTACTATGAAGCATGTACGGATAACGGGCTTAATGTGATTGCGCATGAATGAAAAGGATCCAAAAAGAGATGAAAAGATAGGCCTAGGTATTGTGGGATGATATGGGTTGGTTAATATCGAATTGAAGTTTATGTCTGTGTCACTATGATACCCTTGGTTCACTTATTTAGTACCTGTCACTGCATCCTGACTTGAACTTAGAAGCCCTTTTAGCCCAAATCACGCGTCGACACCAATTTTCCTCTTTGAGTTTTAAATGTTTTACTTGAGGACAAGCAAAGGTCTAAGTGTGGGAGGATTTGATCACACTGAATTTCACCGTGTTTTTAACTCCGATTTCGCATGCTTTCTAAGTTTTTATTGCTATTTTTGTTATGTTATTACTATGTTTTTCTTTGTTTTTAGGTTTTTAGTTTAGTCGGATCCTTAAGCGAGAAAAGGAGCGGAAAAGGAGCTGAAAAGGGAAAAAATCAAGTAATTTAGCATTTTGCACTTGTGACACCCACTGTGGCTGGCGCCATGGGGTCAGCCATGACGTGCACATGTCTCAAGCCTCTCCCCAACTGCCAATCCCCACGATCTCCACTACTCCATGCCATTTTGTACACATGGCGGGTGCCATGGGAGTGTGGCGGGCGCCACAAGGCAAAATGAGTTTCCCTCCCAAATTCAAATGCTAGGGCATCCTCGTCTTTTCATGCTATTTCCTTGCCTATAAATAGGCCTTTAGTTTTTCGTTTTTCATCATCCATACTTAGTATTCTTAGGCATATATCAATTGTAAAAGTAGTAACCGCTTCACATCGGAGTGTTGCTACAATCGAGTGATCGAGTCTGTATATGTCTGTGTGATCGAGTCTTGGAGCACTTTGGAAGGAAGTTAATCCTGCTGCCATTTTAATTCCAGTTCATATTTTACTTTCCGCACTTCTTTACTTTTATTTAATTTTCGCACTGCCTTACTTCTATTTACTTTCTCGCACTCACACTACTTTCATTTATTTTCCCGCACTCGCACTACTTTCATTTATTTCCCCGCACTCGCACTAAATATCTTTTATGAAATATATTAAAATGAACTTTTACTTTACAATGTCTAGCTAATTTTATAAAGGTTAGAATGTAAGGATCGTAATTAAACTGATAATCTGTGCAATTGTTTGTGGAAACACTTAAGGGTTATTTTGACTTTCAATATAAGTTTTCTTGTTCTTTACAGTTCCGTTGGGTGAGATCGAAAGCTGTCCAACGTCTATTTAAACTTTATTGTTTTTAACTATTTCAAAAACAGCGAAAGCGCTTTGTTTGGTTCATTAGGAGTTTTTAAATTAAAAAGAAAAGAGATTTTAAAACTATTTTCGGACGCATTAAGAAGTTTAAAGTTTGGTTCGTAAGAACCTCTTTTTGTTAGGAAATCCATGTCAAAATGCTTTCCAACTTAGTTAAGATACTATATTTCTTAAAAATAGGTTTACTACTTTAACGCAATGTGCACCTTTTTATCCGTGACAATAGAAGGGTTTGATTAGGGAGTACAACTCGGTTCTGATTACGCGAAAGCGACAGTTTCCGTTAAATTAGTTCTTTTTAAAGTAGAAAACATTGCCCATAAGTAGTTCTATTAGCAAGTACTTGATTATCATATGATTATGTGAATTGCATTCGAACCTTTCTTTATCAATTAATTTAAATTTATTATTTTATTTATCCTTGTGCACTCCTTAAAACTATTATTTTCAATTACCTTAGATACACACCATAACAATAGATAACGATAGATTGACATTTGGTCTCTGTGGATTCGACAATCTTTTATATTACTCTGACGTGTTCGTACACTTGTGAAAAACACGCATCACTTCCTTGTTTCGTAAATTCCTTTACATGGACGGTCTGGTAGAAAGAACAATTGCTTTTGTTGTATGCATTTGAGAAGTGGCAAGTGTAGCCAGTACAGACCATTTTATCCCTAGAAGAAGAAACACAAGAAGGATGGAATCTAGCCAAGGAAATCCAAGTGATTCAATACCCGCAACAAGTGGGTCGAATCCTCAAGTGGGTAGTTCAAACGTTCATAGTACAAACACACAAGATAGACCAAGGAATGAGGCCATCCCAACCTCCAATCCTTCGACAGGAGCTTCAACCACACCAAATGTGACGTCAGAACCAGCCCCTTCGACAGGACCAGGAGAAACAATTAATAGATACTATACGCAGCCAGTGTTGGAGTATATTGGGCCAAATGCTCAAACTCCACCACCAAGTTCGTCTGCATTTAGACCTTATATGCCCACATCACTTTCTCAGGCTTTTACCAGAATCTTTGGTGCGTCAACCACCATGACAGGATTGAGAAATGCTCCCCCAGTTTATTCAGACAACGTTGTTCCTTCACCTTTGCAGGAATATGGTTCTGCAATAAATATGAGAAGGAATAACTAGACTGGTGGCTTGGGGCATTTGACTCAGAGTCATGCTTTGACAAATGAATTTGTGGCCTATATAAGGTACCAGATGGATGAAAGCAACATTCAAATGGTTCATTATCTATCCCAAACTATGGGAGAGATTTTTCAACATTTGATTTAGAATATGACTCAGAAGAATCAACAGATGGTGTCTCAAATGGCATGCATAGCAGAATTCATGGGAGTCCCAACACCAATTCGACAGCCCCATTACTTACCAGATGTAAGAGAAGTTATGCAGCCATTAAACCAAGAGAATCTATATGTGGTCGAACCTGTAGACGTTGAACCCATTAGAAATCCAAAATAGATACCAATAGAAGAGGAGCCAAGAGTAAGAGGGGTAAATAGACATCAAGATGCAGATCATATAGTCCAACAAGTTCGACAGAATAATCTGGCAGCAGAGAATAACTTGGCAGCTCTTGTCGAACGAATAATGGCGCGAAGTGGAATAAACATAGGTTTTTCTAGGCTAAACTTTACTTCGCCAATAGTGGACTATATACTCCAATTAGAATTTCCCCCTAGGAAGAAGGTTCCCAAATTTACCAAGTTCTCAGGGGATACAACATAATCTATGGTCGAACATGTTGCACGCTACATGATAAAGGTTGGGGAGATTGCTAATGATGAAAGTCTAAGAATTAAATATTTCCCTAGCTCTCTCACCAAGAATGCTTTCACTTGGTTTACTACTCTGCCACCCGGTTCGATATGTAATTAGACTCAATTAGCGCGTTTGTTTCATAAGAAATTCTATATGGGCCAGACTAAGATTATTTTGAAAGAATTAGCCAGCATCAAACAAAAGTTCAACGAGTTCATTGACGACTACTTGAACATATTTCAACTTCTTAAGGCCAGATGTTTTACTCAAGTACCTGAGTGTAAATTGGTAATGGCTGCTGGTGGCGTTGACTATTCAATCAGGAAGAAGCTGGATACTCAGTTCTTGAGATATATGGCCCAATTAGCAGACAGAGTTCGACAGCTTGAACGTCTGAAGGACGAGAAAGCTAGGGCGAATAAGCATAAAAAGATAACTTACGTCGAATATCAAGATGAGGTCGAAAACGTCTACGGCGAAAATCTACCTCTAGATGATAACGAGATAGACTTACCTGAACTTAAACAGGGTCCTCCTTATTCCTGTAAACTATTATTTCCCTCAAATGGAAAGAATCATGTTGAAGTCGAAAAAAAAGATAGATTTCCAAAGAAAACATATACTTTCTACGTTACCAAGTGTGACGAAATTTTTGATATACTAGTTAAGGATGGATAAATACTTGTATCTCCTGGTGCTAAAACACCACATTTAGATCAAAGAAAGAAAAAAGGTTTTTGTAAATACCATAATTATTTGGGTCATAAACTTCTCAATGTTTTCTTTTCAGGGATTTGGTGAAAAATGCAATCCTGGAAGGAAGACTCAAGTTTGGAGACAAGCCAAAAGCGAAGATGAAGATAAATATTAATCCTCTTCAGATGGCTGAGGCGAATTACTCTGAACCTTCTACAGTGAACTGTGTTGAGGTCGTCGAGCAGGTTGCTGATGACAATGGAAGTCCTTATTCAGTTGAGGCTATAGTTGATCCTATGGTAGTTGAGGTTACTGAGAACCCCAAAAATGAGGCTATAGTGTTCAAGGCCAATGAGGAGTTGACAAGTGATCAATGGGAACAACTAATATATAAGGATGCTGAAGGATTCTTCAAGACATCATCATATGTCGAAAGGTTTAACATGGGGGTTACCATCATCCCCCATGAGGAGGTTGAAGAGTCAAGCCTCTCACTCATTACCAAAGAAACTGCCGAGATTTTCGTAAAGATGGATGAGGCCACTCATGGCCTAGAACTGAACTTCTCAATGATGGAACTCAAGGATGAAGTTAATGTTATTATGGTCGAAGTAACAGACGACCAGGTGCTGAAGGTGGATCATTTTGCAGTCCATAAAGACCACTATAAGAAGGCTTATCCCAAGGAGGATGAGACTATTGTTAATTTCTTGCAGATATGTCAAAACAAGAAGTCAGAAGTAATACTTTGTCCAAGATGTAGTTCCATCTTTGATAAGAAGGCTGCTTGAAGTCTTCGATAGACGAATAAGGTGTATGGGGGGAAGAAGGCAAAAACGGCCCAAAGGCATGCCCATTTCGACCCAAGACGTGCTAACCCCTATCAACAAGGGGGCATACCCCAATCTCTCAAGTCCAAACAACCCACATTTAAACCAAGTGGGGAAGTTTTTCAGTGACAAGTGGTTCAAGCCTGATGAGTCAGGCAAAAGGGGATGACAAAAGTGGAGAAAATTTGAGGTCGAAAGAGGACCCTCAATGGGATACACAAAGGAGGTTAGGACATCTAACAAAGCTGTGTATGTATATGAGAATTACAAGGGTAAGAACCCTATGTCCAGGTCGCAATGGCGTAGGGAGCAACACAGAAGGAAGGCTCAAAGGGAAGCCTCCAGAGGTGATTGTGCTGAATCCTGCACGAGTGTCCTTGGTGAAGCTAGGGACAACCTTAAAGTGAATAACAAAGTGCCTATGGGGCACAAAGGACTTTCGTTCAGGAAAAAAGAAGCTGACATTAAGGAAAAAATAAAAGTTGAGTTGAAGGCTATCGAAGATGAAGAGATGACAGATAACTTTGATTGTGAATCTGAGGCTTCTCTGGACGTTCTGGTCAATATAGTTTCAATAATTCCTAGAGAGTATGATCGTATCACTGAGGTTGAGAATCTAGATGCTAATACTGAAGCAGAAATGGCAGCACATCAACCAGTATACTACTATGTAATGAACAACAGTTACGTCAAAGAGTAGAACGCTTTATTCGAAAGACCCACTGAGGTCATGAGGGGGCATCTGAAACCCCTTTATTTTACTGGAAAAGTAGAAAATGTGGCCATCAACAAGATTCTGGTTGATTGTGGCGCTATAGTAAACATAATGCCACATTTCTTGCTAGCCAGAATTGGCAAATTCGACACAGACCTAAAACCCCACAACTTGGTCCTATCGAAATATGAGGGAAAGACTGGACCTACTATGGGGGTCCTAAAAGTTGAATTGACTGTAGGGACAGACACAAGTCCCACTCTCTTTATGGCGGTAGAGAGTAAGGCCAACTACAACCTCTTGTTTGGGAGAGAATGGATACATGGCATAGGAGCAGTGCCATCTTCAATGCACCAAAGGGTCGCCATTTGGAGGCCAGATGGTATTTTCGAAAACATTGAAGCAGATTAGGGGTATTTTAAGGTACCAGTGAATTACGTGGAAGGTGTGGAGTTCGATAAGAATCTAGCACACATTGGTCCATGTGCACCAGCAGGATTCGAGTTCACACCAGATGATCATGCATACTGCACATTGAACCTCCATCGCATCAAAGGATTCCACTGGGATTGAGAGGTTGTAGGAGAAGCATGAAATATCCCACCTTATTTCCCTGATCATGAAATCCGGCCTACAGGCTGGGGAAGCGAAGGCAGTAATAATGACTGACTTCGACGCATTAAAAATAATTTCGGCCTATTGTCATACCCCAAATTTGTCCTACCTTTTTAAATTTTCATTTATTCGATTTTATTTTTCACTTTGCATTATTTGTACAAAATAGCCCATTTTTCATTATAATGTCTAAAACTGTCAGCCAAAATAAATTCTCGGATATACAAACAGATTAGTAAAATTAATTTTTAACTGCGCGCAAAATCAGTAGACGAAAGGTTCCAAAATCGGGCTTGCATACGTCAATATTCTATGTTTTTCATAGATTAACCCGGCGCCCTCATTTTAATTTTTTCGACAAATTTTTCAGTCGTTTTTTTTAGCTGAGCCTTTTAACCGGTCTATTTATTCCAAAATCTGACGAAACACTGTATTTTTCCAATATGTTTATTTTATGTTGATCAGTTTAGTGTTATCAGTTTAATTTTTCAGATACTTTGTCGCATGAATTTTATTCGTAATCAATCATTTTATTTTCGTTTTTTTAATCATAATAATAAGTGTAATTAGTTAGAATTAATTATAATTAAGTTTACTTAATTTCTACTATTTATTTTCAAGATAATAAAAGGACGATAAGAATTATTTTATGCATTGGATCCATTACACTTCATTCATTTATAGCTAGCAAAATATTTCTCTCCACTCATATGCCACACACACACGGTACATACTTCTTGCTGAAAGGAATATTTCCTTCCCACAAAACCTCACAATCCTATGTGACTATTTCTCTCCACTAAAAAGATCCACATCAAATGTACTACTCTCTCACTGTATGCACAAAAATCCAAGAAATTACAACCCACTCACAATTCCACGCGTCCCCACTATCTCACTCCCACCATCCAACGAATTCTCTCACTTTCTGCATAAGATTCTTCATTCTTTTTCCATTTTCTAACACAACACGGAACTCACACTCACAATTCCTTCACCATTCACAAAAAGAGAGTAAATTATTCTCCTTACTGCATATACAAGACCCACCTATACTTCTCTCACACACATGACACCAGTAAAAAAAAGAAAATATATTACCCATTCAATACACACCCACTACCAGGTCTCAAAGTCACACACTCTCGCTCTCTTTCTTTCTGATATGCATTGGTGAAAAAAAGGAAAAGTTGCAGAGAAACCACCACACCTTTCATCACTTTCGGCATACTCACGTCGCTACAAATAACACTTCCATACAAGTTCAAAACAACTACATGAGAAATCCGCACTTCTGTTAATAACACAAATTTCCATCATTGTCTTTGACATTGGCATCGCAGTGACCTTGCTCCGACAACAACAACGCAAGTCGCTCTTTCATGATTGTGGAATCGCGGTAAGAAGCAACTTGAGTTTTCTTTGTTTTTTTTGTATATGAGCTTCACTGTAAATTTGTTTATTTATGGTTTTTATTCTGTTAATGTTTGTTAGCACTGTTTTTTCGTTTTTATATTTCCGGTATCGTTTACGATATTATGTGTCTGCAAAACAAATTTTACTGCTGATTAAATATGTTGCTTCTGCATGTCTTGGCTACTTGATATCCACCTATTTGAACACGTGTTTACGTTTATGATTTGGTTCATTTCTGTTAAGTTGTTATTCATATGCTTGTTGGATATTTTCATTTTTAGCTGTGGAGTTATGCTAATGTTGAATGTGTTAAGCTATTGTTCATACGGTGCCAGTTTCTAAATGCTTGAGCTATTAAATGTTCTGAATCTTTTTTATATGCTTTGGTCTTAACCATGTTTGTCTATGGTAAGAAACTTAGGATTAAAGTTTAGGTGGTTCTTGTTTTGATAGAAGTGTCTCAGTTATAATATTAGTGTTGTAGTGGTTTGTGCATACATAATGAATAATTTGGTCGGTTACTGTTCTGTTTTTCTTCGCATTATGTTGCTTGTGTGTTGGTTGTTCATGGAGAATATCATAGTAACAAGAGAAAAGGATTAATCTTTATTTTAGAAGCTGATATGTTATGGGTTTGTTTAAATTTCTTTGTCTTTATTAAAGTGGAAAAGTCAAGAAAGTTTTATTTGGTTAATTAAGTCTAATTTATGTTATAATATATTATATATGCCTAGGATAGTGTTTAGTTAGTATGTCTTTAGTTTCTAAACTCTAATTTTATAATTGTTGTAATTTAAATTTGCTACTAGATATTTTCATTCATTCCTTATTTTATTTTTAATCATACACCTTGGAATTAATGTTTGTTATACTAATATAATCCTTGTTTTAACTTAATTTTGGTTAGACTTTGTTATCATAAAATTATTTTAATTAGCTCTTGGTGTCTTAACGTAATATGCTTACACCTTAGCTTGAAATCACATGCATATCATCATTAAATTTTATTGTAAATAAGTTTTATAATATTGTAAATAGTATTAGAAATTTGTTTATTAAATTTATTGCATTGCAATTTCGGAGCATAAATCGATTGTGCATTCGAGAACCGCATGGATGCATAAATTCTCGCTCGATACTCGGTCAATATGAGGCCATCTTTTTAGTTAGTTTTATCTTATTATTTTATTTTGAACAAAAACTTGTAATTTAATCTATTTTATTCATCATTCTCAATATTACCAATTTATTTATTATTTATATTTATTATTTTATTTTAATTTAATTTTTGCAAATTCAATTTAATTTATTTATTTATTTCCGCATTTCAAAAATAACGATTCGACAACTCATAGAACGATTTCATTAAATCGTCTCTAAGGAAGTGAACGAACTAAATTTCGACGCGTCCGAAAAAGGTCCAATGCCTTCGAACAGTTGCCTTCGAATAAAAAGGCCGAACGCCTTCGAACAGTTCAAAAACACTGCACACACGCTTTCTCTTGGGCTAATTACAACGAGACCCCTTTATTTCTCGCAATCCCCTGTAATTTATTTTGTATCCCTCTCCCATTATTTTGTACGCATTTTATTTTATCGATTTAGTTTAGTTCGCGAATCCTTGGCCCAACGCCAAGCGATTTCACTCGCACACTTGCACTTTATTTTTTCAGTTATCGTTTCGTTTATTAGGATTCACCTTACTTTGCGAGCCGAGCGCATTGTGCCTCGCTAAACAAACCACAAAATAAACCCCACTTGCATTTACCCTCTAACCTCAAAAAACCAAAATGTTTTGATTAGATCCAAACCCTTGATCCAACGTCAAGCGGTCTTAGGAAATAAAACACTTTAATAAAATACGAGAAGATTTTTATGCCACGAGCCTTAAGTGGTAGAAAGGAGGATAACGAGCTCTTGTTACTCGCTCCGATTATTTCGACGCAAGACGCTCGTCTTGTTGGACGGAATAAACTATCCATAGTCTTTAGTGCATTTCAATTTCTAAACCCTTTCATCAAAGAAAGGTAATAAAACGAACAACCATCAACCATAGTAGCCCGAACTACGAGGCTCTGACTTTCCCATTGCACGCAGGAGTACGTAGGCACAAGGATCTCAATCCTTGCCGAGCACCTAGGATTAATCTAACTTATAATTTAAACTCATTTCCCTCTAACAAGTAATTAGTTTAAGCATAGACATCCTTTCGCGCATGATAACTTAGATGGTTCCCATCGAGTACGATGGATGTAGGGGGTGCTAATACCTTCCCCCTGCATAACCGACTCCCGAACCCAGGAAATGGTTCCGTTGACCTTTGTCCTCATCCTTTTCTTCCCGGGTTGTATCTATATCTTCCCTTTCCCTATTCGGGAATAAATAGAATTAGGTGGCGACTCTTAAGTCTGTCCGGCGCGCGGCTCCGTCTTTTCGGATCGCGTGAGGTCGTATTTTTCGGGGTACGACGCCTATGTGGCTGAAACAAGGATATACACGGCCTTGGAGGCTGTAGGAAATGATATGGTTGTAGAGGCCATCACTGAATTTATTGAAGAGATTCCTGTGAAGGATTTTGACCAAGAGCCCTTAGATAAGACTTAAGGAGATTCAGACCAGAGGCTTAATGCCATTTATGATAATGAGCCTTTGGGATTTTAGAAGGACCCTTTGTAAGAAGGTACCAAAATGTTGGCTCAGGATCCTTTAGAAAAAATAGGCCTGGGGGAAGGGGAGTTGAAAAGGCCTACATACATCAGTGCCAACCTGTAACACGGTGGGAGAACTGACTTTTAGTCATGTTGCGGATATCAAGAGTCGCCACCGACTTTAATTTTATCCAAATGGAAAGGACATAAAAGAACAGGAAAGACCTATTTTAAAAGACTTGGATTCGGGGGTAGGTTATATAAAGGGAAGATGTTAGCACCCTTTATATCCATGGTTATCCATGGGCTCTTAGTTACTTAGCTCACTTAAATTGTTTTTGAAAAGTGTAGTGTGTGATTAGAAATTTTCTAAGTACTTTGTAATGATCCTCGTATGGATGTATACAAAGCCTTGTTTTTAAAAATGTTTAAGAAAGTGAGGTGTAAAAAAGTAATTTGAAATGTGAGCAAGCAACTAAGAGGTACCTACCCTAGATTAAGTCTTTCGTGTTCTCGTATGTTCTTTCAATGGTAAGACTATCCCTATTATTAAGGAATAGGTGGTCATTACCTTGGATTTGTTAAGGGACAAGTGTAGGATCATCGTATGGTCATAGAAGGCAACAGGTAAGAGTGTCTTTAGCAATTCGTATGGACTATCATCATTTATTCGAAGGGACAAGATCATTATCGTAGGCAACCTCGAAGGGACTTGATCTTTTAAACTGAAGGGACTATGATGATTTATACTTGAAGGGACTTTGCTTAAGACACCCCTATATTTGAGGGACTTGACCAAGGTGTGAAGGCAACCAAGAGGAATATCCTAGGAAGTGCAAGATGGCGATCAAAGATCGACTTACGTGTGTGAGTGTTTATTTTCAAATATTTATCTTTTTAAATTAGTTATCTAAATTAAATTAATTACAATTATGTTTGCACTCCCTATTTACTAACCACACAATTTATATTGAAAAATAAGAAAATAAAGACGAAAAATAAATCTACAAATTATTACACGGCTTTAGCAGATACATAATAATCGGATAAAAAATGAATTATAGAGCAATAATAACGGAAATAAAATAATAAATAAACAATAGTAATAAGGCAATAATAATAATAATAATAATAATAATAAAGTCATAATGAAAAGAAATTAAGATTAGAATTTGAAAAGAAATTATTTTAGGTTTAGACAAATAGGATTTTTTGGAAGTTATTTAAGAAAATATAAGTTTAAATAATTTAGTAATAATAAAAGAATAAAGTGTTATATTTAAAAAAACAATATTATTAATGAACAAATTATAAAATAAAAAGGGTTATTGTATAAAAAAAAGTATTAAGTTAGTTATTTACAAAATAAATAAAGAATAAAGAAACTACTAAATTATTAAGTTAATAAGTCATTTATAACTTAATTATATACAAGATTTTTAGAATTATTATTATTTAATTAGAATAAAAATGGTCAATTAGATTTTATTTACAACTATATAAATATAATAGAATGATAAAAATTAAGAAGTTAAAAGAATGATTAGAAAATTTTTAATTAGAAAAACTTAATTATTTGTTTATTTATTTACAAAATATAATTATGATAAAAATTATATACAAAATACTATTATTATTATTATAAGAAAAAGTTTATTGATTAATTAGTCTTTTTTTTTAATTAATGATCTAAGTCCATATTGATTTTCATTCAGTTCTTGGCACGCCCTAAATTACTAACCACGCAGGGAATAATAAAAATAAATAAAGGCAAAAAATAAAAATTCCTACACTATTACATGGCTTCGGGATAGTTACATAATAATTAGGCGGAAAATAACATTAAATTATTACATCAAGGAGACAATTATATAATTATAGGGCGAAAAATAAAAACTAAATTATTACAAATATGAAACAGTTACATAATATGATAAACAGTAAATGAATAACATAAAAATGAGTTAGAGTTAGAGTGAAAATTAGAGTTCAAGGTTTATAGAGAAAATTATTAGGATTAAAAAAAAATTGGGTTAGTGAAAAAAATTAAGGTTGAAGACGTTAAAATTCATAAAGAAAATATATAATCAGTTTTAGAGAAGCAATTAAGGTTTATATAGAAAATTTAAGGTTTAGGAAAAAAAACAGGGTTAAAAGTTTAATAAAAAAAAGGTTTATGGTTTAGAGAAAATAACACGGTTAAAGTTTATAAGAAAATTGTAAGGTTTACACGAAAAATTAAGGTTTATAAAAATGAAATTTTTTTAAGGTTTAGAGAAAGTTTAAGGGTTCGAGCCAAGAAATCAGGGTAGTTAGTTATCTAAAATGTGCAAATATAAATTTATCAAGAATAAAACAAAAGATTAAAAAATAGACCGGATCAACACAAATGTCACGCCTCATGCACATATATATGCGAACAGCGTATCGACACGATCCAATCCAAATAAAGAATTGACAATATCAAAGCAAAACTATATGTATATATATATATATATATATATATATATATATATATATATATATATATATATATATATATATATAAGCGAAAGAAGAAAAAAACATGTTTATGATATATAAGCGAAAGAAGAAAAAAACATGTATGATCCGCCTTTTAGGGTTCTTATTTTTTTTCAGTTCTGTTTCTCCCTGAGGCAAGAATTTTTTCGTATTGTGGTTGAGAGAGGAGTGATAAAATGAGAAATGAGAGGGGGCTTTCTTATGTGTAAAACAACATATATTTATAGATTAAGAAAATTAGATTAAAAAGTTTAAAAGGAAAAAAAAAATTAGTCTTAATCTCTATTGATTAAAAAATATTTGAACAAAATTATATGATTTTTACTTGGTCACCAAGTAGACCAGTTAGAAACTAAGTATGACACAAAAATAACATAAACTGACCAATAGAAAATGAGTATACAAGAAAAGAAATGTTTTTTGTATTTATTATGATTTTTTTTGATTTTTTTTTCATAAAATAATGATTTTAATGAAAAAATCATATTTTTAAAAATTCATTAAATGCAAATACGAAAATTAAAAATTAAATAATTAAAAAAATGCAATTTTTGTGATTTTTTCATAAAAAAATAAAAATAGGAAAAGTTATTAGTAAAGGAAAAAATTAAAAAAAAAATTAAAAAGAGCGGAAGGTGGGATTTGAACTCACAACCTCTCACAATTATATCCCTTATACGCATCTTTCTACCAATTGTGCTATTTTATTTATTCGAAATAAAAAAAGCACCAGAAAGCATATGAAGCGGGTCAAAATTTGGGGTACGACAAGTGTGAGGAAACCTTGTGAATCAATTTGTCTCAAATATGTGAGGGCAAATTTTGGGGTACAACAGCTGCCCCTGTTTAATTTTCTGAAACCTGATGAGTTAGATTGGCATGTGTGCCATTCGTGACTGGAAGTTGAAGGGGATTGAACACAAAAACCCAAAAATTTGCACTCGCCGGCGCGTAGAGTAACACTGTTGATTGGTTACATTGCTTGAATGGGCTTAAAGATGCCACTCAGAGGAACTGGAGATGGGCTTATAGATGACATCCATAATATCAGAAGGTGAGGGTATCTGTAGGCTGTTACTGGATATCAATACTAAGTCTTCGTATAGACTGTCTCTAAATCGTTTTTGTAACATGACTGAGTTAAATATCAGCACTAGATCTTCGTATAGATCGTCTCTGTATTATCTCTGGGGAAAAAGAATATTCTGCATTAAGTGTCAGTACTTAGATCTTCGTCTAGATCGTCTCAGGACATAATTTAAGTTAAGCATCAGAATTAAATCTTCGTAGCGATCATCTCCGAATTTCATTTGGAAAATATCCTGGACTAAGCACTAGATCTTCGTATTGATCATCTACGTACCATCCCAAGGACAATTTGTTGAATTGACCATCAGAAATAAATCTTCGTAGCGATTATCTCTTCTGGAAATATCCCGGACTAAGTACTAAGTATTCGTATAGATCATTTATGTACAGTCCCAAGGACAATTTGAGCATCATCATTAAATCTTCGTAGCGATTATTTCTGAATTGCTTATGGTAATATCCTGGACTAAGCACTAGATCTTCGTATAGATCATTTATGTACCCTCCCAAGGACAATTTGTTGAATTGACCATCAGAAATAAATCTTCGTAGCGATTAACTCTTCTGGAAATACCCCGGACTAAGTACTAGATCTTCGTATAGATCATTTATGTACCGTCCCAAGGACAATTTGAGCATCAGAATTAAATCTTCGTAGCGATTATCTCTGAATTGCTTCTGGTAATATCCTGGACTAAGCACTAGATCTTTGTATAGATCATTTATGTACCATCCCAAGGACAATTTGTTGAATTGACCATCAAAAATAAATCTTTGTAGCGATTATCTCTTCTGGAAATATCCCGGACTAAGTACTAGATCTTCGTATAGATCATTTATGTAGCGTCCCAAGGACAATTTGAGCATCAGAATTAAATCTTCGTAGCGATTATCTCTGAATTGCTTCTGGTAATATCCTGGACTAAGCATTAGATCTTCACATAGATCATTTATGTACCCTCCCAAGGACAATTTAAGCATCATAATTAAATCTTCGTAGCGATTATCTCTGAATTGCTTCTGGTAATATCCTGGACTAAGCACTAGATCTTCGTATAGATCATTTATGTACCATCCCAAGGACAATTTGTTGAATTGACCATCCGAAATAAATCTTCATAGCGATTATCTCTTCTGGAAATACCCCGGACTAAGTACTAGATCTTCGTATAGATCATTTATGTATCGTCCCAAGGACAATTTGAGCATTAGAATTAAATCTTCGTAGCGATTATCTCTGAATTGCTTCTGGTAATATCCTGGACTAAGCACTAGATCTTCGTATAGATCATTTATGTAGCCTCCCAAGGACAATTTATTGAATTGATCATCAGAAATAAATCTTCGTAACGATTATCTCTGAATTGCTTCTGGTAATATCCTGGACTAAGCACTAGATCTTCGTATAGATCATTTATGTACCATCCCAAGGACAATTTGTTGAATTAACCATCCGAAATAAATCTTCATAGCGATTATCTCTTCTGGAAATACCCCGGACTAAGTACTAGATCTTCGTATAGATCATTTATGTATCGTCCCAAGGACAATTTGAGCATCAGAATTAAATCTTCGTAGCGATTATCTCTGAATTGCTTCTGGTAATATCCTGGACTAAGCACTAGATCTTCGTATAGATCATTTATGTAGCCTCCCAAGGACAATTTATTGAATTGATCATCAGAAATAAATCTTCGTAGCGATTATCTCTGAATTGCTTCTGGTAATATCCTGGACTAAGCACTAGATCTTCGTATAGATCATTTATGTACCATCCCAAGGACAATTTGTTGAATTGACCATCCGAAATAAATCTTCATAGCGATTATCTCTTCTGGAAATACCCCGGACTAAGTACTAGATCTTCGTATAGATCATTTATGTATCGTCCCAAGGACAATTTGAGCATCAGAATTAAATCTTCGTAGCGATTATCTCTGAATTGCTTCTGGTAATATTCTGGACTAAGCACTAGATCTTTGTATAGATCATTTATGTAGCCTCCCAAGGAAAATTTATTGAATTGATCATCAGAAATAAATCTTCGTAGCGATTATCTCTGAATTGCTTCTGGTAATATCCTGGACTAAGCACTAGATCTTCGTATAGATCATTTATGTACCATCCCAAGGACAATTTGTTGAATTGACCATCCGAAATAAATCTTCATAGCGATTATCTCTTCTGGAAATACCCCGGACTAAGTACTAGATCTTCGTATAGATCATTTATGTATCGTCCCAAGGACAATTTGAGCATCAGAATTAAATCTTCGTAGCGATTATCTCTGAATTGCTTCTGGTAATATCCTGGACTAAGCACTAGATCTTCGTATAGATCATTTATGTAGCCTCCCAAGGACAATTTATTGAATTGATCATCAGAAATAAATCTTCGTAGCGAATATCTCTGAATTTCTTTTGGGAAGTCTCCTGGACTAAGTACTAGATCTTCGTATAGATCATTTATGTACCGTCCCAAGGACAATTTGAGCATCAGGATTAAATATTCATGGCGATTATCCCTGAATTGCTTCTGGAAAGTCTCCTCGACTAAGTATCAGCACTAAATCTTCGTATAGATCATTTATGAACCGTCTTAAGGACAATTTCTTAAATTAAGTATCAGAATTAAATCTTCGTAGCGATTATCTCTGAATTGCTTCTGGAGACTCTCCTGGACTAAGTACTAGATATTCGTATAGATCATTTATGTACCGTCCCAAGGACAATTTGAGCATCAGGATTAAATCTTGATGGTGATTATCCCTGAATTGCTTCTGGAAAGTTTCCTGGACTAAGTATCAGCACTAGATCTTCGTATAGATCATTTCTGAACCGTCTTAAGGACAATTTCTTAAATTAAGCATCAGAATTAAATCTTCATAGCGATTATCTCTGAATTGCTTCTGGAGAGTCTCCTGGACTAAGTATCAGCATTAGATCTTCGTATAGATCATTTCTGAACCGTCCCAAGGACAATTCCTTAATTTGAGCATCAGAATTAAATCTTTGTAGCGATTATCTCTGAATTGCTTCTGGAGAGTCTCCTGGACTAAGTATCAGCATTAGATCTTCGTATAGATCATTTTTATACCGTCCCAAGGACTTATTAATGAATTGCTTGAATGGCCTTAAAGATTCCATTCAGAGAGAAAATTCTTCAGATATACTTCTTTGAGAGTGAAGCAAACCAAAACATGAAGATATAGCTCTTGGGAGGATAAACAACGGCCCAAGATAACCTTTGGGAAGATAAACAATGGCCCTAAGTAATGATGATATGTCTCTCGGGAGGATAAACAACGACCCGAAGTAAGTTATGGATAACCTTCATCTGCTGTAGAATTAACCTGAAAAATAAGGTTAGTCTTATGCAAAAATCATGATGTATTTAACACTCTGCCAGATAATTTCTCATGAGAATGTTGTATGCGTATGATATGTGTCGCTCCCGGGATTTTCATCCTAGTACAAACGCGAAAGTGGCGCGGAAAGGTAGAGTCGCCAGCCAGACATTTTTATCCCGAATGAATGGGAAAGGTAATGTTGCACAAACCTGAGGAAGAAGGAAAGGACAAGGTCCTGCGAACCAAAGATCTGGATACGGGAGTCGATTACGAATTGAGAAGGTATTAGCACCCCAATCCGTCCGCCGTACCCGACGGGATCCACGCTTGCTTGTTTTGTTTCAAAGGGTGAGAAATAAGAATGCTGCTGAATAAAACTGCTACTGGAACTTGGAAATGAGAAATGAGAAAGGAACTGAAATAAGAGAATGAGAATAAAAAGGGGGAAATGTAGGGAAAATAAAGAATGTGCTCGAACGGGCCCTACCCCGCTGCCTACGTACCTCATCGGGATAATGAGGATCAGAGTCGACGTAGTTCCCCTAACTAAGGCGGGAACTATTTGTTTGTGTTTTTTATACTAGAACTGCGTATGTCTATGCTCAGGTGTTGCAGGCTCGTCTGGTACGAGTGCATTTACCGTCTTGCATGTGTGACAAGTCGCCGCGAGTTCGCGTTGTGAGTGAATGAGATGAGAAGAGAAGTTCCCGCAGGATAGTCGCTTGTTATTTGTTTTTGTCTTTTAAAAGAAGTGTTTTGAAATTTGTGTTTATTGAATGTACAGCACTAAAGACTATGACACAGGAGCGAATACTTTCCAAGATCGCCCCCAATGGAACGTTTGTAAAGCATCCTAGAAGAGTGAAGGAGACCTCCACTAGTCATTTCCCGTGTAGCTTAAGGCTCGTGGCGCATTGTACACCTTTCCTTTATTAAGTGTTTTTGATTTTCTTGTAAGATGAGAAGTGAGACTCAAGTTATAAAAGGAAAACATTCTAAGGGAAACTAGACTTACCCTAAGTTAGTTGAGTTTGAAGATAACCTATGGTTAGTGAGGTTTGAGCTTAAATCTACCTAAAAGATACTAGAACTATACATGAGAACATAAAAGGCAATAATGAACAATAAGGTCCTCCTAAGTGTTGCACCCCAAAATTTGCCCTCACAATACAAGACTTTGTGTGCTAAGAAGGTTCACAAGGTTCACAAGATTCACAATGCTTTCAAGACCTTTCATGAGGTTCATGAGGTCTACAAGTCACTTCATGAAGGTTCACAAGGTTCACAAGATTCACAATGCTTACAAGACCTTTCATGAGGTTCATGAAGTCTACAAGTCACTTTATGAGGTTCACAAGGTTCACAATACCTCCCATGAGATTCATAAGACATTTTATGATGGTTCACAAGGTTCACAAGGTTCACAATTGGTCAGAAGAGTTGACAATTCCCTCAGACAGTGCATCTCCTAAGAAGTGCATCCAAAACTAGGGTTTTGACTTTAATCAGGCTAAATGAACTTCCAAGACTTCAAGTGAGCTTCATAACATCTTATATGTGTGTAAGAACCCCCATGACAAGTTTCAAGACTTTTCTCAAAAATTTGCTCAGTCAGATGATCAGATAAGTCAAAATCAGTCAAAGCAATTAAAAAGTCAAACTGAGGTCAACTGTGGTCAAACCAAATTCAAACTTCATGATTTTTTTGCCAACATCAAGTATATGAAGTAAAATTCATCATTTGATCAAGGGTTGATCATGATTCATCAAGGAGATTTCAGATCATCAAGAATCAGGAGTTTCTAAATTAGGGTTTTCTCAGTAAAAGTCAACTGAACTTTGACCAGCCATAACTTTCACATACTTCATCACCAAGTCTCCATCCAAAGCTCATTTTGAAGGAAATTGAATTCTCTACAACTTTGTGTCTCACAAGCCAAGCCCAAAAATGCTTCATTTGGAAGGTATGAGCTAAGACATTATAGGTCCTTTTGAAAGTCAACAAAAAGTCAACAACTTCAAAATGGCATAACTTGAGATTGGTAAATGATATGGACATGAAACCAGTGGTGTTGTTTAGAGGACTCTTTAAGCTTTCCAAAATGTCCAAGAACACCCTCATAGCATTAAAATTGAAGAATGTGTGCCCTTGCAAAGTTGGGAAATTTTGGGTTGGTTCATGAAGAAAAAGGAGGTCTAAAATCAATTTTTTCCAAATGGGCTTGCCAAATAATGACCCAATCCACTTCAAAACATCTTGCACGAAATTAAATTAATTTATTCATAATTTTATTTATTTTGTTTTTATTTATTATGATTTTTATATTAAAAAGTCATTTTAAATTCAAATAAAATATAAAATAATGAAAATTAATTTTAATTTTGCTTCTAGAAAGTTTTAAATCACATTTAAACTTGATTGATACAAGATTAATGAGGATCATACCAAAATAGCAAGAGTTTATGCAAGATATTTGATTTTTAAAAGGCCATCTTTTTGAATCTTTTTAGATCAAACTTTCCACACAAGTGATCAATTTTTCTGACCTAATACATCCTCCTATAAGTACTTAACATAATCCTAACCAAAGCCACGAATTTACACAGCCTCAAGAGTATGTTTCACTTTTCAAAATTCAAGCAAAAAACTCAAATTCGGTTTTGACATTCCAAGGCATTTGAAGGTAAACTAAGGACACGGCTATGATCCTTGGACATCATAGAATCGAAACCAATACTCATATGCATCAAAACCACTCCATATCATGCTAACCGAATCACATTTGTTCTTGAATATAAATTTTTCGATTACACTAATCCAATGCATTCTAACGAATTTTGTTTGTATAATTCTGTTTGTGATGTTGTATAGATTGTTTCTGGACAATTGAATCAAAGTTTCATGGCTTGAATCGTAATCCACCATAGTTAGGGTTTTATGGCCGTTTTAGGGTTCTTCGATTCATCAACTATAAATGAATTTTAGAGACATGGTTGAGTTGTATAGACCTTGTAGAATGTAATGCACTAATCAATTTCACAAAATTTTGCTGTTTTGTCAATGTTTGAGTTTTGTAGGTATTGCTGCAATTTGATATTCGTAGGAAAATTGGTAGGGAAATTCGCAGGTAAATGCGAAGGTTATGAGGAAGAAGAAGAAGTTGACTGGCGCGAAAGTCAAATTCAAATAAAAAACTTATTTTATTATATTATGTTTCTGTTATGTTATTACAAATGACATGTGGATCAGTTGGTAATGAGGCGCAGGCATGAAGCAAAGGGCAGGGGTTCGAACCCTGGCTTTAGTTCCTTTTTGTTTCTTTTTCCAGGTATTAAGCTATTATAATATATTATGCATTATTGTGAAGATGTTAACAGATGCGCTCACCCAGCAGGATTGGTCATGTACTTGTGTGTGTGTTTGAGAGGTCCTGGGTTCGATCCTCCCCCAGGCCTTTTGCTTTTTCATTATTTTTCTGATTTTTCAGGTTTAAAGAACAAAACAAATTTGAGTTCATTCTTCTTGCACCAAGTGCAGCGTGGCCCAGTGGCAAGACTCTTCATTTTCCAGGTAAAGGACCTGGGTTCAAATCCCAGGTCCTGTTTTTTTGGTTTCTTATTTTCTTTTCTTTTGTTATGTTTTCCTTTTATTTCATAAATTAAATTAAAATGATTTTTTAAATTATAATATGTTTATACTATATTTTCTAAATTCTAAAAAAAATATTATTTTCTTAATTCAAAAATTAGTTTTTAGGTATTTAGATTTATAATATATATATATATATATTCATTAAATTAATTTTGTAAATAAAATGAACCCTAATATTTGACAAATCCTAATTTATTTTTCTAAACAATTAAACCCTAATTTTCTTTTCTCCTTTTATATCATTATTTGTATTCATAATTTAATTAAAATATTTGATTTAATAAATTATTTATAAACTTAAAATTTTGTATATAAATATGTGTAGAAATTAAAATGTTTAATTTGTTTATAATATGAAATATTTTTTTTTGTTGTTTATAATTAATTATATATGAAAATAATTTCTAAAAAATTTGCAAATTTAATAATTTCTCATAATATGTTCATTTATTTATAATTTTAAATTTTATGATTAATTAATATAATTGTTCTTATCTTTCTATTAAGCCATTAAAATTTTGTTTATTATTATTATTACTAATCATGTTTATTACTAATCCATTTATTTTTTAAATTATGCTTATTATTAATATTTCACTAACCTTATTTATTATTATATTATTATACTAACCCCTATTATAATTATTATTGCTTATTTATTTATTTTACTTATTATTTATATTTTGCTTATTTATTTATTTTTGCTATTTATTTTTAATTGCTTATCATTATTATGTAAATGCTCCTTGGTGTAATTTTTTGTAATATTTAAATTATTTAATTTTCATGCTATGGTTAGTAAAATAGGGAGTGTAAACATGTATGATATTTAAAATTGAATTTAGATCATTTAAATTATAAGATAAATACAAAATTAAACACTCACACACGTAAGTCGATCTTTGATCGCCATCTCACTTTCTAGGGTTGCCTCTCAATGTTGCCTATTCAAAAAGGTCAAGTAGGGTGTATAAAGCAAAGTCCCTTAAAAGAAAAGTCATCTAGTCCCTTCATAATCAAAGATCAAGTCCCTTAAAATGGTTGCCTTTCAATATGATCTTGTCTCATTCGAATAATGATGACAGTCCCTCCAAAATGCTTAATACACCCTACAGTTGCCTTCATTAAACAGATGTCCCTCACTTGTCCCACACATCCAAGGTAATGACTACCTATTCCTTAATAATAGGGATAGTCTTACCATTTAAAGGATAAAGAACAGAAAGACTTAAACTTTAGGGTAGGTTCCTCATAGTTACTTGCTCACTACTTAAAAATTTCTCAAACACTTCACAAATTTCAAACAATTTTCAAACACAAGTTTTTTACGCATCCGTACATGGATCATTATCAAACTCTTATGAAAATTTCTATTCACACACTTCACATTTTCAAAAACAATTCAAAGTGAGCTAAGTAACTAAGAGCCCATGGATAACCATGGATGTAAAGGGTGCTAACACCTTCCCTTTACATAATCTACCCCCCGGGCCCAAAAATCTTTTAAAAGGTCTTTCCTGTTCTTTTATGCCTTTCCTTTGGATAAAATAAAAGTCGGTGGCGACTCTTGCTATCCGCAACATAACTAAAGTCAGTTCTCCCACCGTGTTACAGAACTGGCGACTCTGATGGGGATTTAATATTAAAGAGGGGTACCCTTAGGAATTAGATCACTTTAAAATTGTTTGCCTTGTTTGCTTTATATTATCTTGTTGGGCTCTTATGTGTGAAAGATCCTAACCCGGATCTAGTGTACCTTAGGTAAATGACAATAGACCAAGGAAACTGTACGACGTATATCGATATGGTTGATCTGGTGGCCATAGTTAGTGTGACTTCTTGGTTGGTGCTTATGTTCCTTAAGTCAAGTTGAGGATAATATGAGGCTGCCATATGTTGTCAATGCACTAACTAACTTTTAGAACCCTAGTTATCCCATCTTGGCCTTTAGAAAAGTAGTGAGGTAACCGGCTTTGGTGCAGACTGAAGCTGGTTGACACTCGATACTACGCTCATTGAGATTCTGAACTTGGAGGGTTTTGGTTGGCAAGTAAGTTGCCTTCTGAACAACCACCCTTGTGAAGGATCAATGATATTGAGATCCCTTAGAACCTGGTTACTTTTGTAGGACAGGATGGACCATCTAACTTCAGGGGAGGGTACTTACCTTAAACCTCATACAAGCCTTTAAACCTAGGGCTATGGTGTGACTTGTTTGTGTGTGCCACATGTTTGTGATTGAACATAACATCATGACATCATCATGCATCATAAGCATAGCATTTTCACTAACCATTTCAAGGACCAAAGGATTTATCTTTGTTCTTTGTTGCAGGTCATGGCTTCTGCTCGTAGAAACACCATCAGGATCAACTTTGTGGGCATACCTGCTAAACTTAAAGAGTTGGTTTCTCAAGTGTCTGACCATTCCCAGTTCATCAAGAGACATGGTCACCTATTGGATCTAGTCACTTCAGGGTTCAATGAAGACATGATGAGTGTTTTGTTTCAGTTCTTTGACCCTAAGCACCACTGCTTTACATTCCCTGACTATCAGCTGGTTCCTACAATGGAAGAGTTCTCTAAACTTCTGGGTATACCTGTTCTTGATCAAAGACCCTTCACAGGTTTAGAGAAGGAGCTTAAACTAGAGGTTATTGCTGCAGCTCTACATCTGAAGAAGTCTGATATTGTTCTAGAAACGAGAAGCGGAGTTAAGGGTATTCTTGCTAAAGTATTAATGGATAAAGCTCAAATGTTCTTGAAGGCCATGAGCTATGATGCTTTTGAGGAAATCTTAGCCTTGCTGATTTATGGCTTAGTATTGTTCCCCAATCCAGATCAGTTCATAGACGTTCATGCCATCAACATATTCCTGAGTCACAATCCAGTGCCTACCTTACTTGGAGACATCCTGCATTCTCTTCATACTCGTACTACAAGGGCAAGAGGAACTTTGATGTGTTGCATACCTTTGCTTTCTAGGTGGTTTATTTCTCACCTTCCTCGCTCAGTAATGAAGAATGAGCAAGGGTTCAGATGGTCCAAGAGGATCATGTCACTTTCTCACTCAGATATCCATTGGTGCTCCAGATCTATGGAGAATGTCACCATCATTGACCGTTGTGGGGAGTTTCCCAATGTGCCACTTCTAGGCATAAGAGGAGGCATCACCTACAACCCCTCTCTAGCTTTACGACAGTTTGGTTACGCTCGGAGCGATGGTCCACATGACATGTTGATTCAGGGCATTGTGTTTGATTACGACAACGATCTTCAAGGGTACCGTCAGAGATTCATACGAGCCTGGGGAAAAGTAAACAGGGTTGACAGCAAGACACTGGAGCCTAAGTACACTATTCCTATGGAGGCTTATCTCAGATGGATGCGATCTCGTGCTCAGACTCTCATGATGCCATATCCTGCTATCCTTCCAGTTACCATGGAACCTGTTGCTGAAGGAGATACTGCTTATACCATCCTTCACCCAGACATGCCTACTGACATGGAAGACTTGCAGAGATCCTGGATCCAACTGAAGGAGCAAAGGGATACTTTCGAGGCTCATTACAAAGCAAGCCAAGAAAGAGTCCTAGAACTAACAAAGCAACTTCACGAGGAACGGAATCTCAACTCATACCTCAACACAAAGAGGAAACGTCCATGGGAGACTTAAAACCCCATCTTTTGTACTTATTTCATTTCATTTCTGTAAGCCCAAGAGGCAAAACAAAGTTATTACTAATAAGAGTTTACTTTCGTGTTTGTTTAAGCAAATTTAAATCCTTCGGTCCTTGAAAACATTGCATATGCATTCACATATCATTTCATTGCATCACAGGTTTATAATTGCGCACAGGTTTCTCATCTTCTCGCTGTTTATTTCAGCAATGGCTCTTGAACAATCAGTTAAGGATCTCTAGGCACAAAATGCACAGTTACAAGAGTTGATCTTGAACCTGTCCAAGGGGCAGGATGAATTGAAGGCACTGCTGGCCAAGAAGACTAAGAAGACTAGAAGGTCATCTGGTTTGATCAACATGGGAAGAAGGTTCAAAGGTCTTGCCAAGACCAAAGAACCAGTTGAAGACTATGAATCTGAGGAATCTGAAAAAGAGGGAGGCAGTCTCCACAACACTATGGGGGATTCTGATTCTGAGGCTAATTACTACCATGAGCCTAATGAAGATAAATTCAAGATGCTGGTGGATAGAATGGATGCTATGGAGTTGCAGAAGTCATCTGGGCTGGATTTTGAAGATTTGAGTCTGATATTTGGGGTAGTCATACCCATTGGTTTCAAGGTTCCTACATTTGTTGTTTATGATGGGGTCTCTTGTCCCAAGCTGCATCTGAGGTCTTATGTCAGAAGAATTCAACCTCACACTGCTGATAAGAAATTGTGGATCCATTTTTTTCAAGAGAGCTTATCTGGAGCTCAGTTGGAGTGGTATTATCAATTGGAGAGTGTCAACATCAGGGATTGGAATGATCTTGCTGAAGCTTTCTATAAGCAGTATCAATACAATGCTGACTTAGCCCCCACTCGCATGCAGCTTCAGAGCATGTCTATGGGTGCCAAAGAAAGTTTTAAGGAGTATGCTCAGAAGTGGAGAGATTTAGCTGGAAGAGTTCAACCCCCTTTAATTGACAGGGAATTGGTTGATATGTTCATGTGTACGCTGAATGGTCCTTTTTACAGTCATCTCATTGGAAGCTCATCATCTGGCTTCACTGAGTTGATAATGACAGGAGAGCGAGTAGAAAATGGTATAAAGAATGGTAAGATCCAAGTGGGTACTTCCTCATCAGGTGCTGCAAAGAAGCCTCCCACTGGGAAGAAAGAATCCAATGCTGTTTATGGTCAGCCTGATCGTAACAGAAGGCATCAGTCTGTTAGTGCAGTTCATATTTCAAATCCAACTCCTGCAACAACAGAACAGCCACAGGGCAACCAACAGAGGGCTAGAAGGCAGTTCACGAAGATCAACATGTCAATGGCTCAGGCATTGCAACACTTGTTGAAGGCTGAACTTATTACTTTGAAAGAGGCTCCTCAGAATCCTAATGTTACCTCTCCCAGGTACAACCCCAATGCACGGTGTGCATACCATTCAAACTGTCAGGGACATGATACTAATAACTGCTGGATCTTGAAGAACAAAATTCAAGATATGATTGATGCTGGAGAAATTGAGTTTGATCCTCCGGGTACTCCAAATGTGATTACTGCTCCAATGCCAAATCACGAGAAGACTGTCAATGCCATTGAGGAAGATCTGCATATCCATTCAGTTGCGGAGTTGACCACACCATTGTCTGTCATCAGAGAGAAGTTAGTACAAGCTGGGTTCTTTCCGGGTTGTTGTGAAGATTGTGTCTATTGAGAGTATAATCCAGATAAGTGTTGGAGGTTGAAGGACGGAATTCAACGTCTCATGAATAATTACACCATAGTGTTTGAAAGAAGACCACCTTCTGTGGAGAGTATGGTGGATCATATTACGCAAGGTAAGAAGACTGAAGAGGTTGATATGGTTAACAAAGTACCAGTGAGAATCACTTCAAAGGGACCTATTAAAATCACCCATCGGGGTCCAATTAAGATTACTGCTGAAGGCCCTGTGAGGATTGTTGCTGAAGCCAGAGTGGCTCCTATGGTCATTACTACTCCTGGTCCTATTCCGTATACGTCTGATAAAGCTGTGCCTTGGCACTATGGGTCTGATGTTTACATCCATGGTGTTAAGCAAGAGCCCTTAGCTGATGTACCTGTTGATGTTGACAATATTGCTGGATCTAGTAAGATCACACGTAGTGGAAGAGTCTTCTCACCTCCAATTACTTCCAAGAATACAGTTACTCCTGCTGCTACTTCCACCACTGATGCTAGGGGCAAAGGCCCTGTTATTGAACCAGTATCTACTGATGAGCCAGCTGTTGATGATCTTGCTAAGCAGATGGAAGAAGTATTGAAAATCATTCGCAAGAGTGATTATGACATTGTTGATCAGTTGGGGCATACTCCCTCAAAGATTTCTATGTTGTCCTTGCTATTATGTTCTGAGGCTCATGCCAAAGCTTTGATCAAATTTCTGAAGACTGCTCATGTGCCCAATGCAATTTCTGTTGACCAGTTTGAGAATTGTGTTGCCCACCTGACCTATGATAATGGGTTAGGATTTTCTGATGCTGATTTGACCCCTGCCAAGAGGGATCATAACAGGGCTCTGCATATCTCAATTGAATGCAGGGGCACTACCCTGTCACATGTATTGATAGACAATGGTTCCTCTCTGAATGTGTTGCCCAAAGAAGTCCTGAACAAGCTGAGTCCTGAAGATGCTGTGCTGAAGCCCAGCAATATTGTGGTGAAGGCTTTTGATGGTTCTAGAAGAGTAGTGCATGGGGAAATTGATCTTCCAATCAAAGTTGGCTCTCAGGTTTTTACTGCTACATTTTTTGTGATGGATATTCGTCCTTCGTACTCTTGTCTGCTTGGTCGTCCCTGGATCCATGGGGCAGGTGCTGTGACCTCTACATTACATCAGAAGCTAAGATATCCGGTGGAAGGAAAGGTTGTTACTGTCTATGGAGAAGAAGAATACTTTGTCAGCCATGTGAATACCTTCAAGTATCTGGAAATGGAAGGTGAATACATTGAAACCCCGTGTCAGACGTTTGAAGTGGTTCCTTGGATTGTTAATGATTATGTAGCTCCTCCGGTTGCCAAGAAAGTTCCTGCAGTCACCAGAGTACCTCCAACAATGGAAATGGCCTCCCTCAATGATGCTAGAGCTGTGGTGGATGAAGGTGGTTGTACTATTTGGGGTCAGCTTCCTGATATCCCATACAAGTCTGACAAATTTGGTTTGGGTTTCACTGCAGAGTCCCAGAAGGCTGTTCGTCGTGCTCGTGCTGTTCGTATCACCAATCAAGGGGTTATGAAAGATCAGATCAATGCTGTGGGAGACTATGATGAAGACTACAACTTGGATGCTTGGATTTTTCCTACTGTGGGTGCTGGGCTCAATAATTGGAAAGCTGAAGATGTTATCCCTATCTCCTTTAGTCAGGAGTAAATACTATTACTGTGTTGTTGCTTTTTTAAGTTTGTAATTTCTTGAACAATTGAACTTTCAAGCCTTGTGCCTTACCCGGGGCACTATGGTGTGCTTGTTACGGGCTGTCATTTCATTTGCATACTTCATTCAATAAAAATCAGTGGACGTTTCGTTTTCGTAAATATTGTGTTCCTTGTCTTTCTTTTCTTTTATTTTTGCTTTATCAGCTATGTGTTCTTACACACACCCACATCACTAAAATGCAGATCCTCATCCACTCTGGATCCTGTTGATAACAGTTCTACTATTGCCAATTATAATATCGAGAATCCGATCTATCAAACTGAAGACGGAAATGAGGACGATTGTGAAGTACCTGTAGAGCTTGCTAGGTTGTTACAACAAGAAGAGAAAGTCATACAGCCACATGAAGAGCCAGTCGAAGTTGTGAATCTGGGAACTAAAGAAAACAGGAAAGAAGTCAAGATAGGGGCTGATTTAGAGGATAGTGTCAAGAGCAGGTTGATTCAGATGTTACGTGACTATGTGGAGATCTTTGCTTGGTCCTATGAAGATATGCCAGGGTTAGATACAGACATTGTGGTTCACCGTTTACCGGTAAAAGAAGATTGTCGTCCAAAGAAGCAGAAGGTTCGCCGTATGCGTCCTGAGATGTCAGAAAAAATCAAAGCAGAGGTAATGAAATAGTTTGATGCAGGGTTCCTAGCTGTGACTTCCTATCCTCAGTGGGTTGCAAATGTGGTGCCAGTGCCTAAGAAAGATGGTAAGGTACGTATGTGTGTAGACTACAGGGATTTAAACAAGGCTAGCCCCAAAGATGACTTTCCACTTCCTCATATTGATGTTCTGGTAGACAACACTGCCCAACATAAGGTATTCTCTTTTATGGATGGTTTCTCTGGTTACAATCAGATCAAGATGGCACCTGAAGACATGGAGAAGACAACCTTTGTTACACAGTGGGGAACCTTTTGCTATAAGGTGATGCCATTTGGTTTGAAGAATGCAGGGGCAACATATCAGCGTGCTATGGTGGCTTTGTTTCATGATATGATTCATCATGAGATAGAGGTATATGTGGATGATATGATAGCCAGGTCCCAGAATGAAGAGCAACATCTTGATCATTTGCATAAATTGTTTGAGAGGTTGAAGAAATACAAGTTGAGATTGAACCCAAACAAGTGTACTTTTGGAGTTAGATCTGGAAAGCTCCTGGGTTTCATTGTCAGTGGAAAAGGTATTGAAGTGGATCCTGCAAAAGTAAAAGCTATACGAGAAATGCCGGCTCCCCGTACTGAGAAGGAAGTCAGAGGTTTCTTGGGACGATTGAATTACATTGCAAGATTTATTTCCCAGTTAACTGCCATCTGTGAGCCAATTTTCAAGTTGTTGAAGAAAGATCAGGTGATGGAATGGAATGATGAGTGCCAGACTGCCTTTGATGAAATCAAGAGATATCTACTGGAACCTCCAATTTTGATGCCACCAGTTGATGGAAGACCCTTGATTATGTACTTAACAGTGTTAGACAATTCAATGGGGTGTGTGTTGGGGCAACATGACGAGTCTGGTCGAAAAGAGCAGGCAATATACTACCTTAGCAAAAAGTTTACCGACTGTGAAACAAGATACTCACTGCTTGAGAAAACTTGCTGCGCTTTGGCATGGGCTGCTCGCCGACTAAGACAGTATATGTTGACTCATACTACCTTGTTGATTTCGAAGATGGACCCAATCAAGTACATATTTGAGAAACCTGCTCTCTCTGGAAGAATTGCAAGATGGCAAATGATCTTGACAGAATATGACATACAGTATACTACTCAGAAGGCCATTAAAGGAAGTATTGTGGCTGATCATTTGGCTCATCAAGCAGTGGATGATTACCAGTCAATGAGTTTTGAGTTCCCTGATGAAGACATTATGATCATTACCAAAGAACCTGGACAATATGACGGACCTGAACAAGGATCCCGATGGACTATGGTTTTTGATGGTGCCTCTAATGCACTTGGTAATGGTGTTGGTGTTGTGATTAGTTCCCCTGAAGGTTGTCATACCCCGATTACTGCCAGACTTTGTTTCTATTGTACCAATAATATGGCTGAGTATAAGGCATGTATCCTGGGTATTAAAGCTGCTATTGATATGAAGATTCAGTTCCTTGATGTGTATGGAGATTCAGCCCTGGTAGTAAGTCAGATTAAAGGAGATTGGGATACCAAGCATGATAATCTCATTCCTTACAGAGAGCATGTGTTGTCTTTAATCCCACATTTTAAAGAGATTACCTTTGGACATATTCCACGAAGAGAGAATCAGTTGGCAGATGCATTAGCTACCATGGCATCTATGTTTGAGATCAGCTGGGATGATGAAGCTCCCAAGATTACTATTGATAGATTTGAGAAGCCTGCATACTGCAATGAGATTGACACAGAAGGGGAAGAGGAGAAGCCTTGGTTCTACGAAGTAAAAAGATATCTTGAAGCTCAGGAGTTCCCTGAAGGGGCATCTGTCAAAGATAGGAAATTTCTGAGAAGGTTCTCTGCTAAGTTCTTTTTGAGTAATGACATTTTGTACAAGCGCAATCATGATTCAACTTTGCTTCGTTGTGTGGATAAGAAGGAAGCAGCAGAGATTATGGAGGACATGCATGATGGGATCTTTGGAACTCATTCTAGTGGTCACACTATGGCAAAGAAGATATTGAGAGCGGGTTACTATTGGTCTACCATGGAAGTTGATTGCTATCAACACTCCAGAACTTGTCACAAATGTCAAATATATGCTGATAAAGTCCATGTACCTCCATCACCATTGAATGTGTTGACTGCTCCTTGGCCCTTTGCCATGTGGGGCATTGATATGATTGGTGAGATCAAGCCTACTGCTTCTAATGGGCATCGTTTCATACTGGTTGCTATTGATTATTTCACGAAGTGGGTGGAGGAAGCTTCATTTGCATCTGTTACCAAGAATGTTGTGTCTCGGTTCATTAAGAATAATCTCATATGTAGGTATGGCATCCCTGAAAGGATTATCACTGACAATGGCTCTAATCTGAACAACACTATGATTACTGATCTCTGCACATAGTTCAAGATTAAGCATCACAACTCTTCTCCGTATCGTCCGAAGATGAATGGGGCAGTTGAAGATGCTAATAAGAACATTAAGAAGATTGTACAGAAGATGACTGTTACTTACAAAGACTGGCATGAGATGTTACCATTTGCTCTTCATGGTTATCGTACTACAATACGTACTTCAACAGGGGCAACCCCATTCTCCTTAGTCTATGGTATGGAAGCAGTTCTGCCCATTGAAGTTCAGATTCCCTCCTTGAGAATTATGAAGGATGCAGGCTTGGATGAAGATGAGTGGATTCAGACTCGACTTGATCAGATAATTTTGATTGATGAGAAGAGGCTAGCAGCAGTTTGTCATGGCCAGATGTACCAGAAACGAATGATCAAAGCTTTTAACAAGAAGGTTAAGCCAAAGGTATATCAGGCTGGTGATTTGGTAATCAAGCGTATCATATTACCACAGGGTGATCCTAGGGGCAAGTGGACTCCAACATATGAAGGACCATTTGTAGTCAAGACAGTGTTCTCAAGAGGTGCCATGATACTCACTACAATGGATGGTGAAGACTTCCCACAGTCTGTAAACGCAGACATAGTTAAAAAATACTACGCATGAAAAGAGACCCGCTAAGTTGACAGGCCTAGGCAAAAATAAGGGCATCCCGGCAAACCAAAAGGGTTTGGGCAAAAATTAGGGATATATATGAAAAGATGTACACCCGGCAAGTCGAAAACCTGAAAAGGCGGCTTGGGCAAAAAAGGGTATCCTGGTGGATTGAAAACCTGAAAGGGAAATCCAGGAAAAAGTTAGGGATTAAAGCGTATGACTATGTCTCGTTTGGATCACCCATGAAACTGCAACCAGTTGTGATACTTATTCAAGCTCAAACAGATAAAGCTCAATCCAATCATTTCCGTCTCAATAGCAGAAGATGAGATACTTGAAGATAATGACAATAGTAGAATTGAAACTCAATAGGATTATTTCCCACATAGCCGATTCTCCTTGTTTTGTAAAAACTTTATGACAAAATCCTCTTACTAGGGTTTATGTCTCCTTGTACAAATTTACCCATATATGGGTCACTTTTTGATATAAATAAAATTCCATCTTTAAATCCAGATTTACTTTTACCCTATTTACATAAGCGAAACGTCCATTGGTTGCGTTTGAATGTATGTATGCTTTTGAATATGATTGATGTTTACCAAAAATGCATAAGTGCTTAATATGATTGATGTTTACCAGAAATGCATGAAAATGCAGTAATAGTATTTACTAAGGACGAACGAGGGAAGGATTTCAACGAAGCTTCGCCGGTTCATCTCTACAATACAGCTACAAACCCTCAGTAGGACGAATCCATCTTCATAAAGTCACATCTCCCCTGGAATTTATATCCATCTCTTTTATCCTCATACGGATATACGTGAATTTACTTTCCAATAAGGGTACGACGAACGAAGACGGGAGGTTATATCTACCCTACTATCAAACAAAGACAGGAGGTTATATATACCTTGTTATCCCCAGCAGACGGGAGGTTATACATACCTTGCTATCCCCAGCATACGGAAGGTTAAGTATAATATATTATCAAACAAGACGGGAACAAGTTCCTCATATTCTTCAACAATGAATCAGGATTTATTTTCCCTGGCCAGCAGTTGTTATACGAAGATATCCAGACGCTTCCGGCAGTGTCATATCATACATACATCATTTACATCATACCATAACATACATATCCATAGATACATAATACATTACCTAAATGCATCATATCATACATGCATACATAATGCATAAACTAATATTATTATACAAAATGCTACCTTGTTTTCAGGTTAATTCTTCAACAAACAGACTTGTGATTATCAGGACTGCTTTATCCTCCTGAAAGTTATCATCCCTCAGGATTGCTTTATCCTCCTGAAAGCTTCTTGTCCCTCAGGATTGCTTCATCCTCCTGAAAGCATATCATCCATCAGGACTGCTTTATCCTCCTGAAAGCTTCTAGTACATCAGGACTGCTTTATCCTCCTGAAAGCATCACTACATCAGGACTGCTTTATCCTCCTGAAAGCTTATTATCTCATCAGGACTGCTTTATCCTCCTGAAAGCATATTATTACCTCAGGATTGCTTTATCCTCCTGACAGCTATCATCATTACCTCAGGATTGCTTCATCCTCCTGAAAGCATATTATCAACCTCTCAAGACTGCTTCATATCACTGCATCAGGACTGCTTCATCCTCCTGAAAGCTTATTATCTCATCAGGACTGCTTTATCCTCCTGAAAACACATCAATACCTCAGGACTGCTCCATCCTCCTGACAGCTATCATCATTACTTCAGGACTACTTTATCCTCCTGAAAGCTATCATTATACCTTCATACTTTGGACTGCTTTATCCTCCAAGAAATGTATCTAAGAACTTTTCTCCAAGTGGCATCTTTAAGCCCACTCAATCATATTCAACTAGCCATCTGTATCACTTTATGCATTGGTGAGTGCAAATTTTTGGGCTTTTGTGTTCAATCCCCTTCAACCTTCCAGGTCACGACTGGCAAATATACCAATCTAACCCCTCAGGTTTCAGAAAATTGAACAGGGGCAGCTGTTGCACCCCAAAATTTGCCCTCACAATACAAGACTTTGTGTGCTAAGAAGGTTCACAAGGTTCACAAGATTCACAATGCTTTCAAGACCTTTCATGAGGTTCATGAGGTCTACAAGTCACTTCATGAAGGTTCACAAGGTTCACAAGATTCACAATGCTTACAAGACCTTTCATGAGGTTCATGAAGTCTACAAGTCACTTTATGAGGTTCACAAGGTTCACAAGGTTCACAATACCTCCCATGAGATTCACAAGACATTTTATGATGGTTCACAAGGTTCACAAGGTTCACAATTGGTCAGAAGAGTTAACAATTCCCTCAGACAGTGCATCTCCTAAGCAGTGCATCCAAAACTAGGGTTTTGACTTTAATCAGGCTAAATGAACTTCCAAGACTTCAAGTGAGCTTCATAACATCTTATATGTGTGTAAGAACCCCCATGACAAGTTTCAAGACTTTTCTCAAAAATTTGCTCAGTCAGATGATCAGATAAGTCAAAATCAGTCAAAGTAGTTAAAAAGTCAAACTGAGGTCAACTGTGGTCAAACCAAAGTCAAACTTCATGATTTTTTGCCAACATCAAGTATATGAAGTAAAATTCATCATTTGATCAAGGGTTGATCATGATTCATCAAGGAGATTTCAGATCATCAAGAATCAGGAGTTTCTAAATTAGGGTTTTCTTAGTAAAAGTCAACTGAACTTTGACCAGCCATAACTTTCACATACTTCATCACCAAGTCTCCATCCAAAGCTCATTTTTAAGGAAATTGAATTCTCTACAACTTTGTGTATCACAAGCCAAGCCCAAAAATGCTTCATTTGGAAGGTATGAGCTAAGACATTATAGGTCCTTTTGAAAGTCAACAAAAAGTCAACAACTTCAAAAGGGCATAACTTGAGATTGGTAAATGATATGGACATGAAACCAGTGGGGTTGTTTAGAGGACTCTTTAATCTTTCCAAAATGTCCAAGAACACCCTCATAGCATTAAAATTGAAGAATGTGTGCCCTTGCAAAGTTGGGAAATTTTGGGTTGGTTCATGAAGAAAAAGGAGGTCTAAAATCAATTTTTTCCAAATGGGCTTGCCAAATAATGACCCAATCCACTTAAAAACATCTTGCACGAAATTAAATTAATTTATTCATAATTTTATTTATTTTGTTTTTATTTATTATGATTTTTATATTAAAAAGTCATTTTAAATTCAAATAAAATATAAAATAATGAAAATTAATTTTAATTTTGCTTCTAGAAAGTTTTAAATCACATTTAAACTTGATTGATACAAGATTAATGAGGATCATACCAAAATAGCAAGAGTTTATGCAAGATATTTGATTTTTAAAAGGCCATCTTTTTGAATCTTTTTAGATCAAACTTTCCACACAAGTGATCAATTTTTCTGACCTAATACATCCTCCTATAAGTACTTAACATAATCCTAACCAAAGCCACGAATTTACACAGCCTCAAGAGTAAGTTTCACTTTTCAAAATTCAAGCAAAAAACTCAAATTCGGTTTTGACATTCCAAGGCATTTGAAGGTAAACTAAGGACACAGCTATGATCCTTGGACATCATAGAATCGAAACCAATACTCATATGCATCAAAACCACTCCATATCATGCTAACCGAATCACATTTGTTCTTGAATATAAATTTTTCGATTACACTAATCCAATGCATTCTAACGAATTTTGTTTGTATAATTCTGTTTGTGATGTTGTATAGATTGTTTCTGGACAATTGAATCAAAGTTTCATGGCTTGAATCGTAATCCACCATAGTTAGGGTTTTATGGCCGTTTTAGGGTTCTTCGATTCATCAACTATAAATGAATTTTAGAGACATGGTTGAGTTGTATAGACCTTGTAGAATGTAATGCACTAATCAATTTCACAAAATTTTGCTGTTTTGTCAATGTTTGAGTTTTGTAGGTATTGCTGCAATTTGATATTCGCAGGAAAATTGGTAGGGAAATTCGCAGGTAAATGCGAAGGTTATGAGGAAGAAGAAGAAGTTGACTGGCGCGAAAGTCAAATTCAAATAAAAAACTTATTTTATTATATTATGTTTCTGTTATGTTATTACAAATGACATGTGGATCAGTTGGTAATGAGGCGCAGGCATGAAGCAAAGGGCAGGGGTTCGAACCCTGGCTTTAGTTCCTTTTTGTTTCTTTTTCCAGGTATTAAGCTATTATAATATATTATGCATTATTGTGAAGATGTTAACAGATGCGCTCACCCAGCAGGATTGGTCATGTACTTGTGTGTGTGTTTGAGAGGTCCTGGGTTCGATCCTCCCCCAGGCCTTTTGCTTTTTCATTATTTTTCTGATTTTTCAGGTTTAAAGAACAAAACAAATTTGAGTTCATTCTTCTTGCACCAAGTGCAGCGTGGCCCAGTGGCAAGACTCTTCATTTTCCAGGTAAAGGACCTGGGTTCAAATCCCAGGTCCTGTTTTTTTGGTTTCTTATTTTCTTTTCTTTTGTTATGTTTTCCTTTTATTTCATAAATTAAATTAAAATGATTTTTTAAATTATAATATGTTTATACTATATTTTCTAAATTCTAAAAAAAATATTATTTTCTTAATTCAAAAATTAGTTTTTAGGTATTTAGATTTATAATATATATATATATATTCATTAAATTAATTTTGTAAATAAAATGAACCCTAATATTTGACAAACCCTAATTTATTTTTCTAAACAATTAAACCCTAATTTTCTTTTCTCCTTTTATATCATTATTTGTATTCATAATTTAATTAAAATATTTGATTTAATAAATTATTTATAAACTTAAAATTTTGTATATAAATATGTGTAGAAATTAAAATGTTTAATTTGTTTATAATATGAAAATATTTTTTTTTTGTTGTTTATAATTAATTATATATGAAAATAATTTCTAAAAAAATTGCAAATTTAATAATTTCTCATAATATGTTCATTTATTTATAATTTATAATTTTATGATTAATTAATATAATTGTTCTTATCTTTCTATTAAGCCATTAAAATTTTGTTTATTATTATTATTACTAATCATGTTTATTACTAATCCATTTATTTTTTAAATTATGCTTATTATTAATATTTCACTAACCTTATTTATTATTATATTATTATACTAACCCCTATTATAATTATTATTGCTTATTTATTTATTTTACTTATTATTTATATTTTGCTTATTTATTTATTTTTGCTATTTATTTTTAATTGCTTATCATTATTATGTAAATGCTCCTTGGTGTAATTTTTTGTAATATTTAAATTATTTAATTTTCATGCTATGGTTAGTAAAATAGGGAGTGTAAACATGTATGATATTTAAAATTGAATTTAGATCATTTAAATTATAAGATAAATACAAAATTAAACACTCACACACGTAAGTCGATCTTTGATCGCCATCTCACTTTCTAGGGTTGCCTCTCAATGTTGTCTATTCAAAAAGGTCAAGTAGGGTGTATAAAGCAAAGTCCCTTAAAAGAAAAGTCATCTAGTCCCTTCATAATCAAAGATCAAGTCCCTTAAAATGGTTGCCTTTCAATATGATCTTGTCCCATTCGAATAATGATGACAGTCCCTCCAAAATGCTTAATACACCCTACAGTTGCCTTCATTAAACAGATGTCCCTCACTTGTCCCACACATCCAAGGTAATGACTACCTATTCCTTAATAATAGGGATAGTCTTACCATTTAAAGGATAAAGAACAGAAAGACTTAAACTTTAGGGTAGGTTCCTCATAGTTACTTGCTCACTACTTAAAAATTTCTCAAACACTTCACAAATTTCAAACAATTTTCAAACACAAGTTTTTTACGCATCCGTACATGGATCATTATCAAACTCTTATGAAAATTTCTATTCACACACTTCACATTTTCAAAAACAATTCAAAGTGAGCTAAGTAACTAAGAGCCCATGGATAACCATGGATGTAAAGGGTGCTAACACCTTCCCTTTACATAACCTACCCCCCGGACCCAAAAATCTTTTAAAAGGTCTTTCCTGTTCTTTTATGCCTTTCCTTTGGATAAAATAAAAGTCGGTGGCGACTCTTGCTATCCGCAACATAACTAAAGTCAGTTCTCCCACCGTGTTACACTAAGTCATGGTGGGAAGAAAACGTGAATGAAACATACATGGGATGAAACGATGAATCGGGTGGGTCGATTGCGTGGTGCTAAGACGCACGACTTATGGTGTGAAACATACAAGGCTTGCTTTTGGTTGAATGGAATGGGACGATGGTAATCGAGGAACCCTAAAGTCACATGCAACTTTATTTATTTATTTGAAAACTTACTCGACGTTGGATCGAGTTTTATTTATTTCATTTTTGAGACTTTGGTTTTCTATCGATTCATTTTATCTTTTCTAACCTAGTTATAGAAACTATACAAACGTACAAGTTCTAAGCTATTACATCACGAAGCACACAAAATATAAAACACAATCATAGCATAAAAGTATCCAAGTCCATAAGCAAATCCTTGAAAGAATACCTTGCACAAAAAAGAGAATAGTTAGTGAATGACATGAATCATGAATGTGCACAATATGGTGGAAATGAATTTAAATGCCAAAAAATATTAAAAGGCATGGAAAAATTATGAAATTAAATTCCTAAAGTCTCTAACCTGATTATATTATTGTGCTAAAAAGAATCCTAAAAAATCCTATTTTTTTATATGTCTAAAAATTACTTATTTTCAGCTATGAATTAACTACTAATTTCTAACAAATTAACCTCTAAAACCTAAGATAAAATGTTATAAAAAATCTACAAAAATTATCCTAAGTGCTATCATTAGTCATCTAACTACAGTAAAAATAATGGGCTAAAAAAGTTACTGGAAGTTACCAAAATAAAATCTACAAATTGAGGTACAATTGAAGAAAATCTATTAAAAACTAATCACAAGAAAAATCCTAATAAAAATCAAAAATGCAGAAAAAATAGAAAAATAAAATGCTAATTATTTCTAATATGAATTAAAAATCTATTCAATTTTTTTGGGAATTTTTTATTATCTTTTACTATTTTTTTATACATTATTTTTAAACATATGTCCACTAAAACTAAAAAAAATCTAAAAAAAAGAAATGAAGAAGGATGGGGGTGCCATCAGCAGTATTTTTAAGTTGTTTTCGTCATATGGGCCCAATATGGGGGTATTAATAGAAAAAAAAAGTCAGGGCCCATGCGCAGGAAAGGAAGGGAGGTGTCGAAAGCAGAATTTCCAATTGTTTTTTTTATAAGGCTTAGCGTGGGGTGTTAACAGTAATATGAGATGGGCCTGAGGATTCAAGATTAAACTCTCACAGAATTATAACAGCGAATTAATGGGATTAAATAATTCATAATGGTTCTTTAAATCCTATTAATCTCCTAATTAAATTGTAAACCCAATTAATAAATTAGAATTATAATCCTAAAGTTAACACAAAGGGCTGAATCAGAATGAAACCCTAAAAGCTCTTCTCAAACTCCCCCAGCCGCCGTCTCCTTCGTCCTCTTCCAAGCTAGCACTACCACCATCCTTTTCGTCTGCTCCATCACCATCATCACCCTCATAACTAAGGCCCCAAAACTCACTCCTCTCCCTCAAATCCGAAATTGCTACCATGACCTAAACTCTCCTCTCCCTCAAATCCGAAACGACCTCCCTTTCAATCCAAGACCTCACACTCAGAAATAAACACACAAAGAACATAGCAATCACTACAACTAGATTTATCAAGATTTCGACGCGTGCGTACCTTGTTGAAGATGAAGATGAGAGGAAATCACCTTCAGTTATGACATTCAGCTTCGTTTCCTATCCTTTGCTTGTTCGTTATTTCCAAAATCTGACTCTTGCTTCAATTTGCAGGTTCCTTCTTGAAGTGTTGGATCGGAAATGATGAGTACTCAGCGTCGAGGATGTTGTACAAACAGCGTAGCCAGGGAATCTGGTGGACCGACGATGATGCCGAAGCAATATTGGCGCGAGTTGCTCTTGACTTTGTGAATGTGAGTTCGTATGTGAACCAAGATCGACAATCCTTGAACGCGTTCAGGTATTCTGACTTCGTTTTGATTCCGCAATCTTCTTCTTCCTACTGCAGAGCTTTATTGAATTATGACTATTGATTCGATTACAGGAAATGAAATTGGTCGAGGTTGTAAGAGGACGTGATTGAGGAAAAAGAATGGTGGATCAATGGATTCTCAGAATTTTGCAGAAAAAGCTTTTTTAAGAAGGTGATTCGCAGGAGCTATGAAACTTGATTGAAGAAGAGGGATCGAGGGTGAAGAGTGTGAATTGAAGTTGATGAAGAAGAATGGAGATTGATGCAGTTTGTTGTGATTGATCGAAAAAAGTTGCAGAGGTGAAGATTGGAGAGGTTTGGACTGAGGAATTCGGGAAAAGAAGTGGTGGATGAAGAATATTGAAGTTGTGGAGAAGAGAAGATATGAAGAAAGAGTGGAAGAGGAATGGAAGAAAAGATTGAAACTGGTGAAGGGCTATGGATTGAAGAAGAATGGTTGAAGAGTGAGAAGAATGGAGGATTGAGGGAATGGTGAAGTGTTTGGGAAAATTGTGGAAGGAAGAAGATTGAATGAGAAGCTCCTGATTTATAGAAAATGCTTGAGGATGGTTGTTCTGGAACTTTCTCAGGTGAAGTTCTAGAATTCTCTGTCAGAATTCAGTTATGGAATTCGGTTAGAATCAGTTATGGGCTTGTTAGTTTTGATTTTTTGTTAATTGTTTTTGACATTTAGGATAGTAACTGATTCCTTTTTGAATTTCTTCTTTGCTTCTGAAAAATTTCTTTTGTGTGCAGGTTACTGTTTAAATATGAAGGGATCTCTGATGTTGCATCGATGACGGCTAATTTTTCGGATAAAAATCCAAAAGATGATGAGATCCTAAAAGGACTTGCGGAAGAGCCATGTCCATGATGATTGAATGTTTGAGAAGGTTCTTGAAGCTGCTGATTAAACCTTGTTGCAAATGAAGGCATTATGCAGAGTCGAAAGATTGGGAAAGAGTTCTATTTCTGAATTCTTCACTTATTTTCTGTTATCCTCTTTTATATTACTTCTCCTCTTTTTTTAAGGTTCAGCACATGCCAAGTGAGATTGCTTTTGGTTCTTTAATAGTCTATTTACCTTTCGAGCAGACCCAGGAAACATAAGGTCTTTTACTGGATTTTCACTTTGGCTTATCACGTTGTCGTCCGATCCTGTAAGGAAGTTTCTCTGGTTGTTCACGACATTGATACCAAACCCAAACAAATTTAGATTTGATGAAGCACTGATTGCCACTGGGTGACCGGCCGGAATGATAACAACGTCACCGGGAGACAATCTAGCTTCATACCTTTGCACTCCATTGTTTCTTTCCTTTTTATCTTCCCCTTTTTTGTTGCAATTAATAATGTTAAAGGTCCTTTTGTTTTTTTGCAGATATTTGAAATTGAAGCCGAAAAACATGGCATACTGATGCTAGTCAATGAAGACCATTGCAGTCGCCGATGGAACTCACACATGAGGGTTGAAATGGTAACGAGATAGAACAAACTGACGCTGAAACAAATTACAGAAAATGATGTTGCTGTATTGATGATGATGCAACGTTACGAGGTAACACACCTGACATTGATTTTTCTCACTTGTCCATTTTAAACTGGCTCTTTTCTTCTAGAATTTCTTATAATTCCCAGTTCTGAGTTGGTAACTTCTGAAACTGTTATGCAGATGAACTCGCAATGTCGTGAATCTTGCAGAAACGGTATCACCAGGGAGAACTTGGCAAAGTTTTTTTTTCGGATTCTCATTCGAGAGAGTGATGAAGATCAATGATGATGAGGAACGAAACAGGCTGTAGAAAGGTGATAAATCCGAAGCTATCTGGATGTTTTCTCGGTTAAGGGTTATAGTTTGTACCAGAATTTTCAAGTCTTTCTCTTCTCCCGTAATTTTCTGTAAACTAAATGACCCAGCGTGTTGTATGTTATTTCTGATATAAATATGCTATTACCATTTTTTCCTTTTTTCCGTTTTTGGGGGTCACCGTTGAGCATCATTATTGTGTACTAATAACAGAATAGAATAACCTTACTTGGGTTATTGTTTCCTTTGACTGCTACTCACATTTTCGAACACCAACAAGTGGCTTGATACATATTAATATATTCTTCTTTCTCATTAAATAAAAAGACAAAGTTGACTAAAAAAATTTTGTGAATTTCGAAAAATGAATATGAATATGATATGAACTACTAAATGGTCTTGGCTTGAAAAATATACATGGGTTTTGGTCTAAACAAACATAGGGGTTTTGGAAATGAGATTTGAATTCCACAAAATGACTTATGGTAGGGATAGGTAAATGAATTTGGCAAAAATATAGATTTGGATAATTAAATGGATCAAGGATGAATTTGGATAAATGGGCTTGAAAAATGGTTAGAAATGAATTATATTTGAATTCGAATGAAACCTTCCAAATAAATCATAATTGCTCACTTTTCATCCTCAATTCGAACCTTATTCTTGAACCAAACTTTGATGTTATGATGAATCCAAATATCAATAATCCATGAACCATCCCGCTGTTAAAATCACTTGGAAATCCGGAACCTGAATGCATATCTCCATCAACTAATCCCAAATTGGACTTTAACATTAAAGACCTCAGTTGGTGGCAGGCCCTCAAACTCACTCATAAATAGAACCATAATCCACCATGATAATGAGCATGATACACCAATGAACAGTCTTTACGAGCGAATTTCAATTAATTAGGGAAATAAACCCTAATCGAGTAGCAAGTGCATAAGAAGCTAGTGTTATTAACAACCAGATAACCCAAACTTTGAATTCATCGGACAACCATACATGAGGTGCGAAGCCCTAATTCCATAATCCATGACACACTCTCCAGCGAAATAGAAACCACAAAACAATGGAATAACCTGGCTTTTAGAGGACACTGATCTCATGCCTTAAGAAAATAATGAAATGCATAAGCATACTGCTAATGGACCGATGAACAATGCAGATGAATGCGATATGACGAGCCAATTAAGATAAAAAGAATGCGGGCAAATTTTGAGGTATTACAGCTGCCCCTATTCAATCAACTGCAGACCTGAATGGATAATTGCAACAGCTTTTAGACGTTCAAGGTATGGAGTGATTGAATACTCAAATAAAACCTGAAAATTTGCACCCTGAGGGTAATGGAAATGCCATCTATCCATTTATTTACTTAATTTATGTATTTTTTTTTTTATTTTGACCTCTGAATAGGTAGCGAAAATAGAACCAGGTGGAAATATGCTGGGAAGAACGTCATCCTCGAATGGCCACTCACACGGGATCCTCGGATCCAGTACTAAAACCATCCTTGAATAGAAACACAATGGTATACCGGCCGCAGGCGATAACCATCAAAAACAAAGACTGACCTCAGACAGACTTTGCAAAAGAGACAAACTGACCTCGATCAATAAGCTCAAAAAGTGAACTACTATCCTCGAATAATAGCCACAACAACAAGACCAACCTCGGAAGGACTTGAAGAAAAGAAATGTCATCCTCGAATGACAAATCAAAAGATCCTCGGATCTAACACGAAACCATCCTCGAATGGAGACGCAAAGGTATACCAGCCTCGACTGATAACCAAACACAAAGCTGACCTCAGACAGACTTTGCAAAAGAGACAAACTGACCTCGATCAATAAGCTCAAAAAGTGGACTACTATCCTCGAATAATAGCCACAACAACAAGACCAACCGCAGAAGGACTTGAAGAAAAGAAATGCCATCTTCGAATGACAATCCAAAAGATCCTCGGATCTAACACGAAACCATCCTCGAATGGAGACGCAAAGGTATACCGGCCGCAGGCGGTAACCAGAAACAAAGAAAATAGGACAAGATGGAACGGGATCATTGTACATAAACGAGAGCCCAAGCAAACGGGACCATTGTACAAAACGGGAACCTGCAACGCGACTGTTGGGTAGGACCAAGTCACAGAAGATGCCTGTTATCGAAATAGGACTTAACGCAACATCAACCGATTTGCGACTCAAATAAGATCAACCGATCTAAAACGGAGATGGTATCAACCGATCCACCCCGGAAAACGAGAATGTAATATCATCCGATTTACAGCTCGAAGAGAAATGATATCAACCGATTCATGACTCAAATAAGATCAACCGATCCAACTAGGAAATGGTATCAACCGATCCATTATCCTCGCACTGAGACGAGACCAAAAGGAACAGGATCATTGTACTTAAATGATAACCCGAGACGCGACCGTTGTACTGAAACGGAGACGCGGAAAAATGAGACTGTTGTACTGAAACAAGACTCAAAGACGAGACCATTGTACTTAAATAGAGACTCGAAAGGAACGAGATCGTTGTACTTAAACGAGACTCGAGAGGAACGGGATCGTTGTACTTAAACGAGAGCCCAAGATGCGACCGTTGTACTGAAACGGAGACGCGAACAAATGAAACTGTTGTACTGAAACAAGACTCAAAGACGAGACCATTGTACTTAAATGGAGACTCGAGAGGAACGGGATCGTTGTACTTAAACGAGAGCCCAAGATGCGACCGTTGTACTGAAACGGAGACGCGAAAAAATGAGACTGTTGTACTGAAACAAGACTCAATTGGGGATAACAACAAGACCCGGTAGAAGTAACCACCCTGGGAAATGAAGCTGCATTCTGTGAGGAATACTTCAATCTGATTGGAGATGTAACGGGTCTTATGTAATATACCTCAAAACTAGCCCATGCTGGTATGCATATGTTTGGATTTATGGCGTAATGCTCCATGAGGATGGAAATGCTACGCTTTGGAGGATGCAAATGCGATGATGATTATGCATATGCAAATGCAAATGCAAAGGGGTCTCCCGATGAGGAGATGGCTTGACTGGGGAGGAACTGATGATCACTGCATTGATCTGATTGATCCTTGTGAGGAGAAGACAACTCTGCGGGGAAGGCTGTCAATGATATACCGGCTCTGAACTGCCGCCATTGCCAAAAATAAATTGGACTTTGAGATTGGAGAGCCAAGACCCTGTTGGAGAAGGGCTTTTCTTGAACTCTGATGGGGAAGTGAGGACCTCCTGACTTGGTTGAGAACCAAAGGCATGATATTGCTGAGGAAGCAACTGCTGGGGAGGCAAAACACTCCTTATACTGCTGAGAATTACCCCTGTCTGAAGGGAAACTTCTACTTGGGGATGACACTCACTCTCTGCTACCCTGCTGAGTGAAATTTCAACTTCCATTTTTACTGGGGATGATGGAGGATGTCAATGATGAATCTTCCTGTTGAAGATAAGAGTTTAAGTTGCCACTTACTGGGGATAAGAGATAAATCCTCTCATGTTGGGAATGAGAGATGTAAGGTGTCTCATGCTGGGGATGAGAGACGATGATATCCTTCTGCTCAAGTAGTAATCTTCCATTTGCCGCACTACTGGAGAAGGGATTGTCTAATGAGACTTGCTAAGGAATTTTGATCAATGAAGCTAACTGATGAAATAACTCTTGAAGTATTGTGCTGACAATGGCTTCGCTTCCAGCCTTTGGGTTGATAGATCGCCAACTAATCATGATTGAACAATGGTTCTCTGAAATTTTCAACTCGCCTCAGACTAAGGTCCATCGGAAGAAAATGTCTCAAGAGGATTTTACAGAAAACATGACATATAAAATGCCTCAGCGTCTTCAAACTCTTGGAGAGGTTCGTTGGATCTCGAAATAACTGCCCCAGACTGCATGGTCTGTGCAATAATTTTCCTCGCGAGGATTCATGAAAAACCTCATATCACTGTGAGATAGTGTATCTTAGTATTTTGAACCTTGGGTAGGTACTTCTGATTAACCGTCTTCAGGAGAAAGTAACTTATAGTGCTCTTGGGGTGGCCTGCCCCAGTACAAGCCTTGAAGTGATCACCTCTGACCGACTGTGCTTTGAAGAAAACACCCATACCAATTGTTCTCTGAGAGATTGGATCTCGAAGTGATTGCCCCAGTTTGGCTGAAATTTGAAGAGACTGCTCGACGTGATTGCCCCGGATTAGTTGGCTCTTTGAGAGATTTGAATCTTGAAGTAATTGCCCCAGTTTGGCTGAATTTTGAAGAGATTGCTCGACGTGATTGCCCCGGATTAGTTGGCTCTTTGAGAGATTTGAATCTTGAAGTAATTGCCCCAGTTTGGCTGAATTTTGAAGAGATTGCTCGACATGATCGCCCCAGATTAATTGGCTCTTGCTACGTCTGTTGGGAAAGTCCCTACTCGATGGAGTTTTCTTAAAAAGTGCACCTCGACAGATTGTCCTTCGGAAGTTTCAGACTTCTCAACTTGGCAAGATTAAGCTTTTGGACTGAAGTTTCGTATGTGAATTTTTATGATGCCCAAAAAATATATGCAAGCAGAAAATGTTTATTTTAAGAATGAAAATTCTAATGCAACACACATGTTAATCTTGAAGTTTTACTGTAAAAAGATGTCGCCAACCTTTGTGAGTGAATCACTGGTTAAGATACGACATTGAATTTTGATGAATGAAAACATGCACATGCAACACCAACATAGCACAACTCATAGGAGTCAGGAACACAGTCTCGTGGTAGTACACTCTCGAAATAATCCTGTTTCAGTTAGGACTTTTGAGGGTTGTATCGTGGCCTAGTTCACGGTTATAAAAATAAAAGATATAGGCTCGAAGTTTATTTGTGCCCACCCATCTTCGTGATGTTCTCCATTCCTATGTTCAGCTAGCTTGGCACAAGCGCTCACCTTTCGAAAAGGGTTTTGCGATGGTTAAGGAACCAATTACACTAACGGTTTAAGCACCAATCAGGTTGTTGTTGGGAGCCAGCCACCCCTTTTATCTTTGGTGTCTGTGCCACACGACTTTGTTCTTGTTTTAAGGATCTTTCTTGTAATCCTTTTCGTCTTTCGCTTTTGCATTATTTTACTTATCCCTAACTTTTGCCTGGACTGATTCTTGTGAATCTTTGATTGTGAAGTCCAGCGGGATGCCCTAATTTTTGCCTAAGTCGCTTGTTTTCAAGTTTCGACTTAGCGGGCTTTCTCATTCATTTTTTTTTCAATTCTTCTTTTTTTTTTGAACAAATCGTGTGACACTGTTTGTCTCGATTGCTTTGAAAGGGTCGTGACTGTCCCACTTCTTGGTTGTTGAGGGATAACCATTGTGGTCTCCGGTCTTTGGACCTCTTGATTGGGATAACCATTGTGGTTCCTGGTCATTGGACCTCTTGATTTGGTACAACGAAAGGTAATGGATCCTCAGATTTGCACTCCTTTTCGAAATTTGAACGATCGGTCCAGCTAGCTGACACCTACCCTGCCCCTGGGTTAAGTGCGAGGGTTTTTTAATGCAAAAAGAAAACTCCTACTTCAAGGCTCAAATGGGTTGGCGAGGGTCTATCTCCCTTATATCTCCAGTGTTTAGGGTTTGAAACAATGCCTGTACATCATCAACAGGGTCCTTCTCAAAAGCACACAATTAGAGATTCATGCATTTTCATTTCGTCATCCTCCCTGATAGAGTTTAAGCTCAACAGTTGGCATTGCAATGCGCATACACAAAATCATGAGTGAATACGAATGGATTACTTCAATAAAAACATGTGCATTATATTATGATTAACATTCAAAAACAAATAAGTTTCATGTATACATACAAATGTTTAAACAAACAATATAAACTACAAATGAAAAATGCAGTAAAGAAGCTGAACATTGCCGTCATTGAGGAGACTTGACTCCGTATGGACTTATTGCTTCTGAAGATGCCTTTGCAAACTAGGATGCCAATTTGATATGGAGATTTCAATATGTGAGCAGACCTTCTGGCATGATGACCTTTGAGTCGGCCAAATTTTGCATCTTGTACTTGAACACATCGCAGTTGTCAATTGTATGCCTAAATGCCCCTGAGTGATACTTGTATCTAGCCTTCACATCATGGTGGTCATGATTGAGGAGGTTTGACTCCGTCTGGACTTATTGCTCTCGGAGACTTTCAGCAGTCAGTAGTCTGGATGTTCACTCAATCAAATTTGCGACCTTGTTTTTACCTTTGCCTCTGAAAGACGTGCAATCTTTAATTAAAAGGCCAGGTGCCCCAGAATGGTGATCATACTTGGCGTTGAAACCCCAAAGGAAGCTTTGTCGGAGACGATCCTGATGCAGTTAGCTCAACCACTCCAAATTTGCGTAAATGAGGAAACTTATTGCACGTACGTCATCAGAATATGATCAAACTTCTTCTCAAGTGGTTTTGGACCTTACCCGTATTCTCTGCCCGTTGGACTCTCTTGGTAAGCTGAAATTGGATGCCGACAAATGACTTCTGGAGGGAAGAGGTTGATAAATGAAGTTGATAAATAAGGTTGCTCGGAAAGATCTCATATGATTTCCTGCCTACGTATCTCCATTGACCAATGGAGAATCAGAGCAGCGTAGTTCCCCTCAATAGGGATGAAAATAGCTTTGTTCAGAATTTCCATAATCCAGCTCATCTGAGTCTTCATCTGGTTGACTTCCTGTTTCAGCAGTTTCTGGTTTTGAAATAAAGCTTATACCTCTGCCCTGAATGGCCTCAACTGGGTCTTCCTTCGATTACCTCCGCCCGGAGTTGCTTCAAATATATACTTTGATGACTGTGATTCAAGTTATCCATTCTGATGAGAAGTCAAGTCAGGAAAATAATCTGTCTCTGAACACCTGTCAAGAATGCAAGGATGTATGCAAATGCCATGTTCAATTATTTCTGAGGAATCTATCTGCTTTGATTCAAGTTTTAATACAGAAAAATCCAACAACATGATTCAGATATGTGATCCACAAAAATAATTAAACATGTGTGCAGAAATGCTATGATGTCATGTATGCAACAGGCATGTGATCAATGATCCGATGTTGGTGCCGGTGTTGAGCAATGAGTCAAGTGTCCGAATAAAACCATAATAGTAGCACCATCTCTGCATAGAACCCCATAACTGAGAACCCAATAACTGTAGAACTGGATCACATAATTGAACAGTCACTGATGGTGTTGAAGTTGAACAACGAGCCAAGTGTCTGTATAGAACCACAATAGCAACACCATCTCTGTATAGAACCCCATAACTGAGAACCCAATAATTGTAGAACTGGATCACATAATTGAACAGTCACTGAAGGTGTTGAAGTTGAACAACGAGCCAAGTGTCTGTAGAGAGTCATAATAACAGTCACAATATCAAGGTCACAATGGTAAACACAGTAACAATCTCTCTGAATAGAAATCTCGGATCTCAGAATCAAAGAACCATATAGCACCAGATAATATCATAAAACAACACTGGCAAAGCGGGTATGTTGAAGTTTAGGGTTCCTGCAAACCTGTAAACCCCTCCCAATCTCACAGGTATTCTACTCGGGTTAAACATCACGGACTCTCGAGGCCGAATAGCAATAATACGTTCACCATTTCCGAGAAATGGCTCATGACCAAATCAGGGAATCGGTTTGGCATTATGTACTACTCAGGGAGGTCTCAGCTGAGTCCGGAAAAACAAGCATCCCTCATAAGTTCCCGGCTTCAAGCACTGAAGTCGAGAAACAATAGTACATTCATCCCGAAGGGTACAATACTACCGTCATACGACCAGTTGCTTTAACCAGGTTCCTACGAGAAAACAAGGTCATCCTATGCGATTTCCTAGTGGGCCCTCGGGTGCGAATGGGTTTGCCACGAAATATGGTCTGCCACTGTCACCACTGGAGAGGGTTGTTTCCACTAAGGTCCTCGATGATCAGTTCCCAGTGTTAGCAGCTCAGGTGGGAACATTCTATGGTCTGCCTAGGCAGTATAGAACATATCCCAAGAGAGCTTGATCTGGGTGTGGGACTCGTGAAAACTACACGTGCTCAAGACCACGCAAGCCACACGACTGCCCACTCTAAATCCTATGTGTATACTCAAGCCGGGTATTTGGCTTATCTCACAATAATCCCATCCCGCCAAGGAAAACCAGAACAGCCAGTACAGTATTTGCCAGTATATGCGACAGTAAAATAAAGTGCAGAAAGCTGTAAATAAAGCTGTAAAGGAAAGCGATAAACTGTAGATAAAACAGTAAAGCTAAACTAAAGCATAACAGCGAATGAATAAGCATCCAATGAAAACAGAAACGGACAAGCGCTAGGATTGACTCTCAAAGGGGAAATCAGAATTTCTAACATCCCCAGCAGAGTCGCCAGCTGTCGCTCCCGGGATTTTCATCCGAGTACAAACACGAAAGTGGCGTGGAAAGGTAGAGTCGCCAGCCAGACATTTTTATCCCGAATGAATGGGAAAGGTAATGTTGCACAAACCTGAGGAAGAAGGAAAGGACAAGGTCCTGCGAACCAAAGATCTGGATACGGGAGTCGATTACGAATTGAGAAGGTATTAGCACCCCAATCCGTCCGCCGTACCCGACGGGATCCACGCTTGCTTGTTTTGTTTCAAAGGGTGAGAAATAAGAATGCTGCTGAATAAAACTGCTACTGGAACTTGGAAATGAGAAATGAGAAAGGAACTGAAATAAGAGAATGAGAATAAAAAGGGGGAAATGTAGGGAAAATAAAGAATGTGCTCGAACGGGCCCTACCCCGCTGCCTACGTACCTCATCGGGATAATGAGGATCAGAGTCGACGTAGTTTGCCTAACTAAGGCGGGAACTATTTGTTTGTGTTTTTTATACTGGAACTGCGTATGTCTATGCTCAGGTGTTGCAGGCTCGTCTGGTACGAGTGCATTTACCGTCTTGCATGTGTGACAAGTCGCCGCGAGTTCGCGTTGTGAGTGAATGAGATGAGAAGAGAAGTTCCCGCAGGATAGTCGCTTGTTATTTGTTTTTGTCTTTTAAAAGAAGTGTTTTGAAATTTGTGTTTATTGAATGTACAACATTAAAGACTATGACACAGGAGCGAATACTTTCCAAGATCGCCCCCAATGGAACGTTTGTAAAGCATCCTAGAAGAGTGAAGGAGACCTCCACTAGTCATTTCCCGTGTAGCTTAAGGCTCGTGGCGCATTGTACACCTTTCCTTTATTAAGTGTTTTTGATTTTCTTGTAAGATGAGAAGTGAGACTCAAGTTATAAAAGGAAAACATTCTAAGGGAAACTAGACTTACCCTAAGTTAGTTGAGTTTGAAGATAACCTATGGTTAGTGAGGTTTGAGCTTAAATCTACCTAAAAGATACTAGAACTATACATGAGAACATAAAAGGCAATAATGAACAATAAGGTCCTCCTAAGTCATGGTGGGAAGAAAACGTGAATGAAACATACATGGGATGAAACGATGAATCGGGTGGGTCGATTGCGTGGTGCTAAGACGCACGACTTATGGTGTGAAACATACAAGGCTTGCTTTTGGTTGAATGGAATGGGACGATGGTAATCGAGGAACCCTAAAGTCACATGCAAATTTATTTATTTATTTGAAAACTTACTCGACGTTGGATCGAGTTTTATTTATTTCATTTTTGAGACTTTGGTTTTCTATCGATTCATTTTATCTTTTCTAACCTAGTTATAGAAACTATACAAACGTACAAGTTCTAAGCTATTACATCACGAAGCACACAAAATATAAAACACAATCATAGCATAAAAGTATCCAAGTCCATAAGCAAATCCTTGAAAGAATACCTTGCACAAAAAAGAGAATAGTTAGTGAATGACATGAATCATGAATGTGCACAATATGGTGGAAATGAATTTAAATGCCAAAAAATATTAAAAGGCATGGAAAAATTATGAAATTAAATTCCTAAAGTCTCTAACCTGATTATATTATTGTGCTAAAAAGAATCCTAAAAAATCCTATTTTTTTATATGTCTAAAAATTACTTATTTTCAGCTATGAATTAACTACTAATTTCTAACAAATTAACCTCTAAAACCTAAGATAAAATGTTATAAAAAATCTACAAAAATTATCCTAAGTGCTATCATTAGTCACCTAACTACAGTAAAAAGAATGGGCTAAAAAAGTTACTGGAAGTTACCAAAATAAAATCTACAAATTGAGGTACAATTGAAGAAAATCTATTAAAAACTAATCACAAGAAAAATCCTAATAAAAATAAAAAATGCAGAAAAAATAGAAAAATAAAATGCTAATTATTTCTAATATGAATTAAAAATCTATTCAATTTTTTTGGGAATTTTTTATTATCTTTTACTATTTTTTTATACATTATTTTTAAACATATGTCCACTAAAACTAAAAAAAATCTAAAAAAAAGAAATGAAGAAGGATGGGGGTGCCATCAGCAGTATTTTTAAGTTGTTTTCGTCATATGGGCCCAATATGGGGGTATTATTAGCAAAAAAAAGTCAGGGCCCATGCGCAGGAAAGGAAGGGAGGTGTCGAAAGCAGAATTTCCAATTGTTTTTTTTTATAAGGCTTAGCGTGGGGTGTTAACAGTAATATGAGATGGGCCTGAGGATTCAAGATTAAACTCTCACAGAATTATAACAGCGAATTAATGGGATTAAATAATTCATAATGGTTCTTTAAATCCTATTAATCTCCTAATTAAATTGTAAACCCAATTAATAAATTAGAATTATAATCCTAAAGTTAACACAAAGGGTTGAATCAGAATGAAACCCTAAAAGCTCTTCTCAAACTCCCCCAGCCGCCGTCTCCTTCGTCCTCTTCCAAGCTAGCACTACCACCATCCTTTTCATCTGCTCCATCACCATCATCACCCTCATAACTAAGGCCCCAAAACTCACTCCTCTCCCTCAAATCCGAAATTGCTACCATGACCTAAACTCTCCTCTCCCTCAAATCCGAAACGACCTCCCTTTCAATCCAAGACCTCACACTCAGAAATAAACACACAAAGAACATAACAATCACTACAGCTAGATTTATCAAGATTTCGACACGTTCGTACCTTGTTGAAGATGAAGATGAGAGCAAATCACCGTCAGTTATGACATTCAGCTTCGTTTCCTATCCTTTGCTTGTTCGTTATTTCCGAAATCTGACTCTTGCTTCAATTTGCAGGTTCCTTCTTGAAGTGTTGGATTGGAAATGATGAGTACTCAGCGTCGAGGATGTTGTACAAACGGCGTAGCCAGGGAATCTGGTGGACCGACGATGATGCCGAAGCGATATTGGCGCGAGTTTCTCTTGACTTTGTGAATGTGAGTTTGTATGTGAACCAAGATCGACAATCCTTGAACGCGTTCAGGTATTCTGACTTCGTTTTGATTCCGCAATCTTCTTCTTCCTACTGCAGAGCTTTATTGAATTATGACTATTGATTCGATTACAGGAAATGAAATTGGTCGAGGTTGTAAGAGGACGTGATTGAGGAAAAAGAATGGTGGATCAATGGATTCTCAGAATTTTGCAGAAAAAGCTTTTTTAAGAAGGTGATTCGCAGGAGCTGTGAAACTTGATTGAAGAAGAGGGATCGAGGGTGAAGAGTGTGAATTGAAGTTGATGAAGAAGAATGGAGATTGATGCAGTTTGTTGTGATTGATCGAAAAAAGTTGCAGAGGTGAAGATTGGAGAGGTTTGGACTGAGGAATTCGGGAAAAGAAGTGGTGGATGAAGAATATTGAAGTTGTGGAGAAGAGAAGATATGAAGAAAGAGTGGAAGAGGAATGGAAGAAAAGATTGAAACTGGTGAAGGGCTATGGATTGAAGAAGAATGGTTGAAGAGTGAGAAGAATGGAGGATTGAGGGAATGGTGAAGTGTTTGGGAAAATTGTGGAAGGAAGAAGATTGAATGAGAAGCTCCTGATTTATAGAAAATGCTTGAGGATGGTTGTTCTGGAACTTTCTCAGGTGAAGTTCTAGAATTCTCTGTCAGAATTCAGTTATGGAATTCGGTTAGAATCAGTTATGGGCTTGTTAGTTTTGATTTTTTGTTAATTGTTTTTGACAGTTAGGATAGTAACTGATTCCTTTTTGAATTTCTTCTTTGCTTCTGAAAAATTTCTTTTGTGTGTAGGTTACTGTTTAAATATGAAGGGATCTCTGATGTTGCATCGATGACGGATAATTTTTCGGATAAAAATCCAAAAGATGATGAGATCCTAAAAGGACTTGCGGAAGAGCCATGGCCATGATGATTGAATGTTTGAGAAGGTTCTTGAAGCTGCTGATTAAACCTTGTTGCAAATGAAGGCATTATGCAGAGTCGAAAGATTGGGAAAGAGTTCTATTTCTGAATTCTTCACTTATTTTCTGTTATCCTCTTTTATATTACTTCTCCTCTTTTGTTCAGGTTCAGCACATGCCAAGTGAGATTGCTTTTGGTTCTTTAATAGTCTATTTACCTTTCGAGCAGACCCAGGAAACATAAGGTCTTTTACTGGATTTTCACTTTGGCTTATCACGTTGTCGTCCGATCCTGTAAGGAAGTTTCTCTGGTTGTTCACGGCATTGATACCAAACCCAAACAAATTTAGATTGGATGAAGCACTGATTTCCACTGGGTGACCGGCCGGAATGATAACAACGTCACCGGGAGACAATCTAGCTTCATACCTTTGCACTCCATTGTTTCTTTCCTTTTTATCTTCCCCTTTTTTGTTGCAATTAATAATGTTAAAGGTCCTTTTGTTTTTTTGCAGATATTTGAAATTGAAGCCGAAAAACATGGCATACTGATGCTGGTCAATGAAGACCATTGCAGTCGCCGATGGAACTCACACAGGAGGGTTGAAATGGTGACGAGATAGAACAAACTGACGCTGAAACAAATTACAGAAAATGATGTTGCGGTATTGATGATGATGCAACGTTACGAGGTAACACACCTGACATTGATTTTTCTCACTTGTCCATTTTAAACTGGCTCTTTTCTTCTAGAATTTCTTATAATTCCCAGTTCTGAGTTGGTAACTTCTGAAACTGTTATGCAGATGAACTCGCAATGTCGTGAATCTTGCAGAAACGGTATCACCAGGGAGAACTTGGCAAAGTTTTTTTTTCGGATTCTCATTCGAGAGAGTGATGAAGATCAATGATGATGAGGAACGAAACAGGCTGTAGAAAGGTGATAAATCCGAAGCTATCTGGAAGTTTTCTCGGTTAAGGGTTATAGTTTGTACCAGAATTTTCAAGTCTTTCTCTTCTCCCGTAATTTTCTGTAAACTAAATGACCCAGCGTGTTGTATGTTATTTCTGATATAAATATGCTATTACCATTTTTTCCTTTTTTCCGTTTTTGGGGGTCACCGTTGAGCATCATTATTGTGTACTAATAACAGAATAAAATAACCTTACTTGGGTTATTGTTTCCTTTGACTGCTACTCACATTTTTGAACACCAACAAGTGGCTTGATACATATTAATATATTCTTCTTTCTCATTAAAAAAAAAGACAAAGTTGACTAAAAAAATTTTGTGAATTTCGAAAAATGAATATGAATATGATATGAACTACTAAATGGTCTTGGCTTGAAAAATATACATGGGTTTTGGTCTAAACAAACATAGGGGTTTTGGAAATGAGATTTGAATTCCACAAAATGACTTATGGTAGGGATAGGTAAATGAATTTGGCAAAAATATAGATTTGGATAATTAAATGGATCAAGGATGAATTTGGATAAATGGGCTTGAAAAATGGTTAGAAATGAATTATATTTGAATTCGAATGAAACCTTCCAAATAGATCATAATTGCTCACTTTTCCTCCTCAATTCGAACCTTATTCTTGAACCAAACTTTGATGTTATGATGAATCCAAATATCAATAATCCATGAACCATCCCGCTGTTAAAATCACTTGGAAATCCGGAACCTGAATGCATATCTCCATCAACTAATCCCAAATTGGACTTTAACATTAAAGACCTCAGTTGGTGGCAGGCCCTCAAACTCACTCATAAATAGAACCATAATCCACCATGATAATGAGCATGATACACCAATGAACAGTCTTTACGAGCGAATTTCAATTAATTAGGGAAATAAACCCTAATCGAGTAGCAAGTGCATAAGAAGCTAGTGTTATTAACAACCAGATAACCCAAACTTTGAATTCATCGGACAACCATACATGAGGTGCGAAGCCCTAATTCCATAATCCATGACACACTCTCCAGCGAAATAGAAACCACAAAACAATGGAATAACCTGGCTTTTAGAGGACACTGATCTCATGCCTTAAGAAAACAATGAAATGCATAAGCATACTGCTAATGGACCGATGAACAATGCAGATGAATGCGATATGACGAGCCAATTAAGATAAAAAGAATGCGGGCAAATTTTGAGGTATTACAATATGATATGATATGATGTGATATGATATGATATGTTATGATGTGATATGAATTATTTATTTTGAAGCGTCTGGATAGCTTCGTATAACAACTGCTGACTGGGGAAAATAAATCCCGATTCGTGTGTCGGGGAATATGAGGATTTCGTCCTCGTCTTATTTAAGAATATCGTACTTAGAACCTCCCGCTTTCGTTCGTCGTACTTCTTATTGAAGGATTAGGTCCCTGAATACCCTGATTGGGGATAAAAGAGATGGACATTCCCTGAGTGACTTATCCATACCAGTGTCAATTCTTCGAAGCTTTCGTAGTGTATGAAGCTACCTGGAGCATTTGGTTAGAACACCCTTAAAGTTTACTTTGTGGGGATGAACCAGTGAAGATTTATTGGATATGGACTTTATTGGGGATTCCTACCTCCGATCATCCTTAGTGAATGCTATTATTGCATTTTATGCATTTCTGGTAAACATCAATCATATTCAAAAGCATACATACATTCAAATATAATCAACGGACGTTTTCGCCTGAGTGAAAGGGGAAAAGTAAACCTGAATTCGGAGATAGAGTTATATCAAAAGTGGATCCTCATTCAAAGTAACCAATGGTTTTAGGACTTCTGAGATTCTCGACTTCCTCGAGTAATTTTCTAGAGATTCTCGTGATTAAATCCGAAGACATGATACTGACACCATCTAATACTATTGACACAGATAACTAATCTCCACAATGGTTCCTGCTTGAACCCAATACCAAAACAATGTAATGAGAAGAATATATCTTCAGATTGTAGTGGATTGTGTACGCCTTGGTCAATAATTAAGGGGCTTGCAACTAAATTTGATCCAATTATGCTTGAAAAAAGGGTGTTGCCATAGCTGAGGATGACTTGTCCAAGAATGGTAGTGTTTTGAAAAAACTACCACGAGAGGAACAACCAAAATGCCCCACAATAATATGCCCCTGGCATCGTGGACTCAGTAATGTTACTTTTGGTACTTCAGATGGGGAGATTTGTCCCCTAACTATTAAGAATTGTTGAATCTTGACCTGACTGTCTTAGTAACGTGGCATGCCCCCTTGAGTGGAAGGTGGTGGCTATGCCCCTTTGTATACATTGGCTTTGATCCAAGAAGCAACTTTTTGTTTGTCAGAAGGACTCTGGCTTATTGAATATTCGTCATGTAAACTTCTTTGCCGTCAAACGCCTAGTTATATGCAAACAATGATATTTAAAATGCAATGCTTATGTCTGTCTTGAAGTTTTGAAAATAATTATTTTAGTAAAACAATGTTTGTAAATACTGTGATAATAGCTCGAGATTTATAATAAGCCCTAAAGGAGTCAGGATACCTTTTGGTAGCAGTACACTTTCGAACTAACCAAGCTTTAGTTAGGACTTTTAAAGGGTTATAACATGGCCTGGTTCACTGTTTAAGAAACAAAGGATAAAGGCTCAAATTTATTTGTATCCAACCCAATCTTCATGATGTTCTTCAGTCCTATGTTCGGTTAACTTATGCATTGAGGCTCCAAAAGTATTTGGAATTGTAGCACTGGCATTTGAGATGATTCAGAAACCATAACCTTATTTTAAAAGTCGTCTCTCTCTTTTTTTTTTGTTGAGGATTTGTAGTGCCCTCTTTTTTTCTTGATTTTGATATCCCTTCCTTTTGCCTGAACTGTTTATTTCAAGGTTACAGTCAGCAGGATATCTCAATGTTTACTAAGTTTCCTTCATGGGTTATGACTTAGTGAACTTTTCTTTTGCCAGATATTGACTGTCAGACATAATGGTTTATGGGAACCCTCATTAGTTGTGTACAAGAAAGACAACTGGCATAATTGAGTTAACCGAGAAACTACCCTGCCCTAGGTTATGATGAAGGGTTTTAATTTGTGTGAGAATAAAAACTCCTACTTCATAGGCTCAAAAAGGTTGACTAGGGATTAACTTCCTTATATCTCCACTGCTTAGGAATTGAAACAATGCCTGTACATCGTCAGCATAGTCTGTTCAAAAGCATACTGCATAAGATTATGGTATTGTTTTCATCATCCTCCCTCTACAGGCTTATAGTTTTATCAAGAGTTAAATATCACAAGATAGAAATAAGAAGCATAGTTTTAAATATAGTGAAACGAATGGATTAACTCAAGACAAACATATGCAATGCATTAGTGAAAATAAGTCTAACACAATAGTAAGTGTTTAGGCAAACAAAAGAAATTACAAAAGAAAATTCAAATGTTCTCAAAGCCTCTTCCTCTAAACTCGTCACTCCAGTTATCTGGAAAATTTGATGCTTGATGGACGATAGAAGAACTCAACCTGGCCTTCTGGCGTAACCTCGAGTATTCCTTCATCAATTAGGTCTTGAATCTTATTCTTCAATGCCCAACAGTTATTAGTGTCGTGTCCGGGACTGTCGGAGTGGTACATACACCTTGCTTTGGGATTATAGCGAGAAGAAGAGGTATTAGGATTTTTAGGAGAATTTTCCAAGGAAATTTGCTTCATTTCCAACAAGCATTGCAGCATTTGTGGCATTGGCGTGTTGAATTTGATGAACTGTCTTTTATATTCCTTGTGTTGAATTTGATTAATCTTACAGGGTCTTCCTTCTTCCATTGAAGAACAATCAGTGGTAGCCTGTCTCTTTCCTTCTCTTATCCTTACTTTCCTTTCAGCCAAGTCGGCTTGTTTCAACAGAGATTGACTGATGATTAGATTCCAAACTCCGTTATGTCAAAACTTATTGACAAAACTTCTCAGCTCTTCTTGCCCCTGGGCCAAACTCTGGATAAGAGCCATTTGGCCATTCATCTGGATCCTCATCTCTGCCATCTCAGCTTGTAGTTTTTTCAGCTGATCATCCTTGTTGTCCTCAGGATTCTTCTTCTTCATGTCCTTAGAGAGCAGTGCTTTCAACTCTTCTTGCCCCTTGGACAAATTCAGAATCACTTCTTGAAACTGAGCATTCTGAGCTTGAAGATCTTTGACAGATTGTTCGAGAGCCATTTCTGCTGAAATAAACAGCGAGAAGATGAGAAACCTATTGTGATAACCTGTCATGCAATGATATGGTATGTAGATGCATATGCAATGTTTTCAAGGACCGCATAATTTACATTTGTTAAACAAACGGAAATAAAACTTTTATTAGTAAATGTTAAAATTATTTTGCCCCTTGGGCTTACAATGAAGGGAAATAAGTATAAAAATGGGGTTTTAATTCTCCCATGGACGTTTCCTCTTTGTATGGAGGTATGTGTTAAGGTTCCGCTCCACGTGAAGTTGCTTGGTCAGCTCCAACACTTTTTCTTGGCTAATCCTGAATTGAGCTTCGAAGGTATTTCTTTGTTCCTTCAGTTGGATCCAGGATTTCTGCAATTTTTCCAGGTTAGTGGGCATGTCTGGATGAAGGATGGTATAAGGAGTATCTCCTTCTGCAACAGGTTCCATAGTAACTGGTAGAATAGCAGGATATGGCATCATAAGAGTCTGAGCACGAGATCACACCCATCTGAGGTAAGGTTCCATAGGAATGGAGTAATTTGGTTCCAGAGTCTTGTTGTCAACCTTGTTCACTTTACCCCAAGCTCGTATGAACCTTTGACGGTAACCTTGTAGATCGTTGTCGTAGTCGAACACAATTCCTTGAATAAGCATGTCATGAGGACCATTGCTCCGAGCATAACCAAACTAACGTAGAGCTAAAGAAGAATTGTAGGCAATGCCCCCTCTTATGCCAAGGAGTGGCACATTGGGGAATTCCCCACAACGGTCAATGATAGTAACATTCTCCATAGATCTAGAACACCAATGAATGTCTGAATGAGAAAGTGACATGATCCTTTTAGACCACCTTAACCCTTGTTCATTCTTCATCATTGATCGAGGAAGGTGAGAAATAAACCACCTAGACAATAGATGTATACAACACATCAGAGTACCTCGTGCCTTCATAGTACGGGTATGAAGAGAGTGTAAGATGTCTCCAAGTAATGTAGGCACTGGATTATGAGTCAGAAATATGTTGATGGCGTGTACGTCTATGAACTGGTCTGGATTAGGGAACAAAACTAAGCCATAGATTAATAAGGCTAAGATCTCCTCAAAAGCATCATAGCTCATAGCCTCCAAGAATACCTGAGCTTTCTCCATCAATACCTTAGAAAGAATAACCTTAACTTCGCTTCTTGTTTCTAGGAGAGTGTCTGATTTCTTCAAATGTAAGGTTGCAGCAATAACCTCAGGTTTAGGCTCTTTTTCTAAGCCTGTGAAGGGTCTCTAATTAAGGATAGGTATACCCAATAGTTTTGAGAACTCCTCCATTGTGGGAACCAGCTGATAATCGGGGAATGTGAAACAGTGATGTTTAGAGTCAAAGAACTGAAATAGGACACTCATCACGTCTTCATCAAATCCTGAGGTAACCAAGTCAAGTAGGTGACCATGCTTCTTGATAAACAGGGAGTTTTCAGAAACTTGAGAGACCAATTCTTTAAGCTTAGAAGGTATCCCTACAAAGTTGATTCGGATAGTATTCCTACGAGCATAAGCCATGACCTGCAACAAAGAACAAAGATAAATACTTTGGTCCTGGAAATGGTTAGTGAAAATGTCATGCTTATGATGTCATGATGTTATGATGTTATGTTCAATCACAAACATGTGGCACACACAAACAAGTCACACCATAGCCCTAGGTTTAGAGGCTTGCATGAGGTTTAAAGGTAAGTACCCTCCCCTGAAGTTAGTTGGTTCATCCTATCCTACAAAAGTAATCGGGTTCTAAGGGATCTCAATATCACTGATCCATCCCAAGGGTGGTTGTTCAGTAGGCAACTTACTTGCCAACCAAAACCCTCAAAGTTTAGGATCTCAATGAGTGTAGCATCGAGTATCAACCAACTTCAGTCTTCACTAAAGCCGACTATCTCACTACTTTCTAAAGGCCAAGATGGGATGACTAGGGTTCTAAAAGTCAGTTAGTGTATTGACAACATATGCCAGCCTCATATTATCCTCAACTTACTTAAGGAATATAAGCACCAACCAAGAAGTCACACTAACTATGGCCACCAGATCAACCATATCGGTATACGCCGTACATTTTCCTTGGTCTATTGCCATTTACCTAAGGTACACTAGATCTGGGTTAGGATCTTTAACACAAAAAGCCCAACAGATAAGTATAAAGCAAACAAAACAAACAATTTTAAGTGATCTAATTCCTAAGGATACCCCTCTTTTATTAAGTCCCCAGCAGAGTCGCCAGTTCTGTAACACGGTGGGAGAACTGACTTTTAGTCATGTTGCGGATAGCAAGAGTCGCCACCGACTTTTATTTTATCCAAATGGAAAGGACATAAAAGAACAGGAAAGACCTATTTTAAAAGACTTGGATTCGGGGGGTAGGTTATATAAAGGGAAGGTGTTAGCACCCTTTATATCCATGGTTATCCATGGGCTCTTAGTTACTTAGCTCACTTAAATTGTTTTTGAAAAGTGTAGTGTGTGATTAGAAATTTTCTAAGTACTTTGTAATGATCCTCGTATGGATGTATACAAAGCTTTGTTTTTAAAAATGTTTAAGAAAGTGAGGTGTAAAAAAGTAATTTGAAATGTGAGCAAGCAACTAAGAGGTACCTACCCTAGATTAAGTCTTTCGTGTTCTCGTATGTTCTTTCAATGGTAAGACTATCCCTATTATTAAGGAATAGGTAGTCATTACCTTGGATTTGTTAAGGGACAAGCGTAGGATCATCGTATGGTCATAGAAGGCAACAGGTAAGGGTGTCTTTAGCAATTCGTATGGACTATCATCATTTATTCGAAGGGACAAGATCATTATCGTAGGCAACCTCGAAGGGACTTGATCTTTTAAACAGAAGGGACTATGATGATTTATACTTGAAGGGACTTTGCTTAAGACACCCCTATATTCGAGGGACTTGACCAAGGTGTGAAGGCAACCAAGAGGAATATCCTAGGAAGTGCAAGATGGCGATCAAAGATCGACTTACGTGTGTGAGTGTTTGTTTTCAAATATTTATCTTTTTAAATTAGTTATCTAAATTAAATTAATTACAATTATGTTTGCACTCCCTATTTACTAACCACACAATTTATATTGAAAAATAAGAAAATAAAGACGAAAAATAAATCTACAAATTATTACACGGCTTTAGCAGATACATAATAATCGGATAAAAAATGAATTATAGAGCAATAATAACGGAAATAAAATAATAAATAAACAATAGTAATAAGGCAATAATAATAATAATAATAATAATAATAATAATAATAATAATAATAATAATAATAAAGTCATAATGAAAAGAAATTAAGATTAGAATTTGAAAAGAAATTATTTTAGGTTTAGAAAAATTAGATTTTTTTGGAAGTTATTTAAGAAAATATAAGTTTAAATAATTTAGTAATAATAAAAGAATAAAGTGTTATATTTAAAAAAACAATATTATTAATGTACAAATTATAAAATAAAAAGGGTTATTGTATAAAAAAAAGTATTAAGTTAGTTATTTACAAAATAAATAAAGAATAAAGAAACTACTAAATTATTAAGTTAATAAGTCATTTATAACTTAATTATATACAAGATTTTTAGAATTATTATTATTTAATTAGAATAAAAATGGTCAATTAGATTTTATTTACAACTATATAAATATAATAGAATGATAAAAATTAAGAAGTTAAAAGAAGGATTAGAAAATTTTTAATTAGAAAAACTTAATTATTTGGTTATTTATTTACAAAATATAATTATGATAAAAATTATATACAAAATACTATTATTATTATTATAAGAAAAAGTTTATTGATTAATTAGTCTTTTTTTTTTAAATTAATGATCTAAGTCCATATTGATTTTCATTCAGTTCTTGGCACGCCCTAAATTACTAACCACGCAGGGAATAATAAAAATAAATTGTAGATGTTTAGAATTGGCAGAATTTTTGACCAACAAGAAATGTTGAATTCAGTTCAGGATGTCCTATCAGATGTTGGGACATTATCAAACAGAGTATAAGTAAATGAACTTAATTCAGGATGTCACACCAGATGTTGGGACATTGTGTTAATGATTTAAGTTCAGTTTTTCAGGATGTCCCAACAGATGTTGTGACATCTCAAACCTGCTACCAGAATTAATTAATGACTAACTGATCTGAGTAATTTAAGGAAAGTTATCTGGAATTAATTATGGATGGACAAAAACAGAATTAGGCGCATCTGTAGGGAGTGTTGTTATGAGACTTCAGCATAATCAGAAGAACTGAATCACCTAGAATCTAGGAAGTAACAAACCCTAATTCAAGGTGGAAGCTGCATGCGTTTCAGGATTGGATAAACCTACAGAAAGCCCAAAATCCATACACCTATTTAAGCAACAGAAACTCTCAGAATTGGGTGCGAATTTAAGAAGACCAAATAGGGTGTTTTGTGTTTTAATAGCAGGTTGTTTTAATTGTACCACTTTATGAGCTTTTAAGCAAAAGTGTATTTGTGTCTTGATTGAAACTGTGAAGTAAGATCAAGCTGTTTTGTTTGAAGTATGACTTCAATTTTATTAAACTTGTAAACAAGATCACTGTGTGATTGAGGGGGAGTGAGTTGGTACTCATATCTAAGTTGTGTCTTAGGTAGAAATTGCATTGGGTAGATATTAAGTGAAAGATTAAACTGGGTGGTTTAAGTCTAGAATTAATATTACTTATAGTGGATTTCCTCCTGGCTTGGTAGCCTCCAGATGTAAGTGTGGTTATACACTGAACTGGGTTAACAAATTACTGTGTTGTTTATTTTTTTCTGCACTTTAAGTTTTGGTTAAGTTGTCAAGTGTTTAAACATCTCATTCGACATCTCATACCTGATCACAGAATTTCAATTGGCATCAGAGCAGGCACCCTGCCTGTTTATACTGGGTGAGATCTAGGGAATACAAATTCTGGAAACATGGACAGAGATATAGGATCAGTAAATAGACCACCTATATTGGATGGATCTAATTATGACTACTGGAAGCCAAGAATGATTGCATTCTTAAGATCACTTGACAATAGGGCCTAGAAAGCAGTCAACAATGGATGGGAACATCCTGTCCAAGACACCAAAGATGGAGCAAAAGTGTTGAAACCTGAAGAAGAATGGAGTAAGGAGGAAGAAGATTCAACACTTGGCAACTCCAAGGCCTTAAATGCTTTATTCAATGGCATTGATAGGAACATCTTTAGACTTGTGCATCACTGTGAGCTGGCCAAAGATGTTTGGGACACTCTCAAAACAACTCATGAAGGAACATCAAAGGTAAAGATGTCAAGACTTCAACTTCTCACCACCAAGTTTGAAAACTTGAGAATGAAGGAAGATGAGACAATTCATGAATTCTACATGAACATCTTAGAAATAGCCAATACTTCTGGAGCCTTGGGAGAAAAGATGACTGATGAAAAGCTTGTAAGAAAGATTCTCAGATCTTTGCCAAAAAGATTTGACATGAAGGTCACAGCAATAGAAGAAGCTCAAGACATATGCACAATGAAAGTTGAAGAGCTCATTGGTTCCCTTCAAACATTTGAGATGGGAATGAATGACACAATTGTAAAGAAGAAAAAAAGCATAGCCTTGATGTCAAATACTGATAAAGAAGAAGAAAATGATGAATCAGAAACTGATGAAAGCTTATCAGATAACATTGCTATGCTTGGAAGACAATTCAAAAAGATTCTCAGAAGGATGGAAGACAAGTCCAGACCAAGTGGAAGATACACAAACTCTTCTGAGAACAAAAGACCTTATGATGCTAATAGAAGGTCAAATTATGATGAAAAGACCAGTCAAGAAAAAGGAATTAAATGCCATGGATGTGAAGGATATGGACACATCAGGAATGAATGTCCTACCTATTTAAAAAGGCAAAAGAAAGGACTCTCTGTAACCTGGTCTGATGAAGACTCAGGAGGTGATTCAGAAGAAGAATCAGCTAAGCATATCACTGCTCTAGCTGGATTATGTGAATCTGAAAGTGAATCCAGTGATGGGGAGCTTACTTTTGAAGAACTTGAGCAATCATACAGAGAACTATTCAAAAGAAGCACTGAAATATGCAGGGAGAGTATAAAGCTAAATAAGCAAATTGAGGCACTAAAGGATGAAAAAGCAAGTGATCTAGAGATCATTGACACCTTGAAAAGTGAAGTCTTCTCAACTCCAAGTTGGAACATATGTCCAAATCTGTTAGAATGCTGAACAGTAGCTCAAGCACACTGGATGTTATTCTCAACAACAATAAGCATTCAGGGGATAAAAGTGGACTGGGATTTAACAAAGTTCATAAGGTTGAAGCTAGCTCTAGCAAAACTACTTCAAAGTCCATACAGTCAAACAAAATGTTCCAACAAATGTCTCAACACCCTGAAAAGAACATAATGAAGAAGAAGTATCAAAGATGGAGATGTCATCATTGTGGAAGATTTGGACATATTAAACCTCATTGCTATAAGTTGCATGGATATCCAAATCAGATGTATCAGCAACCTCCTAAGCAAAAGATAGAAGTTACCAAGAAAGTGCTGCATAGACATCAAAGAGATCAGCAACCCCCTAAGCAGAAGACAAAGATCATCAAGAAGGTATGGAGACCAAAAGCTAGTCTTCATGCTTATCAAAGCTACATGCCCAAGAACAAGATCAACAAACAACCTTGGAGCTCTACTGATGAACAATGCACAGGGCAGAGGTATCAAAAGAAATCTCAACACAAATGGTCAAAGAAAGGTGTTGCATATATAGCTCATACATCACTAAGAGTATCAGCTAAAGAAGACTGGTACTTTGACAGTGGATGTTCAAGACACATGACTGGATTAAAGAATCTGCTAGTAGACTTAAAGTCATATTCATCCAGATATGTAACCTTTGGAGATGGAGCTAAAGGAGAAATCAAGGGAGTTGGGACCTTGGACTGTCCAGATGTACCAAGACTAGATTATGTGCTGCTAGTTAAAGGTTTAACTGCTAACCTGATCAGCATAAGTCAATTATGTGATCAAGGGTACAGTGTAAACTTTACCAAAACTGAATGCATAGTGTCTAACAAAGAACAAAAGGTTGTCATGAGAGGATCCAGATCTAAAGACAACTGTTACATGTGGGAACCTCAAGACTTCAGTCTCACTTCAACTTGCTCTTTAGCTAAAGAAGAAGAAGTGAAACTATGGCACCAAAGACTAGGTCATCTTCATTTCAGAGGCATAAAGAAAATCATATCTATGGATGCTGTGAGAGGTATTCCTAAACTGAAGATTGATGATGGAAAAATATGTGGTGAATGTCAAATAGGCAAGCAAACCAAGATGTCCCATCTAAAGCTCCAACATCTGACAAGTTCCAAAGTTTTGGAATTATTGCATATGGATCTTATGGGACCTATGCAGGTTGAGAGCCTTGGTGGTAAGAGGTATGCCTATGTGGTGGTTGATGACTTTTCAAGGTATACATGGATAAATTTCATAAAAGAAAAGTCTGATGTATTTGATGTATTCAAAGACTTATGCCAAAGAATACAAAGGGAAAAAGCCAGCTGTGTGATCAGAATAAGAAGTGATCATGGAAAAGAATTTGAGAACCAAAAATTCTTAGATTTCTGTTCTTCAGAAGGAATCAATCATGAATACTCTTCACCAATCACTCCTCAACAGAATGGGATTGTTGAGAGGAAGAATAGAACTATTCAAGAATCAGCAAGAGCTATGATCCATGCTAAAAAGTTACCTTTGTACTTCTGGGCTGAAGCTATGAACACAGCTTGTTACATCCATAACAGAGTTACTCTAAGGAAAGGAACTTTGTCCACAATCTATGAAGTCTGGAAGGACAGAAAACCCACAGTTAAGTACTTCCATGTGTTTGGAAGTAACTGTTATATTCTGGCAGATAGGGAGCAAAGAAGAAAAATGGATCCTAAAAGTGATGAAGGGATTTTTCTTGGATACTCTATAAACAGCAGAGCATATAGAGTATTTAATTCTAGAACCAAGGTTATCATGGAGTCCATAAATGTGATAATTGATGATGCTCCTACAGATGTTCCAGAAGATGTTGGAACATCTGCTGATATCAAAACTGAAGCTGAAGAAAAGAGTGATCATTCTGACTTCACTCAAACTGATGCAAGGACAGAACAATCCAGCAAACCTCCCTCCATCAAAATCCAGAAGGATCATCCCAAAGATTTGATAATTGGTGATCCCAACAGAGGTGTAAGCACTAGATCAAGAGAAGTGATTTCAGGTTCCTATTTTGTTTCAAAAATAGAACCTAAAAACATCAAGGAAGCTCTTACTGATGAATACTAGATTTGTGCTATGCAAGAAGAATTAGGTCAATTCACAAGGAATGAAGTGTGGAATCTTGTTCCTAGACCTGATGACATAAATGTGATTGGCACTAAATGGGTGTATAAGAACAAGTCAAATGAACAAGGAGTTGTTACAAAGAACAAAGCTAGACTTGTAGCTCAAGGATATACACAAATTGAAGGAGTAGACTTTGATGAAACCTTTGCACCAGTAGCAAGGCTTGAATCAATCAGACTACTTTTGGGAATTGCTTGTATCTTAAAGTTCAAGCTATTTCAAATGGATGTGAAGAGTGCCTTTCTAAATGGATATCTGAATGAAGAGGTATATGTAGAACAACCTAAAGGATTTGTTGATCCAAGCTGTCCAAATCATGTATACAAACTAAAGAAGGCACTTTATGGTCTGAAGCAAGCTCCAAGAGCATGGTATGAAAGGCTAACTACTTTTCTTATCAAGCAAGGGTACATGAAAGGTGGAATTGACAAAACCTTATTTGTTAAAGATGAAGAAGGAAATGTCATGATTGCTCAAATATATGTAGATGACATTGTTTTTGGTGGGATGTCAGAAAGGATGGTGAAACATTTTGTCAATCAGATGGAATCTGAATTTGAAATGAGCCTAGTAGGAGAATTAACCTACTTTCTTGGACTGCAAATAAAGCAAATGGAGGACTCCATGTTCATTTCCCAAAGCAAGTATGCTAAGAACATAGTCAAAAAATTTGGGATGGACAGTGCTACTCATAAGAGAACTCCTGCCCCCACACATTTAAAGTTGACTAAAGATGACAAGGGTGAGAATGTAGATCAAAGCCTATACAGAAGCATGATTGGAAGCTTGTTATATCTGACTGCTAGCAGACCAGACATAGCATTTGCAGTAGGTGTATGTGCAAGATATCAAGCTGATCCAAAAGTTAGTCATCTTAATCAAGTCAAGAGAATTATGAAATATGTTAATGGTACTTGTGACTATGGCATAATGTACTTTCATGGATGCAAACCAATTCTCACTGGCTTCTGTGATGCTGATTGGGCTGGAAGTGCTGATGACAGAAAAAGCACTTCAGGAGGATGCTTCTTTCTAGGAAACAATTTGATTTCTTGGTTCAGTAAGAAACAAAATTGTGTATCCTTATCTACTGTTGAAGCTGAATATATTGCAGCTGGAATCAGTTGTTCACAGTTGGTTTGGATGAAGCAAATGCTCACTGAGTACAATGTCCCACAAGATGTCATGACATTGTACTGTGACAACTTAAGTGCTATTAACATATCAAAGAATCCTATCCAACATAGCAGGACCAAGTATATTGATATCAGACATCATTTCATCAGAGATCTTGTAGAAGAGAAAGTGATTTCACTGGAACATGTAGCTACAAATCTGCAGTTGGCTGATATATTTACCAAAGCCTTGGATGCTACTCAATTTGAAAACCTAAGGGGTAAATTGGGAATCTGCTTATGTGAAATTTAGCAGTTATGGAGATGTGCCAACATGTCATATGACATTGTGTGGCATGAGCACCAGATGGCAACACCAGTCTGGTCAAGCACCTTGGGTATTCCACTTCTAAAATTTCTCCAAGTAACGGCTACTTATAAAATATCAGCTTGTTTTCAGCTATCCATCTTCTCATCATACCCTCAAAAACGAATTGCATTCTCTAACTGTTTTTCAGAACTCATCAAACCTAAAACTCTTCATCTACCTCTTTCGAAAATGTCTCATCATCAAAACCCTAACATTTCTGAAGAAATCCTCAACAAGGAAGATGTGGTGCATGCAACCCCCATCTCTGTGGTACCCATGGATTCAACTCCAATGGACGAAATCAGAGGAAGTGTTCCTCTTGCTCAAAAACCAAGAACCCCTAAAAGGACAAAGGATCCTGTATTCAGCAAGGCCAAAGGCTTGCCTTCACCATCAAACACCACTCCAAATGCTTCTGCATACGTGGATGATTCCATAAAGGAGTTGGTAAACAGGATCCTATCTGAGCAAAGAGTGGTAAGTGGCATATCTATCCCTCTGAACACCATGCCAGCTCCACAAGAAGATCAACAAACTCAGACTGAAAAGGACACTCCTGCTCAACAGGATGTCCCAATAGATGTTGAACCATCTGAAGACCAGCAAAAGGTCTCATCTGATACTGCTGATGATACATCTGAGGACCAGAAAAAGGCCTCCACTGATAGTGATGAAGAAGCATCTGAGGACCAGCACAAGGCCTCCACTGAAGAGCAAATCTCTGTTGATCCACCAGCTGAAGAGGAGACTGCTCAACCTCCTCCTGTTGTGAACCTAGAGCATGATTCTGATACAGAAATCATTACTTCTGTAAACCCTAGCATAGCCAAAAGGCTTAGGACTAGGAAAGAAAAGATGAATGCAGGACATGCAATTCCTGAGAAGAAGCAAGCTACACCAAAGAAGGACAAAGCTAAAGTTGTCTTTGGTCCTACAAAACAATGGAGCAAGGTGCAAACACAAAAGAGGAAAGCTGTCACTCCTCCAGATTCAGATGTTGAAGAAGATGTCCCAACATCTCCTCCAAAGAAGAAACCAGCACCCTCAAGGTCATCAACTGCTGTTCCAGAAGCTCCTTTGGACAACATCTCCTTTCATCATGTTTCAAGTGTGAATAGATGGAAGTTTGTTTATCAAAGAAGGGTAGCACTTGAAAGAGAGCTGAGCAGTAATGCACTTGAGTGCACAGAGTTAATTGATCTCATTTCTTCTGCTGGCCTTTTCAAAACTGTCTCCAACTTCTCTCCTTGCTATGAGTTGCTTGTCAAGGAATTCATAGTCAACCTCCAAGAAGATTGTGCTAATGGTAAGTCTGCTGACTTTAGAAAAGTATATGTAAGAGGAAGGTGTGTAGAATTCTCTCCTAGGATTATCAACCACTACCTTGGAAGAGAATCTGATGGCCCAAATGAATTAGGGAAGACTGATAACCAGGTTTGCAAGGTTATCACTGCTATTCAGGTCAAGGCTTGGCCAGTTAAAGGGAAGCTCTCAGTTAGCATGCTGACAAGGAAATATGCCATGCTGAATAGGATTGGCACAGCAAAATGGGTCCCTACCAATCATACATCCTCAATATCAACTGGATTGGGCAGGTTCATATATGCTGTGGGCACCCAAACAAAGCTAGATTATGGGGCTTATATATTTGATCAGACATTGAAGCATGCTGGATTATCTGCAACTAAGCTACCAATTGCCTTCCCTTCCTTGCTGTGTGGAATAATGCTGAGTCAGTATCCTGGTATCCTCACTGAGAAGGACACAATTTGCAAAAGAGAAAGCCCTCTGGCCTTCCACTACAAGCTGTTCTTGAGTCATCATGCAGCTGATGTTGAAGCTCCCTCTGGGACATCTAAAGGTCCTTCAAAGGCAAAATCTCCAATCTCTAAAGCTGCCTTGATTGCTGAGCTGAAGATCACATGCAAAGAACTAGATGCAAGGAAGCAGAAGCTTGAGGAGATTATCCAAAGGCTGGAGATTGAAGAAAGTGCTCAGAAAGCTGTTGCTTCTGATGAGGAGTCTGAGGAAGAGGAAGAAACTGACTATGAGGAGTCTGAGTGAAATTTGTATGTGAGGAATATGTAATGATAGCTTCTGCATTGTAATTTTGACTTAGTAACTTTGGCCCCAAATTTATGTCTAACAAGGGGGAGAACAAGAACAACAACAACAATGTATAATGCTGTTTGGTTATTAATGAAAAACCTCTATTTGCTTCTGAACTAAATCTGTGATGTTAATGAAAAATTTATGTTGCAACAAGACTGAATACATGTATGTTTGAGGGGGAGTAAACTCACACATGACTCAACAGAAAAGAACTGCTATACTCTGATAAAAGAACTTCTGCTGCACTCTGAAAATCAGAAAAGAATGTTAGCCAAAAATTAGCCAAAGGGGGAGTTTGTAGATGTTTAGAATTGGCATAATTTTTGACCAACAAGAAATGTTGAATTCAGTTCAGGATGTCCTATCAGATGTTGGGACATTATCAAACAGAGTATAAGTAAATGAACTTAATTCAGGATGTCATACCAGATGTTGGGACATTGTGTTAATGATTTAAGTTCAGTTTTTCAGGATGTCCCAATAGATGTTGTGACATCTCAAACCTGCTACCAGAATTAATTAATGACTAACTGATCTGAGTAATTTAAGGAAAGTTATCTGGAATTAATTATGGATGGACAAAAACAGAATAAGGCGCATCTGTAGGGAGTGTTGTTATGAGACTTCAGCATAATCAGAAGAACTGAATCACCTAGAATCTAGGAAGTAACAAACCCTAATTCAAGGTGGAAGCTGCATGCGTTTCAGGATTGGATAAACCTACAGAAAGCCCAAAATCCATACACCTATTTAAGCAACAGAAACTCTCAGAATTGGGTGCGAATTTAAGAAGACCAAATAGGGTGTTTTGTGTTTTAATAGCAGGTTGTTTTAATTGTACCACTTTATGAGCTTTTAAGCAAAAGTGTATTTGTGTCTTGATTGAAACTGTGAAGTAAGATCAAGCTGTTTTGTTTGAAGTATGACTTCAATTTTATTAAACTTGTAAACAAGATCACTGTGTGATTGAGGGGGAGTGAGTTGGTACTCATATCTAAGTTGTGTCTTAGGTAGAAATTGCATTGGGTAGATATTAAGTGAAAGATTAAACTGGGTGGTTTAAGTCTAGAATTAATATTACTTATAGTGGATTTCCTCCTGGCTTGGTAGCCTCCAGATGTAAGTGTGGTTATACACTGAACTGGGTTAACAAATTACTGTGTTGTTTATTTTTTATGCACTTTAAGTTTTGGTTAAGTTGTCAAGTGTTTAAACATCTCATTCGACATCTCATACCTGATCACAGAATTTCATAAATAAAGGCAGAACTTTAAAGACAAAAAATAAAAATTCCTACACTATTACATGGCTTCGGGATAGTTACATAATAATTAGGCGGAAAATAACATTAAATTATTACATCAAGGAGACAATTATATAATTATAGGGCGGAAAATAAAAACTAAATTATTACAAATATGAAACAGTTACATAATATGATAAACAGTAAATGAATAACATAAAAATGAGTTAGAGTTAGAGTGAAAATTAGAGTTCAAGGTTTATAGAGAAAGTTATTAGGATTAAAAAAAAATATTTTTTGGGTTAGTGAAAAAAATTAAGGTTGAAGACGTTAAAATTCATAAAGAAAATATATAATCAGTTTTAGAGAAGCAATTAAGGTTTATATAGAAAATTTAAGGTTTAGGAAAAAAACAGGGTTAAAAGTTTAATAAAAAAAAAGGTTTATGGTTTAGAGAAAATAACACGGTTAAAGTTTATAAGAAATTTGTAAGGTTTACACGAAAAATTAAGGTTTATAAAAATGAATTTTTTTTAAGGTTTAGAGAAAGTTTAAAGGTTCGAGGCAAGAAATCAGGGTAGTTAGTTATCTAAAATGTGAAAATATAAATTTATCAAGAATAAAACAAAAGATTAAAAAATAATGTTGCTAACGCAAAATTGCGATCATCGCAACTAGACCGGATCAACACAAATGTCACGCCTCATGCACATAAATATGCGAACTGCGTATCGACACGATCCAATCCAAATAAAGAATTGACAATATCAAAGCAAAACTATAAATATATATATATATATATATATATATATATATATATATATATATATATATATATATATATATATAAGCGAAAGAAGAAAAAAACATGTATGATCCGCCTTTTAGGGTTCTTATTTTTTTCAGTTCTGTTTCTCCCTGAGGCAAGAATTTTTTCGTATTGTGGTTGAGAGAGGAGTGATAAAATGAGAAATGAGAGGGGGCTTTCTTATGTGTAAAACAACATGTATTTATAGATTAAGAAAATTAGGTTAAAAAGTTTAAAAGGAAAAAAAATTAGTCTTAATCCCTATTGATTAAAAAATATTTGAACAAATTTTATGATTTTTACTTGGTCACCAAGTAGACCAGTTAGAAACTAAGTATGACACAAAAATGACATAAACTGACCAATAGAAAACGAGTATACAAGAAAAGAAATGTTTTTGGTATTTATTATGATTTTTTTTGAAATTTTTTTCATAAAATAATGATTTTAATGAAAAAATCATATTTTTAAAAATGCATTAAATGCAAATACGAAAATTAAAAATTAAATAATTAAAAAATGCTATTTTTGTGATTTTTTCATAAAAAAATAAAAATAGGAAAAGTTATTAGTAAAGAAAAAAATTAAAAAAAATTAAAAAGAGCGGAAGGTGGGATTTGAACTCACAATCTCTCACAATTATATCCCTTATACCCATCTTTCTACCAATTGTGCTATTTTATTTATTCGAAATAAAAAAGCACCAAAAAGCATATGAAGCGGGTCAAAATTTGGGGTACGACAAGTGTGAGGAAACATTGTGAATCAATTTGTCTCAAATATGTGAGGGCAAATTTTGGGGTACAACACAACCTCGACCCAAAACATAAGGTCGAAGTGGTCCACCTGCTGAAAGAATTCAAAGATTGTTTTGCATGAGACTACAATGAAATGCCTAGTTTGGAAAGAGAGCTCGTCAAACACAAGCTACCAATCAAACTTGGGAAGAAGCCTGTCAAACAAAATCCAAGACAATTTTCCCCAACAATCCTCACGAAAATTAAGGAGGATATTGAAAGGCTTCTTCGATGCAAGTTCATTCACACAACTAGGTATGTCGAATAGTTAGCAAATATCGTGCCACTAATTAAAAAGAATGGGACTTTAAGGGTATGCATATATTTTAGAGATCTAAATTCAGCAATCCCTAAAGATGAGTATTCAATTTCTGTGGCAGAAATGTTGATTGATTCCGCTGTGGGACACGAGTATCTAAGTATGCTAGAAGGCTACTCAGGATACAATCAGATATTCATTACAGAGGAAGATGTCCCTAAAACTGATTTTCAATGCCCAGGGGCCTTAGGTACCTATGAATGGGTAGTTATGCCTTTTGGTTTGAAAAATGCAGGGGCAACCTACCAAAGAGCAATGAATTCAATTTTTCATGATTTCATAGATACGTTTATGCAAATTTATAATGATGACATAGCTGTAAAGTCTATCTCTGGACTCGACCATGTCAATCATCTTCGACGTTCTTTTGAAAGAATGAGAAAACACAGTCTTAAATAAATCCTCTTAAATGTGCTTTTTGTGTGCAGGCAGGGGACTTTCTGGGATTTGTGGTCCATAAAAAGGGGATCAAAATCAATCAGAATAAGACTAAAGCTATCATGGAGGCTATAACACCTTCGACAAAGAAGGAGCTGCAATCACTCTTAGGCAAGATCAACTTCTTAAGGAGGTTCATATAAAACTTAAGTGGCAAGATGCAAGCCTTCTCACCTTTGCTACAAACGGACAAAGAAGGATTTCAATGGGGGCACTCAACAAGAAGCTTTTGACAAGATCAAAGAGTATTTGAGTCATCCTCCAATTCTTTCTCCACCTTGTAGAAAGAAAAATACGAGGTTGTACATAGCTGCTTCAGATAGAACTTTAGGGAGTATGTTAGCCCAAGAGGATGATGATGGTGTCGAAAGAGCCATTTATTACCTTAGTAGAGTTTTAAATGATGCAACAACTAGGTATAGTATGGTAGAGAAATTGTGCCTATGTTTGTATTACTCTTGTACTAAATTGAAACAATATATAAAACCAGTTGATGTTTATGTTTCTTCTCGTTTTAATGTTATTAAACATATGTTGTTCGAACATATTTTGCATAATCGAATTGGAAAATGGGCACTAGTATTAACTGAGTACTCTTTAAGGTATAAACCCTTAAAAGTTGTTAAGGGGCAAGTGGTTGCAGACTTTATAGTCGACCATTCTATAAATGAGAGTCCCTTGAATTATCTTGAGATTGATTCATAGAAGTTATACTTCGACGGGTCTAGTCATAAAGATGGGACTGGAATTGGAGTGCTTGTTATTTCTCCTAATAAAATTCCAACAACACTCTAGTATAAAATCGAAGGTCATTGTTCTATCAATGAGGCTGAATATGTGTCGCTCCCGGGATTTTCATCCTAGTACAAACGCGAAAGTGGCACGGAAAAGGTAGAGTCGTCAGCCATGCATTTTTATTCCGAAGGAACGGAACAGGTAATGCTGCACAAACCAAGGATAAAAGGAAAGGACAAGGCCATGCAAACCAAAGATCTGGGTTCGGGAGTCAGTTATGACCTGGGAAGGTATTAGTACCCCAGACCGTCCGTCGTACCCGACGGAATCCACGCTTGCTTGTTTGTTTCAAAGGGTGAGAAAGAATAAAGTTACTGAACAAATGAACTGCTAACTGGAATAGAACATGAAATGAGAAAGGGGACATGGAAAAAGAGATCGAAAAGAAAGAGGGAAATGTAGGAAAAATAAAGAATGCGCTCGCACGGGCCCTACCCTGTTGCCTACGTACCTCATAGGGAAAATGAGGATCAGAGTCGACGTAGTTCTCCTAACTAAGGCCGGAACTATTTGTTTGTGTTTTTATTATATCTAGAACTACTTATGTCTATGCTCAGGTGTTGCGGACTCGTTTGATACGAGTGCGTTTACCGTCTTGCATGCGAGACAAGTTGTCGCAAGTTCGCGTTGAGAGTGAATATGGTGAGAAGAGAATTCCCGCAGGAAAGTTGCTTATTGTTTGTTGTTTTCTTTTTAAGAGTTTTCTATGAATTTGGAACAAGGAAGTGAGTTCAAACTCTTTTCCATGGAATTTGTACTTGCTACTACATTCCAAGATGGAATAGTAGAACAAGCACACCAAGTAAGGAGAATTTATCCAAGACTTGTTTCCAAGGATTAGGGTCTAAGTTCACTAGCTTGTAGAACTTATTATATGTTTTGTAGATTTTAAAGAAATGTCTTTTATGCTTTCTTTGTGAAGATAGTCTCATGATCAGACTTGTGCATCATGCTAAACAAGACCATACTATTCTAAGATGGAATGAATATGAGTGCCCCATGGAATAAGGTTATACACAAGAGACTATTTCAAGCATTTATTAAGTATATTTTGGATTTTTGTTTGAAGATGAGAGAAGACTAAAATTGAAAAAGGCAAAACTATGGGAGACTAAGACACAACCCTAAGTCATTTACTGTGTACAAAAGGGTGATTCTAATGGTTTTGGAGATTTTCTAATCCTAATGAGAAAAAGGAAAAGAAGAAGAAAAAAAAGTTAGAACTCAACTTACTTCCTAAGGAAGTTAAGTTGGTTCTAAAGGACAAAAGGGAAACCTATAAAAATAAAATACAAAGTGCTAAGGCAACCACAATTAGAAAGAATAAAGAGATGAGAGAGAAGTAATGTTTACCTCAATCTTCCCCTACAAAACAAATGTTAGCTTTACAAATCATATTAAACACATAAAGCATGGCAAAAGCTTAAACTAGCTAATGAAAAGTATTAGTGACCTTCTAAGACTAAGACCTAATCCTTGGGTATCCTACATAATAACAAGCTTATAAAGTCAGTAGATAACTCATATCAAGGTATTCTAAAGCTATAAGAATGAACTACTTCAAACTATACCCTAAAAGGAAACTAAACCCTAATAGGAGTTAAGGTGAAGTCTCATGAGAAACCTAAATGGTTAAGTATACTAAACTTGTATAAAGTCAAAGGTGAATGAAAAATACAGGAGCTAAAATGTAATGAAAGTATCCTAATATGTTAAACAAAGTGGGAGCAAATAGATTCAAGTGAAAAAGATTCAAACACTATGTGGAATGGTGTGAGAATAAGAAGAAATGAACATGGAACTTCAAAGGAAGATAAAGACTTAGAATAAAGTCAAACATGATCAAAAGGATTTGAATTCCCCATAAAAAAACTAGGGGCTTGATTAAAAGTTAAGATGTGGTTTAAACACAAAAATTGGTCACAAAGGACATGGAGGGAATGGCATTAGGGTTAAGGAATTAAAAGGTTAAGTTTTAAAGTATTAAGAAGGCATATGATGCTAAATGAAGCACAAGGACTTATGACTTGAAGTGAGTTCATAAAAATGAGTATGAAACACTTATGAGGTGTACAACAATGAGGTAACAAAGTTAACATGGTCACAAAGTTGATTTTGAAGGGTTAAGATGAAAGAAGAAGAAGGATTATGGCAAAGGAAGACATATGGGACTTATGGCTCAAGTAACCAACACAAATTAAAATACAATGACCTAAAATGGATACACAACATTCAATAACCTCTAATGAAACCTAAGAAACTCAAATTTATGACCTCAAATGAATGGCATAAATTCCTTATCAAAATGGAATAAGGAGAGGGAAGAAGAAGGACCAAAATATGACTTTTAGTACAAGATACTTAGAAAAATAGAAAATGACATTGAAAAATTATGAAAATGGACATTCAAATACAAAATCCATAAGGTGACATACCTCTAAAACATATCTTAAAAACTCCTATCTTTACATATTCAAACAAAAGCTCAAAGTGTATTAGAGTTTATGGCGATTAAGGCAAAAGAATGGACTCAAAAGGATACCAAACATGACCTAAAAAATAAGAAAATTTATTTTTGGGATCTTCAATGTGTCCTATGGATCGGGCCAAAAGAATGGGTTTCATATCAATTTTGGTTTGGGAGAACAAAAGTGAACAAAATAATGTGTTTAAAAAAGAAGAGAAATGAGAAGAAATTAATTGAGAAATTAATTCTGGAACAAAAATAAAATAAAAATGGAATTAAAAATTGTCAAAAATTAGGAAAAAAAGTCAAGGAACATTTATGAATTAATTTGGATTTTTTGGAGTTATTTTGGTATTTTTATAAAATCAAAATAGAAATGAACTAAAATAAAAAATAAAAAAGGACTGAATTATGAGAGGGGTACACTTAGTAAGGAAAATCAGTATAAACCCAATGGGCTTGCACAAAGAGGGGTTTGGATAGAAGGACAAAGCCCGGGCCAAAGGCGCTGGGTACACAATACTATGGTGATCCCTAGTCAATATGTTGACTTCTGCTAAACCCTCTGATCAATCTCACGCTCATCAATTATTCTCACAAAAATGAACCAACAAATAAGAGAATGGGCACCTGGCAAGAACCCTAGGGACACACACACATGATCACTCAGAGTCACTAAAGATGGCACGTGAGAGGGATGGTATTCATTAATGTGCTGGAAACGTATATGCCGTAGGATGAAGCAGATCCAATGGTTGTGACTTAAAATCATAATAAATCTAGGGCAACTGTTCCGGTCACCGGGGATGACCTCCGATCATCTTCTCCTGTGACCCCTGACTAGGGCACGTTCCAAACTCTCATGAAAATGAAATCTAATGCCACAGAAACATTTGCCTCACTCCATACATTCATAATCCAGGTTTATTTTCCATTCATCACTCAAGAAAAATCTAAATCGAGACGGTCAAATCCATACCTAAAAATTGAATCTAAGCCTGTAAGAGGCCTATCAACTAGCTAGTGATAGCATTGCTTCTAATAAGCTTCATACAACACGAATCCATCAAGAAAAAGTGAAAACAAGCATGTGGAGTTTGAATAAGAACCTGAGTTGCAGAGATGTTCTAAGTTGAAGAAAACAAGAGATCCTGCTTCCAATCTCCTTGATGATTGATCAAGATTGCTTCTAGAGTGAAATAAACACTCAATTAGTGTAGAATCTTGGAGAGAATTGAGGCAATGTAGTGATATTGCAGAGATGGAACCTTGAGGTTTTCAGGCCACTTAAACCATGGATCTTAAACTAAACATGATGATGATGTTGAACTAATGAGGATTGCAATACTGTGGGTTGAGATCACTGAGAATCCTGATAATATGCAGAGGTTGTGCACTGGTGCAATGTGGAAGATTCAGTTGAATGCAACCATGGAAATGGTGTTCAGAAGTGAGGATGATGATGCTTTATGAAGGAGATGAAGAATGCTAATGAAAGATGAAGTTGGATTCACTCAAAGTGCACTGAAATTGTAGAGAGAAACCAGAGCAAGATTGATAAACTTTGTGATGAATTTCGAGAAAAATGAATCCCAACTTGCATTCAATTGGATCTCATGCCTTTATATAGAGCTTAACCCTCATAGTTAACAGTTAGAACCAGGGTTAGAACCCTAGTTAACTGAGATAAGTTTGTTATGGATGAGTCAAGTTTGTTATAGTGCATTGGAATGAATTGAAGCAAGTGATGCAACTGAACTTGTCTTGCTCGAGCTAGATCCCATGTGGTGATGTTCATGTTGCTTATGATAAGGATTAATGGAATGCAAGGTGACTGAATTGATTAAGGAAAAGCAAAATGTTTGTTATGTGTGAAGTTGTCATTGATTTTCAAAGAGTTCATGGCACTTGTTATGATCATGCATACATGAGATTACACTCTACATGTGATGAGCTTTGGTGATTCATAGCATGATAAAATGGAGTGTACACTAAACTGAGTTTGAAACTGATGGGGCGAAGACGCGATATGTGTCTAGCAGTATCTGAACTGCAAGCGCACAGCCTATCAAAGTAATATAAAAGATTATCGATCCCACAGGGACTTTGTAATCACTCTAGTGCTAGAGGGTCTACTAGTTTAGCTAAGGCGGATATTTGTCACGATTTTGGTTTTAAGGATTAAAACGGGAATTAAATTTAGTTTTAAGGAAATAATGAGAAGGCGGTCGATATGTAATAATATTAACCTATGCGGGTCAATCTAACCTAAGCTTATAAAGATGGTTCACTTAAATTGTTCTGTAGAGATTATCAGTTTAAATACCCTCGACTCACACTCTCGTGGTCTTATCTCAGATCTTACTCCTAAAGCCCTATGCCTGCTCTCGCTAGCCCATAAGTGTTTAGAAAATAATTTTTGAAAACTTAATAAGTCTAATTCATTTTAAAGCGCTCTCGCTGTATTTAAATCAAATGCCTAACTTTAGCTATCCGGTTAAAATCACACACTCCCGTGGTCTCGACCTAACCTATTACACTTTTCTTACTCTCGTAACAAAAAGATTAATTTTAATTATAAAAAGCCACAGCCAGAATATAAGTTCTTAATTATTTTAGCTTAGATTCGATTTAACCGTTTTGGTTTAGTTTATTACATACCGCCTAATTAATTTAGCTACTCATTTTATTTATACCAACAGACAGATGCAGAAATAAATAAATATTAATTAAAACATACATTATAAAATAATAATAATATCTTAACATAAACAATTAAATAAACTTAATATAAATGCAAAAATAAAAACCTGGATAATTAAATTCTTAAACTCCTTCTTCCACAGATTAGCAAGCTCGGAGTGTTCGGAACCGGAATCAAAAATAAAAAATGTGAATTCTGAAGCTAGAAAGAAATTAATTTAAATAACAATTTCCTAATGTTGGAAATTGTTATTGAATTTGGGTTGGAAATAGAAACAGAAAAATAAAACAAGAACAAGGCTGGAAAAATTAAATGGGTTCAAGAAAAATTACGGCAGAGCTTCCGCGGAGAATTCAATAAAATGCTTTGTAGTTTTCAATTTGTAACTAGGGTATTTATAGAACTAGATTTTGGGCAGTTGAATTTGAGCATGGGCTTCGTTCCAAAATGAGAGAATCCAGCGAAAGTGGCATACTGGGTTTGCTTCTGTTGAGGAAAAATAGGAGTCGTCTTTGACTCGTTGCACGTCTTCATGAATGACTTCAATTAAATTAAACACATTTTCCTTGTCACGTTCGTGACAAGGGCGTAACAATCAGATTTTCCAATTCAAGCGTGCCACGGTCGTGACAGTTGAGCAACGGTCGTGAGACCTCAAAGTAGAGTGTCACGGTCGTGAGGATGTTGTGACGATCGTGAGTGCAACAAAATATGCAGATTTAGCAGAATTCTTCTCTTCATCTTCTTTTCATTCTGGTTTTGGTTCATTTGATCTTTTTCTCATAATTTAGCTCTAGACATGTTATACCTACAATGTGACATAAAAAACTCGAACAATCGGGAGTTAATAGGATCAATGTGCGATAAAACGGACTTAAAACGTAGTAATAAAGTGATACGATTTCTCGTTATCAAACTCCCCCAAACTTAAACCTTTGCTTGTCCTCAAGCAAATAGTCGATTGAAAAATGATCGGACAATATTCATCAGACGCATACACATAACAAACCATACGAGAAATCATTTAGTTAGATAAACCGGTACTAGAATAGAACACTAACGATACACTAATGACACAAGCAACAAGCTAAGTCGTCGACTTCCTGTTAAACGAAACATTCGGTAATTGCGTTATGATTCTACCTAGAGTCTTTCGATCTTATTTCACCCGGTTTCGTTCTAGCGCAATCACATTAAGCCCTTTGCCTTAGCACGCACGTAGTGGAGTAGCCGGTTAGTGACTTTGATCCTTTATTAGCACGGGGTCTGGTACACGAATGTGGCAACCCTTTACATATTATCCAAATTGGAGGTTGTGGGGGATCGAGCCGTAGCACGCCCTACCAAGTTCAGAACCAGGTACCTCTGAACCAACCCGCGATGGACTCCTTCTTATATTTCTCATCTCTTATATGCGACCGTGTACTTTGGTGCAATTTCTTTTTATTGGCATCGAGATATGAAGGTTCGTTTATAGATTAGGCATCAAACACTTATGTTCATCGGCTCCCCACGTGGTTTGTGTTTAGACGGTGCTGACTTCTAGTATAAACTACTAGGGGTTACTTTAGAACTAAGGCTTAAGGTGTAGTCGTAACAATTATCGGAATGGAATGCTTAAGTAGGGAGTCTAAGGTGTCAAGACTGTATTGATCTTGTTGGATCTTTCTCAGCTTCCTAACTATGATTTCATAGGTAAGTCGAGTAATGCGAAGATAAAGCAAAAATTTTCGGTATGGCTAAATAAACAGGGAAGAATTGAAACTGAAGAAATAACATAAATATTACTTTGTTTAATTTAAAATACGGAAAGGGAAATACAATGAAATGGAAAATGCGGAAAGGGAAAGGTATCTCTCCCACACTATATCAGACATTTTCCTCAATGTTGTGATATAATAGCGGGGAAAATACAATACAAAAACAGAAATGCAAAAACAAAAAGATAAACTAATGCTGCTGACGACCACAGCCTCGGCTTCTGGTGCGGGAGCGTCTGGTAGGAGTGGCTTCCTCATCAGAACCGGTGGTGGTGAGAGCAGTGACATCTATACGCAAAGCTTCCAGCTCGCTGAAAATCTCTCCTAGCTTTTCATCTGTTGTCCTCTGCTTACTGACAACAGTTGCAAGGAGTGCATCGTATTGCTCTTTCTGCCTACGCTCAAGTGCGGCATTCATCTGATTCTGCTGATGAATAGCTCGGAGGATTTCTTCAAGTGTGACATCAGCTGAAGGTGGCTGCCTAGTGGAGGACTCAGGGATGTCCTGAACTGGCTCAGCAGCATCCATCGCATCCTGCATCTCTTCCACAGGGGCATCAGGCTGCTCGTCAATAATCGGAACATGGCCTGCGGCATCCGGCAAATCAAATAGCCAATTGGCTCTGTTCGATGGATCAATGCGGTTCCTGCAAGGCAAAGTGATGTGATGGTAGATGGTGCCTTGGATCACAGGGTTGAACCTGCCATCCTCTCGCTGAGAGATCATATGAGCGAACTTGCAGTAGTTCTTGGTAAGTAGCTCCGGTGCTCTATGAGGCAGATGGGTGAGGTGGTCACCAAGCTCCAGCTATATGGCAAGGGTAGTGACAATCCCGCCAATGTAGAAGGGAGTGGCGCCTCTATGCGCTACAGACTGAATATGGGCCAAAAGGAACGGAGCGACATTGATGCGTTCTTCATTCAAGGCACAGTGCAAGAATAAGAGCTCTTTGGAATTGAGCTTGTGGTTGCTCTCTCTTGCAAAGATTTTGTTGCATATGATACGATGGAAATACCGAATTGCAGGATTATGGATATGAGTGGCATTCAGACTCTGGTAGTCGAAAGCACGGTTGTTTGTGATGTTGTGCCACAAAGTGAAAGCAGCTTCATTAAAGTTTTCGGGCACGCGGAGGTGAGCATCGTCGCCGTGACTGAAGCCTAATAGTTCAACGATTCTGGTTTGAGTGATTTGGAACTCTCTTCCAAGCATTCGGAATTTTGCAATGCCGGTGAGTTGACTCGTTGAACCGGATGGTGTGATATATTGAAATGAACTTAGAAACTCCAAGGTGAGGTTTTCAAATGTCGGTTGCGGTTGACTGCATAAGTCCCACAAGCCAACATGCTCAAGCAGTAGCTTCACTCCGTCGAGTAATCCTAACTCCCTCAAGCAGTTGAGGTCGACGTACCGAGTAGGTTGGATGCCTCGGTTTTGAAATCGTACAAACTTCTCTCTTTGTGCTTCTCCTTGTTCTCTGTCTCTAAACTGAATATTCTCCATTGCATGCAAATGAGGTAAATGAAAGATAAGTGTTTGAGGTTTGGTGAGAAAATGTGAAGAAATTGATCGGATTATAATGGAGTGAAGTGAATGTGAGGAGTTGTGAATAAATGAAAAGGTGGAACGGATTAATGGAATTGATTGGAGGGTAATGGGTGGTTACGGGAGAAGAAGAGGTAATGGGAGGTTAGAGTTTTGTGAAAATAGAAGTGGGTGTTTGCGAAGGTGAATGGCTCTGTAACTTCAGAGTTCGTAAAATAGGGTTGTCACGGTCGTGAGGGGGGTCTTACGGTCGTGACGCGCTAAATAGCTCGTTACGATCGTGAGGGGATGGTGACGACCGTGATGATCACAAAATGTGGGATTTTCACAGAATGGATTACCTCAGTTCAGTTCAATTGCAATTCTTATCACTTTCATTTAATTCCAACATAAACATAACGCATAACAGTGGATCAATTTATATATAAGCAGTGGATTTCATCATACAAAAGTTCAGAATATATCCAGCAATCAAAGGTATCAGTAAATAATGCAAGGCATGTATATTAATTAAATTGGAAGATTGCATAAATAGAAGTACTTTGCTTTTGACATAATAGAAAGAAATTACAGTAATAAAAATAAGCTATGAAATGTTGCAAAATATCAAAACTAACTAGAAACAAAAACGAAAAAATAAGATAAATTAAATCACTACAGCATTATCAAAGTTGCTTCTTCAAATCTTCAAGTGCGGAGTTTATATGATAGAATTGTTCACATGTTATGTCAGTTAAACCTATAACGTCCAATCGCATGCTTTTAACTTCATCCTTAACAGCATTAATATCAGCTTGGTAAACTTCAAGAGTGTTCAGAATTTTCTTTAAATTGTCAGCATATCCTACTTGATTAATTTCAGGGGTTTCAATAACTTCATCAGTGTGTTCGATGTCATGGTAACCAGGAGGTGTCTCAGGGTCACTTTCTACATCAGTCATTATGTCATCCCTAATTTGGTAGGATTGTGGTGTTTCTAGTGTTGATGGATAGTCAGGAGGTGTAAGCTCATAAAACAATTATCTTTATTGTGAACACTGACTTTAGCATGGTTCGGTAATGTGAACAGGGTTACTATCTCATTTCTGATTAGGTACTCGTAAGGTGGTTGTCCTAAGTTTCTTATAATTTGGCGGTTAAAGCAGAAGTTCAGATTCATAGGGCGGATGGTACCTAAACGGTTGCACTTGTGTAATTGGTATCTAAGTCCGAGGGCATCAGCAATCATGGTGACCAGGCCTCCTACCAATATTGGTAGATCAGGTTCCTCTTGGATTCGGGTAAAGGTTTGCATCATGAATGGTACAGCATTAACGGGTTTTCCATTGGTCAAATAGGACATTATGAATATCTCATCTTTAGATACTCCAGTGAGGTTCTCTTCCTTTCCAAAGAAGGTGTGGGCAAGGATCTTATGAAAATAGTGGATAACAGGGTTATGTATTTCATCATTGTTCATGTTATCCGGCTCAGGGTGGTAATTTCCGGTTAAGGTTCCCCAAAAGAAGTCTAGCTCAATATCCATTAATTCTACCTGGGTGGTAGTAAAGGCAAAAGGTCCACTAGGGAATCCTAGTAGGTCAGCTAGTTCCTTATGGTTAAAGTCATATTCGATCCCGAATAGTCGGAAACTAATAAATCCTTTCCTTAATCCAAATCCGCGCTCGGGTAAGTAAACTAAGGAGCTTAAAAACTCAAGGGTGAGCTCGCGGTAAGTTACAAACTTTTGTTTTATGAGAGCATTCTCCCATCCAAGTTGGTTAAACAGGTATAGGATGCTATCATGTATACCTAAAGTTTCCATAGTCTGTTCATCATAGTACAGAGTCAAATCCATTTGTCTCTGTGATAATTCCTCAAATTTCATTCTTTGGTTTCTACCTCTAAATTTGGTTTCCATAATGTTTCTTGGATGGTTAGCCATAGTTAGTGTTAATGTGGAGGAAACAAATCAGGGGGAAAAGGGAAGGTAGAAAAGACTTTAGAAAATCTGTAGCAAAGTAAATTTAAAAGTGATTTAGAAAATAAAAATTAATATAAAGAAAATAAGAAAATAAATGCATAAATAAAGTCAATAATAATAATAATGAAATAAAACAATAAAATGATAAAATGGGTTGCCTCCCACTAAGCGTTGTTTTTATCGTCATAAGCCTGACGTAATGCTTAGGGGTAGATTAATCAGGGAAGTTAGTGGACAACTCTAAAAGCTTTAAACTATTCGCATAATCTCTATTTTCAATTTTATGGTAATGTTTTAATCGTTGTCCGTTTACTGTGAACGGTTCACTATTCCTATCCTTAATTTCTATTGCTCCGCTCGGGAACACTCTAGTTATTTCAAAGGGTCCTGACCATCTATATTTTAGTTTTCCAGGAAAGAGCCTAAGTATTGAATTAAAGAGGAGTACAACGTCTCCCACACTAAATTCTTTCCTAGATAGGCGTTTATCGTGCCATCGCTTGGTTCTTTCTTTATATATCTTAGCATTCTCATAAGCATCTAACCTTAATTCTTCTAATTCATTAATGTCGAGGATTCGCTTTTCTCCAGCGGCATTGTAGTTTATATTGAGTGTTTTAATCGCCCAATATGCTTTGTGTTCTAGTTCTACCGGGAGATGACAAACCTTCCCATACACTAGTTTGAAAGGTGTAGTTCCTATGGGTGTCTTGTAGGCTGTCCTATAAGCCCATAAAGCTTCATTAAGTTTAGATGACCAATCTTTCCTAGATATGGCGACCGTCTTTTCTAGGATTTGTTTAATTTCTTTGTTCGATACTTTGACCTGTCCACTTGTTTGTGGATGATATGGTGTTGCTACACGATGTCTGACTCCATACTTAGATAGTAATTTGTCAAATATTTTCGAAATGAAATGCGAGCCACCGTCACTAATGACAAGTCTAGGCACACCAAATCTTGGAAAGATTATATTCTTGAAAAGCTTAATTACTACTCATGTGTCATTTGTAGGAGAAGCTATAGCCTCAATCCATTTTGAAACATAATCGACAGCTACGAGTATGTACTTATTACCGAAAGATGATGGGAATGGTCCCATGAAATCTATTCCCCAGACGTCAAAGACTTCTACTTCTAATATTCCTCTTTGAGGCATTTCATATCTTCTTGAAATATTACCGGTGCGTTGACACCGATCACAATTTATAACAGCGATGTGGACATCTTTCCATAGATTATGCCAAAATAGGCCGGCTTGTAAGATTTTTGCACAAGTCTTGGAAGTGCTTGCATGTCCACCATAAGGAGATGAATGACAATGAGAAATGACATCTTCTATTTCTTCTTCGGGAATACATCGACGAAAGATTCCGTCTGGTCCTCTTTTAAACAATAATGGTTCGTCCCAATAGTAATGCTTGAGATTGTGGAAGAATTTCTTTTTCTGCTGATAGGTTAAGTCAGGTGGAAGTGCTCCTGCAGCTAAGTAGTTGACAATGTCAGCGTACCATGGCAGTCCTACGGTTGTTTTGATTGTTTCCACGGTTTTTGGTTCATCTATGTCTAACTGAACTGGGTCGCTTCCTATTTGTGCTATCAGCTGTTCATACGGAAAATCTTCGTTAATCGGCATTTGTTCGGGTTTGATACCTTCTATTCTAGATAAATGGTCCGCTACGACGTTTTCAGTACCTTTCTTATCTTTGATTTCGAGATCAAACTCTTGTAAGAGTAAAATCCATCTCAAGAGTCTTGGTTTAGCATCTTTCTTGGTTAATAGATATCTGATAGCAACGTGGTCTGTGTAGATGATTATTTTTGCTCCTACTAGGTAGGAACGTAATTTATCAAGCGCAAAGACAACTGCTAACAATTCTTTTTCAGTAGTGGCGTAGTTCATCTGAGCAGAATCTAAGGTTCTACTGGCATAGTAAATTGCGTGAAGTTTCTTGTCCTTCCTTTGTCCTAGAACTGCGCCTACAGCATAGTCACTCGCATCGCACATGATTTCGAAAGGTAATCTCCAGTCAGGTGGTTGCATGATTGGTGCGGTGATGAGGGCTGTTTTTAGAGTTTCGAATGCTTTAAGACAATCTTTATTGAATATGAACTCAGCGTCTTTCATTAATAAACCGGTAAGAGGTTTAGTGATTTTCGAGAAATCTTTGATGAATCGTCGGTAGAAACCGGCGTGTCCTAAAAAGCTTCGTATTTCTCGAACGGTCTTAGGGGGTTGAAGATCTTTTATATCTTTTATCTTAGCTTTATCAACTTCAATTCCCTTATCAGATATAACGTGTCCTAGTACGATTCCTTCTCTGACCATGAAATGGCATTTCTCCCAGTTAAGCACGAGGTTTACTTTTACACATCTTTCTAACACCATTTCTAAATTTGATAAACATCCTTCAAAACTTTGCCCGCATACAGAGAAGTCGTCCATGAACACTTCCATGATGTTGTCTATGAAATCTGCGAAGATTGACATCATACATCTTTGAAAGGTTGCAGGAGCGTTGCATAATCCAAAGGGCATTCGTCTATAAGCGAACGTTCCATAAGGGCATGTGAATGTAGTCTTCTCTTGATCATCTGGGTGGATCGGGATTTGGAAAATTCCTGAGTAACCATCAAGATAACATAAATACGAGTGTTTGGCTAATCGTTCTAACATTTGATCTATAAAAGGTAGTGGGAAATGATCTTTTCGAGTGGCTTTGTTTAGTTTACAATAATCGATGCACACTCTATGTCCGGTCACTACTCTTTGTGATATCGATTCGCCTTTAGCGTTTTTCACAATAGTGATACCTCCTTTCTTTGGTACTACATGTACTGGACTAACCCATTTACTATCAGAGATTGGATATATTATTCCAGCGTCTAGTAGTTTCTTAACTTCTTCCTTTACTACAGTGCTAAGGATTAGGTTAATTCTTCTTTGAGATTCTCTGGAGGTTTTGCAATCTTCTTCTAGCAGAATAGGATGCATATAGATTGAAGGACATATTCCTTTGAGATCAGATATGTTATATCCTAATGCAGTTGGGTATTTCTTTAAGACATCTAAAAGTTTCTTCGTTTCGATTGTTCCTAAACTGGAATTGATTATAACTGGTCTTGTACATTCAGTGTCTAGGAATTCGTATCTTAGGTTTTTAGGTAAAGTTTTTAACTCTAATGTAGGTTTCTTCTTACTTGGCATGGGATCCGGTGTAAGTGCTAAACTTTCGCTTAGACTATCATCCTGATACGGTTTACGCCAATTGTCATCTTCGAAAATCGGAGGGATTTGAATTTTCATAATTTCAGAATAAGTAGTTTCTTTCATTTCCATTTCTCTTACACATTCGTCAATTACATCCAATAAATAGCATGTGTCCTCTATAGCTGGTGATTGTAAGAATTGTGTTAAAATAAATTCAACTTTCTCTTCACCTACTTCAAAGGTTAGCTTTCCTTTCTTTACGTCTATAATAGCTCCGGCGGTAGCTAAGAATGGTCTTCCTAGTATGATAGGTGTAGTGGAGTCTTCAGAGATGTCCATTATTATAAAATCAGTAGGAATGTAGAATTGTCCTATACGTACTGGGACATTTTCTAGTATGCCTACAGGATATTTAATAGAGCGGTCGGCTAGTTGAACAGACATTTTAGTTGGTCTTAGGTCTCCCATGTCTAGCCTTTTGCAAATTGTTAAGGGCATAACACTGATACTGGCTCCTAAATCGCATAGAGCTTTGTCAATGACGAATTTTCCAATTACACAGGGTATAGAGAAACTACCTGGATCTTTTAACTTAGGAGGCATATTGTTTTGAATTATTGCGCTACACTCAGCAGTAAGTGTAACGGTTCCGTTATCCTCTATCTTCTTCTTATTGGATAAGATCTCCTTTAGAAACTTAGCATACGAGGGCATTTGAGTGATAGCTTCTGTAAACGGAATAGTAATATTCAACTGTTTCAGAAGTTCAACAAATTTCTTAAACTGGCCCATCGTCTTGGAATTGGTTAATCTCTGAGGGTACGGAATTGGTGGTTTATAAGGTGGTGGAGGCACATAAGGCTTTTCATTCTCCACTGCCTCTTGATTACTGTCTTCCTTTTCTTCTGGTTCATTCTCCTTTTCAGTCGGCTTATCTTGCTTTTGGTACATGGCTGGATTGTCAAGTCTTGGATCGGCAGGTCCGTCAAGTTCCTTGCCACTTCTTAGTATCACAGCATTGGCCTATCCTTTTGGATTAGGTTGGGGTTGTCCAGGAAATACTCCAGCTGGTGCAGCGGTAGGTGCCTGTTGTTGAGCTACTTGTGAAATCTGAGTTTCAAGCATTTTGTTATGTGTAGCTAACGCATCTACCTTGCTAACTAATTTCTTAATCTGCTCACTAGTGTGTATGTTTTGATTTAAGAATTCCTTGTTTGTTTGAGATTGAGTAGCTATGAAGTTCTCCATCATTAACTCAAGATTTGATTTTCTAGGAACATTAGGAGCAGTCTTTTGATATCCTGGTGGTGTAGCTGGTGCTTGACCTGGTGCGTATAAAGCATTGTTGTTCTTATAAGAGAAGTTCAGATGATTCTTCCAACCTGGGTTGTATGTGTTTGAGTACGGGTTTCCTTGAGCATAATTCACTTGATCTGTGGGAATTCCTGCTAATAGTTGACAATCAGGGACAACATGTCCTGGAACTCCACATAACTCACAGTTAGGTGTTACCGCAGCCACGGTGGCTGTTGGTGTTATGGCCAAGTTGTCGATCTTTTGGTTGAGTTGGTCAAATTTTGCATTGACTTGGTCCATACTACTCACTTCGTACATACCTCCTTTTGTTGGTTTCTCAGTTGCGACTCTCTCACTTCCCCATTGGTAATGATTCTGAGCCATACTCTCGATAAGTGCATAAGCATCATTATATTCTTTGTCCATTAGTGCGCCGCCTGCGGCAGCGTCAATCTTCATTCTTGTGTTGTACAAGATTCCATTTTAGAAAGTATGGATGACCATTCATTCTAGTAATCCATGATGTGGACAAAGTCTCAGCATATCTTTGTAGCGTTCCCAAGCTTCGAAAAGTGATTCGTTTTCCTTTTGCTTAAATCCGTTGATTTGAGATCTTAGCATAGTTGTCTTACTAGGTGGGAAATATCTTGTCAAGAAGACTCTCTTTAGTTCCTCCCACGTAGTTACTGAATTCGAGGGTAGAGATTGAAGCCAGGCTCTCGCTCTGTCTCGAAGTGAGAAAGGAAAAAGGTGTAATCTAATAGCTTCTTGGGTAACTCCATTAGCTTTTACAGTATCTGCGTACTGCACAAATATCGAAAGATGAAGGTTCGGATCCTCTGTAGGATTTCCGGCGAATTGGTTTTGTTGCACGGCTGATATCAGCGAAGGTTTCAATTCGAAATCGTTTCGGTTGATAGCCGGTGCAGCAATGCTGGAATGCGGCTCAGCTTGTGAAGGACTAGCGTAATATTTGAGTGGGTGATTTGGTTCTTCAGCCATCTCTGCGTCCTTTGATGTTCCAACTGGTTTAGGTGGATCAACTTGAAGATCTGGAATGTTGTATTTTCGTTCGTATTCGAATATTCGTCTTCTTAAATATAAGAAACATTCTAATTCTTGGACTGGAGGTTGCAAGTCTTCGCCTTGAGAGCGAGTACTTGGCATACACTCGGGAAATTAGATTAGGAAAAGAATAAGTTCTTACCTTAGTCTAGGCAGTGCTACTCTAATAGTGCACTAGTGACTAAATCAAGATCCCCGGCAACGGCGCCAAAAACTTGATGGGGCGAAGACGCGATATGTGTCTAGCGGTATCTGAACTGCAAGCGCACAGCCTATCAAAGTAATATAAAAGATTATCGATCCCACAGGGAATTTGTAATCACTCTAGTGCTAGAGGGTCTACTAGTTTAGCTAAGGCGGATATTTGTCACGATTTTGGTTTTAAGGATTAAAACGGGAATTAAATTTAGTTTTAAGGAAATAATGAGAAGGCGGTCGGTATGTAATTATATTAACCTATGCGGGTCAATCTAACCTAAGCTTATAAAGATGGTTCACTTAAATTGTTCTGTAGAGATTATCAGTTTAAATACCCTCGACTCACACTCTCGTGGTCTTATCTCAGATCTTACTCCTAAAGCCCTATGCCTGCTCTCGCTAGCCCATAAGTGTTTAGAAAATAATTTTTGAAAACTTAATAAGTCTAATTCATTTTAAAGCGCTCTCGCTGTATTTAAATCAAATGCCTAACTTTAGCTATCCGATTAAAATCTCACACTCTCGTGGTCTCGACCTAACCTATTACACTTTTCTTACTCTCGTAACAAAAAGATTAATTTTATTTATAAAAAGCCACAGCCAGAATATAAGTTCTTAATTATTTTAGCTTAGATTCGATTTAACCGTTTTGGTTTAGTTTATTACATACCGCCTAATTAATTTAGCTACTCATTTTATTTATACCAACAGACAGATGCAGAAATAAATAAATATTAATTAAAACATACATTATAAAATAATAATAATATCTTAACATAAACAATTAAATAAACTTAATATAAATGCAAAAATAAAAACCTGGATAATTAAATTCTTAAACTCCTTCTTCCACAGATTGGCAAGCTCGGAGTGTTCGGAACCGGAATCAAAAATAAAAAATGTGAATTCTGAAGCTAGAAAGAAATTAATTTAAATAACAATTTCCTAATGTTGGAAATTGTTATTGAATTTGGGTTGGAAATAGAAACAGAAAAATAAAACAAGAACAAGGCTGGAAAAATTAAATGGGTTCAAGAAAAATTACGGCAGAGCTTCCGCGGAGAATTCAATAAAATGCTCTGTAGTTTTCAATTTGTAACTAGGGTATTTAAAGAACTAGATTTTGGGCAGTTGAATTTGAGCGTGGGCTTCGTTCCAAAATGAGAGAATCCAGCGAAAGTGGCATACTGGGTTTGCTTCTGTTGAGGAAAAATAGGAGTCGTCTTTGACTCGTTGCACGTCTTCACGAACGTGACAAGGGCGTAACGGTCAGATTTTCCAATTCAAGCATGTCACGTTCGTGACTGTTGAGCAACGGTCGTGAGACCTCAAAGTAGAGTGTCACGGTCGTGAGGATGTTGTGACGACCGTGAGTGCAACAAAATATGCAGATTTAGCAGAATTCTTCTCTTCATCTTCTTTTCATGCTGGTTTTGGTTCATTTGATCTTTTTCTCATAATTTATCTCTAGACATGTTATACCTGCAATGTGACATAAAAAACTCGAACAATCGGGAGTTAATAGGATCAATGTGCGATAAAACGGACTTAAAACGTAGTAATAAAGTGATACGATTTCTCGTTATCAGAAACCTCCCTTGATTCAATAACTTATGCAACAAGAAAATCAGTTATGACACATTGATCTTCCATTGATGAATTCTTCAAGCTCAAGCCATCAAACCATGTACCTTTTGTACTCAAATTGAAGATCAATCTTCATACCACATGTTTGATGTTTATGACAAGTGAAGATGAAGCTTGTAAGCCACTCAAATTAATCATTGAAAATCACATCATGAGACTGCATAATGGGCCTGTATGATTTTCCTTGCCTTGTGCCATTTGTGCCTACACATGTTCAGTTCCATGGTTGCCACTTCAAGCCACTATAGGTCCATGAAATAGGGTTCAAATAAAAATTTGGTAAACATGAAACTTATAGAAAACATGGCAAGGAACAACTTTGATGTAGGAGGTTTTTCCATTTGAGGTCATATTGTTGAAGAAAAATGTCCATAAATTTCGCCCACCACCTGTTTGAGAAATTGCATGGCCAGTCACGCGTGCAGGCCATGCCTTGCCTAGCCCATGACATGGTTTTGGCCTTGATTTGTCTAATCTTTGAAGGATCATAACTCTCTCAATTTTAATGCTATGGATGTGTTCCACATATGGATTTGATGCTTGAGATACCCTCTTTCAAACAGCCTAAGTGGATTTTTCATTTGCTTTTTATTTTGGGAGAAGGCCTCTCTTGAAGTGGCTGCAAAAATGGCCAAAACTTGCCATTTTTGGAAACCCTAATTTTCCAAAAATGGTATGTTTTGGTTTTCTTGATTTTTCATGATCTCTCCATCATTTCTTGATCAAATTTGGTCCATAGCATCCTTGTAACCTTAATTTCATGAATTTGACCTCAAAAAGTCAGGAGTTGACTTTTTACTCAGCCTGGTTGACTTTTCCCTAATTTCCTAAATTTTAATCAACTGCCCAATTGAACTTCTTCCAAAATGATTCAATGGATGAAATTTTAACCCTAGGTACCCAATATAATATATAAAACTATGTGATCAAGTTTGAATCAAAATTTCCTTGGGAAGCCCAGTTAATCAGAAACCCTAATTTGGCATTGTTTTGTCAGGAAATGTTGCACAACTTGACTCCTCTGATCAATCCACTTCTTTCTAGGACTTGTGGTCTCAAATGAAGACTTGTGGGATGTTGTGAACCCTTTGCACAATGTTTAGAAGCCATGTGGACCTTTGATTGTCTTTGGATAGTCATCAACTGCCTCAGTCATTGATCACAAGCCTACACCTTTGCTATGGTGATTTTGATGCAATGTTTTTGGGTCATGCTATGAATTTGAGTATGCAAAGTGATATGATAAATGCCATGAAAAATGAGAGGTACAATTTTGAGGTATTACAACTGCCCCTATTCAATCATCTTCAGACCTGAATGAATAATAGCAACGACTTTTAGACATTCACGGTATGGAGTGATTGAATACTCGAATAAATCCTGAAAATTTGTACTCTATGAGACAATGAGGATGCCATTTTGTTCTTGTTCTTTTTTTATTATATTATTTTTGCTGACCTTTGACAAGACAAAAGTAAATGAGCTCATCAACTTAGATGATAACTCGAAGAGCACAAGACCATCGTACTTAGACAGACTTGAGGATGAAACCATTGTACTGAAATGGAATCAGAAAGACTGGGATCATTGTACTTAAATGATTACCCACAACACGACCATTGTACTGAAACGAGACGTGAAAAGAAGGAGCCTGTTGTACTTAAAGAGGGCTTGAAAACGAGACCATTATACTTAAATAGAACTCGAAAGGAACGAGATCGTTGTACTTAAACGATGATCTGCGACGCGACTGTTGTACTTAAACAAGACGCGAGAAAATGAGGCTGTTGTACTTAAACAGGACTCAAGAACGAAACTATTGTTCTTAAATGGAATCGAGAGGTTGAAATCATCGTACTTAGATGAAGTCAAAGAAATGGGATCATTGTACTTAAACGAATGCCCAACACGACACCGTTGTACTGAAACGAGACGTGAAAACTGAGCCTGTTGTACTTAAACATGGCTTAAAGACGAGACCATTGTACTTAAACAGAAATCGACGAATACGAAACCATTATACTGAAATAGAGTCGTAGAAATGAAATTATTGTACTTAAATGAATTCATTGGAACATGACCGTTGTACTTAAACGATGACCTGCGATGCGACTGTTGTACTGAAACAAGATGCGAAAGGATGAGACCGTTGTACTTAAATAAGACTCAACTAGGGAACCGTTGTACTTAAACAGAACACCCAAAAGGAGAGGGATCGTTGTACTTAAACGAGAGCCCGAGACACGACCGTTGTACTTAAACGGAGACGCGGAAACAATGAGACTGTTGTACTTAAACAAGACTCACTGGGGGTGACAAACATTGACTTGGAAAGACAACGAGGCTTGGAAAATAAAATTGGTATCCTATGTGGGGAGTACTTTAGGTTGAAAACATGTTATGGTTCTTTATGTAATATACCCCAAAACTGGCCCATACTTGCATGCACATGCTTGAATTTATGGTGTAGTGCTCCATGATGATGGAGATGCTACGCGTTTGAGGATGCAAATACAATGATAATTATGCACGTGCGAATGCAAATAGATCTTCTGATAAGGAGACAACAAGTATCCCAGGTATTCTGGATGGGGAGACATGATGATCACTACATTGATCTGGTTAATCCTTGAAAGGAGAAAAACAACTCTGCGGGGGATATTGTTAATGATACACTGGCTCCGAAATGCCGCCACTGCCAAAAATAAATTGGACTTTGAGATTATGGAGCCAGGATCTTGTTGGGAATAAACTCATCTTGTGAGGTAGGCTACCTGTCGCTCCTCGGATTTCCATCCTGGTACAAACGCGAAAGTGGCGCGGAAAAGGGTAGAGTCGCCAGCCAGGCATTTTTATCCCGAAGGAACGGGAATGGTAATGCTGCACAAACCAGAGGAAAAGAAAAGGAAGGACACGGGTCCTGCGAACCAAAGAGACTGGGTTCGGGAGTCGTTTACGACCTGGGAAGGTATTAGCACCCCAGATCGTCCGCCGTACCCGACGGGATCCACGCTTGCAAAGAAACTGTTTCAAAGGGTGAAGAAATGAAAGCTGCTGCAAAACTGAAACTGAAACTAGATAAGAAAGAAAAGAAAGGGGGAAATGTAGGGAAAATAAAAGAGTGTGCTCGAATGGGCCCTACCCCGCTGCCTACGTACCTCATCTGGACAATGAGGATCAGAGTCGCCATAGTTCCCCTAACTAGGGGTGAAAAAGATTGCTTGTGTCTTAAGGCTTGAACTGCCTATGTCAATGCTCAGGTGTTGCAGGCTCGGACGACGAGTGTGTTACCGTCTTACAAAGTGACAAGTAGGAGCAAGTTCGTGTACGGAGCGAAGGAGATGAGAAAAGAATTCCCGAAGGAAAGACGCTTATTGTTTGTTTGAGTTTTTTAGAAGCTTTTATGAATGTGTCACAAGGAAGTGAACTCAAGCTCTTCTCCATAGAATGTGCACTTGTCACTACATTCCAAGATGGAATAATAGAACAAGCATACTCAAGTAAGGAGAAGATCCCCAAAACTTGAATCCAGAGATTAGGGCTTAGGCTCACTAACTCATTAACTTATTAAGTGTTTTTGTATTTACAATGAAGAAGTGTGTTTTATGATTTTCTTGGTGAAGATGATATCCTGATCAGACTTGTGCATCACAATACAAGCTTGTACTATCCCAAGATGGGAAGACTACAAGTGTCTCATGGGATAAGGCTATTACTCAAGATATCACTTCAATCTTTATTAAGTGTCTTCTTTAGGGTTTTGAGATGATAAGAGAAGAGAAACAAAAGGATCTCAAAGGTAAAAGTCTAATGGGGGACTAATAAATCCTAAAGTTATCATGCAAATGTAATCCTAGGTTAGTGAGGTTCACTATCCTAATGAAGAAGAAAGAAGAAGAGAAAGAGAAGAAAGAAGAATAGAAGAGGGAGGAAGTAAGGCCTAACCCACCATAATCACAAATAAGAGCATAAATAAAGAAAATAGAAGAGATAAGAATTGGAGATGTGGGAATCACATCCACACCTCTCACTTACCAGAGCCCCTGAAATGGTTAGCGAACCGCAATAAGCATACAATGAAAATAAGAACATTTAAACATTACGCAAACCAAAAATGACAATCACAAATCAATCATCATCAACAAAGTCAGTACCTAACCCTATAGGTGACCTAAAACAAAGACCAAGCAAACCTAAGAGGATGGCATAAATGCCTTCCTCAAACTATGTTAGAAAGAAGGAAGAAAGAGGCACGAAACGCTACCTAAGAAACAAAACTCCAAAAAAATACCAAATGACATGAGAAAATTATGAAATTAAATCTCTAAAGTCAACAACCAGCAACTAACAATGTGTCAAAATATCTCACAAAAATTCACAACCAAAGTCTATCACATAATCACACGAAGCCGCTTAGGAACAAGTAACAAAATCGCACAAATATGACTCCTAAAACTTTGGATAAAATGGAATTAAAAATATAACAAAAATATTTTTATGAGATTTTCTGAGTATATGAAATGATGCAAAAAGAACAGAATCGAAATGTTAATCAAGGTGAAAGAAATAAATCCTACAAGATGAGGCGTTAATTATGGAAATCGAATGAAAAGAAAATAAAAGAAAATTCGAAATAAAATTGAGAAATTAATTAAATCAGGAAATAAAAAATATGACAAAATTCTAAAATGAGTTATGAGACTAAAAATATTTTTTATTGAATTTTTTAATGCATTTTCGTATTTTAAATGAACTAAAATGAAACTGATATGAAAAAGAAATTAAAAAAAAACAAGAAATAGGGAGGGGGTGTATCTAGCAAGAAACAATGGTTAAGAAAAAAAGATGTGGGCTGGACTGGGGGTGCGAAAATCATGCGGCAAGAGGCCCAAAAACGCAAGGGCTGAGGGTCTTTGGTGGGCCGCGCAGTCAACGGTTGACTGAAACGTGAGACGTTGGATCAAGAGACTTCCATAAGTATGATCATCATGCGGCTGGAAATGCAAGTGCACAGTGGTTACAGTGGGAGTACACGCGTGGAAGCGAAATAGAGGGGCCCTACCGGACGGTGACAAGTGCCACCGCCGGTATGGGCAGGAATCTCAAAAGCTTACAAAATCCTATCCTTATCTCATCGGAAATCACCAACTCCTCATCAAATTCTCAATCTCTTTTAATATTCTTTTTAACAAACATTATTATATTTCATATTACTTACTAACATTCAACATAAACTAAAACGAAATAAAATCAGAAACAAATGGAACAAGAAAGCATCCTTCTCTCTCTCGCCATCTTGCTCATCACCTTCTTCCTCTCTGTGACCTAGCCCGCCGCCGCACGGCTCATGGCCACCACCTCCTTCCTTCGAACAAAAAAACCTCAACTCCAACGCCTTATCCAACTCTTATCCTCATCCTCACACTCGCTCGTCCGCCTCCCTCTCTCAACCTCCGACCGCCACACCTTCATCCTCTTTTTCACTCTTAACCGTCGCCATTCATCGCTCATCCTCTTCTTTTTCCAATCGACGAAAGCGACAACACCACGCCTCACCCTCCTCAATTCGGATCCAACATCACTCTCACAAAAAAAAACACAAAACTCGAAACAACAGAAAAACAACGAAAAACATTGATCAATGGAAAGCAATCTCAAAGAAGTTTACCTACCGGAGACAGTCCGGTGCTTCTTTGGATTAACAGCGACGAGAAAAACCGCGGTGAGAAATGCTGGAGATGATGATGTGGTGATGATATTGCAATGAAGGTGAGGATTATGCGCAACGAAGAGTATGATGAGCTCGAATTTGTTGATGAAGCGTGGTGCGGCTTGAGCTCCGATGATGAAGGACGATGCAAGTCTTTATGTTATCGAATTTGGAATCGTTGCGATTGAAGATGGATGACTCCGTTTGGAGAATGTTTCTTGTTGTTACGATTTGCGGAATCCGAATAAGATGAGCATGTTCACGGATAACTTCGCTTATTGAAGAAAGTTCGCGAAAAGGTTTGTTTTAGGTTGAAGATGCATCACAAGGATTTACTCTTTTTTTGTTTAAGAGCGATGGATAGTTTGCTGCCGTATGCCATGGGGTGATGAAATTCAGTTTTTCCTTTTTGATTATTCTTGATGAAGAGAAAAATTTTGTTGTGGTTGTTTTGATGGAATCAAATTATTTGTTGCTTTTTGCGTGACTTTAAGAAAAATGCTTATTAAATCCCTTTTTTTGCATTCTGTTTTTTTTTACTGCCTTCTTCTATCTGTATTTGCTTTGCGTTTTGTGTGTTATCTTGGTGCGTTTTGCATTCTGTTTTTTTTTTACTGCCTTCTTCTATCTGTAGACGCTTGTATGCATGATTTTCTCACGTGGGAAGACGTATTCTTATTCCAAGTGCAGTGTGTTTTGAGCGTGTGACGTAGGCGATAAGTTTTTGCGTGAGGCTGTGCGTTTATGGTATGGCATTTTTATGAAATGATGAAAAAAAGGAGTCAAGTGGCTTGGGTATCTAACAAGAACGAAAATCATACTGGCCTTCACAATTTCTTAATTATTTTAATTGGCATGACAATACTAAATGGTGGGTCCATGGTTAAATGGACTCTTTGTTGGTCTTATTAAGAAAAAAAGAAAAAAAAAATGGAGAATTAAAAGGGATTAATGAAATTAAATGAAAACAAAAAAATGTAAATTATGACTCATGACTAAACAAAATTAGTAAAAAGGATATGATTTTGAGATAAATGTAAAAAGGGAAGAAACAAAAAGGAATGAATAGAATGTTTTTAATGGGTAATTAGAAAAAAAATGGTTTAGAAATGGATATCGAATTTGATTTTTTTTGTGAAACAGATCAATTGCCACCAATCATGCACATAGTCACGAAATCACAATCAATCACTTCATTCAACTCAACCATCTTGCATCGTTTCCGAGAAAACACTACCATTTCACAATCATCTGAATAAATCATTCCCTGAGCATCTGACCAGAATCACTTCAAATTAGTCTGAATCGCTTCTCAGACGCACACAAATAAACATATAATCATGATAAGCCTGAAATATCTGAATCCAAAACCATCACCTGAACCACTGTTTGGAAAACTGATGACCTTTGCACACAATGGAGCTCAACTTTGAAACGCGTAGCCCGAGAAATAACCACATACGCAGATGACTTGCAGTCGAGATAATCCCTCGATAGTTTGACCAAGATTAGGTCAAACGTCCCTCTGAATAGAATCGATGAACTGAAATCACCGTCAGCTTATGTTATGCTACGGATATTATGCTTCATCTTTCTATGCTAATGATGCAGTGCGAAAGTATGCGAGATGATACGCTAAATGTTATGAAAAAGAAGAGGGAAAATTTGGGGTGTTACAGCTGCACCTATTCAAGCAACTGTTAATCTGAAAAGGACGAGAGCGTCGGCTGTCGGCTGTTCAAGATGAACTGTGGTTGAATACCAAAAGTAACCCTGAAATTTGCACTCTACTGGAGAAGAAAAGAGATAAGAAAAAAACCCAACCAAGAGAAGAAAGTAACCCAAAATTTTGTGTCGGCTGCAGTAAAATAGAGCGGCCAAGCTCTCTCCAAATTAATCTGCTATACCAGATGGAGTGGTAACTTAGACAGACGAGTCTTCCTCAAATAAACCTGTTACGTCAGGTGAAAAGTAATTAGGACGGACGAGCCCTCTTCACAAATCTTGCATAGACATGGGATGCTTAAGACAGACAAGTCTTCTTCAGGAAAACTATTACGCTAGGACCAGCAAACATTTTGACGTTTAATTCCACCGTCAGAGCTTCAAACCTCTTCAACACGGCTGAGTGTTGGATAAGATCAAACGATCTTCTAAGGAAAAGGCATCGAGCGATCCATAACAAAGAACATGAGCACGACTCAAACAATGAGTAGTAATATCAAGCGATTTACAACTCGGACAATGTCTTTTGGTACAACACCAGGCGACTATTAGCTTGCCACAGTGACGGTAGACTTTAACGGCGTTGCAATATCGAGCGATTTGCAACCCAAACAAGATCGAGCGATCTGATAAGAGAATGGTATCAAGAGATCCATCCACAATAAGTCCATTGACACGGGACAAGGCGATCAAACTGTGCTTTGATTCGAGAAAATAGTAACAACTCTGAAGGGGGATATCATCTAGTGACATCTTTCATTTTCTGGATTATTGCCTGCTTGAAGATCAATCCAAGAGGATTTTACAGAAGACATGACATCCAAAATGCCCAAGTGTCTTCAAAATCTTTAGATATTCGTCGAATCTTGACATAACTGCCCCAGACTACATAGACTGGAAGAATTTCGTGAGTTCCTGAAAAACTTCGTATTACTGCGAAATACCGTGCCCCGTATCCTGAACCCTGTAAGCACAAAGATATGCACACCTGCCCCGGGCATAAATGAATCCAGTGTGATTTTGATTTTCTTTTATGACAGACTTACTGGGTATCAACTCAAGGGTTGAAGAAGTGAAGACTATGATATCGACTCAAGGGTCATTAGAATCGGAATTACAACTCAAGGGTCGAGAAGAACACAACAACATCAACTCGAGGGTTGAGAAATAAAGCGACAACAACATCGACTCGAGGGTCGAGGAAAGAAGGCAACAACATCGACTCGAGGGTCAAAATAAGAATAGCAACATCGACTCGAGGGTCGAGGAAACAAAGGCAGTGGTATCGACTCGAGGGTCGAGAAAATAAAGCAACATCAACTCGAGGGTTGAGGAAACAAAAGCAACAATATCGACTTGAGGGTCGAGGAAAAAAAAGCAACATCAACTCGAGGGTTGAGAAACAAGATGACAATATCGACTCGAGGGTCGAGGAAAACAAAACAACATCAACTCGAGGGTTGAGGAAACAAGATGACAATATCGACTTGAGGGTCGAGGAAAACAAAACAACATCAACTCGAGGGTTGAGGAAACAAGATGACAATATCGACTCGAGGGTCGAGGAAAACAAAATAACATCAACTCGAGGGTTGAGGAAACAAGATGACAATATCGACTCGAGGGTCGAGGAAAACAAAATAACATCAACTCGAAGGTTGAGGGAACGAAAAAAAGCAATATCAACTCGAGGGTCGAGAAACAGAAGCGATGATATTGACTCGAGGGTCGAAGCACACACCAATATCGACTTACAGGTCGAAGAAAACCAAAGTGAAGATTGTCACACTCAGCTGAAGTGAGAGGCTGAACGCATATAGATGCCAACAAGTCATAGTTGAAGAGATGCCAACAAAGATTGGACTTTAACCGTGAAGATGCCAATGACTATTGGACTTTAGTCGTGTACGATGATCAGATGAAGTAACCATAACGACTGAGGAGAAATTCTCTTATCAGTGAAACATGCTTCCCGCGTCCTACTGGGATCAATCATCATACATTCATTCTGGGAACTGCCTTGCATACTGTAAGATTATCTCAAGAGGATTTTACAGAAAATATAGCATCTGAAATGCTTCAGTGTTTTCAAACTCCTTAATATCTCAAAGTAACCACCTCAAACTATATGGTCCATGAAAGAATTTTCCCCAAGATCTTGCATCATCATGAGGTGTTCTGCCCCAGTATTATGAACCTTGGGTAGGTGCCTCTAATTAACCGTCTTCCGGAGAGAGTAACTTCTAGTGCTTCTAGGGTGACCTGCCCCAGTACGAGTATTGCTTTGGAGACAAACACCCAGACTAACTGCTCTGTGAGAGATTTAAATCTCGAAGTGATTGCCCCAATTTGGCTGGAATTTGAAGAGATTGATCGACGTTATTGCCCCATATTGGCTGCATTTAACCCAACTGGTTGGAAAAGTCCCTATTCAATGGAGCTTCTTGGAAAAAGGCCCCTTGGCATGAATGTCCTTCAGAAGTTTCCGCCTTCTCAACTTGGCAAGATTAAGCTTCTATACTGAGGTTCCATATGTGAACTTCTTTGATGCCAAACAAATGTATGCAAGCAGAAAATGTTTTATTCTGAGAATGAAAATTCTAATGCAACACATGTGCTAATCTTGAAGTTTTATTGAAAAAATGTCGTTTGTGAACGAACTACTGGGTAAGATACGACATATATATTTTTGTTTGAAAGAAAACATTCACCCGCAATACCAACAAAGATCTTTTAGCATAACTCATAGGAGTCAGGAACGCTATCTTATGGTAGTACACTCTCGAATTAACCCTGTTTCAGTTAGGACTTTTAAGGGTTGTATCGTGGCTTGGTTCACGGTTATAGAAACAAAGGTATAGGCTCAAAGTTTATATGTGCCCACCCATCTTCGTGATATCCTTCCATTCCTATGTTCAGCTAGTTTTCGCAAACGCTCACCTCTCAAAAGGGTTTTGTGATGGTTGAGGAACCAATGTTGCTAACAGTTTAAGCACCATTGAGGTTGTCAGAGTAACAGTCACCCCTATTGTCTTTGTCTTTTATGTCTGTATCACATGACTTTGTTTTTGCTTAAGGATTTTTCTTGTGCAATCCTCTTTGTCTTTCGCTTTTTCATTCTTTTCTTATCCCTAACTTTTTCCTGGACTGATTCTTTTGAAATTTTTTTTTACTTTGAAGTCCAGCGGGATGCCCTAATTTTTGCCTAAGTCGCTTGTTTTCAAGTCTCGACTTAGCGGGCTTTTTATTTCTTTTTTATATTCTCTTTTTTGAACAAATTGTGTGACACTGTTTGTCTTGACTGTTTTGTAAGGGTTGTGACTGTCTCACTTTTTGGTTGATGAAGGATACCCGTTGTGGTTTCCGGTCTTTGGACCTCTTGACTGGTATACCCATTGTGGTTTCGGGTCTTTGGACCTCTTGATGTGCTTGAAGGAAAGGTAATGGATCCTCAAATACACTCCTTTGTGAACTTCTGAACGCTTGGTCCAACTAGCTGACACCTACCCTTCCCCGGGTTAAATGTGAGGGTTTTCTTTTTCTTTTTTCATGTGAAAAGAAACTCCTACTTCAAGGCTCAAAGGGGTTAACGAAGGTTTATCTCCGGTGTTTGGGAATTTGAAATAAAGCTTGTACATCGTCAATAGGGTCTTATTCAAGAGCACACAAATGAAGATTTTTGCGTTTTCATTTCGTCATCCTCTATCACAGAGTTTAAGAACAACAGTTGGTATTGCAATGCACACACAAAATTATAAGTAAAATACGAATGAATTACTTCAAGAAAAACATGTGTGTTTCATTAATTATCATTCAAAAAGCAAACAAGTTTCATGCATGAATACAAATGTTCAAACACACATATAAAAGCAACACATGAAACTGCAGTAAAGAAAGCTGAGCAATGCCATTGTTGAGGAGACTTGACTCCGTCTGGACTCGTTGATCTTGAATACTTTCAGTAGTCAGCAACTTTTTCCTGATGAGATTTGTAGTCTTCAATCAAATGACCACGTGTCAACACCATACTCCATTCCCAATTATTCTGACCTGAAGCTTTCGAAGTTCTAACAATGACACGAGACGTCTGAAGAAAAGAGTGACACTGAGATGAAATTGCCACATAAGTTTGCTCGGAAAGACCTGACGATCTTCTGACTACGTATCTCCATTGACCAAAGACCAATGAAGAATCAGAGCGACGTAGTTCCCCTCAATAGGGATGAAAATGAGGTACATAAACTAACCATCCTCATATTCGCTCTTCAAAATCAAACTGAGAATCACCTTCACATCTATCCTCAATAAATTCCTCTATAACATGAGCTGACGAACCCACATGACCAAACGGAGACTCGTTAACTAGAATGCCTTGAGGCGTCACTGAAATCAAACCATACTCAATCAAATCCTGAACCTTATCCCTGAAGGCCTGCATTCTTCAGCTGAATGTCCGGGTGCATTGCCATGGAAACCACATCGAACACTAGGATCAAAACTTGGTGGGTATGGAAAAGGCACTGGACCCGGTTTCTTCGGCACTATCAATCCACTATCGTTCAGGCATGGAAGTATCTGACTGTATGGCACTGGCAATGGATCAAAATACCTTTTTGTCCTCTTAGTGTAGTAACGACGCCTTTGCGGAGTATGTTGTTGTTGGCATGGTAGCCGTTGATACTGAGGAGGTTCACTATTAACTGACATCTGACATACGAATTCAGAATGCTGCTGACTCTGAGCAGTTGAGATGCATGGGTACTGAGGATCTTCCCAGATTGCATCAATCACATCCTTTCCTTGGGAACTGACAAAAGATTCATTCTCTTCAGTTGAACTATCTGAAATGCCTTGGATCTTTCCCATCTTGATAAAGCTCTCAATGCGTTCTCCAACTATCACCAAGTCCGAGAAACTTGAAGTTCCACTGCCACTCAACCTCTCTAAGTACGGTCCCTGTAAGGTCTCTATGAAAAGATCAACCAATTCTCTATCTGATAGCGGGGGTTGCACCCGAGCAGCTACTTCTCTCCACCTCTGGGCATACTCACTGAAAGATTCACCATCTCCTTGGGATAAAACTTGCAAATCCATGCGGCTAAGAGCTCTGTCAAGATTGTAGTCGTACTGCTTCACAAATGCATTGGCTAGGTCTGACCATGACTGGATACAACTGCTCTCTAACTGCACATACCAACTCGATGATGCCTCACTCAGACTGTATTGGAAACAGTGAATCATCAATTTGTCATTATGCTCATGTGAGGTCATCCTTCTGCAAAATTTTACCAAATGCTGCCTTGGACAACTATCCCCTTTGTACTTTTCAAACTTCGGTACTTTGAACTTTGGAGGTATTACAAGGCCGTGCACAGGACACATGTTCGCAGCACTTAGATCAATGACATTACGACTTTGAAGGGCTTTGATCTCTTCCTCCAACACACGGAATCTTTCCTCCCTCTCCACAACTCGTGGATCTTGGATTCTCACCACAGGGAATGCCTCTTGGGGACCTGGCATAGTGAAATCAAAACTGTGATAATCTGCAGCATCAACAAAAGAAGAAGAAAGTCTACTTCGGGAGACCTGGCGCTCTCGAACATCTGGATTCTCAACGGGGATCTGTGCAGGTTGAGCTTGAGCAGAATTACGGCCATCTTGCCTTGCCAAAGTTGTTATAGTCTCTAAAAGTTGGTCCCATTGACCTCTTGTTAACCCGACACTTGCAAACTGGCTTTTCTCTCCAGGGTCCATGATCTGTCCAAAAGTTGCTTCAAGTCTGATACGAGAACTGGGGTCTCAACTGTAGATGGTGAACAAAGAACGGATGAGCCCTGCCTGCTGAACAGAAATGCAATGCAAATGCTATGAGATGCCATGTTCGGTTATTTCCAAAGAATCTATCTGCTTTGATCCATATTTAGTACAGAAGAAAAATTCAACAACATAATCCAGATATGAGATCCTCGGAAATAACTGAATATGTATGTTAAATGCTATGATGGAATGTATGCAGCTTGGCAAGTGATCGGGAGCTGGTGTCTGTCTGGGTACGGAACACTGAGCTGAAAACCAAGTATCTGATGATGTATGTCCTCTAAATAATAACCATCTGATAAGAACTCAAAACCAAGGATCAAGAACTCCAAGATTATAATAACAAGACCAAAACATAAGATCACACTGATGATGAAGGGTATGTTGAGGTGAAGGGTTCCTGCAAACCTGTAAACCCCTCCCAATCTCACGGGTGTGCTCCGGGTCAAACATCACGGACTCTCAAAGCCGAATAGCAATAATACGTTCACCATTTCCGAGAAATGGCTCATGACCAAATCAGGGGATCGGTTTGGCATTATGTACTACTCAGGGAGGCCTCAGCTGAGTCCGGGAAAACAAGGTCATCCTATGTGAGTTCCAGGTGGGCCCTCGGGTGCGAATTGGTTTGCCACACAATGTGGTATGCCACTGTCACCACTAAAGAGGGATGTTTCCACAAGGTTCTCAATGATCGGTCCCCAGCTGCACATAACTATCAAGGTTATGAAATGAAAGAGGAAGATCCCCAAATCATGACATTTCCAAAACAGTCGCAAATCTGGGCGTGGAACTCACTACTACCCCCATGAAAAGATCTCATGAGGCCAAAGTGGAACCACTCTTAGTCCTAAGGTGCACTCGAGCCGTGGTAATGAGCTCATCTCTCAGAAACAGTATCACCCAAGCCCACCAAACAGAAAAATCCAGACAATCCAGTAATAATATATGATGCATGAATATAAGTACTGAAAACTGTAAATAAAGCTGTAAATAAACTGTAAATAAACAACAGTAAAATAAACACGCAACGACAAACAATCAACACACAAAGAAACAGAAACACGCAAGCGCTAGGAGAGACTCTCAAGGGAACCAGAGATACTCTGGTTAGGAAGTCCCCAGCAGAGTTGCCAGCTGTCGCTCCCCGGATTTCCATCCTGGTACAAACGCGAAAGTGGCGCGGAAAAGGGTAGAGTCGCCAGCCAGGCATTTTTATCCCGAAGGAACGGGAATGGTAATGCTGCACAAACCAGAGGAAAATAAAAGGAAGGACACGGGTCCTGCGAACCAAAGAGAATGGGTTCGGGAGTCGGTTACGACCTGGGAAGGTATTAGCACCCCAGATCGTCCGCCGTACCCGACGGGATCCACGCTTGCAAAGAAACTGTTTCAAAGGGTGAAGAAATGAAAGCTGCTGCAAAACTGAAACTGAAACTGGATAAGAAAGAAAAGAAGGGGGGAAATGTAGGGAAAATAAAAGAGTGTGCTCGAACGGGCCCTACCCCGCTGCCTACGTACCTCATCTGGACAATGAGGATCAGAGTCGCCGTAGTTCCCCTAACTAGGGGTGAAAAAGATTGCTTGTGTCTTAAGGCTTGAACTGCCTATGTCAATGCTCAGGTGTTGCAGGCTCGGACGACGAGTGTGTTACCGTCTTGCAAAGTGACAAGTAGGAGCAAGTTTGCGTACGGAGCGAAGGAGATGAGAAAAGAATTCCCGAAGGAAAGACGCTTATTGTTTGTTTGAGGTTTTTAGAAGCTTTTATGAATGTGTCACAAGGAAGTGAACTCAAGCTCTTCTCCAAGGAATGTGCACTTGTCACTACATTCCAAGATGGAATAATAGAACAAGCACACTCAAGTAAGGAGAAGATCCCCAAAACTTGAATCCAGAGATTAGGGCTTAGGCTCACTAACTCATTAACTTATTAAGTGTTTTTGTATTTACAATGAAGAAGTGTGTTTTATGATTTTCTTGGTGAAGATGATATCCTGATCATACTTGTGCATCACAAGACAAGCTTGTACTATCCCAAGATGGGAAGACTACAAGTGTCTCATGGGATAAGGCTATTACTCAAGATATCACTTCAATCTTTATTAAGTGTCTTCTTTAGGGTTTTGAGATGAGAAGAGAAGAGAAACAAAAGGATCTCAAAGGTAAAAGTCTAATGGGGGACTAATGAATCCTAAAGTTATCATGCAAAGGTTATCCTAGGTTAGTGAGGTTCACTATCCTAATGAAGAAGAGAGAAGAAGAGAAAGAGAAGAAAGAAGAATAGAAGAGGGAGGAAGTAAGGCCTAAACCCACCACAATCACAAATAAGAGCATCAATAAAGAAAAGAGAAGAGATAAGAATTGGATATGTGGGAATCACATCCACACCTCTCACTTACCAGAGCCCCTGAAATGGTTAGAGAACCGCAATAAGCATACAATGAAAATAAGAACATTTAAACATTACGCAAACCAAAAATGACAATCACAAATCAATCATCATCAACAAAGTCAGTACCTAACCCTATAGGTGACCTAAAACAAAGACCAAGCAAACCTAAGAGGATGGCATAAATGCCTTCCTCAAACTATGTTAGAAAGAAGGAAGAAAGAGGCACGAAACGCTACCTAAGAAACAAAACTCCAAACAAATACCAAATGACATGAGAAAATTATGAAATTAAATCTCTAAAGTCAACAACCAGCAACTAACAATGTGTCAAAATATCTCACAAAAATTCCCAACCAAAGTCTATCAAATAATCACACGATGTCTCTTAGGAACAAGTAACGAAATCGCACAAATACGACTCCTAAAACTATGGATAAAATGGAATTAAAACTATAACAAAAATATTTTTATGAGCTTTTCTGAGTATATGAAATGATGCAAAAAGAACGGAATCGAAATGTTAGTCGAGGTGAAAGAAATAAATCCTACAAGATAAGGCGTTAATTATGGAAATCGAATGAAAAGAAAATAAAAGAAAATTCGAAATAAAATTGAGAAATTAATTAAATCAGGAAATAAAAAATATGACAAAATTTTAAAATGAGTTGAGACTAAAAATATTTTTTATTGAATTTTTTAATGCATTTTCGTATTTTAAATGAACTAAAATGAAACTGATATGAAAAAGAAATTAAAAAAACAAGAAATAGGGAGGGGGTGTATCTAGCAAGAAAAAATGGTTAAGAAAAAAGATGTGGGTTGGACTGGGGGTGCGAAAAGCATGCGGCATGAGGCACAAAAACGCAAGGGTTAAGGGTCTTTGGTGGGCCGCGCAGTCAACGGTTGACTGAAACGTGAGACGTTGGATCAAGAGACTTCCATAAGTATGATCATCATGCGGCTGGAAATGCAAGTGCACGGTGGTTACAGTGGGAGTACACGCGTGGAAGCGAAACAGAGGGGCCCTACCGGACGGTGACAAGTGCCACCGCCGGTATGGGTAGGAATCTCAAAAGCTGCCAAAATCCTATCCTTATCTCATCGGAAATCACCAACTCCTCATCAAATTCTCAATCTCTTTTAATATTCTTTTTAACAAACATTATTATATTTTATATTACTTACTAACATTCAACATAAACTAAAACGAAATAAAATCATAAACAAAAGGAACAAGAAAGCAGCCTTCTCTCTCTCGCCATCTTGCTCATCACCTTCTTCCTCTCTGTGACCTAGCCCGCCGCCGCACGCCTCACGGCCACCACCTCCTTCCTTCGAACAACAAAACCTCAACTCCAACGCCTTATCCAACTCTCATCCTCATCCTCACACTCGCTTGTCCGCCTCCCTCTCTCAACCTCCGACCGCCACACCTTCATCCTCTTTTTCACTCTCAATCGTCGCCATTCATCGCTCATCCTCTTCTTTTTCCAATCGACGAAAGCGACAACACCATGCCTCACCCCTCCTCAATTCGGATCCAACATCACTCTCCCAAAAAAAACGCAACACTCGAAACAACAGCAAAACAACGACAAACATTGATCAACGGAAAGCAATCTCAAAGAAGTTTACCTACCGGAGACAGTCCGGTGCTTCTTTGGATTAACGGCGACGAGAAAAATCGCGGTGAGAAATGCTGGAGATGATGATGTGGTGATGATATTGCAATGAAGGTGAGGATTATGCGCAACGAAGAGGATGATGAGCTCGGATTTGTTGATGAAGCGTGTGCAGCTTGAGCTCCGATGATGAAGGATGATGCAAGTCTTTATGTTATCGAATTTGGAATCGTTGCGATTGAAGATGGATGACTCCGTTTGGAGAATGTTTCTTGCTGTTACGATTTGCGGAATCCGAATAAGATGAGCACGATCACGGAGAACTTCACTTATTGAAGAAAGTTCGCGAAAAGGTTTGTTTTAGGTTGAAGATGCATCACAAGGATTTACTCTTTTTTTGTTGAAGAGCGGTGGATAGTTTGCTGCCGTATGCCATGGGGTGATGAAATTCAGTTTTTCCTTTTTGATTATTCGTGATGAAGAGAAAAATTCTGTTGTGGTTGTTTTGATGGAATCGAATTATTTGTTGCTTTTTGCGTGACTCTAAGAAAAATGCTTATTAAATCCCCTTTTTTGCATTCTGTTATTTTTTTTACTTCCTTCTTCTATCTGTATTTGCTTTGCGTTTTGTGTGTTATCTTGGTGCGTTTTGATGGTCACGAAAATTGCGTGAAAGTAGATGCTTGTATGCATGAGTTTCTCACGTGGGAAGACGTATTCTTATTCCAAGTGCAGTGTGTTTTGAGCGTGTGACGTAGGCGATAAGTTGTTGCGTGAGGCTGTGCGTTTATGGTATGGCATTTTTATGAAGTGATGAAAAAAAGAAGTGAGTCAAGTGGCTTGGGTATCTAACAAGAACGAAAATCATACTGGCCTTCACAATTTCTTAATTATTTTAATTGGCATGACAATACTAAATGGTGGGTCCATGGTTAAATGGACTCTTTGTTGGTCTTATTAAGAAAAAAAGAAAAAAATGGAGAATTAAAAGGGATTAATGAAATTAAATGAAAACAAAAAAATGTAAATTATGACTCATGACTAAACAAAATTAGAAAAAAAGGATATGATTTGAGATAAATGTAAAAAGGGAAGAAACAAAAAGGAATGAATAGAATGTTTTTAATGGGTAATTAGAAAAAAAAATGGTTTAGAAATGGATATCGAATTTGATTTTTTTTTTGTGAAACAGATCAATTGCCACCAATCATGCACATAGTCACGAAATCTCAATCAATCACTTCATTCAACTCAACCATCTTGCATCGTTTCCGAGAAAACACTACCATTGCACAATCATCTGAATAAATCATTCCCTGAGCATCTGACCAGAATCACTTCAAATTAGTCTGAATCGCTTCTCAGACGCACACAAATAAACATATAATCATGATAAGCCTGAATATCCGAATCCAAAACCATCACCTGAACCACTGTTTGGAAAACTGATGACCTTTGCACACAATGGAGCTCAACTTTGAAACGTGTAGCCCGAGAAATAACCACATACGCAGATGACTTGCAGTCGAGATAATCCCTCGATAGTTTGACCAAGATTAGGTCAAACGTCCCTTTGAATAGAATCGATGAACTGAAATCACCGCCAGCTTATGTTATGCTACGGATATTATGCTTCATCTTTCTATGCTAATGATGCAGTGCGAAAGTATGCGAGATGATACGCTAAATGTTATGAAAAAGAAGAGGGCAAATTTGGGGTGTTACACTAACCACTGAAATCCGTCGGAGAAGTGACAACCTTCAGACTCGGATGGGGCATCAGATGTTTTGATGCTCTGCATAGAAAGAAACCTGCTGGGTAAGAAGGAACTCCTTGTATTGCTGGGGAGTGTTCAAGTGTTGAAGGAAAATCTCTGCTTAAGAGACTATCAGTCTTCTTTCACCACTGTTGGGGAAAGTTTCGATTTCCACTCAACTGGGAATAATGGAAGACATTCGGGAAGACGCTTTTTGAAGGATTCTGTTCAAGCATCTGTTGAGAGATTCCTCCTGAAAGTCTGTTCTAGTTCTTCTAGCAACACCTATTCCTGCACATGCATAAACACAACTGATAGTGACAGCAACATAGAGAGTTAGTTTGGCCTGTATGCCCCGGGCCTATGGTATGAATCACCATCCTGGTCACTCAACACTTTTAGAGTTGCATTAAATGTTTCTGTCTTCCTACATTAATTAGAAAGCATTCAAATTGTTCATTATGCAACTTTTATAATTTGCTGGACATTTTTGCAATCAGTCAATGTTAGATGAAAAACAAAAACATATGGTCACAAATTTGATTGAAATTGAATTTTATTAATTGGTAAATGGCCCTAAATTGGCATTACATCAGGAAGCAATCCCTGAAAAGAGGAAAACGCTCAAAAAGGAAAACAAACTATCTTATTGGCAATGTGAAGAATGTATCTCATCAAGTTTCGACCCGACTATGACTTGTATATCTTCATGACTCTCCGCTTGCTTCGCCCTTGAGGAAGGTGATTTAATTGGTCCTCAACCCTTGGAATGCCTTTAGTTGCAAATGGATCACAAATTTCACAGACCGCAATCGTTCGTGTTAGTCCCTCTTTTTCGTGGATCGCCCTTTCGGGTTTTCAATCCACCGGGATACCCCTTTTTGCCTGAGTTGTCCAATGTGGCTTTTCAACTCAGCGGGTGTACATTTTTTCAATATTTCCCTAATTTTTTCCCGAGCCATTTATTTTATTTCTGGCTCGCCGGGATGCCCATTTTTTCCTAGATCTTCATTCTGTTTTTGTCCAACGGGTTTTTTTATACGAAGTATTTTCTTGATGCATCTGTGTTGACAGGGGATTGGAAGTCTTCGCCATCCATGGTTGTCAACATCAAGGCTCCTCCCGAGAAGACCTTCTTAACCATGAATGGTCCTTCATAATTGGGTGTCCACTTGCCCTTGTGATCGTTGTTAGGAGGAAGAATCCTTTTCAGCACCAAGTCACCTGGTATGTACTGTTGAGGCCGTACTTTCTATTCGAAAGCCTGTTTCATTCGCCGTGATACAACTGCCCATGGCATACAACTGTTAGGAGTTTCTCTTCAATGAGGCTCAGTTGGTTATACCTGGATCGGAGCCATTCAACTTCGTCTAGCTATACATCTATCATTATTATCAACAAGGGGATCTCAACTTCGACCGACAGGACTGCCTCCATACCATACACCAGTGAGAACAGGGTTGCCCCTGTCGAGGTACGCAAAGACGTTCAGTACCCATGTAATGCAAACGACAACATCTCATGCCAATCCTTGTAGGTCACAACCATCTTCTGAACAATTTTCTTGATATTTTTTTTGGCCTCCTCGACGACGCCATTCATCTTCGGGCGGTACGGTGAAGAGTTGTGATGCTCGATTTTGAAATCCCGACACAAGTCAGTCATCATCTTGTTATTGAGGTTAGTGTAAACACCCCAAATTTGCCCTCACCCATTCACACCATGGCTTGTGATCTTCTCATATGCATGAATTCAATCATAGCATCTCATACCACATTTTTGATTCACTTCATTGCTTCTAAGTCATCTGCATCTAGGGTTTGTGATCTGATCCATCCAAGAGCTATTTGAGCCACTCCAAAGGTCATCAATCACTTCAAAGGGGTACATGTATGTTCAAGCATCATATTATATCCTCTCAAAGGCAAGAAAGTCAAAGAATCACAAGAACTGAGAATGGCATGGAAGCAAAGCCAGGTTTGACTACACAGATGACCTAGAATTAGGGTTTTGGTTTCAGAGGCCATAACTCCAATTTTTTTGGTCATTCTTGTTCCTATTGGTCTCTATATGGTATAGGGATCATGCATATCAATTTTCATGAAGAAATTCAATGAGGAAGGCACCTGATCAAGAGTTGACTTCTTGAGCAAGTCAGTGAAAAATCAGGGCATCTGAGGCCCCCAATGACCCAACCAAAGGGTGTTCTTCATCATTTTGAATGTGTATGATCTTTATTTGGTCATATAAGATGTTAGAGGTTCACAAAATTGAATAATTTCAAGCCATTTGCAAAGTTGCCTTTTTGGGAAAATGACTTGTAATGTAAACTTGCTATTTTGGGAAAGTTTTTCAACCTCCTCAAATTGATTCAAAAATGCTTCAAATGAGAAAACTTTGGTCATGAAAGTTGTAGAATGGATCATTCCCTTTTCAAAAAGTACAAGAACTTGATCTAATTCATCATAGAACAAAAGTTATGACTTGTCAAAGTTGGGAAAAATCACATAATTTCAAGTTTTGTACCAAAGAGACATTTTGCAAAATGGTATGATCAAGCATTTTAAAGACTTCAAATGTGTACAAACTCTTCACAATATGCTCATGTGACTTCTAAAAATCAGAATTGGCCCAAGAATTATGCATTTTGGTGCCTTGAACTTCATGAATTTCCAAAAGGGCCAAAGATGTACCAACTTGCAAAAACTCATGGAGACATACCTCTACTTGTTACAGCTCACAAGATCTGATCCACAAGAGCTCCATGATCTTAGCTGAGCCAAACCATGCTCCTATCACAACCTCATACTTGCCCATACCTCAAGTACACCTAACTTGGACTTTATGCAAAAACACCCATACCAATCCCACAGTGCCACACCAACTTCTCTGACCCATCCAAATGTGATAAGTGGACCAAAAGGGACTCAATACAACAGACACACAAGCCTGAAACATCCCCCAGGTCATAGTTCCAAGTTTTCACCTCTTATGCACTTTCCTTTGAAACTCATTACACAAGATACAAACACCAAAACAAACTTCATAGAAACTCTCAGCATGTTCCACTGATCATCCCTGACCCTTCACCTTGCCTTGAAACCCCCTGAAACTAAAACACGATTCTCACCCCTCACTGAACAGAACTTCATCAAACTCACAAACCAGCCACTTTAAACTTCAACCAAGCTTCAAAGCTTCATCAAGAGGATCATTGAAGCCATTTTGAAGCAGAGAAGCAAGCAGAAAGCTCCTGGATTGAAAGCTCCATTTCAGGTGAGCTCAAGAACTTTTTTTCCAGAAATGCATTTTTAAGTTCCTAAATGAATCTATGTGATGTGCTGATCATGCTGATATGTTTAGTTTTGCAAATGGTTAAGTATTGAGTATGTATGAAGCTTCTGAAATTTTTTTGACCTAAAAACCTTTTGATTCGATTCAGCTTTGATACGAAAAATAAATGCGTTTTGATTGTTGATTCTTGTTATATGATGTATGGGGTTGGATTTTGGGCAGAGAGATCAAGTTTTAGTGACCTAGGAAGTGAGTTAGCAATTTTCAGGGAGGGAGGTGGCCGAAGAAGATGACCGGAGGTCATTTCCGGCCACCTGAATGTCATTAAGTCTTTAATTATGATTAGGGTTTGGTTTGAATATAGGCCATAGATCCAGTTGACTTGCATTGACCCGCGCGCAAACGAATGGCTCAGATTCATCACTTAAGCCCTAATCCACGTCATTAGTTTAATTAATTAGGTTTTTAAATTAATCTGGTCAGTTTGAATTGTAGCCTTTGGATGACGCGCCAGTAAATTCCCTCCTTTTCCATTTGAATGTCAGCCTTCAGATTTGCATACTTTTCATTATTCTCATTTTTATTTCATTTTCTTTTCATTTTATTTATACGAATTATTTAAAATAGCAAAATACCTTTAAAAATTATGAAATTTTTTGTCAAAGATTTCATTAATTTTTAAAACCCAAAAATATTTTTATTTTTATTTTTTGCACTGAAAATTAATTTTAAATCATTTAAATGATTATTTTTAATTAGTTAATGAAAATTAATTAATTAAAAATACATTTAGGTATTTAAAAATCACAAAAAAATTCACATTGTTCTTAGAAACATTTAGAAACATTGTCCAACCCTCAAACCAAATTTCTTTTTGGTTCTTGATGCCTTTTGATCATTTTCATTGTATTTAATTTCATTTTAAGGCAATATTTTGGTTCAAACTTTGAAAAATCCCTTCTGCCTAACCATTGAGAGTTGGATGATGATTCTTTTTGCATTGCACTATTCATAGCATGTAGTTTATATGATAAATTTGGTTTGATTTGATCTTGCATTTTCAATTTGTTTAGCATTTTTCTTGATGAGGTACCCCAAAACCCTAGCAATCTTGGGAAATTCATAACTTGCACTAGGTTAAGAGTTGAGTCCTCTCCTTTGGGCAGTGAGCTTGTATAGGTTTAGGGTATCTTTGATTTCATTTTCATTTTTTATCATGTCATTTGCTTCTGGTTTTGGATTTTTGTATTGTATGATGCATGTAACCCTAATTTGTGCCTTCCTTTGCATCCATTTTTTCATTTGCTTGCATCCAATGACTTGCCATGGCATTTTGTACATTCACATGATTCATAATATATCTTAGGACATATTAGAATCATGTTTGATCATTGCATCTTTCATTTGCCATGTTATATGTCCATTGCATTTCATAACCTTTCATGTACATTCATGGTTCAAAGCATGCTTCATCTTCATCCATTGCCTTGTATGATCATTGTCATGTCTTGCCTTATGTTTGTATGATCTTTTAGCATCATTAACAACATGTATATGCTTCTTACTTTGTCTTGCATCATGACATTTCATCTCATTTGCATGGCATTTCATTTCTTTTGCTAACCTTTTCAGGGGGTAAGTTGTTTGAGAAGTGAATTTGCCTTCACTTCTCACAATCTCTTTTCATCTCTTTCATACTTTCTTTGCTGCATTTTGTATGTGTTTTAGAGTGAGCTTGCTCATTCATGTTCATCTCTTACTTTCTTTCTTCAATCAACTTGTCTTCTTAAGTGAAGCAAGTTGTTTTGCTTCTCTTTGCTTCTTGCTCCTTTCATATGCTTCCTTCCTGGTGGTTTCTTTGAAGATCTTATTGCAAACCTCATTAGCCCTAGGAATGACCAAGCATGATAATAATTAGGGTTTTATTAGTCCCCCATTTAGTTTTACCTTTGTGTCATCTTTGAGTCATCTCTTCTCATCTCATAATCAGGGACTAAACCCTAAAGGTTTTAAGGCTTTGTGTTTAAGTTTATGCCTGCATCCTTCTATTAGGATGGAGTGTATAACTTTAATCCTAAGTGTTAAACCCTTAATGTGTTTAAATCCTTTAATCAATCCACTTAATAATCATCAAGACATCAAGCTTGTAACTTGGGCCTTGCATTAGGGTTCTAATTCTTCCTTAATTGGTTAAGAAGGACTAACCCTAGTGTTAATGGACAAGTCCCCCTCAAGTTGTCTTACAAATCATAAAAATCTCTTCTTCATCTTACCATTAACTAAAATCCATTTAATAAAGGTTTTGTTTTGTCATGAGGTTAATCCCTAATCATGGATTAAGTTGAGGAGTCTTTCTCAGCTTAATTGTTCTCATCTATTATCCTTCTATTAGGATGGTGTAATGAGTCCATTAAATCCTTGATTATGGCTTAAACTCATTACTTAACACCAAACAAAAACAACAAAAACATTTAAATAATCACAAGTAGGTTAATGATCTTAATCCTACATCATGGTGATTAAGTGTGAGGTGCTTACTTCATACTTAAGGTATCCTCATTACCCCTAATCAGAGGGAGGATGTGATGAGTTTACTAACCCATTAGTTTAGGCTTAAGCTCATTTTCTTATGACAAACTTCAAAAAGCAATAAAAGACTGAAAACACAAAAAACAAAAAATAATCGTCTCCTCCGGGATTCTTTTCTCATCTCATTCACTCACAAACGAGAACTTGCTTCTTCCGTCTAATGCAAGACAGTAAGCACCTGAGCCAGACAGGTCATACACTTGAGCATAGGCAAGTAAGCAGTTCACAAGTCAATTTACCTTTCAGTCTCTTTGAGTCGAACTACGGCGTTCTGACTTCCTCATTGCACGAGAGGATACGTAGGCATAACTTAACAGTTATCGAACAAAAGTCTCTGTATGTTCCCCTCCTTCCAGTATTATTCTTTTAGCCCCATCATCTTGAGCATTTCACTCTCTCCTTACACTGGCACTTCACTTATACACTTCACATTTCTTTTACACTGACACTTGCATTCTTTCCAGCTTTGATACACAGAATAACACTGACACTACCCCTTTAAAACACAAATCTTTTAAGCTTGGATCCCGTCTAGTACGGCGGACAATCTGGGTGTTAATACCTTCCCAGGTTGTAACCAACCCCATTTCTCAGTCTCTCTGGTTCGCAACCGTCTTATCCATATCTTTCTAGGTCTATGCAGCATTACCTTTCCTTCGGGATGAAAATGCCTAGCTGGCGACTCTATTCATTCCTTCCCTTTTCGCCGACCGTTTGCGTTTGTACCCCTCTTGGCCGGATGTCATTTGGTGGGAGCGACAATTAGACCATTATCAGTGATGATCCTCTTGGGAATTCCATACCGACAAATGATATCTCTCTTGATAAATCGGGCTACCACTTGTTTGGTAACACTGGCATAAGATGCCGCTTCGACCCACTATGTGAAGTATTCTATAGCAACCAGGATGAAGCGGTGACCGTTGGAAGCTGTTGGCTCAATCTTACCAATCATATCAATGCCCCACATAGAGAACGGCCAAGGTGAAGACATGACGCTTAATAGATTTGGAGGTACATGGACCCTATCAGCATAGATCTGGCACTTGCGGGAATATTTACAGCAATCGGACTCCATGGTGATCCAATAATACCCCAATCTTAACAGCCTTTTTACCATAGCATGCCCCCCAGCATGGGTACCGAAGGAGCCTTCATGAACTTCTTGCATCAACAGGTCTGCTTCGTGTCTATCCACGCATTTGAGCTGGACCATGTCGAAGTTTCACTTGTATAACACATCATCTTGATTCACAAAGAATCCACCTGCTAGCCTTCTGAGAGTCTTCTTTTCTTTACTAGATTCCCCAGTCGGATATTCTTGAGACTTCGGGAATTTCTTAATGTCATGATACCAAGGTTTATTATCTTCAACATTGTCAACTGTGAAGACGTAGGCAGGTCTTTCGAGACGAGAGACCATGATTCGAGGCACGTAGTTCTCTTAACAAACTTTGATCATGGACGATAAAGTTGCCAGAGCATAAGCAAATTGATTCTCATCTTGTGGAATATAACTCAACTTGACCTTGGTGAAAAAGGTTAACAACCTCCTGGTATAGTCCCTGTAAGGAATCAAGTGAGGTTGATGAACTAACCACTTGCCATTGATTGGGTTCACAACCAGAGCAGAATCTCCAAAGATCTTGAGGTTCTTGATTCGCAAGTTGATTGCCTCCTCGACCCCCGTGATGCAAGCTTCATACTCTGCTTCGTTGTTGGTACATTCGAATGTCAACTGAGCAGTGAAAGGCATATGGAACCCCCTTTGGTGAGATAATGACAACACCTACTCCGCTTTTGTTTATGTTCACAAATCCGTCAAAGATTAATTTCCATTTGGATTCAGGGTCTGGCCCCTCCTCCGAAAGTGGTTCTTCACAGTCTTTCAACTTGAGGAACATGATGTCCTCATCCGAGAACTCAAATTTCATGGGCTGATACTCATTGATTGGCTGCTAGGCCAAATACTCTGACAATACACTCCCTTTAATGGCTTTTTGTAACGTGTATTGGATATCATATTCTATCAGAATCATCTGCCATCGGGCTACCCTTCCTGTTAGAGCCGGCTTCTCGAAGATATACTTTACAGGGTCCATCTTAGAAATTAGGAAGGTGGTGTGAGTCAGTATGTATTGTCTTAGCCGGCGAGCGGCCCATGCCAAAGAGTAGCAAGTTTTCTCGAGTAGTGAGTAGCATGTCTCACAATCGATAAACTTTTTGCTAAGGTAATAAATGGCATGCTCTTTTCGACCAAACTCGTCCTGCTGACCCAACACACATCCCATTGAACCTTCGAGTATAGTGAGGTACATAATTAAGGGTCTCCCTGGCACTGGAGGCATGAGAATCAGAGGTTCTTGCAAGTACTCCTTGATTCGTTCAAAGGCCTGTTGGCAGTCATCATTCCATTTGACAGCCTGATTCTTCCTCAGAAGCTTGAAAATAGGCTCACACGTGGCTGTTAGGTGCGAGATGAACCGTGCAATGTAGTTCAACCTCCCTAAGAAGCCTTTTACTTCTTTTTCACTTCTTGGTTCAGGCATCTCTTGGATGGCTTTTACTTTTGCAGGGTCGACCTCGATTCCCCGTTCACTGACAACGAAGCCCAGTAGCTTACCGGAACGTACCCCAAAGGTGCATTTGTTCGGATTCAACCTCAGTCTGAATTTCCGAAGCCTGTCAAATAGTTTGGCTAAGTTGACTAGATGTTCCTCTTCTGTTTGTGACTTTGCTATCATGTCATCAACATAGACCTCAATCTCTTGATGAATCATATCATGAAATAGTGTCACCATTGCACGTTGGTAAGTTGCACCAACATTTTTCAGACCGAACGACATAACTTTATAACAGAAGATGCCCCAGGGCGTAATGAACGTAGTCTTTTCCATGTCCTCTAACGCCATTTTAATCTGATTATAGCCCGAGAAGCCATCCATGAAAGAGAATACGGAAAACTTAGTGGTGTTATCAACTAGCACGTCAATGTGAGGCAAAGGGAAATCATCTTTAGGGCTGGCCCGATTCAAATCCTTATAGTCCACGCACACTCTAACCTTACCATCCTTTTTAGGGACTGGTACGATATTTGCAACCCATGAGGGATAACTAGTTACAACCAAAAATCCAGCGTCAAATTGTTTTTGCACCTCCTCTTTAATTTTAATGGCCATGTTAGGGCATGTATGTCTCAACTTTTGCTTTACAGGTGGGCAATCTTCCCTGAGAGGTAGTTTGTGCACCACAATGTCAGTGTCCTATCCGGGCATGTCTTGATATGACCAGGCGAAGACATCAACATATTCTCGAAGCATGGCCATTAGACGACTCTTGATAGATTCTTCTAACGCATCCCCGATATTTACCTCTCTCTTGTCTTCTTCGGTACCCAAATTTATCACTTCAATAGCCTCCTCGTGTGGCTGAATCATCTTCTCCTCTTGTTTAAGCAACCTGGCTAGTTCTTCGGGAAGTTCAAAATCTTCTTCACCTTCCTCGTCTGTCGCTCCCGGGATTTTCATCCTAGTACAAACGCGAAAGTGGCGCGGAAAAGGTTGAGTTGCCAGCCATGCATTTTTATCCCGAAAGAATGGGAAAGGTAATGCTGCACAAACCTAAGGAAGAAGGAAATGACAAGGTCCTTTGAACTAAAGATCTGAGTTTGGGAGTCGGTTACGACCTGGGAAGGTATTAGCACCCTAGATCGTCCGCCGTACCCGACGGGATCCACGCTTGCTTGTTTTGTTTCAAAGGGTAAAAGAATATAACTGCTGCTGAAAAAATAAACTGCTAACTGGAATGGAAACTGAAATGAGAAAGGGAATTGGAAAAGAGAATGAAAAGAAAGGGGAAATGTAGGGAAAATAAAGAATGTGCTCGAACGGGCCCTACCCCGCTGCCTACGTACCTCATCGGGAAAATGAGGATCAGAGTCGACGTAGTTCGCCTAACTAAGGCGGGAACTATTTGTTTGTGTTTTTTATAGCTGGAACTGCGTATGTCTATGCTCAGGTGTTGCAGGCTCGTCTGGTACGAGTGCGTTTACCGTCTTGCATGCGAGACAAGTTGTCGCGAGTTCACGTTGTGAGTGAATGAGATGAGAAGAAGTTCCCGCAGGATAGTCGCTTGTTATTTGTTTTTGTCTTTCAAGAGAAGTGTTTTGAATTTGTTTGTTTTATGAAACAATCCCTTGATGAGACTTGTACATCATGATAGACAAGCTTACACCACTCCAAGATGGAATGAGTGCAAGTGCTTCATGGAATAAGGTTATACACAAGGAATCCTTTCATTTATTTGTTAAGTGTTTTTTTGAATTTTTGTTTGAGGATGAGAAGAGAAAGACTCAAATTGCAAAAGGACAAAATCTAAGGGGGACTAAGACACTACTCTAATTTTTGCTTATTTACAAGTGAGGTCCTATGGTTAATGAGGTTTCTAAACCTAATGGTGAAAGAACTTAGAAACTACTAGAATGCAACTTACTTCCTAAGGAAGATAAGTTGATTCTAAAGCAAAGGGGGGAAACCTATTCAAGTGAAAATATCAATCAATATAACAAAGTAACAAAATTTGAATATAAGAAATAAAATTCTAAACAACACATTTAAAGGCATAAACCTAGAATAGTCTAAATTTATTCTAAGTCTAATTATTAGGAATCCTAAGCCTACGTTCTAAACTAAGGGCATTACCTAATATTTTCATTAAAAAAAATCAGAATCTAAACTAGTCTAAATCCATATTAAATCCTAAGATTAAATCTAATTAAACTATTTCTTAATAAAATCCTAATATTCTAGCCTAAACTAATAGGAATTTACATGTAACAAAGCCTAAAGATTAATATCCTAAAAAATAGTAAAAACTCTGGAAAAATTATGAGATTAATTCTATAAGGTTCTAAAACTATCTATAACATTGTGTTAAAAAGAATCCTAAAAAATCATAATTTTGCTATGTCAAAAAAATCAATTGATTCTACCTAATGATTAACCATTATTTTCTAAGGATTAAGCCACTAAAACCTGAGATAAAATGCCCTAAAATATCTACTAAAATTATGCTAAGTACTATTATGATTCCTCTAACTATGGTAAAAAGAGTGGGTCAAAAAAGTTACTAGAAGACTAAAAAATAAAATCTACAAATTTATGTACAATTGAAGGAAATTCATTAAAAACTACTTACATGAAAAAAATCAGAATTAATTCAAAAACATATAAAATTCAGAAAAATAAAATGCCAAACATTTCTAAATTGAATTAATATCCTATTTGATTTTTTTGGGAATTTTATAACACTTTTCCTATTTTTATTTGAGTATTTTCTAAACTAATGTAAAACTAAAAATTAAATTCTAAAAAAAAGAATGGGAGGTTTGGAAAGCATTATTTTTAGTTGTTTTTATGCTGGGCCTTAAAAAAGAAGGGTGAATAGCAACGAAAAAGAGGCCCACGCAGGAAGCCTGAAGGGAGGTGTAGGAAGTGGTTTTTTCAGTTATTCTTTATATGGGCTCGAAATGGGTGTGCAGATAGCAATGGATGAAGGCCTAAAACGCACAGGATTGGGGGAGGCGCTGAAAGGAGTTTTTTTCAGTTGTTTTTCTATTGGGCCTCTAAAAGGGAGTGTGAATAGCAACGAAAAAGAGGCACACGCAGGAAGCCTGAAGGGAGGTGTAGGAAGTGGTTTTTTCAGTTATTCTTTATATGGGCTCAAAATGGGTGTGCATATAGCAATGGATGAAGGCCCAAAACGCACAGGATTGGGGGAGGTGCTGAAAGGAGTTTTTTTTAGTTGTTTTTCTATTGGGCCTCTAAAAGGGAGTGTGAATAGCAACGAAAAAGAGGCCCACGCAGGAAGCCTGAAGGGAGGTGTAGGAAGTGGTTTTTCAGTTATTCTTTTTACTATGGGCCTAAGAAGGGGGTCCGAATAGCAAAGTGAAAAAGGCCTACCGGACGGTGACAAGTGTCACCGCCGGTGTGGCTAGGGAATCTCAAGGGATTATCCAATCTTATCCTCTCTCTTCTTATGATTTTCGAAATTAACACGGATTAAATGGAGATTATTCGAAAATTGATTAACTTAATGAGGATTAATTTGGATTAAATGAACATTAAACGTTTCTCTTTTATATTATTCAAAGGATTATCAGGTTCATATAAACCAAAGTACAAACCCTAGAAAAAAAAAAAAACCTAATCCATTCTTCTTCTTCCCAATCCGCCGCTGCTCACTGTAAACACCCCAAATTTGCCCTCACCCATTCACACCATGGCTTGTGATCTTTTCATATGCATAAATCCAATCATAACATCTCATACCACATTTTTGATTCATTGCATGGGTTCAAAGTCATCTGCATCTAGGGTTTGTGATATGAGCAACCCAAGAGCTTCTTGAGCCACTCCAAAGGTCATCAATCACTTCAAAGGGGTCCATGTATGTTCAAACATCATACTATATCCTCTCAAAGTCAAGAATGTCAAAGAATCACAAGAACTGAAAATGACATGGAAGCAGAGCCAGGTTTGACTGCACAGATGACCTAGAATTAGGGTTTTGGTTTCAAAGGCCATAACTCCAATTTTTTTGGTCATTCTTGTTTCTATTGGTCTCTATATGGTATAGGGAGCATGCATATCAATTTTCATGCAGAAATTCAATGGGGAAGTCATCTGATCAAGGGTTGACTTTCTAAGCAAGTCAGTGTAAAATCAGGGCATCTGAGACCCTCAATGACCCAACCAAAGGGTGTTCTTCATCATTTTGATTATGTATGATCTTTATTTGATCATGGAAGATGTTGGAAGTTCACAAAATTGAATAATTTCAAGTCATTTGCAAAGTTGACTTTTTGGGAAGTTTGACTTTTAATGAAAATTGCCATTTTGGAAAACTTTTTCAACCTTTACTTTTTGATTCAAAAATGCTTCAAATGGAAAAACTTTGGTCATGAAAGTTGTAGAATGGATCATTCCCTTTTCAAAAAGTATAAGAACATGACCTAATTCATTTTGGATCAAAAGTTATGGCTTGTCAAAGTTGGCTAAAATCACAAAATTTGAAGTTTTCTACCAAAGAGACATTTTGCAAAATGGTTTGATCAAGTGTTCTAAAGGCCTCAAATGTGTATCATTTCTTCACAACATGATCATGTGACATCTAAAATTCAGAATGGGCCAAGGGATCACTCATTTTCATGACTTATGGAGCAAGAATTCTCAAAGGAAACAAAAGTGAAGCAAGTTGCAAAAACTCACTCAAGTATGAATCCACTTGCTTGCTGACTTCATAACCAATCCTAGGGCTCTCCACACTCCTTGCTGCGCAGGACACCCCATTTTTCCTTGGCTAGCTAGTAGCCCATGCCTCTCTTACACAAATTTGACATTTTGGCAACTTGAGCCATACCAATCACAACAGTACACATCAACTCATCTGACCAATCCCATTTGTTTATACAAACCAAAAGCAAGCCAAAGCACATAACACACAAGCCTGAAAACACCAAGAACACAGCTCTCTCATTTTCACCCCATTTTGCAAAAGCTTTCGAAACACTCTCCACAAGCTGCAAACACACAAACCAACTTCACAAACCAACTCAGCATACTTCACTGATCAAAAACCACCCATCACCATTGCCTGAAACTCCCTGAATCAAAAACACGATCACCACCCCCCCTTGAACAGAACTTCTGTAATCTTCCAAACCAGCCATCACAAACTTCTTCCAAGCATCAAGACTTCATCAGGGGCCTAAGAGGAGTGGTTTGCACAAAGAAAGAAGGTCAGAAAGTTGCAAATTAAGAAAGCTCAAAGCTCAGGTATCTCAAGAACTTTTTTCCCAGAAATGAGTTTTATGTTTCTAAATTGTTCCTCATGCTTTGCTGATCACTCTGATGTTTTTACTTTTTGAAATAGTTGAGAAATAAGCATGTAATCGTGTTCTGAAATTTTTCTGACCTAAATATGTTTTGCTTCGATTCACATGATTGATGAATGAAAAATGATTTTTGTTTGGGGGTTTTGATTCAATGTTGAATGGGGATGATTTCTGGGTGATTAGAGTTCATTTTCATGGCCTGGGGAGAAAGTTAGCAACTTTCAGGTGAGAGTCTCGCCGGAGAAGACGACCGGAAGTCTTCTCCGGCCACCTGAAAGTGTTTAGGGTTTAATCAGGGTCATTAATGAAGTTTGAATTTGGTGCGTTGGATGGGTTGACTAGGGCTGACCCACGCGCGAATTAATGGTCAAGATCTCACATTAAAACCCTAATCACGTTTAATTTAATTAATTAATTCAGATTAGTTTAATTAGGTTAGTTTGAATATCAGCCTTTGGATATGGCGCCAGTCAATGCGCGCGTTTCCAAGTTCAAACCTCAGCCATTGATCATGCTTACTTTCATTTAAATTCAGTTTTATTTTCATTTAAATTCATTTGTTTTCTATAATTTATTTAAAATAGTAAAAATCATTGAAAAATTCTGAAAATTTTTATACAACCTTTTATTAATTTTCAGAAACCAAAAACATTTTTATTTTTATTTTTTGCATTAAAAATTATTTTTAAATCATTTAAAAGTTTATTTTTAATTAATTAATGAGAATTAATTAATTAAAAATACTTTTAGGTATTTAAAAATCACAAAAAAATTCATGAAACATTTAAAATCATTTAGAAACATTGTCCAACCTTCAAATCAAATTTCTTTTTGATCTTGATATCTTTTGACAATTTTCCATGGAATTAATTTCATTTCAAGGCATTATTTTGATCCTAACTTTGAAAATTCATTTCTGCCTAGTCTTTGGGAGTTGGACTTTGATTCTTTTTGCATTGCATCTTGCATATCATGAAGTTTATAGGATTAAATTGGCATGATTTGATCTTGCATTTTCAATTTGTTTGGCATTTTTCTTGACAAGGTACCTTAAAACCCTAGAAATCTTAAGAAATTCATAACTTTTACTAGGTTAAGAATTGGGTCCCCTCCTTTGGGCAGTGAGTTTGTATAGGTTTAGGGTTCCCTTGAGTGCATTTTCAATTTTTTATCTTGATGTTTGCTTCTGATTTTGAATTTTGCTTTGAGTATTGATCATAAACCCTAATTTGGGCTTCCTTTTGCATTCATCTTGCATTTGCTTACATACCATGACTTGCCATGACATTCTATGCATCCATTTGATTCATAACACATCTTAGGACATATTAGAATCATGTTTGATCATTGCATATTTCATTTGCCATGTTGTATGTCATTTGTATTTCATAACTTTTCATGTATGTTCATGGTTCTAAGCATGCTTCTCTTGCATCCATATGTTTGTATGATCATCCCTATGCCTTGTTTCATGTTTGCATCATCTCATAGCATCATTATCATCACACACATTCTTCTGGTTGTGGGTTTGCATCATCTCATTGCATTCCATTTGCATTGCATTTCATTCCTTTTGCTAACTTTTCAGGTGGTAAGTTCATTGAGAAGTGAATTTTCCTTCACTTCTCACAATTTCTTTTCATCTCTCTTATGCATCATTGCTGCATTTTATCTTGTGTTTGAGATTGAGCTTGCTCTTTCTTCTTCTTCTTACTTTCTTTCTTCAAGTGACTTGTCTTCTTAAATGAAGCAAGTTACTTTGCTTCTCTTTGCTCCTTTCATCTGTTTCCTGGTGGTTCCTTTGAAGATCTTTCTTGTAAACCTCACAAACCTTAGGAACAACCAAGCATGACAATAATTATGGTTTTGATTAGTCCCCCCATTTAGTTTTACCTTTGTGTCTCATTGAGTCTTCTCTTCTCACCTCATAATCAAGGACTAAACCCTAAAGGCTTTAAGGCTTTGTGATTAAGCTTATGCCTGCATCCTTCTATTAGGATGGAGTGTATAACTTTAATCCTAAATGTTAAACCCTTAATGTGTTTAAATCCTTTAATCAATTCATATAATAATCATCAAGACATCAAGCTTGTAACTTGGGCCTTGCATTAGGGTTCTAATTCTTCCTTAATTGGTTAAGAAGGACTAACCCTAGTGTTAATGGACAAGTCCCCCTCAAGTTGTCTTACAAACCCTAAAAATCAATTCATCATCTTATCATTAACTAAAATCCACTTAATAAAGGCTTTGTTTTATCATGAGTCTAATCCCTAATCATGGATTAAGTTGAGGAGCCTTCCTCAGCTTAAACATTCTCATCTATTATCCTTCTATTAGGATGGTGTAATGGGTCTGTTTAATCCCTGATTATGGCTTAATCTCATTACTCAACACTAAACAAAAACACCAAAAACATCTAAATAATCACAAGTAGGTTAATGATCTTAATCCTACATCAAAGGTGTTTAAGTGTGAGAAGCTGACTTCACACTTAAGGTATTCTCATTACCCCTAATCAGAGGGAGGATGTGATGAGTTTACTAACCCATTGGTTTAGACTTAAGCTCATTAACTTATGACAAATCCAAAAGCAATAAAAGACTGAAAACACAAAACAAACAATAATCGTCTCCTCCGGGATTCTTTTCTCATCACCTTCATTCATAAGCGAGAACTTGCTTCTTCCGTCTAATGCAAGACAGTTTGCACCTGAGCCAGACAGGTCATACACTTGAGCATTGACATGTAAGCAGTTCACAAGTCAATTATCTTTCAGTCTCTTTGGGTCGAACTACGGTGTTCTGACTTCCTCTTTGCACGAGAGGATACGTAGGCATAACTTTACAGTTATCGAACAAAAGACCCTGTACATTCCCCCTCCTTCAGTATTGTTCTTTTAGCCTCATAGTCTTGAGCTTCATACTCTTGTTCTTACACTGACACTTCTCTTACACACTTCACTTTTCTTTTACACTGACACTTGCATTCTTTTCCAGCTTTGATACACAAATTGCACTGACATTACCCCTTTAAAACACAAATCTTTCAAGCGTGGATCCCGTCGAGTACGACGGACAATCTGGGTGCTAATACCTTCCCAGGTTGTAACCAACCCCCTTTCTCAGTCTCTCTGGTTCGCAACCGTCTTATCCATATCTTTCTAGGTCTATGCAGCATTACCTTTCCTTCGGGATAAAAATTCCTAGCTGGCGACTCTTTTCTTTTCCTGTGAAATCACTCCTGTGTGTTCTCACACCCTCTTTTCACCGACCGTTCGCGTATGTACCTCATTTGAGCTCAGCCTCATCTTTTGGGAGCGACTCTGCTGGGGACCCTTGTACTGCAACCAGGGCTTCTGGTTCTTTTTGTGGGTTCCTCCTAGCGCTTGTTTGATTTGTGTTTACTGGGGTGTTATGTGCTATCTGTGTTTGTATATTTGTTTTGTTTATTGCTTTATATACAGTTGTTTTACTGCTTTCTTTACAGCTTTATATACATCATACTGTCATACTGTTCTGGCTGGATCTGGTTTTGTTGTTTTGGTGGGTGGGTGTTCTATTGAGAGTTTAAGGTCCTATACCTGGGACCTGAGTGACACCTAGGCTAGAGTGGTTCATGTTCTTTCCCATTCCATTTCGGTCTGGTGCGGGAATATGAAACACGGTTCAGATATGGGTTTCTTCTTGAGAACTCTGTGCTACAGATTTCCAGTAGTGCTAGGGCTATCTGGGAAGCCTGCTAAGTCTGGATGACCTTTAGTATTGACCTTCAGAAATTGAGGTGAATTAGAGGAGGATCTTTTATGGTTATTGTAAACACTGTACCTCCGGGTTAGAAGTGTTTACACTTCTCATAACTGATCCAAGTCTGAGGATCTTTGTCTTAGAACACCACCTGTGAGGGGGTTAGGCTGTTTACAGGTTTGCAGGTACCCTAGACCTCAGCATACCCTGTTACTTTGTTTTGATTAAGAGTACTCCATTTTGGGACAGTTCTTGTGATTTTAACCCTGGACATGTGACTCTTTATTTGAGTCCCCCACCTTGGTTACTGGACTTATGAACCTCCATCTGGATTTCTTGAACATACATGGACTTATATCAAAGCAGTAATCAGATCCAGCTTGATCACAAACCCTTGCATATCATTTGCATGCATCATCATTGCATCATTTAACATTTGCTTATTTGTTTTTCAGGGTATCCATCATATATTTTGGCTTGGTTTTGACCCCTTCATCATCATAGACCCCTGTTCATCAGCTACCTGCTTCAGTCACCTGCATCATCAGTATTAGCCTGTCAGTGGCCCATCTTCTAGTATCAGTCATCATCATCAGCATCTGTTTCAGCTCTTCTTCAGCAACATGGCACCCAAGAAGAGCAATATCTCTTACCATTTCTTTGAGCCTGAGCTGACTGGCATCAAGAAGATCCAGGCCCTTATTACTCCAGACCATATACCACTATTCAGAGAACATTATGGAGGCATCCTTGATGTGGTTATGGATTTGGACCCTTCCCAGAGGAGCTTGAGTCATACTTGTCTACAGTTCTATGATCCTCCTCTAAGGTGTTTCACCTTCCAGAATTTTCAGTTGGGACCCTTGTTGGAAGAGTATCCATCACTGATTGGTGTACCTGCCAGGGGTGGTGCCCCCTTCAACCCTGAGATGGCTTTTCCCAGCAATGAGGAGGTGGCAAAAGCACTGTATCTAGAGCCTATACTGATTGAGCAGAACATGACAACCAAGGCTGGAATCTCTGGTCTACACTTGGATTTCTTGACTTATCAAGCTATCCTGAAGGCCTCCTTGGGAGAATGGAAGGCAGTCTGTGCTTTGTTAGCCCTCAGCATATATGGGGTTATACTTTTTGCAGATGAGCCTAAGTTTATTAGCAAGAATGCCATTCACCTTTTCATTCTGAGGAACCCAGTGCCCACCTTACTGGGAGATTTCTATTACTCTATTCACCAAAGGAATGAAAAGCAAAGAGGAAGGCTGGTGAGATGTTGTGCTCCCCTGTTCCATACCTGGCTGCTCAAACACTTGCCCAAGACTGATGCATTCTTGAATCCTCACCAACAGAAGAATTGGGCTAGAAGACTCATTGCTTTGACCTCAGATGACATCAGGTGGTGCACTCAGAGCACCAAGGGCAGGGACATCATTACTAGTTGTGGGCAGTTCCCCAATGTACCTCTGATAGGAGCGAAGGGTTGCATCAACTACAACCCACTGCTATTCAAAAGACAATTGGGCTATGCATTGGTCCACCCTCCTAGAGCACAAGACTTGGCTGAAACCCTTTATTGTGAGATTAAGCCTAATCTAGCTATTGTCAGGCAAGCATCCTGGGCTTGGGACAATGTCCAGACCAAAGGGATGGCCATTCTTGGGAGATGCAACAATGTGGCCTCAGCTCAGTACTATGAGTGGTCTCATGCCAGGGCTCAAATTTCTGGGATGCCCTTCACCATTGAGGATGCACCTGGACCATCCACAGCACCCCCTCCAGCCACTGTTAGCCTGCAAGAGTTTGAGAAACTGAAAGAGAGGAATGAGAATCTGACTCAGGCTCTACAGAAGACCCTCTGGGAGAGGAGTGATGGTCGGCTGGACATTCAAAGGTTGGAAAAGCTTAAGGTGGAGCATCTAGCCAGGATTGAGAAGTCAGAAGACTACATCAAGAAGTCAAGGGCTGGAGAGCAGATTTTGAAGAATGCCTGCAAGGAGGCCCAGTTCCAGAAGGCTAGGACTGATTTATATCTGAAAGAGAGTCAAGCTAGGTGGGTCAGGATCACTGAAGCTCGTACTCAGGAAGATAAGAGGACTCAGGACAAGATTGAACAGTTGGAGGCCAGTGCAAAAGAGCAACAGGAAGCCCTGCTAGCAGCCCAGAAAGAGATCTCAGAGTTAAAGATTAGGGCTGGTGTGAAGAGGTCAAAGGACCAAGGCAGACACAAGAAGCTAACTGCTGGTATTGCCACTAGGAATCTTCTCATCAGGAACCTCACAGAGCGTCCAGCTGACCCGGTTACTGAAGCACTTCTAAAGGAAGTTCAGGAGGATGAGTTTGGTCTTGGTGTCTGACTTTTGCTTGTTATTGCTTTCATTTCATGTACTTTTCTTTTCTTATGTTGTATTTTTGACCCCTCAGGGGCATGTATTGTAAAAAACAAACTATGTATCATTCACTTTTCTGTAATATATTCATTAGTTTGTTTCATTTGAATCTCTCTCCTAAGCAACATCAAAAAGCATCTTCCTCGGGGTCTGGAAAGGTCAAAACCAAATGCCAAGCCGGATACCTTGGAAACAAATAAGCATACTGCATTGCATACTAACCTTTTGTTTTGTTTTGTAGGCTTTTGTTTTGTTTGTTACTAACTCTGTTGTGGTTCAGGAACTATTGCTCGCCGTCGGGTGTTCCCACTCAACCGTCCGCACAAATATCCTACCCGCAACAACCTTCCGGGTATACAGATGGACCAGGTACAACAGGACCTTACAGAGGTCAGGGCTCAAATGGCCAATGAGAGACTGGAAATGAGAAATCAGATGACCCAGTTTATGGAGGTGATGAATGGATTGGCACAGAGCCAAGAAAGATTAAGAGCATTGGTAGAGAGGCAGACTCAGGAAGACCCCCATCTAGGGACTGGTGGAACGAGCAACAATGAGAGGGTTCAGCCTCATGTCAACCCACCTGTGTATGGCCCTCATCTTCACCCAGAGATCAACATCCCTGCTAATGTGCAAGGGAATGCTACTACAGGCAGAGTACTACAAGAAGACCCCCAAGAAGATCAATTCACTGTGATGGGAGCTGGGGATGAAGCCTATGACAGAAGGCTAGAGGAAATTGCTGAGAAATTAAGATCCCTGGAGTCCCAAAACTCCTTGGGTTTTGATGTCATGGACATGGGCTTAGTGGAAGGGGTAAGGATTCCCCACAAGTTTAAACCTCCGTGCTTTGAGAAGTACAACGGAACCTCCTGTCCACGAACCCATTTGCAATCCTTTCTGGGGAGGCTGAAGGCATACACCATGGATGAAAAACTGTGGATGTTTTATTTCGAAGACAGTTTAACAGGAGCTTCAAGGGAATGGTACTCTCATTTGACCAGAGCAACCATCAGGTGCTGGAAGGACCTGGCTGAGGCCTTCATTAGACAATACCAATATAACTTGGACATGGCTCCCAACAGGACCCTCCTGATGGGAATGTCCCAGTCATCCAGAGAAAGCTTCCGGGAGTACGCCCAGAGGTGGAGACAGCTTGCTGCTGCTGTCCAGCCACCCATGTCGGAAAGGGAAATGGCCGACATGTTTATGAACACCCTTCAAGGGACATACATTGATAGGCTAACTGCCTTTTCTTCCACCAGCTTCGCGGATGTGGTCATAGCTGGAGAAAGAATTGAGAGCCTTCTAAAGATGGGTAAGATTTCCGAAAATGGTGCGAGCTCGTCCAGCAACCCAAGAAAGCCTTTTGTGGGCCCAAGAAGAACTGGTGAGACTAATGCTATCCATACCAGCAGGGGCAGACCCCAGTATGTTCATAGGTCAGTGGCAGCTGTCACCATTCCCGCTCCAATTCATCCACAACCAGCATACCAACCACAGCAACAACCCCACTACCAGCAACAAGCTCAATATCCACCTCAGAGAAATTATAACAACAACAACACCAGCAACAACAATCAGCAAAGACCTTTTCAACAGAGACCATCTCAGGCCAATAGGGTGATTGATCCAATCCCTATGCCTTATGCCGCATTGTTGCCACAACTCCTGAAACTCAACCTGGTTGAGCTAAGGACATTGGCACCTCCAGATCCTGCCAGTCTACCCAGAAATTATGACGCCAGCGCCAGATGTGCTTTTCATTCCAACGCACCTGGCCACAGTACAGAGAAGTGCAGAGCTTTGCACATGAAAGTACAGGATCTAGTGGATTCCAAAGCTCTAAACTTTACACCCCCGCCAAATGTCAGTAAGAACCCTATGCCCAACCACGGAGGACCCAGAATTAATGCAATTGAGGAAGACAAGCCGTCTTTCTTGATAACCAGTGTGGGGCAGATTCGGACACCCCTAGTAGAGATTAAAGCTCAACTCCTTGAGTGTCAGATATTCCCTGGGTGTGAGCTCGGGTGCGGCTATTGCAACATTTCGGTAAATGGGTGTGATAACCTGAGAAGCGGCATAAATGGTCTCATCTAGAGTGGCCTACTTCAAATCACAACATCAACGCCTCCAAATCCAGCAATCTCCTTAACAACAATTCCCGAGTCTTCTACAACTGCAACAACAATTGTTCCAAACAACTCTTCAATCTCATCAACAAATGTTTCATCTGTCACTTCAACGAACCAAATATCAACATCCGTCTCTTCTACAACTTCAACACCCATCCAGTCAACAGTGCCTCCTACAACATCAACAGCAAATAATGAAAGTGTCTCAACTGTTACAATATATTATGATCCTGCAAATGATTCTGCCTACAACTCACAAAACGCCACCCCTGTCAGAGCACCAGTAACAATATACTATGATCCACACACTATCGTGGTCCCTTCTGCAGCTGCTATCAGTCCAGACACTATCACAGTGCCTGGGCCAGTCCCTTATGAAAGCAATAATGCCATCCCTTGGCATTACGGCTCAGATCTATACTGCGAAGGGCAGAAAATCACTTTGGAATCATCAACTTCTTCGCCACAAATAGACAATGTGGGGGGAGGCGGAGGCTTCACTCGAGGCGGACGTCTCTTTGCCCCACAAATTCCAAGACCCATTGCTGAAACAGAAGCTGCTGCCAAAGCAAAAGGGAAGAGCATGGTGCAAGAAGAACAAGTTGCCAAAGAAGCTTTAAAGACCCCTTTTGATCAAGAGGTTGATGAATTCATGAGAATCATCAAGAAAAGTGATTACAAGATAGTGGACCAGCTTCACCAGACACCTTCCAAGATCTCCATTTTATCATTGCTAATGTGCTCTGAGGCTCATCGGAACGCACTATTAAAGGTCTTGCACGCAGCTTATGTGCCAGAGGAGATTACCGTCAATCAGTTAGAGGTTGTAGTTGGAAATGTCAACGCTAGTCATGGACTAGGATTTACCAACACTGATTTGACAACGGAAGGCCGCAATCACAACAAGGCTTTGCACATTACCTTGGAGTGTAAGGGTGCAGTTCTTTCCCATGTATTGGTGGACACAGGGTCATCCCTCAATGTCCTACCTAAGAAAGCCCTTGTGAAGCTGGAGTATGAAGGATTGGCATTACGCCCCAGCAACTTGGTAGTAAGAGCCTTTGATGGTTCTAAGAGATCAGTTCTGGGAGAAATTGAGTTGCCTATAATGATTGGCCCACAGACTTTCAAAACGACCTTCTTTGTGATGGATATACAGCCTGCCTACAGCTGTCTATTGGGTAGACCATGGATACACGCCGCTGGCGCCGTGACGTCAACCCTTCACCAGAAGTTAAAATTCGAGTGGGAGGGCCAAGTCGTTACTATTTGTGGAGAGGAAGATATCTTTGTTAGCCATCTGGCTACATACAAATACATTGAGATGGATGGGGAGATCCACGAAACTATGAGTCAAGGGTTCGAGGCCTTGAACATAAATGAAGCATCCGCTGTACCTGGAACCTCAATGACATCTTATCAGCAAGCCCGGAAGGTTGTTGAAGAGGGGACTGCCCAAGGCTGGGGCAAGTTGCTGCCTGTAGAGAAGAAGGAGGATAGATTTGGGTTGGGTTACAAACCTACTCAACAAGATCAAGCAGAGGCTGCTAAGAAGCCCAATTTTGTCAGTGGGGGGATGCTCACCCCCGATGCAGTGAACAACTTGGAAGACGAGGATGAAAGCAACCGCAACCTGGAGAACTGGATACGTCCAAGGATCCCGGGGAGCAGTATCTCAAACTGGTCTTCCCAGGAAATTATAAGAGTTACTCCTGCAGAGTAATTATTATTTCCTGTATTTTTAAGCATGCATTAAGTCTTGCATCTTGCCCAAGATGACAAGACTCATTTTGTAATTGGGCCATCTGTAATTTTGTGCAAATAGATCAATCAATGATAATCAGACATCTTTTGCAAATGAGTCTTTTTCTTTTCCGCTCACTGTTTTTCCATTTTTCTTTTTGTACAAAAAATAAATGGCAATGTTTTCAAAATGATAACTTCATTTCACTCTTTCTAAACAAGATTAAAATCAATCACTAAAATGAACAAACTGAACCCTTGCAGAGAGTGCCTTCCAGACCGCACTGACAACAGCACGGCTATGACTTCGTATGACTTTGACAATCCAATCAATCAAGCTGATGAAGGGGTTGAAGAAGAGTATGAGCTTCCTGAAGAGCTAGCCAGGTTGTTGAGACAAGAGGAAAAGGTTATCACTCCTCATCAGGAGGAGGTCGAAACGATTAATCTTGGTACAGATGAAGATGTGAAAGAAGTTAAAATCGGGGCCTGCTTACAAGACTCAGTGAAGAAACAACTGATTGACCTGCTTCAGGAATATGTGGATGTGTTTGCTTGGTCTTATCAGGATATGCCAGGGTTGGACACCGACATTGTTATGCACAGGCTGCCTTTAAGAGAAGATTGCCCGCCAGTTAAACAGAAACTACGTCGTACTCGCCCAGACATGGCAATGAAAATCAAAGAAGAGGTACAAAAGCAGTGGGACGCCGGGTTCCTGGCTGTAACTAGCTATCCACCGTGGGTTGCTAATATAGTACCTGTGCCTAAGAAAGACGACAAAGTAAGAATGTGTGTTGACTACCGGGATCTGAACAGAGCTAGCCCGAAAGATGACTTCCCATTACCTCACATTGATGTATTGGTGGATAATACAGCTCAGTTCTCGGTATTCTCCTTCATGGACGGATTTTCAGGATACAATCAGATTAAGATGTCACCTGAAGACATGGAGAAGACAACCTTCATCACACCCTGGGGCACGTTCTGTTACAAGGTGATGCCATTCGGACTGAAGAATGCTGGAGCAACATATCAACGGGCTATGGTAACATTATTCCATGACATGATCCATAAAGAAATCGAATGTTATGTGGATGACATGATTGCCAAGTCCCTCACCGAAGAAGACCACCTGGTAAATCTGCTGAAGCTATTCAAGCGTCTGAGGAAGTACCAACTGAAAATGAATCCCAACAAATGCACATTCGGGGTGCGATCCGGTAAGCTGCTGGGATTTATTGTAAGTGAGAAAGGGATTGAAGTTGACCCTGATAAAGTCAAAGCCATTCAAGAAATGCCTGCACCAAAGTCAGAAAAAGAAGTTCGAGGGTTCTTAGGATGATTGAACTACATTTCACGGTTCATATCTCACCTTAAAGCAACCTGTGAGCCCTTGTTCAAATTGTTGAGAAAGGAACAAACGGTCAGGTGGAACGAAGACTGCCAGAAGGCTTTTGACAAGATCAAGGAATACTTACAAGAGCCTCCAATCCTTATGCCTCCAGTTGAAGGAAGACCTCTGATAATGTACTTGACAGTATTGGAAGAGTCAATAGGGTGTGTGCTGGGCCAGCATGACGAGTCTGGTCGAAAAGAGTATGCAATATACTACCTGAGCAAAAAGTTTACCGACTGTGAACAACGTTATTCACTGCTCGAGAAAACTTGCTGTGCTTTAGCGTGGGCTGCTCGCCGACTGAGACAGTATATGTTGACCCACACTACCTTATTGATCTCAAAGATGGACCCAGTCAAGTATATTTTTGAGAAGCCAACGCTTACCGGACGGGTTGCAAGATGGCAAATGATCCTCACAGAATATGACATCCAGTACACCTCTCAGAAAGCCATCAAGGGCAGTGTATTGTCTGAATATCTTGCTAAGCAACCCATTGATGATTACCAGCCTATGAGATTTGACTTCCCTGATGAAGACATCATGTTCATAAAAGCAAAAGATCATGAAGAGCCCGTTCACACCGAAGGGCCTGACCCGGAGGAAGAATGGACTATGATGTTTGATGGGGCTGTTAACATGAATGGTCGTGGTGTTGGTGCAGTACTCATTACACCTAAAGTAGTTCACATGCCTTTCTCGGCAAAACTCACTTTCAACTACACTAACAACGAAGCTGAATACGAAGCTTGCATTATGGGTCTTGAGGAAGCCATTGACCTCAGGATCAAGACGTTGACTGTATTCGGAGATTCAGCTCTGGTAGTTAATCAAACCAACGGCAAATGGTACACACACCAGGATCATCTGATTCCTTACAGGGATTATATAAGGAGGTTATTGACTTTCTTTACAACAGTCAAGCTTGAGTATATCCCTCGGGACGAGAATCAGTTTGCAGATGCTCTGGCTACCATTTCATCCATGATCAAAGTTCAAGCTGCCAACTTTGTACCTCAAATTTCAGTGTCCAGACTTGACAGACCAGCATATGTGTTCGCAGCAGATGTTGTCAAGGATGATAAGCCTTGGTTCCATGACATTAAGTGCTTCTTGGAGGATCAAACATACCCACCTGGGGCATCTTCCAAAGATAAGAAGACTTTGAGAAGGCTTGCTGGTAGTTTCTTTCTGAACACTGATGGTTCCCTGTACAAGAGAAACTTTGATATGGTAATCCTCAAATGCGTTGACAGAACAGAAGCAGACTTGCTGATGCACGAGGTGCACGAAGGATCCTTTGGTACCCATGCTGGAGGGCATGCAATGGCCAAGAAGTTGCTAAGATCAGGTTATTACTGGATCACAATGGATGTCGACTGTTGTGCCTACGCCAGAAAATGCCATAAATGTCAGATTTATGCGGATAAGGTGCATGTGCCTCCCAATCCTTTGAATGTGATGTCTTCACCTTGGCCCTTTGCTATGTGGGGCATTGACATGATTGGCAAGATTGAGCCAACTGCTTTGAATGGCCACAGATTCATCTTGGTTGCCATTGACTATTTCACCAAATGGGTCGAAGCAGCTTCATATGCAAACGTTACAAGGCAAGTGGTAGCCAGATTTCTGAAGAGAGATATCATCTGTCGGTATGGAGTTCCCGAGAGAATCATTACTGATAATGGTTCCAACTTAAACAACAAAATGATGGCAGAGCTGTGCCGGGACTTCAAGATCCAACACCACAATTCTTCTCCTTACAGGCCAAAGATGAATGGCGTTGTTGAGGCAGCTAATAAGAATATCAAGAAGATTGTGCAGAAGATGGTAGTCACCTACAAAGACTGGCATGAGATGCTACCGTTTGCCTTGCATGGGTACCGCACGTCAATTAGAACATCCACTGGGGCAACACCGTATCAGCTTGTGTATGGTATGGAAGCAGTCCTACCAGTTGAAGTTGAATTACCCTCCTTACGGGTATTAATGGATGTTAAGCTGAACGAAGCAGAGTGGGTCCGATCCCGATACGAACAACTGAGCCTGATCGAAGAGAAAAGATTGGCTGCAATCTGTCATGGGCAGTTGTATCAGAAATGAATGAAGAGAGCCTTCGATCAGAAAGTCAGGCACCGAGAGTACCAAGTAGGAGATCTTGTGCTGAAAAGAATCCCCCCTCCTCATACAGACCACAGGGGCAAGTGGATTCCAAACTACGAAGGACCATTCGTAGTAAAGAAAGTTTTCTCGGGTGGAGCTCTGATGCTCAGCACTATGGATGGTGAAGACTTCCCATCCCCTGTGAATTCAGATGCAGTTAAAAAATACTTCGCATAAAAAAAATAAAAAAATAAAAAAACGACCCGCTGGACATAAAAACAGAATGTAAGTCCAGGCAAAAATAGGGCATCCCGGTGAGTCAAAAACAGAATAAAAGACTCGGGAAAAAATAACGGAAAATAAACGAAAAAATGTACACCCGCTGAGTTGAAAAGCCGCATTGGACAACTCAGGCAAAAATGGGTATCCCGATGGATTGAAAACCCGAAAGGGCGATCCATGCAAAATAAGGGAATAAGCGAACAACTGCATGCTGAATTCATCTGTATCACCTATAACTTGGTAAACCTCGAAAGGATCAAGCTTCGCTCAGAATTAGCCTTCTTCAGAAAGCAAGACGAGAAGAACGTCAAATGTCATACGAGTCATAGCAAAAGGGAAGCTCCTTGAAGCGTCGTCAACATTGCCAGCATTTTGTTTCTCAATTTGTAACAATCTCCTCATTTTAGGGGATATGTTTCTTTGACTATATCTTGCCAATTCAGGGCATATGAATTAATAAAATCAGATTTTCAGTCATGTCTCGTCTCGTACATTTTATTTTCATTTGCAAAATGTCTGATGTATTTAGAGATACTGATTGCATAAACACAGATGTTTCCTTTCTAAAGAATGCGTCCTTGCAGGAAATATACTTACTCCCGGGAGTGTCTGAACTCCCATGACGGAATTCGGTAAGGGACACCTCGGGATTACTTGTGCGTCTCTTGTCTTTGCAGGATTGCAGGTATTCAAAGCGCAACATGGGGCATGTGAGCTTCATCCCAGCAAGTTGACAAATCAACGCTCACTCAGTCTTAGCACCCAAAGTGTTTTCTCCCGAGTTGAGTTGCCACTTGTTATTTCTCCCCAGCCGAGGTACCAATCGTTCTTCCTCCTCAGTTAAGTACAAAAGTCAGGGAATCATCTCCCCACAGAGTTTCAGCCTCTATCCAGAAAAGCAACGCATGAAGGAATCACAACAGAGTGACGAAAGCTTCTACAAACCCCAGCTGGGTCCTTTGTCACCAAGGATGGGTCTATCAGTGACCTATTCCCCCAAGCAGATACATCTTGTCAGATCTACCAATGATCTCATCCCCAGCTGGGATGTCCAGTTCAAGCAAATCGGCCAAAGATCTTCACAGCAACGGGATCCGAATCCCGGATTGGTATCCTTGCATAATCATAGCATTCGCATCATATTTTCCCACCAAGCGTAGCATTCCGTCTAATACAGAGCATTACGGCAAAAATCAAACATATTGCATAATCATAAGCCATGCTCTGAATCAAACACTTGTGAATAATGACAATCCGTCAACAATATACAGAATGCTCCCCAGATTCCCCAGCGGAGAGCTAAAGCTAAAGCAGTTGCCTTGCATTCACAAACATCAGTATATACTCCTTGTGGCACCCGTCCGTGTCATATCCCCAGTAGAAAGCCAAAGCATCCTCTTTGCACTCACAGATACGTACTTATACAACTTCCTTGAACACTTTGTACATCAGATACTTGTTTATACTATACTTTTCTACTTCCGACACTCGTCCATGTCACTCTCCCCAACAGTTTAAATACCTGTCTATACACCACTCATACTTATTACCTCTCAGATTCGACACTCGTCCTTGTTCTTTGTTAACCAGTTGGTACTCGCTGTACCATCATCTCAGAACATGCGTCAAGTGTTTGTTTCTACCTGATACTCGTCCGTATCATAGTCTTAAGGATGCTCGTCTGCATATTTAATCCATACACGTGTCAAACACCCTTGTCTTTTTGAATATAGACACTCGTCTGTGTCTATTATTCCCCAGAAGAGTCCGCTCAGATTCAACACTCGTCCGTGTTCCTTGTTAACCAGTTGATACTCATCCGTATCATCATCTCTGAACATGTGTCAGTATTTGCTTCTACCCGATGCTCGTCCGTATCGTAGTCTTAGGGATGCTCGTCCGCATCTTTAATCTATACACAACATCAGAACACTTATACCTTTATTTCTTGGATATAAACACTCGTCCGTGTTTACTATTCCCCAGTAGATCGCCAGCAAAGTAAGATTTCTTTTGTTATCTGACATTCGTCCTATGTCATGATAAACCCTGAGAGCAGCCGTACCCTGCTAGGTGATCGTCCTTCACCTCTTGATGATCGTCCTTCATCATGCTCATCCGATGGCCGTCCCCATCGTTGACCTTTTCTATCCGACATTCGTCCTATGTCGTGATATTTAGCAGCCGTCCCCGACTAGGTGATCGTCCTTCACCTTTTGATGATCGTCCTTCATCATTTTATCCGATGGCCGTCCTCATCGTCGATCTTGTTATCTGACATTCGTCCTATGTCATGATAAACCTCGAGAGCAGCCGTCCCCTGCTAGGTGATCGTCCTTCACCTCTTGATGATCGTCCTTCATCATGCTCATCCGATGGCCGTCCCCATCGTTGACCTTTTATCCGGCATTCGTCCTATGTCGCGATACTTTCGGCAGCCGTACCCTGCCAGGTGATCGTCCTTCACCTTTGATGACCATCCCTCATCATTATTTCATTTATTCTTTAACCCGATGGCCGTCCCCGTCGTGGTCCCTTTTCCTTTTCCTGATGATCGTCCTTCATTAGTTTAGCCCGATGGCCGTCCCCATCATTGTTTACATTACTTTTTGAACTTGATGGCCGTCCCCATCATTTTTCATTAATCCCCAGAGAATCTTATAACTTTACTTGATGGACGTCCCCATCATAATCCCTTTTATCCCCAGCATGTCGGCCGTCCCCGTCATTGCTTTATTTCCCGCACTTTTCCCAGCGTGTCGGCCATCCCCGTCATTGCTCATTCCCCAGCAGTCGTCCTCTGCTCGACGGTCGTCCTCCGTCGCCCATACTTTACAATATACTTTATTTTCCTTTACAATCTATATCCCTTTTCTTCTTCATTCTGTGAGTGCAAATTTCAGACTGTCTTTGGTATTCAACCACAAGTTATCTTGTTTGCCTGTTAAGCCGTAGCGTACATCCTGCACAGCTAACTCATGTTTGAATATGGGCAGCTGTAAACACCCCAAATTTGCCCTCACCCATTCACACCATGGCTTGTGATCTTTTCATATGCATAAATCCAATCATAACATCTCATATCACATTTTTGATTCATTGCATGGGTTCAAAGTCATCTGCATCTAGGGTTTGTGATATGAGCAACCCAAGAGCTTCTTGAGCCACTCCAAAGGTCATCAATCACTTCAAAGGGGTCCATGTATGTTCAAACATCATACTATATCCTCTCAAAGTCAAGAATGTCAAAGAATCACAAGAACTGAAAATGGCATGGAAGCAGAGCCAGGTTTGACTGCACAGATGACCTAGAATTAGGGTTTTGGTTTCAAAGGCCATAACTCCAATTTTTTTGGTCATTCTTGTTTCTATTGGTCTCTATATGGTATAGGGAGCATTCATATCAATTTTCATGAAGAAATTCAATGGGGAAGTCATCTGATCAAGGGTTGACTTTCTAAGCAAGTCAGTGTAAAATCAGGGCATCTGAGACCCTCAATGACCCAACCAAAGGGTGTTCTTCATCATTTTGATTATGTATGATCTTTATTTGATCATGGAAGATGTTGTAAGTTCACAAAATTGAAGAATTTCAAGTCATTTGCAAAGTTGACTTTTTGGGAAGTTTGACTTTTAATGAAAATTGCCATTTTGGAAAACTTTTTCAACCTTTACTTTTTGATTCAAAAATGCTTCAAATGGAAAAACTTTGGTCATGAAAGTTGTAGAATGGATCATTCCCTTTTCAAAAAGTACAAGAACATGACCTAATTCATTTTGGATCAAAAGTTATGGCTTGTCAAAGTTGGCTAAAATCACAAAATTTGAAGTTTTCTACCAAAGAGACATTTTGCAAAATGGTTTGATCAAGTGTTCTAAAGGCCTCAAATGCGTATCATTTCTTCACAACATGATCATGTGACATCTAAAATTCAGAATGGGCCAAGGGATCACTCATTTTCATGACTTATGGAGCAAGAATTCTCAAAGGAAACAAAAGTGAAGCAAGTTGCAAAAACTCACTCAAGTATGAATCCACTTGCTTGCTGACTTCATAACCAATCCTAGGGCTCTCCACACTCCTTGCTGCGCAGGACACCCCATTTGTCCTTGGCTAGCTAGTAGCCCATGCCTCTCTTACACAAATTTGACATTTTGGCAACTTGAGCCATACCAATTGTAGATGTTTAGAATTGGCAGAATTTTTGACCAACAAGAAATATTGAATTCAGTTCAGAATGTCCTATCAGATGTTGGGACATTATTAAACAGAGTATAAGAACTTATTTCAGGATGTCTCACCAGATGTTGGGACATTGTGTAAATGACTTAAGTTCAGTTTTTCAGGATGTCCCAACAGATGTTGAGACATCTCAAACCTGCTACCAGAATTAATTAATGACTAACTGTTCTGAGATATTTAAGGAGAGTTATCTGGAATTAATTATGGATGGATAAAAACAGAACAAGGCGCATCTGTAGGGAGTTTTATTATGAGGATTCAGATTAATCAGAAGAACTAAATCACCTAGAATATAGGAAGTAACAAACCCTAAATTCAAGGTGGAAGCTGCATGCTTTTAGGACTGGATTAACCTACAGAAAGCCCAAATTACAAACACCTATTTAATCAACAAAAACTCACAGAATTGAGTACGAATTTCAGAAGACCAAATAGGGTGTCTAGTGTTTTTAATAGCAGGTGTTTTCATTGTACCACTTTATGAGCTTTTAAGCAAAAGTGCATTTGTGACTTGATTGAAACTGTGAAGTAAGATCAAGTTGTATTGTTTGAAGAATGTCTTCAATTTTATTAAACGTGTAAACTTGATCACTGTGTGATTGAGGGGGAAATTGCATTGGGTAGATATTAAGTGAAAGATTAAACTGGGTTGTTTAAGTCTAGAATTAATATTACTTATAGTGGATTTCCTCCTGGCTTGGTAGCCTCCAGATGTAAGTGTGGTTATACACTGAACTGGGTTAACAAACTTCTGTGTTGTTTAATTTTCTTGCATTTTAAGTTTTGGTTAAATCTGTCAAGTGTTGGGACATCTCATAGGACATCTCATACCTGATCACAGAATTTCACCAATCACAGCAGTACACATCAACTCATCTGACCAATCCCATTTGTTTATACAAACCAAAAGCAAGCCAAAGCACATAACACACAAGCCTGAAAACACCAAGAACACAGCTCTCTCATTTTCACCCCATTTTGCAAAAGCTTTCGAAACACTCTCCACAAGCTGCAAACACACAAACCAACTTCACAAACCAACTCAGCATACTTCACTGATCAAAAACCACCCATCACCATTGCCTGAAACTCCCTGAATCAAAAACACGATCACCACCCCCCCTTGAACATAACTTCTGTAATCTTCCAAACCAGCCATCACAAACTTCTTCCAAGCATCAAGACTTCATCAGGGGCCTAAGAGGAGTGGTTTGCACAAAGAAAGAAGGTCAGAAAGTTGCAAACTGAGAAAGCTCAAAGCTCAGGTATCTCAAGAACTTTTTTCCCAGAAATGAGTTTTTAAGTTTCTAAATTGTTCCTCATTCTTTGCTGATCACTCTGATGTTTTTACTTTTTGAAATAGTTGAGAAATAAGCATGTAATCGTGTTCTGAAATTTTTCTGACCTAAATATGTTTTGCTTCGATTCACATGATTGATGAATGAAAAATGATTTTTGTTTGGGGGTTTTGATTCAATGTTGAATGGGGATGATTTCTGGGTGATTAGAGTTCATTTTCATGGCCTGGGGAGAAAGTTAGCAACTTTCAGGTGAGAGTCTCTCCGGAGAAGACGACCGGAAGTCTTCTCCGGCCACCTGAAAGTGTTTAGGGTTTAATCAGGGTCATTAATGAAGTTTGAATTTGGTGCGTTGGATGGGTTGACTAGGGCTGACCCGCGCGCGAATGAATGGTCAAGATCTCACATTAAAACCCTAATCACGTTTAATTTAATTAATTAATTCAGATTAGTTTAATTAGGTTAGTTTGCATATCAGCCTTTGGATATGGCGCCAGTCAATGCGCGCGTTTCCAAGTTCAAACCTCAGCCATTGATCATGCTTACTTTCATTTAAATTCAGTTTTATTTTCATTTAAATTCATTTGTTTTCTATAATTTATTTAAAATAGTAAAAATCATTGAAAAATTCTAAAAAATTTTACACAACCTTTTATTAATTTTCAGAAACCAAAAACATTTTTATTTTTATTTTTTGCATTAAAAATTATTTTTAAATCATTTAAAAGTTTATTTTTAATTAATTAATGAGAATTAATTAATTAAAAATACTTTTAGGTATTTAAAAATCACAAAAAAATTCATGAAACATTTAAAATCATTTAGAAACATTGTCCAACCTTCAAACCAAATTTATTTTTGATCTTGATATCTTTTGACAATTTTCCAAGGAATTAATTTCATTTCAAGGCATTATTTTGATCCTAACTTTGAAAATTCATTTCTGCCTAGTCTTTGGGAGTTGGACTTTGATTCTTTTTGCATTGCATCTTGCATATCATGAAGTTTATAAGATTAAATTGGAATGATTTGATCTTGCATTTTCAATTTGTTTGGCATTTTTCTTGACAAGGTACCTTAAAACCCTAGAAATCTTAAGAAATTCATAACTTTCACTAGGTTAAGAATTGGGTCCCCTCCTTTGGGCAGTGGTTTTGTATAGGTTTAGGGTTCCCTTGAGTGCATTTTCAATTTTTTATCTTGATGTTTGCTTCTGATTTTGAATTTTGCTTTGAGTATTGATCATAAACCCTAATTTGGGCTTCCTTTTGCATTCATCTTGCATTTGCTTACATACCATGACTTGCCATGACATTCTATGCATCCATTTAATTCATAACACATCTTAGGACATATTAGAATCATGTTTGATCATTGCATCTTTCATTTGCCATGTTGTATGTCATTTGTATTTCATAACTTTTCATGTATGTTCATGGTTCTAAGCATGCTTCTCTTGCATCCATATGTTTGTATGATCATCCCCATGCCTTGTTTCATGTTTGCATCATCTCATAGCATCATTATAATCACACACATGCTTCTAGTTTTGGGTTTGCATCATCTCATTGCATTGCATTTCATTCCTTTTGCTAACTTTTCAGGTGGTAAGTTCATTGAGAAGTGAATTTGCCTTCACTTCTCACAATTTCTTTTCATCTCTCTTATGCATCATTGCTGCATTTTATCTTGTGTTTGAGATTGAGCTTGCTCTTTCTTCTTCTTCTTACTTTCTTTCTTCAAGTGACTTGTCTTCTTAAATGAAGCAAGTTACTTTGCTTCTCTTTGCTCCTTTCATCTGTTTCCTGGTGGTTCCTTTGAAGATCTTTCTTGTAAACCTCACAAACCATAGGAACAACCAAGCATGACAATAATTAGGGTTTTGATTAGTCCCCCCATTTAGTTTTACCTTTGTGTCTCATTGAGTCTTCTCTTCTCACCTAATAATCAAGGACTAAACCCTAAAGGCTTTAAGGCTTTGTGATTAAGCTTATGCCTGCATCCTTCTATTAGGATGGAGTGTATAACTTTAATCCTAAGTGTTAAACCCTTAATGTGTTTAAATCCTTTAATCAATTCATATAATAATCATCAAGACATCAAGCTTGTAACTTGGGCCTTGCATTAGGGTTCTAATTCTTCCTTAATTGGTTAAGAAGGACTAACCCTAGTGTTAATGGACAAGTCCCCCTCAAGTTGTCTTACAAACCCTAAAAATCAATTCATCATCTTATCATTAACTAAAATCCACTTAATAAAGGCTTTGTTTTGTCATGAGTCTAATCCCTAATCATGGATTAAGTTGAGGAGCCTTCCTCAGCTTAAACATTCTCATCTATTATCCTTCTATTAGGATGGTGTAATGGGTTTGTTTAATCCCTGATTATGGCTTAATCTCATTACTCAACACTAAACAAAAACACCAAAAACATCTAAATAATCACAAGTAGGTTAATGATCTTAATCCTACATCAAAGGTGTTTAAGTGTGAGAAGCTGACTTCACACTTAAGGTATTCTCATTACCCCTAATCAGAGGGAGGATGTGATGAGTTTACTAACCCATTGGTTTAGACTTAAGCTCATTAACTTATGACAAATCCAAAAGCTATAAAAGACTGAAAACACAAAACAAACAATAATCGTCTCCTCCGGGATTCTTTTCTCATCACCTTCATTCATAAGCGAGAACTTGCTTCTTCCGTCTAATGCAAGACAGTTTGCACCTGAGCCAGACAGGTCATACACTTGAGCATTGACAAGTAAGCAGTTCACAAGTCAATTATCTTTCAGTCTCTTTGGGTCGAACTACGGTGTTCTGACTTCCTCTTTGCACGAGAGGATACGTAGGCATAACTTAACAGTTATCGAACAAAAGTCCCTGTACATTCCCCCTCCTTCAGTATTGTTCTTTTAGCCTCATAGTCTTGAGCTTCATACTTTTGTTCTTACACTGACACTTCTCTTACACACTTCACTTTTCTTTTACACTGACACTTGCATTCTTTTCCAGCTTTGATACACAAATTGCACTGACATTACCCCTTTAAAACACAAATCTTTCAAGCGTGGATCCCGTCGAGTACGACGAACAATCTGGGTGCTAATACCTTCCCAGGTTGTAACCAACCCCTTTTCTCAGCCTCTCTGGTTCGCAACCGTCTTATCCATATCTTTCTAGGTCTATGCAGCATTACCTTTCCTTCGGGATAAAAATGCCTAGCTGGCGACTCTTTTCTTTTCCTGTGAGTTCACTCCTGTGTGTTCTCACACCCTCTTTTCGCCGACCGTTCGCGTTTGTACCTCATTTGAGCTCAGCCTCATCTTTTGGGAGCGACACTCACCTAACCCTAGCCTCTCCTCTTCGTCATCATAACCCTTCCACCTTCTTCTTCCCTCATCACCCTCATCTTCTTCGCTCTCTGAAACGACAACACCTTCATCTCCTTCATCCTCCATCAAAACCAAAAACCTAATCCTATCCCCAATTGAAAAAACCAAATCACGACATCAATCTGTTCCCTCCTCCAAAACAACGCCCATGGAAACAAAGAAGCTACCATCTTAACACCAACAACAACGAGACCAATGAATCAACAACCAACCGATTAACTACATCCAAAAGGTGCTCAAATTAATACCTGGAATGGAGTGATGTCGACGATGCAATGTGCTTTAGGTAAGCTTGACCTTGTTCCGTTCTTTTTCTTCCACTGTTTACTCTAACTAGAGCTTGTTATGATTGAACTGATTCTTGTTGACGCGAGTTCAACTCCTTTCTTCCTTTCGGTTCTGTTTCTGCGATTTGATCCTAATAACCTGATGTTGATTCTCGTTGTGATGATTTACAGATTGACAACGGCGATGGAGGTCATGGAAGAAGCAACAGGTTATGATTCTGCTGAAGCAGAGATGATGTTGCAGGGAGATTGAGGAAAAGTTTTGGAGGTGAGAAAAGATGAATCCGAAGTTGTGGGAAGATCAGAATAGGTTTCTTTTTGGATGAAGTGTGAGATTAAGAGGGAGAGTTTGTGATAGGTAAATGAATTGAGAAAAATGGTGAAGAAAACTGGTGAAGTGGTGAAGGATTTAGAAGAAGAAATTGAGGAATTGTTCAGGAATGGAAGAGAAGGATTGAGAGGAGAAGAGAGAAAAATGGTGGAGAGGTTGAGAAGAAAGGTTGAGATTGAAAAATGGTGAAGGAGAAGGTTAAAGGAGAAGGATTAAAGAAAAGGGATGAGAAGAATGGAAGAGGATGAGAAGAATGGAAGAGAAGATTGAAAAATGGTGAAGAGAAATGGTTGAGGAGAAGAGGAAAGAAATGGTTGAAGAAGAAGCTGAAAGTTGGTGATGCTTCTGATTTATAGCTGCTTGGGGATGGATAAAGCTTCTGGAAGATAAGTTGCTATTTTCAGTTATAAGTTAGCTTGTTTTGATTTCTGTTATGCGGTTGGTGAATTCAGTTAGAGTTAGTTAGACTCTTATTGAAATCTCAGTTAATTATTTTCCTGTTATGCTTCTTTTCTCAAATTCCGCTTTATCGATTTCCTCTAACAAAAGGTCATTTGCTTCCTCTTAGGTGACAGAGTTCAATGCTTCAACGGATACTCTGGATTTCAGATAGTAAACAGTTGAATGTCAAGCGATGAGAGAACAACGCAGTAGCAGCAACACCATAACTCTGGAGTATCGGCCATGCCTCTTCTGTATACCACTCTGCAGTAGCTTGAACTGGTCATCACATATCCCTGTTTCCTGCTGGTTCAAGTTTTTCAGGTAGCAAAGGTATTAGCTTGTTCTTGAAGAGAAGTTGTGTGTGAAAGTTCCTGAGTTTCTTTTTTTTGTTGTCAATTTTTGTAACTGAAATTCGGGATCTCATACGTAACTGAATTTGCTTCTGAGTTTTCTGGTGTATTGTTAACTTTTCCATTATTCTGTTATAAATATTTTCTCTCCATGGTTGATTATTTTGTAGGTTTCTGAATTGATGGAGATATGGCTTAAAAAATGGTGATTACGATTGAAGGAGATAATGGAGGTGGTGATGAAGATTGAAGAGGAAAACATTTCTGCCAAGAGAAATTGAAGATAGATGAAGTTCTATTATGGATTTGTTGCAGCTCGGCGAAATGCTAAATATTGAAGATTGGATTCAAAATGACGAAAGTCCCCGCCTTGCTTTCAGATTCTTCGTTTCTGACTGATGTCCCTCAGAAGCCTTAGAGTTCTCTCTTCATTTTCCGTTGCTTTTTCCTGATTTTCTTTTTTTGTATTATGAATTTTTTGTCAATTTTGTTATGATCTTTCCGGGAATTTCCGATCATGTTATCAAGAGTTTTCCCCCTATTTCTGAAATCCTGATATGTACTTGTAACCGAACTTGATGGTTTTCAGTTTTTGTTCTATTATTGTCAACATAATATTTCCATCTTCTCTACAAGGAAAACATTTGAACCTCATCTTGCTTGAAATTATATGCATAAACTTAAAAGGCTACAAATGTACACATTTTTGTAGTACAATTAACACCTTTATTTTCAATCAGCGAAAACATATAGACTCTTGATGACAAAGCTTGCACTAAGCTCAGTTAGCTAGCCGTACAAACTTCAAACATTATTTTTCTATGTCACGCTTCCAGCAACAACCAGTTCCTCAACACGTGCAACAATATGCTTTCCATAGGTGTATTTTTTTTTAATGCATTCAAATGAACAAGTCCATGCTCAAAAACTTTTGAACCACATAATTACCAAAGTCATCAGCATAGAATTTTCCTGATAAACCATGTTTTTCTTTCTGTTAGGCTTTTGTTATCCATTGGAATTTTCCGTTACGCAACTTTTCAACATTTCCCCTTTTATTCTCACGATATATCATATACGATATTAGTTTCAATGTCCCCAATGCTGACCCTACACCATTTGGTATAACAACAAATGGATCACGACCTAGTATACCCTAGATGAACCATGAAGTACCACATAGGAAAACGAACAGTGAAAGAAAGAATGGCATGAACTCCACACTTTTTATTTTCACCACCAATCTCCTAATTGAGAGAGGTGAACCATACATAATGATTGAAAACACTTTCCTTGAATTACCATGCAAAGCAAACAGTGAAATGAAAACAACAGCTGAGAAAACTGTTATCACAAAAGCAAATAAACCACTTATTTTTAGCTTCTCCTTTTTTGATGCATAAGTGATGAAGATGAAAACATATATGATTTCAATCACTGCTCTTGTTCCATTGATTATTGAAACTAGTATGTTGTGTGGTGACACAAATGGCAAACCATACCAAGCAGAAAGAAGACAGTTGAGAAGTGTCATAATGTATGGAACTCCAAAGAATTTCTCTGTTGATTTCTTCTCAATGATTCTCTTGAAAGTGATTATTGGAGCCAAGAAGAGAAAAAAGGCCAAAAGCGTTTCTAAATATTCCAAATACAAAATGAGCAATATCCCTGATGATCTTATTGTTGCAACAATCCTTTGGTAGTTTGGCCCTAACTAGGTCAAACTCCCATCTGGATCTAAACACAACTGAACAACCGCATTTGAAGTGGAATCATTGTCCAGTGAATATTCTCCATCAATCCCTGACAGATACAGATAAGGTACGAAACCCTAATTTCCCTGGGCCCTGATCACATGCCTTAGGAAACAATGAAATGCGTGATTATGATGTTACGACCTAGTGAGAAATGCAGATGAATGCGAAACGATAAGCCAGTAAAGGGAACAAATAATGAGGGAAAATTTTGAGGTATTACATCGTCGGCTAGGTAAATTGGATTGTCTAAGTCATACTGAGCCATAGCAAGGTCGTCGTTGATGAGACCCGAGGATGAGCATCTGCATGAATGATGATTCATGCTAGATTTAGAAGCCATTTGAGATGTGAAAACATTGCCATTTATTTTGAAAACCAAAACAAAAATGAAAGACAGGGAACAACATGTCATGAATGCAAAAACGTCCGCTTTATTGATGATTATGAAACCACATTATGAAAAAAAGAACCCTTACAATGAGTTCCTACACCCCGGGTAAGGCATAAGACTTGAATACAGGAAAACAAAACATAAAAAACTATTACTCTCCAAGGCAAGTGACAGAGATGAGCTTTTCTGACGTCCAGTTGTTTAGTTGTGTCCCTGGAGCACAAGGCTTGACCCACTCATCCATATCACAATCACTGTCAGTCATATCCTCTTGTGCAACATAGACGTTTCCATAATCAACCCAACCAGCACTAGTGAAGGTGATTGGGCTTTTTCGACCACTAGCACTTTGTCCAGGCGTTGACAGGCCCGCCTGACAGCCAACTCCATACATGTCTTTTTTTTGGGATCTCAATTGTCCTGCCCCAGCCTTCTTTCGCACTTGATTCTACTACCTCCAAATCTTGTTTGTAAGAAGCCATAGAAGCTCCTTTCTTCGAGTCTTTAGATGAAGTAGCTGATGCAATCTCAGATTTGACGGGCTCAAAAGCCTGGCAAGGAGTCTCGACGATTTCTCCATCCATTTCCACATATTTGAATGAGGCTAGGTGGCTGATAAAGATGTCTTCTTCTCCTGACATTGTTACAATTTTCCCTTCCAACACAAACTTTAGCTTTTGATGCAGAGTGAAGGATATTGCCCATGCTGAATGAATCCATGGTCTCCCCAACAAGCAACTATAAATGGGCTGAATGTCCATCACGTAGAAGGTAGCATTGAAGACTGTGGTCCCACCTTGATAGGCAACTCCACTTCTCTGAACACTGGCCTCCTTGAGCCATCGAATTCTCATACAACTAAGTCGCTTGGCCTCAACACGACCCCATCATAATTCAACTTAATGAGGGCTTTCTTTGGAAATACATTCAATGATGATCCCGTGTCAACCAGCACGTAGGAGAGTACAACCCCCTTGCATTCCATGGAGATATGCAAGGCGCGGTTGTGACTGCGTCCTTCAGATGTTAAACCCATATCTGTGAATCCCAAGCCATGGCTAGAGTTTACACTTGTCACCACTGTTTCCAACTGATTCACCGATATATCATGTGGTACATACGTGTTGTTCATGATCCTTAGCAGGGTTTTCCTATGGGAATCCTAACATATTAACAAGGATAAGATCGAGATCTTCAAGGGAATCAGCTGTAAGTGGTCTACAATCTTGTAGTCACTTTTTTTAATAATTCTTAAGAATTCCTCTACATCCTTATCAAAAGTGATGTCAGGATCTGCTGAAGGTGCGGGTGCATCATTGGTCATTGGCTGTTTGCCCTTGGCTTTTGCTTGAGCTTTGGCAATATCTTTTGGTGGCACTGTATTACCCCTTAGAGTTTCTGGAGAAAATAACCTACCAATTCTGGTAAACCCTCCAACTCCAACATTTTCAATTTGAAATGGAGAAGAAGTGGATGCAGTCAAGTCCTGCTTATGGCCATTATAGTACACTTCACCCCCAAAATTCCAAGGAATGGCTCTGTCATTCTGGTATGGGACATGACCAACAGTGGTAAAGGTTATGGGTGCCACTCTTGTTGTAGCAGAAACCTGTGTTGGGTTGTAATAGATGGTAACCGTTGATATATCCTCACTCTTCACAACTTTATCAAACTACATGCTGCCTTCATTGATCATCATATGTATCCCCGATCTCAGCTGATCGCAACCATCAAGGGAACTAGCACAATCTGGGCAATTTTCTCCACAACCCGAGAATAAGTCTTTCTTGGCCAAGCAAGCTTTTACTGCCATCAATGGAGTTTTCAAGTCATTGAAATCAAATATCAAATTTAAACCTTCACCACTATCAATGGCCCCCACAGTCCTCCCATGAGGAGGCATAGGATTCTAGATTACATTCGGAGTAGGAGCGAAATTAATTGCCTTGGAATCAATCAAGTCCTAGACAACATGCTTCAAAGCTTTACAATTCTCCATGTTGTGACCAAGAGCCCCAAAATGGAACTCACAACGAGCATTGGCATCATACCCTTCAGGGATTTTCCCCGGTCTTTGGAGGTTGTAGGGTCCTTAACTGAATCATTTGCAGTTGTAAAAGTTTCTGGAGGAGCTGGGAATATGACATGGGCGGTGTTTCAAGATGCTTGTCTTTTATTTCGAGGAGGATAATATGGCCTATGAGCCCTTTGTTGTTGGTAGTTTGCTTGACGCTGTTGTTGTTGAACCTGTGGTTGGTTTGCTGGAGCAACAATGGTAAATGGAGTTGCTTGATGATATATATTTTGATTCCCTCTTCAGTCCTAAGTGTACATAGCCCCCGTTTCTCCTTCTCGGTGTTTCACAAATGGTTTCTTTACGTTGGAGGTTGACGCTCCACTATTCTGGATTTTGCCTTGCTTCATCCAGCTTTCGATTCTCTCACCCGTCAGGATAATGTCTGAAAACCCACTAGATGAACATCATGCTAATATTTACATGAAATGCCCTGGGAGGGTATCCATGAAAATATCTACCATTTCTCTCTCCAGCAAAGATGGTTGTACTCTGGCGGCAACCTCACGCCAATTTTGAGCATAGTCCTTGAAGCTTTCTGAGATCTTTTGAGATAAGCTTTGGAGTTGAGTATGGATAGGTGCCATATCAATATTGTACTGATATTGCTTAAGGAAGGCCTCCCAAATCTCTTTCCAGCTTCGGACAAAGTTCCTTTCGAGCTTCATATACCATTCCAGTGAGCCCCCAGAGAGACTGTCTTGGAAATAGTACATCCAGAGTTTTCCGTCTCTAGTGTGAGCAGCTATCTTTCAGTAAAAACCCTGTAAATGTGTCTTGGGGCAGGAATTTTCATTGTACTTATCAAAGCACGGAGGTCTGAACTTAGGAGGAATGACCACTCCGGAAACCAAACCCATATCAGATACGTCAATTCCAAGAGTGTCCCTACATTCAAGGGCCTTAACCTTCTCAGCCAGCAACAGAAAATCTTGAAAGTTTCCACCCGTGCCAAAACCCATATCATCATTGGTAGGAGGGAATTGATCCTCCTGGCGATCTTCCACAGGGATAAGAGTAGGTATGTCAGTTTCCGAACCTGGTGGTCCATCTCCTCTATTGTTGTTAGGTGGATTTCCTGGGGCACCCGGAGTAACCACTAGAGGGTCAGTTTGGGGAGGAGTAAGCCTCTGCATAGCACTTCTCAGCTCTACTTCCCTGTGGCCATGGACTGAATCATAGCCATAAACTCTCCCATTCGGTTGTGGAGTTCATTGAGTTCTGTCTGCAAAGTGTCCATGATATTTCTTTGATTGTTGCGGGTAGCGTACCGGTGAGGAATGCTTTGTCTGGGATGACGGGTCCTGGTTGCTCTTGCAATCCTTCCCTTAAAATGGATAAGTTAAACACCATGAAGAAACCTGCAAAAGAAAGAAGATGCAATTGATATGTATGCAATGTTGTGTTCCTTTTATCCTCAAGGGTTTTGTTTTACTTTCCCATTCCGGTATTAAGAGAATAGCCTTTGAAGGAAGACCTCGTGTGACATTCAGATGTGAAGAATTAGCACTTATTATCTCATGTCTGTGCAAAATATAACAACCAAAGATCCAAGACAAATCAATGAAATCTGAAATAACAAAGCCCCCGTAGGGTGCCAGTTCATACATCAAAAGGCAAATTACATCAATAAGAGAGGAATCCCACAACAAGCCTATAGTTAATCCAGATATGTGAATACAAGACTAAAGCCTAGGAAATTCTACATCCTGCAACCTCCAGCTAAGATGCTTGACACCTTGGAGCAACTGGGCTATGTCTAGATGATCCGGTTCCTGTATGAGCTTCTGGATTAGGAGATCCCTGAGATCAAAAGAAGCATGCAACTCCTCAATTTTCTCTAGGAACACCTTCTCACTCTCTTTGCTTGTACTTGACTCAGTCTTGGTCTTCTTAACATCAGCCCGAAGCTATAAATCTTCTATCTCTTTATGAGCATCTTCCACTGTCTGTTGGCTCTTTGCTATATCCTGAAGGCGACTCCTTTCTTGGTGGTGGGGATTTTGGAGCAGCTCTCCTTGGTTAGCTAAGGAATCCTGAAGGCCTTTGATCTCCAGCTTGTATTTGGCCTCCAACTCTCTCTGCTTCTTCAAGTTATCTTTCCATTTCTCCTTCCACAAAGTTATATCTTCATTAGCTTCATTCAAAGCTTTCTTATCTTTTCGGTGTTGGATCGCCTTGTGAGTTTCAGCTAACCCTCTTTTTTTGAAGTAAGGTTCTCTCTCCTGGAAGTCCTGCTGCTTGAGCCTGACCATCTCTTCATCCTGGTGAGCTCTTTCTTCCAACTTCTGATACTGAATCTTCTACTTTTGGCATGAATTGTTAGCTTCTTGATTTTCCACCCTAAGTTGTTTAACCAAGGCCTCTAACTTCTGGTAGTCTTTGAGAGGTACTAAATCCAAGGGTAACTCCTCTTTAGGGTACAAAGGGGACTCCATAGAGAACGGGAGAAGTAAGGCTTCTACACGATATTTCAACCATGTAGCAAAAGGATCATATGTTTTTGGGTCCACCTTCCCAAAGTCTTTCTTTCCCTTCTTTATCCTTGTAAACACCCCAAATTTGCCCTCACTCATTTCACTATGGCTTGTGATCTTTCCATTTGCATAAATTCAATCATAACATCTCATACCATATTTTGGTTCACTACATTGATTCAAAGCCATTTGCTTCTAGGGTTTGTGATCTGAGCCATCCCTGGGCCATTTGAGCCACTCCAAAGGTCATCAATCACTTCAAAGGGGTCCATGTATGTTCAAGCATCATATTATATCCTCACAAGGTAGAGGAAGTCAAAGAATCACAAGAACTGAGGAAGGCATGGAAGCAGAGCCAGGCTTAACTGCACAGATGACCTAAAATTAGGGTTTTGGTTTCAAAGGCCATAACTCCAAATTTTTTGGTCATTCTTGTTTCTATTGGTCTCTATATGTTATAAGGATCATGCATATCAATTTTCATGAAGAAATTCAATGGGGAAGGCATCTGATCAAAAGGTGACTTCTTGAGCAAGTCAGTGCAAAATCAGGGCATCTGAGGCCCCCAATGACACAACCAAAGGGCATTCTCCATCATTTTGAATGTGTATGATCTTTATTTGATCATATAAGACTTTAGAAGTTCACAAAATTGAAGAATTTCAAGCCATTTGCAAAGTTGCCTTTTTGGGAAAGTGACTTATAATGAAAACTTGCCATTTTGGGAAAGTTTTTCAAACTCCTCTTTTTGATTCAAAAATGCCTCAAATGAGAAAACTTTGGTCATGAAAGTTGTATAATGGATCCTCCCATTTTCAAAAAGTACAAGAACTCATTCTAATTCATTTTGGATCAAAAGTTATGGTTTGTCAAAGTTGGATAAAATCATTGAAATTTCACTTTTGCACCAAAAGAGGAAAGTTGCAAAACTTCTTGCCAAGGCCAATTATGACTTCAAATCAACTTCTAAGCATTACACCAGCATAATACATGACTTAAAAATCAGAATGCACCAAAGAATCTCCAAGTTTCATGCCTTATGCTTCAAGAAATCACAAAGGGGCCAAAGTTGTACCAATTTGCAAAATGACCCAAAGCTTCTCATCCACTTGCCTCAGTTCACAAAATCTGATCCATAAGCAATCCTTGATCTCAGCTGAACCAAGCCATGCCCCTAAACTAGCCTGCCATGACCCATACCTCAAAGGACACCTAACATTGAATTTTGGCAAAAGGGACCATACCAATCAACATAGGCCAGCAACAACTCTCTGACCTATCCCAACTGGATACATGGACCAAAAGCAACTAAACACAACACACAACACAGCCTGAGCTCTCCCACAAGTCAGCATTCTCAAAACCCTCTCTTTATGCATTTTTATTCGAATCTCAATACACAAGCCAAAAACATCAAAACAAACTTCATAGAATCACTCACCATAATCCTCTGATCATTTCCCAACCATCATTTGATCCTGAAACCATCCCAAACAGAAATACGATTTCTCACTCCCCTTGGTCAGAACTTCATCAATCTCACAAGCCAGCCACAATACACTCCAAATAAGCCTCAAAGATTCCTCAAGAAGATCAATGGAGCCATTTTGAAGCAAAGACCTGGCCAGAAAGTACCAAAAGTGAAAGCTCCAGTTCAGGTGAGCTCAAGAACTTTTTTTCCAGAACTCCCATTTTTAGTTTCTAAATGATTCTTTATGCTTCACTGATCACCATGATATGATTTATTTTGAAAATGAGTGAAAAATGACCATGTATGCTTGTTCTGAAATTTTGCTCGTGAAACTTGATTGCTTCGATTCTTGTTGTTGATGTAATATAAATGATTTTTGTGCCTGGAATCTTGTTTATTGTTGTTCATTAATCATTTCTGGATAGTTTGATGAAGCTTTGATGCGTATTGAGTGAGATAGAAAAATGGTTGGCCGGAGAAGATGACCGGAACACTGTTCCGGTCATCTGAAAGTCATTAGGGCTCATGATTAGGGCTAATGACATAATTAAGTGAGTTTGAATTCCAGCCGTTCGTTTGCGCGCTAAGTCAATTCCCGCTTCCCTGAGTTTAAACCACAACCCTTGGATTGTTTGACTTTCTCTTTTTTCTTTTTAAATTCATTTTATTTTATTTGTTTCATATTTAACTTGCATGAATTTTTAAAAATAGAAAAATGCATTGAAAAATTCTGATTTTTTTTGTCAAACATTTCATTAATTTTCAGAACCCAAAAATATTTTTATTTTTATTTTTTGCATTAAATATTATTTTAAAATCATTTAAATGTTTATTTTTAATTAGTTAATGGAAATTAAATAATTAAAAATGCATTTAGGTATTTAAAAATCACCAAAAAAATTCACATTGCATTTTAAAACATTTAGAAACATTATGAAACTCTCAAAACAAATTTCTTTTTGGTTCTTGACCTATCTTGACAATTTTCATTGGAATTAAAGTTGTTTAAAGTCAATATTTTTGTCCAAACTTAGAAAAATTCATTCTGCCTAACCATGAAGAGTTTGATGATGGTTTTTCTTGCATTGCATCCTTCATAGCATGTAGTTTCTAGGGTAAAATTGGTTTTCATTTATCTTCCATTTTCAGTTTAATGGGCTTTTTTTCCTTTTGAGATACCTTGAAACCCTAGTTGACTTGAGAAAATCACAACTCCCATTAGGTTAAGAGTTAGGTCCCCCCTTTGGGCAGTGAACTTGTGTAGGGTTAGGGTTCCTTTGACCCCATTTTCAATTTTTTATCATGTCATTTGCTTCTAGTTTTGAATTTTTGTGATACATGTTGTTCATAAACCCTAATTCTTGCCTTCCTTTGCATCCATCTTTCATTTGCTTGCATTCAAGAACTTGCCATGACATTTTGTGCATCCGTATGACATGTAAGACATCTTAGGACACATTAGAATCATGTTTGATCATTGCATCCTTCATTTGCCATCTTGTGCATTCATATCATTTCATAAACTTTCATGAACTTTCATGGTTCAAAATATGCTCCATTGACATCCTTATGCTTGTATGATCATTCTCATCTCTTTTTTTGTGTTTGCATCATATCTTAGCATCATAAACATCATGTTTATGCTTCTGGTTTTGGTTTGCATCCTTTGCATTTTCATTTCATTTCCTTCTTTTGCTAACTTTTCAGGTGGTAAGTTGTTTTGAGAAGTGAATTTGCCTTCATTTCTCACAATCTCTTTTCATCTCTTTCATGCCTTCTTTGCTGCATTTTGTATGTGTATTAGAGTGAGCTTGCTCATTCATGTTCTCTCCCACTTTCTTCCTTCAAGCAACTTGTCTTCTTAAGTGAAGCAAGTTGTCTTGCTTCTCTCTGTCTCTTTCTCCTTTCATCTGCTTCTCTCCTTGGTGGCTCTTTGAAGATTTATCCTCTTAAGCCTCACAAACCCTAGGACTTCCAAGAATGATAACATTATAGGATTGTTTAGTCTCCCTTAAACTCTTTCCTTTGAGTTTTCTTTGAGTCTTCTCTTCTCACCTCATAAACAAGGACTAAACCCTAAAGGTTTTAAGGCTTTGTGATTAAGCTTATGCCTGCATCCTTCTATTAGGATGGAGTGTATAACTTTAATCCTAAGTGTTAAACCCTTAATGTGTTTAAGTCCTTTAATCAATTCACTTAATAATCATCAAGACATCAAGCTTGTAACTTGGGCCTTGCATTAGGGTTCTAATTCTTCCTTAATTGGTTAAGAAGGACTAACTCTAGTGTTAATGGACAAGTCCCCCTCAAGTTGTCTTACAAACCATAAAATTCACTTCTTAATCTTACCATTAACTAAAATCCACTTAATAAAGGCTTTGTTATGTCATGAGGTTAATCCCTAATCATGGATTAAGTTGAGGAGTCTTCCTCAGCTTAAATGTTCTCATCTATTATCCTTCTATTAGGATGGTGTAATGAGTCCATTAAATTCCTGATTATGGCTTAAACTCATTACTTAACACTAAACAAAAACAACAAAAACATCTAAATAAATACAAGTAGGTTAATGATCTTAATCCTACATCATGGTGATTAAGTGTGAGGTGCTTACTTCACACTTAAGGTATTCTCATTACCCCTAATCAGAGGGAAGATGTGATGAGTTTACTAACCCTTGGTTTAAGCTTAAGCTCATTTTCTTATGACAAATATCCAAAGGCAATAAAAGATTGAAAACACAAAAACAAACAATAATCGTCTCCTCCGGGATTCTTTTCTCATCTCATTCACTCACAAACGAGAACTCGCTTCTTCCGTCTAATGCAAGACAGTTTGCACCTGAGCCAGACAGGTCATACACTTGAGCATAGACAAGTAAGCAGTTCACAAGTCAATTTATCTTTCAGTCTATTTGAGTCGAACTACGGTGTTCTGACTTCCTCATTGCACGAGAGGATACGTAGGCATAACTTAACAGTTATCGAACAAAAGTCTCTGTATATCCTCCCATCTTCCAGCATTATTCTTTAAGCCTCATTGTCTTGAGCATTTCATTCTTGTTCTTACACTGACACCTCTCTTATACACTTCACATTTCTTTTACACTGACACTTGCATTCTTTTCCAGCTTTGATACATAGATTGCACTGACACTACCCCTTTAAAACACAAATCTTGTAAGCGTGGATCCCGTCGAGTACGGCGGACAATCTGGGTGCTAATACCTTCCCAGGTTGTAACCAACCCCCTTTCTCAGTCTCTCTGGTTCGCGACTGTCTTATCCATATCTTTCTAGGTCTATGCAGCATTACCTTTCCTCCGGGATAAAAATGCCTAGCTGGCGACTCTATTCATTCCTTCCTCTTTCGCCGACCTTTCGCGTCTGTACCCCTCTTGGCCCTATGTCATCAGGTGGGAGCGACAGCTTGGCGACTCTGCTGGGGATCCTTATACTGTAACCAGGGCTTCTGGTTCTTTTTGTGGGTTCCTCCTAGCGTTTGTTTGATTTGTGTTTATTGGGGTGTTATGTGCTATGTATGTTTGTTTATTAGCTTTATTTACTACTTTATGTACAGTTATTTATTGCTTTCTTTACAAGTTTTATACATCATATTGTCATACTATCATTGCTGGATCTGGTTTTCTGTTTTTGATGGATGGGGTTTCATTGAGAGTTTAAGGTCCTATACCTGGGACCTGAGTGACACCTAGGCTAGAGTGGTTCATATTCTTTCCCATTCCATTTCGGTCTGGTGCGGGAATATGAAACACGGTTCAGATGTGGGTTTCTTCTTGAGAACTCTGTGCTACAAATTTCCTGTAGTGCTAGGGCTATTTGGGAAGCCTGCTAAGTCTGGATGACCTTTATTATGACCTTTAGAAGCTGGGGTGAATTAGAGGAGGATCTTTTATGGTTATTGTAAACACTGTACCTCCAGGTTAGAAGTGTTTACACTTCTCATAACTGATCCAAGTCTGAGGATCCTTGTTCTAGAACACTACCTGTGAGGGGGTTGGGCTGTTTATAGGTTTGCAGGTACCCTTGGCCACATCATACCCTGTTTTTGTTTTGTTTAAGAGTACTCCACTTTGGACAGTTCTTGTGATTAACCCTGGACATGTGACTCTTTATTTGAGTCCCCCACCTTGGTTACTGGATTTCTGAACCTCCATCTGGACTTCTTGAACATACATGGGCTTATATCAAGACAGATAATCAGATCCAGCTTAATCACAAACCCCTGCATATCATTTGCATACATCATCATTGCATCATTTAACATTTGTTTATTTGTTTTTCAGGGTATCCACATTATATCTGGTTTAGTTTTGACCCCTTCTCCTGCATAGACCTCTGCTTCATCAGTTATCTGTTTCAGCTATTCTCATCATCACCAACATCAGCCTGTCAGTAGCCCATCTCCAGTATCAGTCTTGATCTTCATCAGTACCTATTCTTCCTCCTCTTCACAATTTATGGCTACTCCCAGGAAGAGCAACATATCCTACCATTTCTTTGAGCATGTGCTGACTGGCATCAGGCAGGTCCAGTCACTTATCACACCTGACCATATTCCACTGTTTAGAGAGCATTATGGAGGTATCCTGGATATGGTTATGGACCTGGACCCTTCTCAGAGGAGCATGATCCACACGTGCTTGCAGTTTTATGACCCTCCTTTGAGATGCTTCACATTCTCAGACTTTCAGTTAGGGCCTCTACTGGAGGAGTTTTCATCATTGATTGGAGTACCTGTCAGGGGTGGAATCCACTTCAACCCAGAAATGACTTCTCCCAGCAATGGAGAAGTAGCAAAAGCACTGTACCTGGAGCCTGCCTTGATTGAACAAAGCATGACAACAAAAGCTGGGATCCCTGGTCTTCACTTAGATTTCTTGATTTCTCAGGCCATCCTAAAGGCCTCCTTGGGGGAGTGAAGGGCAGTTTGTGCACTGTTAGCCCTCAACATATATGGGGTTGTACTGTTTGCAGATGAGCCCAAATTTATCAGCAAGAATGCCATTCATTAGAGGAATGAGAAACAGAGGGGGAAGTTGGTGAGATGCTGTGCTCCTTTGTTCCACACCTGGCTGCTCAGACATCTACCTAAGACAGATGCCTTCTTGAATCCTCACCAGCAGAAGAATTGGGCTAAGAGACTCATTGTTTTGACTTCAGATGATATTAGATGGTGCACCCAGAGCACCTAAGGCAAAGACATTATCACCAGTTGTGGGAAATACCCAAATGTGCCTCTGATAGGAGTAAAGGGTTGCATCAACTACAATCCTTTGCTGTTTAAGAGACAATTGGGCTATGCTTTGGTTCACCCTCCTAGAATGCAAGATTTAGCTGAGACCTTGTACTGTGAAGTAAAGCCTAATTTAGCTGTTGTCAGACAAGCATCCTAGGCTTGGGACAACATCCAGACAAAAGGGATGGCTATTCTAGGAAGGTGTAATAATGTTGCTTCAGCTCAGTACTATGATTGGTCTCGTATTGTTGCTCAGATTACTGGAATGCCTTTCACCATTGAGGATACACCTGGACCATCAGCAGTACAGCCAGCAGCCACTGTCAACCTGGAAGAATTTGAGAAGCTGAAGGAAAGGAATGAGAATCTGTCTCAAGCTCTGAAGAAGACCCTTTGGGAAAGGAGTGATGGTCGTCTGGACATTGAAAGGTTGGAGAAGCTTAGGGTGGAGCATCTGGCCAAGATTGAGAAAATAGAGGACTATATCAGGAAAGCAAGGGCTGGGGAGCAAATATTGAAAAATGCTTGTAAAGAAGCCAAGATTCAGAAGGCCAGGACTGAGCTCTATCTGCAAGAAAGTCAGGCTAGGTGGGTCAGGATCACTGAAGCCCGTACACAAGAAGATCAGAGAACTCAGGCCAAGATTGAACAGTTAGAGGCTAATGAAAAGAAGCAGCAGGAAGCTTTGTTGGCAGCCCAGAAGGAGATTTCAGAGTTGAAGCTTAGGGCTAGATTGAAGAGATCAAAGGACCAGGACAGGCACAAGAAGCTGACCACTGCCAATGCCACCAGGAACCTCCTCATTAGGACCATTACAGAGCACCCAGCTGTTCCAGTGACTGAGGCACTCCTGAAGGAAGTCAGAGAGGATGAGTTTGGACTGGATGTTTGACTTCTTTGCTTGTTGTTCATTTCCACTTGATGTACTTTTCTTTTTGTTGTATTTTGACCCTCCAGGGGCATGTGTTGTAAAACAAACTATGTATTGTTCATTATTTGTAATATATTAGTTTGCTTTCATTGGGTTTCTTTTCTCAAGCAACATCAAGCATCTTCCTCGGGGTCTGGAAAAGTCAAAACCAAGAACCAAGCCGGATACCTTGGAAAACAAATAAGCATACTGCATTGCATACTAACCTTGTTTTGTTTTGTAGGTTTTGCATTTATTTGTTTCTAACTCTGTTGTGATCTCAGGAAGTATTGCTCGCCGCCGGGTGTTCCCTGTCAACCGTACGCACCGGTACCCTACTCGCAACAACCTTCCTGGTATCCAAATGGATCAAGTACAGCAGGACCTGACTGAGGTCAGAACTCAGATGGCTAATGAAAGAGTGGAGATGAGAAACCAAATGGCTCAATTCATGACTGTGATGGCTGGCTTGGCCCAGAGCTAAGAAAGGTTAAGGGAACTAGTGGAAAGACAAACTCCCGAGGAACCACATCTTGGAACTGGAGGAACAAGTAACAATGAAAGGGGTCAGCCTCATGTTAATCCACCAGTATTTGGACCTCATCTACATCCGGAAGTCAACATCCCGGGAAATGTGTAAGGAAACACTGCTGCAGGCAGGATCTTGCAAGAAGATCCTCAAGAAGAGCAGTTTACTGTTATGGGAGCAGGAGATGAAGTTTATGACCGGAGGTTAGATGAAATTGCTGAGAAATTGAGATCTCTGGAGTCTCAGAATTCCTTTGGCTTCGATGTAATGGACATGGGGATAGTGGATGGGGTGAGAATTCCCCACAAATTCAAACCCCCGTGCTTTGAGAAATACAATGGTACCTCTTGTCCACGAACTCACCTGCAGTCTTTCCTAGGAAGACTTAAAGCTTATACTATGGATGAGAAGCTGTGGATGTTCTACTTTGAAGACAGTCTGACTGGGGCTTCAAGGGAGTGGTATTCACACCTGACCAGAGCTACCGTTAGATGTTGGAAGGACTTAGCTGAGGCCTTCATCAGGCAGTATCAATACAATCTGGACATGGCTCCTAACAGGACCCTCCTAATGGGAATGTCTCAATCTTCCAGAGAAAGCTTCAGGGAATATGCCCAGAGGTGGAGACAGCTTGCTGCTGCTGTCCAACCACTCATGTCGGAAAGAGAAATGGCTGACATGTTCATGAATACTTTGCAAGGAACATTTATTGACAGGCTGGCTGCCTTTTCTTCTACCAGCTTCGCTGATGTCGTCATAGCTGGTGAAAGAATTGAAAGTCTGTTAAAAATGGGCAAAATTTCTGATAATGGTGCAAGTTCATCCAGTAATCCCAAGAAGCCTTTCGTGGGACCCCGAAGGACCAATGAGACAAATGCCATTCATGCCAGCAGGGGCAGACCTCAATATGTCCACAGATCAGTAGCAGCTGTCACCATTCCAGCTCCGATTCCTCAGTAATCAGCATATCAACAACAACAACAACCACATTATCAACAGCAAGTTCAGTATCCGCAACAGAGAACCTACAACAACAACAATAGCAACCAACAACAACGTCCTTTCCAACAAAGACCATCGCAGGCAAACAGGGTGATTGACCCTATCCCTATGCCTTATGCTTCCTTATTGCCACAACTCCTGAAGCTTAACTTGGTTGAGTTAAGGACGTTGGCACCACCAGATCCCCTCAATCTCCCAAGGAATTATGATGTCAACGCCAGGTGTGCTTTCCACTCCAATGCACCTGGTCACAATACTGAAAAATGCAGGGCCTTGCAAATGAAAGTCCAAGATCTGGTGGATTCTAAAGCCCTCAACTTTGCACCTCCTCCAAATGTCAACAAAAATCCTATGCCTAATCATGGTGGGCCAAGGATTAATGCCATTGAGGAAGACAAGCCATCTACCTTGATCACCAGTGTTGCACAAATTCGAACACCTTTGGTTGAAATTAAAGCTTAGCTTCTAGAGTGCCAAGTGTTTCCCGGGTGTGAGCTCGGTTGTGGGTATTGCAACATTGCAGTCAACGGGTGTGAAAATTTGAGAAGCGGCATAGATGGTCTTATTAAGGATGGTATCCTTCAGATCTCAACAACGGCGCCTACAAATCCAGCAATTCATTTAACAACAATTCCTGATTCTTCTACAACAGCAGCAACAATCATTCCTACCGATTCATCAATATCATCAGCAATGGCTCTGTCCATCACTTCAACAAATCAAATGTCAACACCCATTTCTTCTACAATATCAGCACCCCTTTTATTAGCAGAATCTTCTACAACGCCAACAAAAATTGATGATGATGTCTTCGCAGTTATAATCTACTATGACCCATCAGAGGTTCCTCCCAGCAGCAATTTCCAACAGCAAACAGTAGCACCTCCTGCCAGATCACCCATCACAATTTACTACGATCCGCACACCGTTACAGTACCCTCCTCTGCAGCAGTCAGTCCAGTTACCATTACGGTACCTGGACCAGTTCCTTATGAAAGCAGTAATGCCATACCTTGGCATTATGGCTCTGACCTCTACTGCAACGGGGAGGCGGAGGCTTCAACAGAAGCGGACGCCTTTTTGCCTCACAAACACAAAGACCTAATGTTGAAGCAGAGGCTGCTGCCAAAGCAAAAGGAAAGAGTGTGGTACCTGAAGAGTCGACTGCCAAAGAAACTCAGAAGACATCTTTTGAACGAGATGTAGACGAGTTTATGAGAATCATAAAAAGAAGTGATTACAAGGTGGTGGACCAGCTTCACCAAACTCCCTCAAAAATCTCCATATTATCATTGTTGATATGTTCTGAAGCTCACAGGAATGCATTATTGAAAGTCCTGCACGCGGCATACGTGCCAGAGGAGATTACCGTTAATCAGCTAGAAACTGTGGTGGCAAATGTCAACACCAGTCATGGACTGGGCTTTACCAATATTGACTTAACAACGGAGGGACGTAACCATAACAAGGCTTTACATATAACCCTGGAGTGCAAGGGTGCTGTTCTATCTCATGTACTGGTGGATACTGGGTCATCGCTCAATGTTCTACCAAAGAAAGCCTTAGTGAAGCTGGAGTATGATGGCTTGGCACTGCGTCCGAGTAATTTGGTGGTGAGAGCATTCGATGGCTCTAAAAGATCAGTGCTTGGAGAGATTGATCTGCCTGTGATGATTGGCCCGCATACTTTTAAAACTACCTTCTATGTGATGGACATTCAGCCGGCCTACAGCTGTTTGTTGGGTAGACCCTGGATCCACGCCGCTGGCGCTGTTACGTCTACCCTTCACCAGAAGCTGAAATTCGAGTGGGAAGGCCAGATCATCACCATCTGTGGGGAGGAGGACATCTTTGTTAGCCAGCTGGCTACATATAAGTACATTGAAATGGACGGGGAGATCCATGAAACCATGAGCCAGGGGTTTGAGGCCCTGAACATTAATGAAGCATCTGCTGTACTGGGAACTTCCATGACATCATACCAGCAAGCCCGGAAGGTTGTTGAGGAAGGTACCGCCCAAGGCTGGGGCAAGCTGCTGCCCGTGGAAAAGAAAGAAGACAGATTTGGGTTGGGTTACAAACCAACTCAACAAGATCAATCAGAGGCTGCGAAGGAGCCCAAGTTTGTCAGCGGGGGAATGCTCACCCCGGATCCTGTGAACAATTTGGAAGACGAGGAGGAAGGCGACCGCAACCTGGAGAGCTGGATACGTCCAAGGATCCCGGGGAGCCAAGTCCTTAACTGGTCTTCCCAGGAAATTATAAGGGTTACTCCTGCAGAGTAATTATTATTTCCTGTATTTTAAAGCATGCATCAAGTCTTGCATCTTGCCCAAGATGTCAAGACTCATTTTGTAATCGGGCCATCTTGTAATTTTGTGCAAATGGATTAATCAAAGAATATCAGACATCTTTTGCAAACGAGTCTCTTTTTCGCTCATTGTCTTTTCATTTTTCTTTTTGTACAAAAATAAAATGGCAATGTTTTCCAAAATAAATAACTTCACTTTCACTTTTTCTAAATAAGATAAAACTGATTACTAAAATAAACCAATCTAAACCCTTGCAGAGAGTGCCTTTCAGACTGCACCGAAAACAACACTGCTATGGCTTCGTATGACTTTGACAATCCAATCAATCAAGCTGATGAAGGGGTTGAAGAAGATTATGAGCTACCTGAAGAGCTAGCCAGGTTGTTAAGGCAAGAGGAGAAGTTTATTACTCCTCATCGGGAGGAGGTCAAAACGGTTAATCTTGGTACGGAAGAAGAAGTGAAAGAAGTCAAGATCGGGGCCTGCTTACAAGATTCAGTGAAAGAGCAACTGATTGCCATGCTTCGAGAATATGTGGATGTTTTTGCTTGGTCTTATCAGGAAATGCCAGGGTTGGGCACCGACATTGTTATGCACAAGTTGCCTCTGAAAGAAGACTGCCCGCCAGTAAAATAGAAGTTGCGCCGTACTCGCCCAGATATGGCAATGAAGATAAAAGAAGAGGTACAAAAGCAGTGGGACGCCGGTTTCCTTGCTGTGACTAGCTATCCGCCGTGGGTTGCTAATATTGTACCTGTGCCTAAGAAGGACGGCAAGGTGAGGATGTGTGTGGATTACCGGGACCTGAACAGAGCCAGCCCGAAAGATGACTTCCCTTTACCTCACATTGATGTATTGGTTGATAATACGGCTTAGTTCTCGGTGTTCTCCTTCATGGATGGAATTTCAGGATACAATCAGATCAAGATGTCACCCTAAGACATGGAGAAGACAACTTTCATCACACCCTGGGGCACGTTCTGTTATAAGGTGATGCCATTCGGACTGAAGAATGCTGGTGTCACTTATCAACGGGCTATGGTAACATTATTCCATGACATGATCCATAAAGAAATTGAATGTTATGTGGATGACATGATTGCCAAGTCCCTCACAGAAGAAGACCACCTGGTAAATCTGTTGAAGCTATTCAAGCGTCAGAGGAAGTACCAATTGAAGTTAAACCCCAACAAATGCACATTCGGGGTGCGATCCGGTAAGCTGCTGGGATTTATTGTAAGTGAGAAAGGGATTGAAGTTGACCCTGATAAAGTAAAAGCCATTCAAGAAATGCCTGCGCCGAAGACTGAAAAAGAAGTTCGAGGGTTTCTAGGTAGATTGAACTACATTTCACGGTTCATATCTCACCTTACAGCAACCTGCGAGCCTTTGTTCAAGCTGTTAAGAAAAGAGGAAACAGTCAGGTGGAATGAAGACTGCCAGAAGGCTTTTGACAAAATCAAGGAATACTTACAGGAGCCCCCAATCCTTATGCCTCCAGTTGAAGGAAGACCTCTAATCATGTACGTGACAGTATTAGAAGAGTCAATGGGGTGTGTGCTAGGCCAGCATGACGAGTCTGGTCGAAAAGAGTATGCAATATACTACCTAAGCAAAACGTTTACCGACTGTGAACAACGTTATTCACTGCTCGAGAAAACTTGTTGTGCTTTAGCGTGGGCTGCTCGCCGACTAAGGCAGTATATGTTGACCCACACCACTTTATTGATCTCAAAGATGGATCCAGTTAAGTACATATTTGAGAAGCCAACACTTACCGGACGGGTTGCAAGATGGCAAATGATCCTCACAGAATATGACATTCAGTACACATCCCAAAAAGCCATCAAGGGCAGTGTGTTCACTACAAGAAAATTTGCAAATTGTGACGGTTCTTTTTGGCAGATTACGGCGGTTCCAACCGTCGTAAATTGTAAGTCACGACGGTTTTGGTTATGTCGCCAAAACGTGTGTCGCCAGGCTTTATTACGACGGTTTCTAAAACCGTCACTCCAACTGTCGTTATAAGTCGCGACGGTTAGGAAACTGACGTAAATTTCATATAAGGACGGTTCAAACCGTCGTAATTATATTTATTTTAATTCTATAATTTATGCTTGTTACGACGGTTTAAACCGTCGTAATTTTATCTATAGGATTTTTTTAATAATATTTTTTTTTATTTAAATTATTTTCAACTCAATTTTTTTTATAATATTAGTTTTTTAATTTAATGTTTTTATAATATATCAAATATATAAATTTATATTACTCAACAAACAATTGATATTTCATTTAATCTAAAACTTGATATATATATATATATATATATATATATATATATATATATATATATATATATATATATATATATATACAATATAATAAATATAATTGTATAGCCTATGTGTATATGCCATTGAAAATTTATACAATCAAGTATGGATATGATCAAGTTGTAGATCAACAAGGCACTACTTGAGCTTGTTCAATCGTTTACTCTTTATTTGTCTAAACCTTTCTTTGCACACACCCAACACTTCCATTAAGTTTATTTCTTTTGTGCTCAATGTGGTTAGGAGGTTGTGTACTCTCTATTTATCCTTCTTTCTCATCAAACATGTGGAAGAAGTCGCATGAACACTTTTTTAGTGATAAACTGGAATAAACAATAAATAATTAAAAACCAATCACTTGCTTATTCCAAAAAAAATGTTCACTAGGAATGATGCTTTTACCTGTGAAGTTAAATTTATTACCTCTGATAATTTGTTTGTACTTGTTACATTTCTAAAAAGCGAGAAAGCCTCCACTCTCTTACGAATCTGCAATATCAAATTTACATGTGATATGTTTTGCAATCAATTTTAACAACTCAACCAAAAGTTATGGCTAAAATAATAAAACAATGAGTCTGAAAGCATTTCTAACTACAATAAGGAAAGGCAGATAATGAGGCAACTAAGAGTAATAACAAATAGGGAAATTACATAGATTAATGGTAAACATAAATCCACCCTGAATCAGTTATAATGTAAAAAAAATTGCTTCTCCATCCTTATTGCACCGAACTATGAGTGATTTAAGGTTTGACACATTTGGAAGCTTCAAAGCCATTTGACTTAACAACTTCATACATATCTGTAATGACATCAAACATCATATAAACATCAAGGATATAAACAATCTTTTTCATGAAATTTATGTTCACATTGTCAATCAGTAATTAACTGCGTATCTATGTCAGTATCACTCAAACATCTTTGCCATGCTTGGAATTAGGAACGACAACTATTTGTCAAACTAGACATGGGATTGAGTTGGAACATATGCAGATATAATTACATATAACTACAAATTCATACATTACCCAACTATAAAATATGATATATATATATATATATATATATATATATATATATATATATATATATATATATATAACATGAATTACCATGTACCTTTCTAACAGACTGAACGTAATTAATCATACAAACTGTAGTTAAATTTTGCTGTCAAATTTGTGGGGACTAACATAAAATATTGTGTATTAAGGACTGATTTATCTACACCCCAACCAAGAAGCTCTGACCCTAAGGAAAAATAGTAATAAGTTTTATAGCATGATCCCTAAAAATAATCATACAAAACATGCATTAAGCTTAAAGTATAGGACTCCATAACATGTGATCATATGGATTTAAATTTTCAAAAGACACAAATATAGTCACACCCTAAACTGAGAAAATGAGAGCAAATAATAAACAACATAGAGATAAATTACTATTGGTGCAATGAAAAAACAAAAAACCAGAATTGGATTAAAACTTGCAAGCGTGATGTTCCTTTGACATTGAAAGCTCAAATCCTGAAATGGTTGAGGAAACTACACTCATTCAAAAATCAAATTAAACTTAGGTTAAAAAAATTTCCTATTTCAAACCCTAAAACAAAGAAATTAAATTGAAAGACAAATGTCAATTTTGAAAAGTAAAAACAAGAAATAAAAAACAGAAGAAATTGGTCTCCACCGATTGCAGTCAACACTTAAATTAAACAAAGAAACTCCAGGACCAGTGTAAAACTGTGAATGTAAAACTCTTAGAATTAATATAAATGTAAAGAGTAAGAGAATATACTAAATGAAGCTACCCCTTCCAAGTTGAATGGTACATATATAGCAGACTCCTTTATAGTAAGTAATAAATGAAGCCTTATTATTTGTGAATATAGAATGAAATAAATTAAGTGAAAAAGTTATATTATTATTTAAATGCAAGAAAAAAATAGTAACAGAATAAAAGAGACACAAAACACCTTAAATTCTATAAAAATTACTTTCTCGTACCAAGCTTCAGTGTATGTTGTGACAGGAAACTAAAGTGTACCAAGAAATTGAAATTGTTGATCAAGGGGCAAGAGAATCACAATTTGGTCCTTGATCTCTTTTGTATTCTAAATGAAGAAACAAATCAATTTTTGTTAGACTCTAAAACTTGATTGAACACATGCAATATTACAAAACTATTACCAAACGATCTATCAGTTTAACTATATGATCATGTAGATCAGTGAGACAACTCAAATCTAGATCCATCAGAATTGTGCATAGAGTATCAACATAATATAGTACACCATTAGTGACGAGGGACACAAGGTAGTTCCATTCAACAAGAACAAATAAAGTGAAAATTATAATATCATAATTCATGCACTATTCATGTGAATATAAGAGTGATGTGAGAGGACATTCCCAATGTTGAAAGGTATTAACAACAACTTCATCATACTAAATGATAACACACTAAATGACTGAGGCATGGTATCCAATAAGACTACACAATTGAAGAAATTCAAATTAATTAATGCTACAAAATTAATTCTGAAGTAGCAATTTAATAAAGCACACTCACCAAAGCAATTGCCAGACATTTTCTAGCTTTTTCAACATACTCTTGTGCTTCATCAAACTGCCATATATATTGGAATCACTGTAAGTGAAATTGGAAAACAAAATAGAAAAACAAGAGAAGTAGATATCTTCGACAAATTAAATACCTTTCCCCAACATCATTGCAATATTCATGGATTCACCATCTTGATTCTTCATCATCAATTTTCAAGCATCACCAGCAATTCACCATCTTCAAGAATTCATTACCATTATTACCTACAAGAATTCATCAAAACAAATTCAACAAACAATCACATAAATTCCAGCATTAACATTTACATTAAAACAAAAGCGAAAAGAGGAAAGAAATTTGGTTGAGGCAATTTATGGAACACTTGGCGCGCAAGTTGCATAATGTTGGTAACGTCAATAATTCAATACCAATTCATAAACCACAACCTGTAATAACAACAATCATCAACAATAAGAACAATTCAACATCACGAGTGAAAAGAATTGAAGCGAAAAGAAGCGACAAATTGGTTGAATCATTCTATCGAACACCTTGCGGGCAAGACTAAAAGCTGTATTTTCTACATTTTTTACAGGTAAATTCTCTTCCAATTAAACTTCATGATATTGTATGCTCACCGTAACTTAGGTTAAAGTCAAACATACTTGATATTTATAAACTAAAAAAACATCTAGGAGCGCACCTGCTAACAGATTTCTTCAGCTCATCAAACATTTCGCGAGGAAAGAGGCATCCCATTGCAAACCAAGGAGAAATTATGCACAAAATGTTTGCACCATATATACTATGTGTCCCATCCTTAAGCCCCTAGTTTGGTTGATCTACACACTCAGCAGCAAATCTTTTAAGCCTATGTAGTACCTCAGTCTCCCCTCCTGCCATAAAAGTATTTGGCCCTACCTCCCCATCCTGCACAACGTCCACAACCATTTTCTGAAATTATTAACTCGTGATTAACCATAAAAACATGATTTACAACAAAACAATTTTAGAATGAGCCAATGCAGCATCAAAGAAACAACAAGTTGTATATAATATTAGTGAATTACTACTAAAAATAAAAACACATGTGACATTGTGGCAGATGCATTAAGACCAAGGTCCAGCAAAGTAGGAATATCACCAATCTGAACATCGCCGCTAGAAGGAAGACCCTCAGGACACGATCCAAAGCTTCAATAGTTTTCCTCACCTCCAATTTATGAACTCTATCCCTAAAACCTCCTTAATTCGAAGGCATATCCTCCAAATTGAAAGGAAAACTTGGATTAAACTTTGTGTCTAAAAGAATGAATGTTCGGAAAAACACTCAGCTCAAGAGATATGTCGTTCTCCTTATGTTTCTCCCAAAACCTAAATCGAACTTGCAGATCAAAATATAAGATTCCTTTGTTTGATTTGTTTTTAGAGAAGATCTAGTGTCAATCAGAATCACCGTTTCTGACCCAGGGAAACATCAGCTAGGTTTAAAGGATTAAAGAAAAAAATGAAAAGGGAGAAGACACAAATTTCAAGGATTTGAGAGTAGGAAGAAAAATTGAAACGAGAATTAAGTTTAAGAGGTAAGAGGAATTTTAACGAAAAATTTATTTGAGAGAAAAAGATAAGGAATCACTTCAACCTCTTAATCCATGTGTACAAATGCAGCGGCAGTTAGTCAAAAATGTCGCAGCAACTGTCGTGGAATGCGTGTAACGACAGTTTCAAGTAAACTGTCACGACTTATCTGTCGCAAATCGGTAATTTTCTTGTAGTGGTTGTCTGATTACCTTGTTGAGCAACCCATTGATGATTACCAGCCTATGAGATTTGACTTCCCTGATGAAGACATCATGTTCATAAGAGCAAAAGATCACAAAGAGCCTGTTCACACTTAAGGGCCTGACCCAGAAGAAGAATGGACCATGATGTTTGATGGGGTTGTTAATATGAATGGTCGTGGTGTTGGTGCAGTACTCATTACACCTAAAGGAGTTCACATGCCTTTCTCGGCAAAACTCACCTTTAACTGCACTAACAACGAAGCTGAATACGAAGCTTGTATCATGGGCCTTGAGGAAGCCATTGACCTCAGGATCAAGACTTTGACTGTATTCGGAGATTCAGCTCTGGTAATTAATCAAACCAACGGCAAATGGTACACCCACCAAGATCATCTGATACCTTACCGGGATTATACAAGGAGGTTACTGACTTTCTTCACAACAGTCAAGCTTGAGTATATCCCCCGAGATGAAAATCAGTTTGCAGATGCTCTGGCTACCATTTCGTCCATGATCAAAGTTCAAGCTGCCAACTTCGTGCCTCGGATTTCACTATCCAGACTTGACAGACCAGCATATGTATTTTCAGCAGATATTGTCAAAGATGATAAGCCTTGGTTCCATGATATCAAATGCTTCTTGGAGGATCAAACATACCCACCTGGAGCATCTTCCAATGATAAGAAGACATTAAGAAGGCTTGCTGGTAGTTTCTTCTTGAATACTGATGGTTCCTTGTACAAGAGAAATTTTGATATGGTACTCCTCAGATGTGTTGATAGGGCAGAGGCAGACTTGTTGATGCACGAGGTGCATGAAGGATCTTTTGGTACCCATGCGGGAGGGCATGCAATGGCTAAAAAGTTGCTGAGATTAGGCTATTACTGGATCATAATGGATGCAGACTGTTGTGCCTATGCCAGAAAATGCCATAAATGCCAGATTTATGCGGATAAAGTGCATGTGCCTCCGAATCCTTTGAATGTAATGTCTTCACCCTGGCCCTTTGCCATGTGGGGCATTGATATGATTGGCAAGATTGAACCGACTGCTTCAAATGGTCACAGATTCATCCTGGTTGCCATTGACTATTTCACCAAGTGGGTTGAAGCGGCTTCTTATGCAAATGTTACAAGACAAGTGGTAGCCCGGTTTCTGAAAAGAGACATCATATGTCGGTATGGAGTGCCCGAGCGAATCATTACTGATAATGGTTCCAACTTGAACAACAAAATGATGACAGAACTATGTCGGGACTTCAAGATCCGACACCACAACTCTTCTCCTTACAGGCCAAAGATGAATGGCGATGTTGAGGCAGCTAACAAGAATATCAAGAAGATTGTGCAGAAGATGGTAGTTACCTACAAAGACTGGCATGAAATGCTACCATTTGCCTTGCATGGGTACCGTACGTCAATCAGAACATCCACTGGGGCAACACCGTATCAGCTTGTGTATGGTATGGAGGCAGTCCTACCTGTTGAAGTTGAATTACCCTCTTTGAGGGTACTGATGGATGTTAAACTGAATGAAGCAGAGTAGGTCCGATCCCGATACGAACAACTGAATCTGATTGAAGAGAAGAGGTTAGCTGCAATTTGTCATGGGCAGCTGTATCAGAAAAGGATGAAGAAAGCCTTCGATCAGAAAGTCAGGCTTCGAGAGTACCAAGTAGGAGATCTTGTGCTGAAAAGGCTCCTCCCTCCTCATACAGATCACAGGGGCAAGTGGACTCCGAATTATGATGGTCCATTCATAGTAAAGACAGTTTTCTCTGGTGGAGCACTGATGCTCAGTACTATGGATTGTGAAGACTTCCTGTCCCCTGTGAATTCAGATGCAGTTAAAAAATACTTCGCATAAAAATGACCCGCTGGACATAAAAACAGAATGTAAGTCCAGGCAAAAATAGGGCATCCCGGCGAGTCAAAAACAGAATAAAAGACTCGGGCAAAAATAAGGGAAAATAATAAAAATGTACACCCGCTGAGTTGAAAAGCCGCATTGGACGACTCAGGCAAAAATGGGTATCCCGGTGGATTGAAAACCCGAAAGGGCGATCAACGCAAAATAAGGGAATAAGCGAACAACTACATTCTGAATTCGTCTGTATCACTTACAACATGGCAAGTTTCGAAAGGTTCAAGCATCGGTAAGAATCAGCCTCCTTCAGAAAGCAAGATGAGAAGAACGTCAATGTCATACAAGTCATAGCAGAAGGGAGGCTCCTTGAAACGTCGCCAACATTGCCAACGTCCCTTTTGCTTCTCAATTTGTAACGATCTCCTCATTTCAGGGGATCCGTTTCTTTGACTGTATATTGCCAATTCAGGGCACATAAATTAATAAAATCAGATTTTCAGTCATATCTTGTCTCGTACATTTATTTTTCATTTGCAAAATGTCTGATGTCCTTAAGATATTGATTGCATGAATACAGATGCTTCCCTTCTAAAAATACGTGCTTACAGGAAATATATTTACTCCCGGAAGTGTCTAAACTCCTATGACGGAATCCAGTAAGGGGTACCTCGGGGAACTTGTACGTTTTTTGTCATACATGATTGCAGGTGTTCAAAGCACAACATGGGGCATGAAAGCTTCTCCCCAGCCGGCTGCCAAATCATTATTTCCTCAGCACACCTTCCAAACAGCACCAGAGATGCTTTCTCCCCATCAGAGTTACCAGGCATCACTTCTCCAAAGCAGTACCAGAAGGTGCCCATATCCCCAGCTGAGTTGTCAAGTATCATCCTCAGCAAGGATCCCCACCGAAATCTCTAGGAGGATCTTTCAATGATCTTTCTTCTTCCCCAGCCAAGTGCATAGACAGGGAAATGTCTCCCCACAGAGTTTCAACTTATATCCAGAAGAGCAACGCTTGAAGATCTCACAACAGAGTGACGAAAGCTTCTACAGACCCCAGCTGGGTCCCTCATTACCAAGATGGGTTTATCAATGACCTATTTCCCCAAGCAGAGTCATGTATGTCAGATCTACCAATGATCTCCTCCCCAGCTGGGATGTCCACTTAAAACAGATCAACCGGAGATCTCCACAGCATAGGGATTCGAATCCCGGATCGGTATCTTTGCATAATCATAGCATTCGCATCATATTTTCCCCCAGAGCGTAGCATTCCGTCTAATACGGAGCATTACGGAAAAAATCAAACATATTGCATAAATCATAAGCCATGATCTGAATCAAACACTTGTAAATACCAAATACCTCTCAAACACCCCGACAGAATGTTAAAGCATTCCCTCTACACTCACAAATACAGAAACGTACTCCTTTTGGCACTCGTCCGTGTCATCATTCCCCAATAAAATCGCCCGAGCAAACAGATACTTCTTGACACTCGTCTGTGTCACATCCTCAGCAGAAAGCCAAAGCGTCCCCTTTGCACTCACAACGCATGTTTACACACATCTCTGACACCCGTCAGTGTCCCCTCCCCTAACATAGTGCCTAAATACTTTGTAAACCAAATATTTGTTTATAATACACTTCTTTCGACACCCGTCCGTGTCATTCCCTTGCAGATATAAACCACAAACAGATATCTATACACTCCTCTGATACTCATCTGTATCATGCTCTCCCCAGCAAGTTGAACACTCGTCTGTGTCTCACTCATGTTTACTTTTTACTCATACAGATACTCGTCCGTATCTTGTATACACCACTTATCTTTCTTAGATTCAACACTCGTTCGTATTCTTTGTTAACCAATTGGTACCCGTCCGTATCATCATCTCTGAACATGCGTCAGCGTTTGTTTCTACCGATACTCGTTCGTATCGCAGTCTTAAGGATGCTCGTCCGCATCTTTAATCTATACACAGTGTCAAACACTTATACCTTTTCTTTCTCGAATATTCGTCTGTGTCTACCATTCCCCCAGAAGAGTTCCCAGCAAATCCCAATAAATTATTTCCTTTCTATCCGACATTCGTCCTATGTCATGATACCTTTCGGCAGCCGTCCCCTTCCAGGTGATCGTCCTTCACCTTTTTGATGATCGTCCTTCATCATCCCCAGCGGAGTCTCTATTCATTAGAACCCCTTCCTATCCGACATTCGTCCTATGTCGTGATATTTTCAGCAGCCGTCCCCTGCTAGGTGATCGTCCTTCACCTTTTGATGATCGTCCTTCATCATTTTTATCCGATGGCCGTCCCCATCGTTGATCTTGTTATCCGACATTCGTCCTATGTTGTGGTAAACTCCCGAGAGCAGCCGTACCCTGCTAGGTGATCGTCCTTCACCTCTGGATGATCGTCCTTCATCATGCTTGTCCGATGGCCGTCCCCATCATCGACCTTTTCATCCGACATTCGTCCTATGTCGTGATACTTTCGGAAGCCGTACCCTGCCAGGTGATCGTCCTTCACCTTGGATGACCGTCCCTCATCATTATCCCCAACAGAGCAGACGTCCACTGCTAGGTGATCGTCCTTCACCTTTTATGACCGTACCTCATCATTTATTTCATTTACGCTTTGAACTTGGTGGTCGTCCCCACCATTCACTATTACCTTTAATCCCCAGAGAATTTTTGTTACTTTATTTTGGTGGCCGCCCCCATCATAATCTCTTATATCCCTAGCATGTCGGTCGTCCCCATCATTGTTTCATCCCCAGCAGTCGTCCTCTGCCCGACGGTCGTCCTCCGTCGCCCGCACTTTATAATCATACTTTGTTTTCTTTTACAATCTATATCCCTTTTCTTCTTCATTCTGTGAGTGCAAATTTTGGACTGTCTTTGGTATTCAACCACAAGTTATCTTGTTTGCCTGTTAAGCCGATGCTTACATCCTGCACAGCTAACTCATGCTTGAATAGGGGCAGCTGTAAACACCCCAAATTTGCCCTCACTCATTTCACCATGGCTTGTGATATTTCCATTTGCATAAATTCAATCATAACATCTCATACCACATTTTGGTTCACTACATTGATTCAAAGCCATCTGCATCTAGGGTTTGTGATCTGAGCCATCCCTGAGCCATTTGAGCCACTCCAAAGGTCGTCAATCACTTCAAAGGGGTCCATGTATGTTCAAGCATCATATTATATCCTCACAAGGTCAAGGAAGTCAAATAATCACAAGAACTGAGGAAGGCATGGAAGCAGAGCCAGGCTTAATTACACAGATTACCTAAAATTAGGGTTTTGGTTTCAAAGGCCATAACTCTAAATTTTTTGGTCATTCTTGTTTCTATTGGTCTCTATATGTTATGAGGATCATGCATATCAATTTTCATGAAGAAATTCAATGGGGAAGGCATCTGATCAAAAGGTGACTTCTTGAGCAAGTCAGTGCAAAATCAGGGCATCTGAGGCCCCCAATGACACAACCAAAGGGCATTCTCCATCATTTTGAATGTGTATGATCTTTATTTGATCATAGAAGACTTTAGAAGTTCACAAAATTGAAGAATTTCAAGCCATTTGCAAAGTTGCCTTTTTGGGAAAGTGACTTATAATGAAAACTTGCCATTTTGGGAAAGTTTTTCAAACTCCTCTTTTTGATTCAAAAATGCCTCAAATGAGAAAACTTTGGTCATGAAAGTTGTATAATGGATCCTCCCATTTTCAAAAAGTACAAGAACTCATTCTAATTCATTTTGGATCAAAAGTTATGGTTTGTCAAAGTTGGATAAAATCATTGAAATTTCACTTTTGCACCAAAAGAGGAAAGTTGCAAAACTTCTTGCCAAGGCCAATTATGACTTCAAATCAACTTCTAAGCATTACACCAGCATAATACATGACTTAAAAATCATAATGCACCAAATAATCTCCAAGTTTCATGCCTTATGCTTCAAGAAATCACAAAGGGGCCAAAGTTGTACCAATTTGCAAAATGACCCAAAGCTTCTCATCCACTTGCCTCAGTTCACAAAATATGATCCATAAGCAATCCTTGATCTCAGCTGAACCAAGCCATGCCCCTAAACCAGCCTGCCATGACCCATACCTCAAAGGACACCTAACATTGAATTTTGGCAAAAGGGACCATACCAATCAACATAGGCCAGCAACAACTCTCTGACCTATCCCAACTGGATACATGGACCAAAAGCAACTAAACACAACACACAACACAGCCTGAGCTCTCCCACAAGTCAGCATTCTCAAAAACCTCTCTTTATGCATTTTTCTTCGAATCTCAATACACAAGCCAAAAACATCAAAACAAACTTCATAGAATCACTCACCATAATCCTCTGATCATTTCCCAACCATCATTTGATCCTGAAACCATCCCAAACAGAAATACGATTTCTCACTCCCCTTGGTCAGAACTTCATCAATCTCACAAACCAGCCACAATACACTCCAAATAAGCCTCAAAGATTCCTCAAGAAGATCATTGGAGCCATTTTGAAGCAAAGACCTGGCCAGAAAGTACCAAAAGTGAAAGCTCCAATTCAGGTGAGCTCAAGAACTTTTTTTCCAGAACTCCCATTTTTAGTTTCTAAATGATTCTTTATGCTTCACAGATCACCATGATATGATTTATTTTGAAAATGAGTGAAAAATGACCATGTATGCTTGTTCTGAAATTTTGCCCGTGAAACTTGATTGCTTCGATTCTTGTTGTTGATGTAATATAAATGATTTTTGTGCCTCGAATCTTGTTTATTGTTGTTCATTAATCATTTCTGGAGAGTTTGATGAAGCTTTGATGCGTATTGAGTGAGATAGAAAAATGGTTGGCCGGAGAAGATGACCGGAACACTGTTCCGGTCATCTGAAAGTCATTAGGGCTCAGGATTAGGGCTAATGACATAATTAAGTGAGTTTGAATTCCAGCCGTTCGTTTGCGCGCTAAGTCAATTCCCGCTTCCCTGAGTTTAAACCACAGCCCTTGGATTGTTTGACTTTCTCTTTTTTCTTTTTAAATTCATTTTATTTTATTTGTTTCATATTTAACTTGCACGAATTTTTAAAAATAGAAAAATGCATTGAAAAATTCTGATTTTTTTTGTCAAACATTTCATTAATTTTCAGAACCAAAAAATATTTTTAGTTTTATTTTTTGCATTAAAAATTATTTTTAAATCATTTAAATGTTTATTTTTAATTAGTTAATGGAAATTAATTAATTAAAAATGCATTTAGGTATTTAAAAATCACCAAAAAATTCACATTGCATTTTAAAACATTTAGAAACATTATCAAACTCTCAAAACAAATTTCTTTTTGGTTCTTGACCTATCTTGACAATTTTCATTGGAATTAAAGTTGTTTAAAGGCAATATTTTTGTCCAAACTTAGAAAAATTCATTCTGCCTAACCATGAAGAGTTTGATGATGGTTTTTCTTGCATTGCATCCTTCATAGCATGTAGTTTCTAGGGTAAAATTGGTTTGCATTTATCTTCCATTTTCAATTTAATGGGCTTTTTTTCCTTTTGAGATACCTTTTGAGATTCCTTTTTTTCCTTTTTTTGTGATACATGTTGTTCATAAACCCTAATTCTTGCCTTCCTTTGCATCCATCTTTCATTTGCTTGCATTCAAGAACTTGCCATGACATTTTGTGCATCCATATGACATGTAAGACATCTTAGGACACATTAGAATCATGTTTGATCATTGCATCCTTCATTTGCCATCTTGTGCATTCATATCATTTCATAAACTTTCATGAACTTTCATGGTTCAAAATATGCTCCATTGACATCCTTATGCTTGTATGATCATTCTCATCTCTTATTTTGTGTTTGAATCATCTCTTAGCATCATAAACATCATGTTTATGCTTCTGTTTTTGGTTTGCATCCTTTGCATTTTCATTTCATTTCCTTCTTTTGCTAACTTCTCAGGTGGTAAGTTGTTTTGAGATGTGAATTTGCCTTCACTTCTCACAATCTCTTTTCATCTCTTTCATGCCTTCTTTGCTGCATTTTGTATGTGTATTAGAGTGAACTTGCTCATTCATGTTCTCTCCCACTTTCTTCCTTCAAGCAACTTGTCTTCTTAAGTGAAGCAAGTTGTCTTGCTTCTCTCTGTCTCTTTCTCCTTTCATCTGCTTCTCTCCTTGGTGGCTCTTTGAAGATTTCTCCTCTTAAGCCTCACAAACCCTAGGACTTCCAAGCATGATAACATTATAGGATTGTTTAGTCTCCCTTAGACTCTTTCCTTTGAGTTTTCTTTGAGTCTTCTCTTCTCACCTCATAAACAAGGACTAAACCCTAAAGGTTTTAAGGCTTTGTGATTAAGCTTATGCCTGCATCCTTCTATTAGGATGGAGTGTATAACTTTAATCCTAAGTGTTAAACCCTTAATGTATTTAAGTCCTTTAATAAATTCACTTAATAATCATCAAGACATCAAGCTTGTAACTTGGGCCTTGCATTAGGGTTCTAATTCTTCCTTAATTGGTTAAGAAGGACTAACTCTAGTGTTAATGGACAAGTCCCCCTCAAGTTGTCTTACAAACCATTAAATTCACTTCTTAATCTTACCATTAACTAAAATCCACTTAATAAAGGCTTTGTTATGTCATGAGGTTAATCCCTAATCATGTATTAAGTTGAGGAGTCTTCCTCAGCTTAAATGTTCTCATCTATTATCCTTCTATTAGGATGGTGTAATGAGTCCATTAAATTCCTGATTATGGCTTAAACTCATTACTTAACACTAAACAAAATCAACAAAAACATCTAAATAAATACAAGTAGGTTAATGATCTTAATCCTACATCATGGTGATTAAGTGTGAGGTGCTTACTTCACACTTAAGGTATTCTCATTACCCCTAATCAGAGGGAAGATGTGATGAGTTTACTAACCCTTGGTTTAAGCTTAAGCTCATTTTCTTATGACAAATATCCAAAGGCAATAAAAGATTGAAAACACAAAAACAAACAATAATCGTCTCCTCCGGGATTCTTTTCTCATCTCATTCACTCACAAACGAGAACTCGCTTCTTCCGTCTAATGCAAGACAATTTGCACCTGAGCCAGACAGGTCATACACTTGAGCATAGACAAGTAAGCAGTTCACAAGTCAATTTATCTTTCAGTCTCTTTGAGTCAAACTACGGTGTTCTGACTTCCTCATTGCACGAGAGGATACGTAGGCATAACTTAACAGTTATCGAACAAAAGTCTCTGTATATCCCCCCCTCTTCCAGCATTATTCTTTAAGCCTCATAGTCTTGAGCATTTCATTCTTGTTCTTACACTGACACCTCTCTTATACACTTCACATTTCTTTTACACTGACACTTGCATTCTTTTCCAGCTTTGATACATAGATTGCACTGACACTACCCCTTTAAAACACAAATCTTGTAAGCGTGGATCCCGTCGAGTACGGCGGACAATCTGGGTGCTAATACCTTCCCAGGTTATAACCAACCCCCTTTCTCAGTCTCTCTGGTTCGCGACCGTCTTATCCATATCTTTCTAGGTCTATGCAGCATTACCTTTCCTCCGGGATAAAAATGCCTAGCTGGCGACTCTATTCATTCCTTCCTCTTTCGCCGACCATTCGCGTCTGTACCCCTCTTGGGCCTGTGTCATCAGGTGGAAGCGACAGTCCTGGCATCCCAAGCTTGGGCTACCTGTACACACAACTCCATGTTTCCTTTTGTCAAGAAATACAATGACTCAACTACCTCTTCAGCTGATGGTGGAACTTTCAGAGGGTAACCAAATTGTTTTTTAGACAATGAAGGATTGTAGTTTATTCCCCCTTTTTTCCCAGCAAGGGTACATTGGGAAAAGTGCCACAACTAACAATAATCTCTTTGCCTATCAAGTCTCTATTACATCCCCAAGATATGTTGCCTGAGGTTAAGCCCATCAATCTTTTGGACCACTTCCAAGCTTGTTTTAAGTCTTGGAAAGGTCCTGATTTTGGGAGTTGCCTTACAAACCAGTCAGCAAACAAAGGAGAACAACAATTCACATGTCCTTTTCTTTTTTCATTCCTGCAATGGACCCCATAGTATAAATCACCAAGCAATGTAGGCACTGACGATAATAATTTCCATGCCGATTAATCCTTTCTCTCCTGGGAATAAGCTTGTCCCATATACCATCATAGCTAGCAATGCTATGAAATCTGCCCATTTGTTTCCCAATACCATAACATGAGCTTCTGTGATGAGAAACTCCAAAGAAATCTCCTTACCTTGACTGGCTTCTAGCCCCATCTTGAATTTGAGTATACTCAAGTGACAGGCATCAGTTATGTCTTCATATGGAGGGATCCTCTTTGAAGCATAATAAGGCATACCTTCTCTGATAGGAACATTCAGGATGCTGGAAACCTCTTCCAAGGTAGGTGTAATACCTCAAAATTTTCCCTCTCATATCCTCAACATTTTTCATATCATTTAGCATACATAAGTGCACAAAAATAACCAAAAACATTGCATCATGTGTAGCATAGCTGAGGCATAGGTATGTGATCAATGATTGGAGCAACTGAAAGCTATACAAAGGCAACCAAAGGGTCACAAAGCTTCTCAACATTGTGCAAAGGGTTCACAACATCCCACCAGTCTTCATTTGAAGCCACAAGCCATGGAAAGATGTGGTTTGATCAAAGAAGGCAAGCAGTGCAACATCTCCTAATGAAAAAGGCCAAATTAGGGTTTCCTTTCTACTGGGCTTCTCCATGAAATTTTGATTCAAAGTGGATTTCATTGTTTTATATATGATGTCAAGTGCTTAGGGTTCAAGTTTCATCCACAAATTCATTTTTGAAGAGGTTCAATTGGCCAGATGACTGAAAATCAGGGATTTGGGGAAAAGTCAACCATGCTGAAGAAAAAGTCAACTCCTGACTTTTTGAGGTCAAAATCATGAAATTAGGGTTACAAGGATCCTATGGTTCAAATTTGATCAAGAAAGGATGGAGGGATCATGAAAAATCAAGAAGACTAAAACTTACCATTTTTGGAAAATTTGGGTTTCCAAAAATAGCAAGTTTTGGTCATTTTTGCAGCCACTTCAAGAGAGGTTTTTTTTCCAAAATAAGAGGCCTATGAAAATTATACCTTTATCAAATGAAAGAGGGCCTAAGTTTCAAATTCATATGTGGAACTCCTTCATAGGATCAAAATTGAGAGAGATATGATTGTTCAAAGTTTGGGCAAAAACAAGGCAATACAGCAGGCTATGTATCGTAGCATACGGCTTATGAATCGATGCATAAAGGGGCCATGTATCGACGCATAAGCCTATGTATCGATACATACTGAACTCCAAAACACTATGTATCAACGCATGTTGTACATAAAAAGCATATGTATCGACGCATCCGAGTTATGTATCGACACATGCTGTAGAAAAACCAGTTTTTTCTGCATTTTTATGGAATTTCAAGCTGGTTTATGGTTGGTTCATGTTATAAATGCATTTGGCATCAAAAGGAATTTCATATGGGCTGTAATTGGCTGCAAATACCACCACCATAATTGTCATGTATTGAGCAAAACATTGAGGCATCAATCATTGATCAATTGAGTTGCAAACAGGCTGCATTCTCACCATAACAGACCCAAACTTCACCACATAAGAGCACACCCAAGAGTTGCATAACTGAATTTTCCAATCCACCCTCATTGCACCTTACACCTCAAGTTAGAATTGACCATGGTTCTAACTGTTAACCATGATGGTTAACAGTTAACCTGAGATATATAAGGCTTTCTCCAACTGAATTTTGAGAACACACTTCATTTCTACCAAACTTTCATCACAACTTCATCCCTTTTCTCTCTGTTTTCATTCTGATTTTGGAAGCTACATTGCACTAAATCTTCATCAATTCAGTCCCAATCTTCATCTATTCATCTTCATCTTCATCAATTCAGTCTCAATCTTCATTTGTTCTCCATCATCATCATCAAGAGCTTCATTTCCATGGCAGAATTTCATTGAATCTTCCACTTTATACCAATGCACATTGCTGCATTTTTCCTCCATACTCTTGATTCTTGTCTACAACATCACACTTATCATCAAATCATCATCAACATCATGATTTGCAGCTTCTTCATGGATCTAATGGAGTGAAAGATCAAGATTACATTGCTGTAAATTTTCTGCATCTTCATCAATTTCTCAAGATTCTTCATCAACAAAGTGTTTATTTCACTTCATAAAGGACCAAGATCAAGCATAGAAGACCTTGGAACCTCACCTCTGGATTTCTACAACTCTAAACACCACTGAATTTCAGGTTTCATCTTCAATTCCATTGACACGAATTCTGAATTTTTTTTGTTGTTTTATGTTGATATGAGCTCAATAGAAGCAATGCTTGTGCTGGCTAGTTGATAGGCATCTTAGGTGCTTAGATTCAATTCTTAGGTTGATTCTTGTGTGCTTCGATTTGCATTATTCATGAGCCTTAGGAGAAAATCAAGCCTAGATTGATGATGTACCCGAGGAGACGAATCTGTCCATGGCCTTATTTTTCAGTTTGGTAGACATTTGTCCAGACCCCAACCGGAGAGTGATCGAAGAAGATGACCGGAGTTTAGCTCTGGTGACCGGAAAAGTAAGCCTAGCATTAAGTGGGAACATAACACAACCCTTAGATTAGTTTAATCCAATGCTTCAGATTCTACCACCACATTAATGATCATGTGCCAATCATGTGCCATATTTTATGAAGAGTTTTTCAGATCACTATTTGCACCCCAGCATGTTTGGGTCCAACCCAATTCAATTCAACTTTCCACTTCCTGCACCCCTCTTCATTTGCCTTGTTTTCTTTATTTTTCTGTTGTACATAACTTTCAATTTTAATCCAACAAAAATATCAAAACTCATGATAAAATTCCCCAAAAATCACAGAGACTTCCTAACTCATTTTAGAATTTTTCCACACTCTCACTTTCTGATATTTAGCCATTTTCAATTTAATTTCGATTTTCCATTTACTTAGTTTTCTATGGAGTTCTTTCAGCTACACTTCATTTTGTTCATTTTATTTCTCCCACTTCCAGTGATCTTTTTGTCTCATTCTTTTTGTTGTGATTAGAGGACTCATAATAGAACCTGAAATTATTTTTGTCATATTTTTAGGTCCGTTTTATCCATTGTTTTGGAAGCATAGTTTGTGCGAGTTTGGGAACAAATCTTATGTAGATTTAAGTGACCTTTTGACATAGTTAGGTTATGAATTTTTAGGAGATTTTTTAACACAACATTAGATTTAGGTTAGGGAACTTAAGGAATTAATCTCATATTTTTCCAGGACCTTTACCATTTTTTTAGTGCTTTGGATTTATTCGAGTTTTCCATGCAAATCCACCTAGTTTCCACTTAGGGGTTTTAGTGCCATTTAAGACATAGTTTGAGTGTGTTTCTCTTAATCCCTTTAGTTACCTTTGAAGTGATTTAGCTACTGAACTTAGAATCTAGATAGCATATAAGATCCCTTAGGACTTGACTTTAGGCTTAGAAATTCATTAATGCCTTTATTAATTAGCGTGAGTTCTTCATTGAAATTTGCCATGTTGTAATTGTTCTTATCACTTCATCATTCTAATTTTAGGGGAGAAGATGAGGTAATTCTTCTTCATTCCTATCTCTTATACATTTTAATTTTAGTTGTCTTAGCACCTTGGTGCTTTGTTCATAGGTGTCGCTCCCACCGAATGACACCCGGGCCAGAAGGGGTACAGACGCGAACGGTCGGCGAAAGGAGAAGGCGAAGATGAACTGAAAAGAGTCGCCAGCTAGGCATTTTTATCCTGAAGGAAAGGTAATGCTACATAAACCTGGGAAGAGATGGATAAGACGGTTGCGAACCAGAGAAACTGAGAAAGGGGGTTGGTTACAACCTGGGAAGGTATAAGCACCCAGATTGTCCGTCGTACTCGACGGGATCCACGCTTAAAATATTTGTGTTTAAAGGGGTGGTGTCAGTGTTATTCTGTGTGCAAAAGCTGGAAAAGAATGTACAGGTGTCAGTGCAAAAGAGATGTGAAGTGAATTGCTCAGGAATGAGGCTTAAAGAATAATGCTGGAAGAGGGGGAATATACAGAGATTTTTTGTTCGATAACAGTTAAGTTATGCCTACGTATCCTCTCGTGCAATGAGGAAGTAAGAACACCGTAGTTCGACTCAAAGAGACTGAAAGATAAGTTGACTTGTGAACTGCTAGCTTGCCTATGCTCAAATGTATGACCTGTCTGGCTCAGGTGCAAACTGTCTTGCATTAGACGGAAGAAGCAAGTTCTCGTTTGTGAGTGAAGATGATGAGAAAAGAATCCCAAAGGAGACGATTATTGCTTTGTTTTTTGTGTTTTCAATCTTTTATTTCTTTTTTTGTGTTTGTCATAAGTTGATGAGCTTAAGCCTAAACCAAGGGTTAGTAAACTCATCACATCCTCCCTCTGATTAGGGGGTAATGAGAATACCTTAAGTATGAGGTAAACACCTCAAACTTGATTACCATGATGTAGGGTTAAGATCATTAACCTACTTGTGATTATTTAGATGTTTTTGGTATTTTTGTTTAGTGTTAAGTAATGAGTTTAAGCCATAATCAAGGATTTAATGGACTCATTACACCATCCTAATATAAGGATAATAGATGAGAGCATTTAAGCTGAGGAAGATACCTCAACTTAATCCATGATTGGGGATTAACCTCGTGACAAAACAAAGCCTTTATTAAAGTGGATTTTAGTTAATGGTAAGGTTAAGAAATGAATTTTATGGTTTGTAAGACAACTTGAGGGGGACTTGTCCATTAACACTAGGGTTAGTCCTTCTTAACCATTTAAGGAAGAATTAGAACCCTAATGCAAGGCCCAAGTTACAAGTTTATTGTCTTAGTGGTTATTAGATGGATTGATTAAGAGATTTAAACAAATTAAGGGTTTAACATTTAGGATTAAAGTTATACACCCCATCCTAAGAGAAGGATGCAGGCATAATCTTAATCACAAAGCCTTAAAACCTTAAAGGTTTAGTCCCTGATTATGAGATGAGAAGAGAGACACAAAAGATGACACAAAGGTAAAACTAATGGGGGACTAATCAAAACCCTAATTGTTATCATGCTTGGGTGTTCCTAGGGTTTATGAGGCTTGCAAGAGATCTCAAGAAGAGCCACCAAGGAAGAAGCAGATGAAAGGAGGAGAAGCAGAAGAAACAAGCTAACTTACTTCACTTAAGAAGATAAGTTACTTAATGAAAGAAAGTGAAGGAGGAACATGAGTGAGAAAGCTCACTCTAAACAAATGCAAAATGCAGCAATGAATGCATAAGAGGAATGAGATTGTGAGAAGTGAAGGCAAATTCACTTCTCAAAGTACTTACCACCTGAAATGGTTAGCATAAAAGAAAGAATGAAATGAAAATGAGATGTATGTGAAATTCTGTGATCAGGTATGAGATGTCCTATGTGATGTTCCAACACTTGATAGATTTAACCAAAACTTAAAGTGCAAGAAAATTAAACAACACAGTAGTTTGTTAACCCAGTTCAGTGTATAACCACACTTACATCTGGAGGCTACCAAGCCAGGAGGAAATCCACTATAAGTAATATTAATTCTAGACTTAAACCACCCAGTTTAATCTTTCACTTAATATCTACCCAATGCAATTTCTACCTAAGACACTACTTAGATATGAGTACCAACTCACTCCCCCTCAATCACACAGTGATCTTGTTTACAAGTTTAATAAAATTGAAGTCATACTTCAAACAAAACAGCTTGATCTTACTTCACAGTTTCAATCAAGTCACAAATACACTTTTGCTTAAAAGCTCATAAAGTGGTACAATAAAAACAACCTGCTATTAAAACACACAACACCCTATTTTGTCTTATTAAATTCGTTCTCAATTATGAGATATTTTGTTGCTTAAATAAGTGTTTGTATTTTGGGCTTTCTGTAGGTTAATCCAGTCCTAAAACGCATGCAGCTTCCACCTTGAATTAGGGTTTGTTACTTCCTAGATTCTAGGTGATTTAGCTCTTCTGATTATGCTGAAGCCTCATAACAACACTCCCTACAGATGCGCCTTATTCTGTTTTTGTCCATCCATAATTAATTCCAGATAACTCTCCTTAAATTTCTCAGATCAGTTAGTCATTAATTAATTCTGGTAGCAGGTTTGAGATGTCTCAACATCTGTTGGGACATCCTGAAAAACTGAACTTAAATCATTTACACAATGTCCCAATATCTGGTGTGACATCCTGAATTAAGTTCTTATACTCTGTTTGATAATGTCCCAACATCTGATAGGACATTCTGAACTGAATTCAATATTTCTTGTTGGTCAAAAATTCTGCCAATTCTAAACATCTACAAACTCCCCCTTTGGCTAATTTTTGGCTAACATTCTTTTCTGATTTTCAGAGTGCAGCAAAAGTTCTTTTATCAGAGTATAGCATTTCTTTTCTGTTGAATCATGTGTGAAATTACTCCCCCTCAAACATACATGTATTCAGTCTTGTTGCAACAGAAATATTTTACAGATTTAGTTCAGAAGCAAACAGAGATTTTTCATTCATAATCAAACAGCATTATACATTGTTGTTGTTGTTGTTGTTCTCCCCCTTGTTAGACATAAATTTGGGGCCAAAGATACTAATTCAAAATTACAATGCAGAAGCTGTCATTACATAATCCTCACATACAATTTTCACTCAGATTCCTCACAGTCAGTTTCTTCATCTTCCTCAGTCTCCTCATCAGAAGAAGCAGCTTTCTGAGCACTTTCAATCTCCAGCCTTTGGATAATCTCCTCAAGCTTCTGCTTCCTTGCTTCCAGTTCTTTGCAAGTGCTCTTCAGTTCAGCAATCAATGCAGCTTTGGAGATTGGAGACTTTGCAGTTGAAGGACCAGCAGATGTCCCAGAGGGTGCTTCAACATCAGTTGCATGATGACTCAGAAACAGCTTGTAGTGGAAGGCTAGAGGGCTTTCTCTTTTGCACATTGTGTCCTTTTCAGTGAGGATCCCAGGGTACTGACTCAGCACTATTCCACATAGCAAGGAAGGGAAGGCAATTGGCAGCTTTGTGGCAGATGATCCAGCATGCTTCAATGTCTGATCAAAGATGTAAGCTCTATAATCCAGCTTTGTTTGTGTGCCTACAGCATATATGAACCTGCCCAGGCCAGTGGATATTGAGGATGTATGATTGGTAGGTACCCAGTTTGTTGTACCAATCCTGTTCAGCATAGCATATTTCCTTGTCAGCATGCTCACTGAGAGCTTTCCTTTAACTGGCCAAGCCTTGACCTGGTTAGCAGTGATAACTTTGCCGACCTGGTTATCAGTCTTCCCTAACTCATTTGGACCATCAGATTCTCTTCCAAGGTATTGGTTGATGACCTGAGGAGAGAATTCTACACACCTGCCTCTTACAAATACTTTTCTAAAGTCAGCAGACTTACCATTGGCACAATCTTCTTGGAGGTTGACTATGAATTCCTTGACAAGCAGCTCATAGCAGGGAGAGAATTTGGAGACAGTTTTGAAGAGGCCTGCAGAAGAGATGAGATCAATTAACTCTGTGCACTCAAGTGCATTACTGCTCAGCTCTCTTTCAAGTGCTACCCTTCTTTGATAAACAAACTTCCATCTATTCACACTTGAAACATGATGAAAGGAGATGTTGTCCAAGGGAGCTTCTGGAACAGCAGTTGATGACCTTGAGGGTGCTGATTTCTTCTTTGGAGGAGATGTTGGGACATCTTCTTCAACATCTGAATCTGAAGGAGTGACAGCTTTCCTCTTTTGTGTTTGCACCTTGCTCCATTGTTTTGTAGGACCAAAGACAACTTTAGCTTTGTCCTTCTTTGGGGTAGCTTGCTTCTTCTCAGGAATTGCATGTCCTGCATGCATCTTTTCTTTCCTAGTCCTGAGCCTTTTGGCTATGCTAGGTTTTACAGAGGCAATGATTTTTGTATCAGAATCATGCTCTAGGTTCACAACAGGAGGAGATTGAGCAGTCTCCTCTTCAGCTGGTGGATCAACAGAGATGTGCTCTTCAGTTGAGGCCTTGTGCTGGTCCTCAGATGCTTCTTCATCACTATCATTGGAGGCCTTTTTCTGGTCCTCAGATGTTTCAACAGCAGCATCAGATGAGGCCTTTTGCTGGTCCTCAGATGTTTCAACATCTATTGGGACATCCTGTTGAGCAGGAGTGTCATTTGCAGCCTGAGTTTGTTGATCTTCTTGTGGGGCTGACATAGTGTTCAGAGGGATAGATATGCCACTTACCACTCTTTGCTCAGATAGGATCTTGGTTACCAACTCCTTTATGGAGTCATCCACGTATTCATAAGCTTTTGGAGTGTTGTACAATGGTGAAGGTATGCCTTTGGTCTTGCTGAAAACTTGATCTTTTGTTCTTTTTGGAGTTCTTGGCTTTTTAGCATGAGGAACTCTTCCTCTGATTTCGTCCATTGGGGTTGAATCCATGGGTACCACAGAAATGGGGGTTGCATGCACCACATCTTCCTTGTTGAGGATTTCTTCAGAACTGTTAGGGTTTTGAGACATTTTCGAAGGAGGTGGATGAAGAGTTTTAGGGTTGATGAGTTCTGAAAAACAGTTAGAGAATGCAATTCGTTTTTGAGAGTATGATGAGAAGATGGATAGTTGAAAGCAAGCTGATATTTTATAAGTAGCCGTTACTTTGAGACTTTTTAGGAGAGGAATACTCAAGGTGCTTGACCAGACTGGTGTTGCCATCTGGTGCTTATGCCACACAATGTCATATGACAGTTGGCACATCTCCATAACTGCTAAATTTCACATAAGCAGATTCCCAATTTGTCCCTTAGGTTTTCAAATTGAGTAGCATCCAAGGCTTTGGTAAATATATCAGCCAACTGCAGATTTGTAGCTACATGTTCCAATGAAATCACTTTCTCTTCTACAAGATCTCTGATGAAATGATGTCTGATATCAATATGCTTGGTCCTGCTATGTTGGATAGGATTCTTTGATATGTTAATTGCACTTAAGTTGTCACAGTACAATGTCATGACATCTTGTGGGACATTGTACTCAGTGAGCATTTGCTTCATCCAAACCAACTGTGAACAACTGCTTCCAACTGCTATATATTCAGCTTCAGCTGTAGATAAGGATACACAATTTTGTTTCTTACTGAACCAAGAAATCAAATTGTTTCCTAGAAATAAGCATCCTCCTGAAGTGCTTTTTCTGTCATCAGCACTTCCAGCCTAATCAGCATCACAGAACCCAGTGAGAATTGGTTTGCATCCATGAAAGTACATTATGCCATAGTCACAAGTACCATTAACATATTTCAGAATTCTCTTGACTTGGTTAAGATGACTAACTTTTGGTTCAGCTTGATATCTTGCACATACACCTACTGCAAATGCTATGTCTGGTCTGCTAGCAGTCAGATATAACAAGCTTCCAATCATACTTCTGTATAGGCTTTGATCTACATTCTCACCCTTGTCATCTTTAGTTAGCTTTAAATGTGTGGGGGCAGGAGTTCTCTTATGAGTAGCACTGTCCATTCCAAATTTCTTGACTATGTTCTTAGCATACTTGCTTTGGGAAATGAACATGGAGTCCTCCATTTGCTTTATTTGCAGACCAAGAAAGTAGGTTAATTCTCCTACTAGGCTCATTTCAAATTCAGATTCCATCTGGTTGACGAAATGTTTGACCATCCTGTCTGACATCCCACCAAAGACAATGTCATCTACATATATTTGAGCAATCATGACATTTCCTTCTTCATCTTTAACAAACAAGGTTTTGTCAATTCCACCTTTCCTGTACCCTTGCTTGATAAGAAAAGTAGTCAGCCTTTCATACCATGCTCTTGGAGCTTGCTTCAGACCATAAAGAGCCTTCTTTAGTTTGTATACATGATTTGGACAGCTTGGATCAACAAATCCTTTAGGTTGTTCTACATATACCTCTTCATTAAGATAACCATTTAAAAAGGCACTTTTCACATCCATTTGAAATAGCTTGAACTTTAAGATACAAGCAATTCCCAAAAGTAGTCTGATTGATTCAAGCCTTGCTACTGGTGCAAAGGTTTCATCAAAGTTTACTCCTTCAATTTGTGTGTATCCTTGAGCTACAAGTCTAGCTTTGTTCTTTGTAACAACTCCTTTCTCATTTGACTTGTTCTTATACACCCATTTAGTTCCAATCACATTTATGTCATCAGGTCTAGGAACAAGGTTCCACACTTCATTCCTTGTGAATTGACCTAATTCCTCTTGCATAGCACAAATCCAGTATTCATCAGTAAGAGCTTCCTTGATATTTTTAGGTTCTATTTTAGAAACAAAACAGGACCCTGAAATCACTTCTCTTGATCTAGTGCTTACACCTCTGTTGGGATCACCAATTATCAAATCTTTGGGATGATCCTTCTGGATTCTGATGGAGGGAGGTTTGCTGGATTGTTCTGTCCTTGCATCAGTTTGAGTGAAGTCATAATGATCACTCTTTTCTTCAGCTTCAGTCTTGATATCAGCAGATGTTCCAACATCTTCTGGGACATCTGTAGGAGCATCATCAAGTATCACATTTATGGACTCCATGATAACCTTGGTTCTAGAATTAAATACTCTATATGCTCTACTGTTTATAGAGTATCCAAGAAAAATCCCTTTATCACTTTTAGGATCCATTTTTCTTCTTTGCTCCCTATCTGCTAGAATATAACAGTTACTTCCAAACACATGGAAGTACTTAACTGTGGGTTTTCTGCCCTTCCAGACTTCATAGATTGTGGACAAAGTTCCTTTCCTTAGAATAACTCTGTTATGGATGTAACAAGCTGTGTTCATAGCTTCAGCCCAGAAATACAAAGGTAACTTTTTAGCATGGATCATAGCTCTTGCTGATTCTTGAATAGTTCTATTCTTCCTCTCAATAATCCCATTCTGTTGAGGAGTGATTGGTGAAGAATATTCATGATTGATTCCTTCTGAAGAACAGAAATCTAAGAATTTTTGGTTCTCAAATTCTTTTCCATGATCACTTCTTATTCTGATCACACAGCTGGCTTTTTCCCTTTGTATTCTTTGGCATAAGTCTTTGAATACATCAAATACATCAGACTTTTATTTGATGAAATTTATCCATGTATACCTTGAAAATTCATCAACCACCACATAGGCATACCTCTTACCACCAAGGCTCTCAACCTGCATAGGTCCCATAAGATCCATATGCAATAGTTCCAAAACTTTGGAAGTTGTCAGATGTTGGAGCTTTGGATGGGACATCTTGGTTTGCTTGCCTATTTGACATTCACCACATATTTTGCCATCATCAATCTTCAGTTTAGGAATACCTCTTACAGCATCCATAGATATGATCTTCTTTATGCCTCTGAAATGAAGATGACCTAGTCTTTGGTGCCATAGTTTCACTTCTTCTTCTTTGGCTAAAGAGCAAGTTGAAGTGAGACTGAAGTCTTGAGGTTCCCACATGTAACAGTTGTCTTTAGATCTGGCTCCTCTCATGACAACCTCTTATTCTTTGTTAGACACTATGCATTCAGTTTTGGTAAAGTTTACATTGTACCCTTGATCACATAATTGACTTATGCTGATCAGGTTAGCAGTTAAACCTTTAACCAGCAGCACATCATTTAGTCTTGGTACATCTTGACAGTCCAAGGTCCTAACTCCCTTTATTTCTCCTTTAGCTCCATCTCCAAAGGTTACATATCTGGATGAATGTGACTTTAAGTCTACTAGCAGATTTTTCAATCCAGTCATGTGTCTTGAACATCCACTGTCAAAGTACCAGTCTTCTTTGGCTGATACTCTTAGTGATGTATGTGCTATATATGCAACACCTTTCTTTGACCATTTGAGTTGAGATTTCTTTTGATACCTCTGCCCTGTGTAATATTCATCAGTAGAGCTCCAAGGTTGTTTGTTGATCTTGTTCTTGGGTATGTAACTTTGATCAGCATGAAGACTAGCTTTTGGTCTCCATACCTTCTTGATGACCTCTGTCTTCTGCTTAGGAGGTTGCTGATCTCTTTGATGTCTATGCAGCACTTTCTTGGTAACTTCTATTTTCTGCTTAGGAGGTTGCTGATACATCTGATTTGGATATCCATGCAACTTATAGCAATGAGGTTTGATATGTCCAAATCTTCCACAATGATGACATCTCCATCTTTGATATTTCTTCTTCATTTTGTTCTTTTCAGAATGTTGAGACATCTGTTGGAACATTATGTTTGACTTTGTGTTCTTTTCATGATGTTGAAGCTTCTGTTGGGACATCTTGTTTGACTGTATGGATTTTGAAGTAGTTTTGCTTGAGCTAGCTTCATCCTTATGAACTCTGTTAAATCCCAGTCCACTTTTATCCCCTGAATGCTTATTGTTGTTGAGAATAACATCCAGTGTACTTGAGCTACTGTTCAGCATTCTAACAGATTTGGACATGTGTTCCAACTTGGAGTTGAGAAGACTTACTTCACTTTTCAAGGTGTCAATGATCTCTTGATCACTTGCTTTTTCATTCTTTAGTGCCTCATTCTGCTTCTTTAGCTTTATAATCTCACTGCATATTTCAGTGTTTCTTTTGAATAATTCTTTGTATGCTTGCTCAAGTTCTTCAAAAGTAAGCTCCCCATCACTGGATTCACTTTCAGATTCACATAATCCAGCTAGAGTAGTGATATGCTTAGCTGATTCTTCTTCTGAATCACCTCCTGAGTCTTCATCAGACCAGGTTACAGAGAGTCCTTTCTTTTGATTTTTAAGTAGGTAGGACATTCATTCCTGATGTGTCCATATCCTTCACATCCATGGCATTTAATTCTTTTTTCTTGACTGGTCTTTTCATCATAATTTGACCTTCTATTAGCATCATAAGGTCTTTTGTTCTCAGAAAATTTTGTGTATCTTCCACTAGGTTTGGATTTGTCTTCCATCTTTCTGAGAATCTGTTTGAATTGTCTTCCAAGCATAGCAATGTTGTCTGATAAGCTTTCACCAGTTTCTGCTTCATCATTTTCTTCTTCTTCATTAGTATTTGTTACCAAGGCTATGCTTTTGTTCTACTTTACATTTGTGTCATTCATTCCCATCTCAAATGTTTGAAGGGAACCAATGAGCTCTTCAATTTTCATTGTGCATATGTCTTGAGCTTCTTCTATTGATGTGACTTTCATGTCAAATCTTTTTGGCAAAGATCTGAGAATCTTTCTTACAAGCTTTTCATCAGTCATCTTTTCTCCCAAGGCTCCAGAAGTATTGGCTATTTCTAAGATGTTCATGTAGAATTCATGAATTGTCTCATCTTCCTTCATTCTCAAGTTTTCAAACTTGGTGGTGAGAAGTTGAAGTCTTGACATTTTTACCTTTGATGTTCCTTCATGAGTTGTTTTGAGAGTGTCCCAAACATCTTTGGCCAGCTCACAGTGATGCACAAGTCTAAAGATGTTCCTATCAATGCCATTGAATAAAGCATTTAAGGCCTTGGAGTTGCCTAGTGCTGAATCTTCTTCCTCCTTACTCCATTCTTCTTCAGGTTTCAACACTTTTGATCCATCTTTGGTGTCTTGGACAGGATGTTCCCATCCAATGTTGACTGCTCTCCAGGCCCTGTTGTCAAGTGATCTTAAGAATGCAATCATTCTTGGTTTCCAGTAGTCATAATTAGATCCATCCAGTATAGGTGGTCTATTAACTGATCCTATATCTCTGTCCATGTTTCCAGAATTTGTATTCCCTAGATCTCACCCAGTATAAACAGGCAGGGTGCCTGCTCTGATGCCAATTGAAATTCTGTGATCAGGTATGAGATGTCCTATGAGATGTTCCAACACTTGACAGATTTAACCAAAACTTAAAGTGCAAGAAAATTAAACAACACAGTAGTTTGTTAACCCAGTTCAGTGTATAACCACACTTACATCTGGAGGCTACCAAGCCAGGAGGAAATCCACTATAAGTAATATTAATTCTAGACTTAAACCACCCAGTTTAATCTTTCACTTAATATCTACCCAATGCAATTTCTACCTAAGACACTACTTAGATATGAGTACCAACTCACTCCCCCTCAATCACACAGTGATCTTGTTTACAAGTTTAATAAAATTGAAGTCATACTTCAAACAAAACAGCTTGATCTTACTTCACAGTTTCAATCAAGTCACAAATACACTTTTGCTTAAAAGCTCATAAAGTGGTACAATAAAAACAACCTGCTATTAAAACACACAACACCCTATTTTGTCTTATTAAATTCGTTCTCAATTATGAGATATTCTGTTGCTTAAATAAGTGTTTGTATTTTGGGCTTTCTGTAGGTTAATCCAGTCCTAAAACGCATGCAGCTTCCACCTTGAATTAGGGTTTGTTACTTCCTAGATTCTAGGTGATTTAGTTCTTCTGATTATGCTGAAGCCTCATAACAACACTCCCTACAGATGCGCCTTATTCTGTTTTTGTCCATCCATAATTAATTCCAGATAACTCTCCTTAAATTTCTCAGATCAGTTAGTCATTAATTAATTCTGGTAGCAGGTTTGAGATGTCTCAACATCTGTTGGGACATCCTGAAAAACTGAACTTAAATCATTTACACAATGTCCCAACATCTGGTGTGACATCCTGAATTAAGTTCTTATACTCTGTTTGATAATGTCCCAACATCTGATAGGACATTCTGAACTGAATTCAATATTTCTTGTTGGTCAAAAATTCTGCCAATTCTAAACATCTACAGTATGCAAAGATGCAAACCAAAACCAGAAGCATGTTCATGATGTAAATGATGCTAAGAGATGGTGCAAATGTATGTCAAGTGCAATGGATGATCATACAAAGGATGGGAATGCAAATGAAGCATAAAGGAAGCATGAAAGCTCATGAATGTTCATGGGATGTAATGAATGCATATCATGGCAAATGGATGAAGAAATGATCAAGCATGATTCTAATGTGTCCTATGATGTCTTATATGTCATGTGGATGCAAGAAATGTCATGGCAAGCTCTTATATGAATGATTATGCAAGATGTATGCAAAGGAAGATGAGAAAATATGGTTTTCATAAAACATGAGATGCAAAACTCAAAAACAAAAGCAAATGACAAGATAAAAAAATTGAAAATGCAATCAAAAGAACCTTAAGTCCATGTGATATCACACCCCAAAGGAGGAGACCTAACTCTTAACCTAATGAAAGTTATGATTTTTCTAAGTTATCTAGGGTTTTAAGGTACCTAAAGGGAAAAAATGCAAATCAAATCAAAAATGCAGAAGAAATTTGTGACAAAAATATGCTAGAAACTAAATGTCAAATGAAGATCAATGCAAAAAGAATCATTGTCATACCATTCTTGGTTAGGCAGAAAATAATTCTTGAAGTTAGGGTTCTAAAATAGGAATTTTATGAACCCTAAATTCAAGAAAATTATCAAAGATAGTTCAAAACCAAAAAGAAATTTGTGTAGATGGTATGACAATGTCTATAAATGTTTAAGGATGCAATATGAATTTTTTTGGGATTTTTAGAAATCTAAATGATATTTTAATTAATTAATTCTCATTAATTAATTAAAATAAACATTTAAATGTTTTAAAAATGATTTTTTAATGCAAAAACTAAAAATAAAAATATTTTTGGGTTGAGAAAATTATTTAAATGCAAAATGCAGAAGAATATATTTTTTGGAATTTTTTAGCTATGTTAAATAAATGGTATAAGATAAAATGAGAAAAATGAAATAAAAATTAATTAAAACAGAAGTATGATGATCCGGTGGTTCACAATGATTCTGGGGAAATCTAGGTTGACTTGGCGCGTGACCCTACGGCCTGAATTTAAATTTCATTAATCCTAATTAATTAATTATTAAACCCTAATTAAAATTAATGAGGTGATCTCAGCAACACAAACACGCGCGGGAAGCTTAAATCAACGGCCTACATTCAAATGAAACCCTAAACCTAATTAAAACATTAATGACTTTCAGGTCACCGGAGAAGAGCTCCGGTCGTCTTCTCCGGTGACACCCTCACCTGAAAATTTCCAACTTCCTCCCTAGGCTATTTCTGGAGCTCTAAAGCTCCAGATCAACTCCCCTCACTCCCCTAAACTCAAACCCATCCTCAAATCACATTTATTCCTCATCAAACTCATGATTCGAGGAAAAGATCAAAAATGGTGAAACTTTCAGAACATGCATACAGGCTCATTTCTCAACCATTCTTAAAAATAAACACATCATGGTGATCAGCAAAGCATGAAGATCAATCTAAACACTTAAAATAACATTTCTGGAAAAATGTTTGAAGAAGCTACTTGAGCTTGAGCTTCCTCAGTTTGGAGCTTTCAGGCTGCTTCTCTTGTGCAAGCTGACTCCAATGACCTTCCTGAAGGAGCTTTGATACTTGGAAGACCTTGAGAGTGGCTGGTTTATGAGATTGCACCTCAACTGGCTGAGAATCGTGTTTTGTTTATGGTGTGTTTCTGGATGTTTTTGTGGTTGCTTTGTGATCAGTGAGTGATTTTGAGATGAATGGTGGAATTGGCTTTGAGTTTGAGTAAGTGAGCTGAGAGATTCGAAGGAAAATGCAAGAGGGAGAGATTTTGGGAACTTGAGGATTCTCTGGTTTTTGCTTGCAATGTTGTGTGTTATGATCAGCATTTGGTCCACATATCATGTTGTGATAGGTCAGAGAAGTGGTTGTGGCCTATGGTGATTGGTATGGGGCTTCTTGCAAAAAGTCACCAACTTGTGTACTTGAGGTATGGGCAATGGTGTAGCTGACCTTTTGGCATGTCCTGGTGCAGCTGAGTTCAAGGATGTCCACAAAATCAATCTTGAGGCAATTCAGCAAGTTGAAGCAAAGTTATGGGGTGTTTTGCAATTATGTGAAGTTTTGGCTCCTTTGAGAATTCTTGATGTTCAAGGCATGAAATCTTGCAATTCTTTAGGCAATTCTGATCTAAAGGCAATGCACTATGATTTTATGATACATTGAAGTGTGTTTGAAGTCACAAAAAGCCTTGGCAAGTGGTTTTGCAAAGAATCCCTTTTGGTGCATTCTTGAAAATTATGGGATTTTTGCCAACTTTGACAAGCCACATCTTGAGTTCCAAAATGAATTAGATCTTGTTCTTGTACTTTTTGAAAAGGGAATGATCCAATCTGCAACTTTCATGACCAACAATTTTTCATTTGAAGCATTTTTGGTTGAGAAAGAGGAGGTTGAAAAACTTTCCCAAAATGGAAAGTTTACATTACAAGTCAATTCCATTTTTGGCAACTTTTGGTTTAGCTCACTTTTCTTCAATTTTGTGAACTTCTAAGCACTTAAATGATTAAATAAAGATCATATAACTTCAATTTGATGAAAAATCCACTTTGGTTCCATGTTGGGGGGCCTCAAATGCCCTGATTTTGCTCTGACTTGCTCAAGAAGTTACCCAGTGATCAGATGACTTACACAATGAATTTCTTCATAAAAATTGGTACACATGATCCTTATAACATATTGAGACCATTAGAAAAAAGAATGACCAAAAAATTTGGAGTTATGGCCTCTGAAACCAAAACCCTGATTTCAGGTCATCTGTGTAGTGAAACCCTAGCTCTGCCTCCATGCTTTCCAAGTTCTTGTGATTCTTTGACTTCCTTGATCTTTGAGGGATATAAGATGATGATTGAATATACATGGACCCTCTTGAGATGATTGAAGACCTTTGGAGTGGCTCAGATGGATCCTTGGATTGCTCAGATCACAAACCCTAGATGCAGATGAACTTGACCTAATGCAGTGAAACAAAAATGCAATATGAGATGATATGCTTAAACTAATGCAAATATGAAAGATCACAAGCCATGGTGTGAAATTAGTGAGGGCAAATTTGGGGTGTTTACAGCTGCCCCTATTCAAACATGAGTTAGCTGTGCAGGACGTAAGCGACGAGCTTAACAGACGAACAAGATAACTTGTGGTTGAATACAAAAGACAGTCCGAAATTTGTACTCACTGGGGAGAAGAAGAAAAGGGATATAAATTGTAAAAGGAAAGTATAGTATGATTATCAAATGAAGGCGATGGAGGAAGACCATCGAGCAGAGGACGACTGCTGGGGATAAAGCAATGACGGGGACGACCGACATGCTGGGGACATAAAACGGTAAATAAGCAATGACGGGGACGGCCGACTAGCTGGGGAAATAAAGAAATTATGATGGGGACGGCCATCAAGTAAAGAAATAAAACTCTTTGGGGATTAAAGTAAAGGAAATGATGGGGACGGCCATCAGGTTTGCAAAGTGAAGATAAACAACGATGGGGATGACCATCAGTTCAAAGAATAAAAGAAATAAATGATGAGGTACGGTCATCAAAGGTGAAAGACGATCACCTAGCAGGGGACGGCTGCTCTTTATCACGACATAGGACGAATGTCGGATAGAAAAGGTCGATGATGGGGACGGCCATCGGATAAGCATGATGAAGGACAATCATCAAGAGGTGAAGGACGATCACCTAGCAGGGTACGGCTGCTCTCGGGGTTTATCATGACATAGGACGAATGTCAGATAACGAGATCAACGATAGGGACGGCCATCGGATAAAATGATGAAGGACGATCACCTAGCAGGGGACGGCTGCTCTGTTGGGGATAAGGATGAGGAACGGTCATCCATAGGTGAAGGACGATCACCCGGCAGGGTACGGCTGCCGAAAATATCACGACATAGGACGAATGCCGGATAAAAAAGGGTTCCAATAATGGAGACTCCGTTGGGGGAAGGATGAGGGACGGTCATCCAAAGGTGAAGGACGATCACCTAGCAGGGTACGGCTTCCGAAAGTATCATGACATAGGACGAATGTCAGATGACAGAAAGATTACTTTACTGGGGAATGGTAAACACGGACGAGTGCTTACTCCTTAAGAAGAAAAGGTATAAGTGTTTGACATTGTGTATAGATTAAAGATGCGGACGAGCATCCTTAAGACTGTGATACGGACGAGTATCGGTAGAAACAACGCTGACGCATGTTCAGAGATGATGATACGGACGAGTATCAACTGGTTAACAAAGAACACGGACGAGTGTCGACTCTGAGGGGAAATAAGTGTGTATACAAGATACGGACGAGTATTTGTATGAGTAAAAATAAGCATTGTGAATCAAGAGCAAGACACGGACGGGTGTTCGGCTTGCTAGGGAGATGTGACATGGACGAGTGTCAAAAGGAAAAGTGTATAAGTTATGAACTTATGAGTGTAAAAGGTATTTTGACAATCTGTGGTGATAGGATGACACGGACGGGTGTCAACAAGAGTGTATTATAATAAGTGTTTGGTTTGAAATAAATGTTTGGGGTAATCATGCTGGGGAATGGTGATACGGACGAGTGTCAAGAGTGTATATAAGTATCTGTTTGTGGTTTATCTGCGAGGAATGATATGACACAGACGGGTGTCGAAAGAGCATATATGAACGTGTATTTGTGAGTGCAAAGGGGACGCTTTAGCTTTCTGTGGGGATGTTGAGACGTCTTTTGTATATTGCTTGATGAAGTGTTGTTGGTATTTACAGGTGACGGGTTCGAACCTGACTTGTGATCATGAAATATGTTTGATTTTACTGTAATTCTCCGTATTAGACGGAATGCTACGCTTTTGTGGTGATTTATGATGCGAATGCTATGATTATGCGAAAGATACCGATCCATGATTCGGATCCCGCCGCTTGTGGGGATCTCTGGCTGATCTCCTTGAAAGGATATCCCAGCTGTGGATGAGATCGTTGGTAGATCTTGATAAGATGTATGGCTCTGCTTGGGGGACTAGATCACTGATAGATCTATCCGGTAATGGGATAACCCAGCTGGGGATAAGAAAGCTTTCGTCGCTTTGTTGTGTGAGAACTTCAGATATTGCTCTTCTGGGAGAGGTTGGAGCTCTGTGGGGAGATGGTTCCCTGTCTTTGCTAGAGATGAGAGATATGGCACTCTGTTGGGGAGAAAAAAAGGTCACTGGATGATTCTCCTAGAGTTTTCTCTGAGGATCCTGCTGAGGATGAGGAGACTTGACAACTCAGCTGGGGAAATAAGCATTTATTGATGCTGCTTTGAAGAAATTGTGTTGGAGAAGTGGTGCTTTGGCAACCTTGTTGGGGAAATGTATTCCAGATACTGCAATCCTGTTAAGACAAAGAAACGCACCAGTATCCCGAGGTATCCCTTATCAGATTCCGTCATAGGAGTTAGATATTCCTGGAAAATATATTTCTTGCAAGCATGTGATTAAAAAGGCACATCTGTTTTTATGCAAACGTTATATCAAGGATATTAGATGTTTTTTTTTTTTTTTTTTGCAAATGAAGTAAAATGTACAAGACGAAGTGTGACTGAAAATCTAATTTTATTAATCCAGGTGCCCTGAATTGGCCAATACAGTCAAAGAAACAAATCCCCTGAAATGAGGAGATTGTTATAAAATTGAGAAAAGTAAAGGTGCTGGCAATGTTGACGACGCTTCAGTGAGCTTCCTTTTGCTATGACCCGTATGACCTTGACGTTCTTCTCATCTTGCTTTCTGAAGAGAGTTGATTATGACCGATGCTTTAACCTTTCGAAGCTTGCCATGTTGTAAGTGATACAGACGAATTCAGAATACAGTTGTTCGCTTATTCCCTTATTTTGCGTGGATCGCCCTTTCGGGTTTTCAATCCACCGGGATACCCATTTTGGCCTGAGTTGTCCAATGCGGCTTTTCAACTCAGCGGGTGTATTTTTTTTCAATTTTCCCTTATTTTTGCCCGAGTCCTTTATTCTGTTTTTGACTCGCCGGGATGCCCTATTTTTTCCTGGACTTACATTCTGATTTTATGTCCAACGGGTCATTTTATGCGAAGTATTTTTTAACTGCATCTGAATTCACAGGGGACAGGAAATCTTCACCATCCATAGTAGTGAGCATCAGTGCTCCACCAGAGAAAACCTTCTTCACTATGAATGGACCATCGTAATTCGGAGTCCACTTGCCCCTGTGGTTTGTATGAGGAGGAAGGAGCCTTTTTAGCACAAGATCTCCTACTTGGTATTCCCGAAGCCTGACTTTCTGATCGAAGGCTTTCTTCATTCTTTTCTGATATAGCTGCCCATGACAGATTGCAGCTAATCTCTTTTCTTCGATCAGATTCAGTTGATTGTACCGAGATCGGACCCATTCTGCTTCGTTCAACTTGACATCCATCAATACCCGTAAGAAGGGTAATTCAACTTCAATAGGTAAGACAGCTTCCATACCATACACAAGTTGATAAGGTGTTGCCCCATTGGATGTTCTGATTGAGGTACGGTACCCATGCAAGGAAAATGGTAGCATTTCATGCCAGTCTTTGTAAGTTACTGTCATCTTTTGCACAATCTTCTTGATATTCTTGTTAGCTGCCTCAACAGCGCCATTCATCTTTGGCTTGTAAGGAGAAGAGTTGTGATGTTGAATTTTGAAGTCCCGGCACAGTTCTGCCATCATTTTGTTGTTCAAATTGGAACCATTATCAGTAATGATTCGCTCGGGTACTCCATATCGACAGATGATGTCTCTCTTTAGGAATCTGGCTACCACTTGTCTGGTGACGTTTGCATATGAAGCTGCTTCAACCCACTTGGTGAAGTAATCAATGGCTACCAGGATGAATCTGTGGCCATTTGAAGCAGTCGGTTCAATCTTTCTGATCATGTCAATGCCCCACATGGCAAAGGGCCAAGGTGAGGACATCACATTCAAAGGATTTTGAGGCACATGCATTTTTTCTGCATAAATCTGGCATTTATGGCACTTTCTGGCATAGGCACAACAGTCTGCATCCATTGTGATCCAGTAGTAGCCTGATCTTAACAATTTCTTTGCCATTGCATGTCCTCCAGCATGGGTACTGAAGGATCCTTCATGCACCTCGTGCATTAGCAATTCTGCTTCTTTCTTATCAACACATATGAGAAGCACCATGTCAAAATTCCTCTTGTATAACGAACCATCGGCATTCAAGAAGAAACTACCAGCCAGCCTTCTTAATGTCTTCTTGTCATTGGGTGATGCCCTAGGTGGGTATGTTTGATCCTCTAAGAAGCATTTGATGTCATGGAACCAAGGCTTGTCATCTTTAGCAATGTCCACAGAGAATACGTACGCTGGTCGGTCTAGTCTGGATACCGAAATCCGAGGCACATAATTGGCAGTCTGAACCTTGATCATGGATGAAATGGTAGCTAGAGCATCTGCGAACTGATTTTCGTCTCGAGGGATGTACTCAAGCTTGATTGTTGTGAATAAAGTCAATAATCTCCTCGTATAGTCACGGTATGGAATCAGATGCTCTTGGTGAGTGTACCATTTGTCGTTGGTTTGATTGATTACCAGAGCTGAATCTCCGAACAGAGTTAACGTCTTGATCCTGAGGTCAATGGCTTCCTCAAGACCCATGATACAAGCTTCGTATTCAGCTTCGTTGTTAGTGCAAGCAAAGGTGAGTTTTGCAGAGAAAGGCATATGAACTCCTTTAGGTGTAATGAGCACTGCACCAACTCCACGACCATTCATGTTAACAGCCCCATCAAACATCATTGTCCACTCTTCTTTTGGGTCAGGCCCTTCAGTGTGAACAGGCTCTTCATGATCTTTTGCTTTCAGGAACATGATGTCTTCATCAGGGAAGTCAAATCTCATTGGCTGGTAATCATCAATGGGTTGCTCAGCCAGATAGTCAGACAGTACACTGCCTTTGATGGCCTTTTGAGATATGTACTGAATGTCATACTCTGTCAGAATCATTTGCCATCTTGCAAACCTTCCGATAAGTGTTGGCTTCTCAAATATGTACTTAACTGGATTCATCTTTGAGATCAACAAGGTAGTGTGGGTCAACATATACTGCCTTAGTCGGCGAGCAGCCCACACTAAAGCACAGTAAGTTTTCTCGAGCAGTGAATAACGTTGTTCACAGTCGGTAAACTTTTTGCTTAGGTAGTATATTGCATACTCTTTTCGACCAGACTCATCATGCTGGCCCAACACACACCCCATTGACCCTTCTAATACTGTCAGGTACATTATTAGAGGTCTTCCTTCAATTGGAGGCATAAGGATTAGAGGTTCTTGTAAGTACCCCTTGATTTTGTCAAAAGCATTCTGGCAGTCTTCATTCCACCTGACTGTTTGCTCTTTTCTTAATAATTTGAACAGGGGCTCACAGGTTGCAGTGAGGTGAGATATGAACCTTGAAATGTAGTTCAATCTACCTAAGAAACCCCGAACTTCTTTTTCAGTCTTAGGCGCAGGCATCTCTTGAATGGCTTTGACTTTGTCAGGGTCAACTTCAATTCCCTTTTCACTTACAATAAACCCCAGCAGCTTACCGGACCGTACCCCAAATGTGCATTTGTTGGGGTTTAGCTTCAGCTGATACTTCCTCAGACGCTTGAACAGCTTTAACAAATTTACCAGATGGTCTTCTTCTGTGAGGGAATTGGCAATCATGTTATCCACATAACATTCAATTTCTTTGTGGATCATGTCATGGAATAATGTTACCATAGCCCGTTGATAAGTGGCACCAGCATTCTTCAGTCCAAATGCCATCACCTTATAACAAAATGTGCCACAGGGTGTGATGAAATTAGTCTTCTCCATGTCTTCAGGTGACATCTTGATCTGATTATATCCTGAAAATCCATCCATGAAGGAGAATACCGAGAACAGAGTTGTATTGTCGACCAATACATCAATGTGATGTAAAGGGAAATCATCTTTCGGGCTAGCTCTGTTCAGATCCCGGTAATCCATACACATCCATACTTTGCCATCCTTCTTAGGCACAGGTACAATGTTAGCAACCCACGGCGGGTAACTAGTTACAGTAAGGAAACCAGCGTCCCACTGTTTTTGTACCTCTTCTTTTATCTTCATGGCCATATCCGGACGAGTACGGCGCAACTTTTGACTCACTGGAGGACAGTCTTCCTTCAAAGGCAGCTTGTGCACAACGATGTCAGTATCTAGACCTGGCATGTCTTGATAGGACCAAGCAAAGACATCAACATACTCTCGAAGCATGTCAATAAGTTGTTCTTTCACTGAATCTTGCAGACGGGCCCCGATCTTCACTTCTTTCAAGTCTTCTTTTGTACCAAGATTAACTATCTCAACTTCCTCTTGATGAGGAGTGATCACTTTCTCCTCTTGCATTAGCAGTCTGGCTAGCTCTTCAGGTAGCTCATAATCTTCTTCAACCCCTTCATCGGCTTGATTAATCGGATTGTTGAATTCATACAAAGTCATAGCAGTGCGGTTGTCGGTGCAGTCTGGAGGGCACTCTCTGCAAGGGTTTAGATTTGTTCATTTTAGTGATCAGTTTTATCTTGCTTAGAAAAAGTGAAAATGAAGTTATTATTTTGAAAACATTACCATTTTATTATTTTGTACAAAAAATGAAAAATGAAAAACAGTGAGCGAAAAAAGAAGATTTGTTTGCAAAAGATGTCTTGATATTCATTAATTGATCGTTTTCACAAAATACAAGATGGCCCGATTACAAAATGAGTCCTGACACCTTGGGCAAGGTGCAGGACTTAATGCATGCTTAAAAGACAGGAAATAATATTTACTCTGCAGGAGTAACTCTTATAATTTCCTGGGAAGACCAATTAGAAACTTGGTTCCCCGGGATCCTTGGACGTATCCAGTTTTCCAGGTTGAGTTCGTCTTCTTCCTCGTCTTTCAGACTGTTCACAGCATCCGGGGTAAGCATTCCCCCACTGACAAATTTGGGCTCCGTTGCAGCCTCTGGTTGATCTTGTCGAGTTGGTCTGTAACCCAACCTGAATTTGTCTTCTTTCTTTTCTACTGGCAGCAGCTTGCCCCAACCCTGAGCGGTACCCTCTTCAACAACCATCCGGGCTTGTTGATATGAAGTGATGAAAGTTCCAGACACAGCAGTTGCTTCATTGATGTTAAGGGCCTCAAACCCCTGACTCATAGTCTCATGGATCTCCCCATCCATCTCTATATACTTGTAAGTAGCCAGCTAGCTAACGAAAATGTCTTCCTCCCCGCAGATTGTGATGATTTGGCCTTCCCACTCAAATTTTAATTTCTGGTGAAGGGTAGATGTAACAGCGCCAGCGGCGTGAATCCAGGGTCTACCCAACAAACAGTTGTAGGCCGGCTGTATGTCCATCACGAAGAAATTAGTTTTAAAGATTTGTGGGCCAATCATCACAGGTAAATCAATCTCTCCAAGCACTGATCTCTTAGAGCCATCAAACGCTCTCACCACCAAATTACTTGGACGCAATGCCAAACCATCATATTCCAACTTCACCAATGCTTTCTTTGGGAGGACATTGAGTGAGGACCCAGTGTCTACCAGCACATGAGAAAGAACAGCACCTTTGCATTCTAAGGTGATATGTAAAGCCTTGTTATGATTGCGTCCCTCCGTCGTTAAATCAGCATCTGTGAAGCCCAATCCATGACTGGTGTTAACATTCGCAACCACCGTTTCCAGCTGATTAACCGTAATCTCTTCCGGCACGTAGGCTGCGTGCAGGACCTTCAAAAGTGCATTCCTATGGGCTTCGGAACACATTAACAATGATAATATAGAGATTTTGGAGGGTATCTGATGAAGTTGGTCCACCACTTTGTAATCCCTCTTTTTGATTATTCTCATGAACTCGTCCACCTCTTGTTCAAAATTTGTCTTCGGAGTTTCTTTAACACTTGGCTCTTCAAGTACCACACTCTTCCCTTTTGCCTTAGCAGCAGCTTCTGCTTCAGCATTGGGTCTCGGTGTTTGTGAGGCAATAAGGCGTCCGCTTCTGGTGAAGCCTCCGCCTCCCCTAACATTGTCAACTTGTGGTGAAGAGGTTGATGAATCTAGAGTGATCTTCTTTCCGTCGCAGTAGAGATCATAGCCGTAGTGCCAAGGTATGGCATTACTGCTTTCATAAGGAATGGGTCCAGGTACCGTAATGGTGACCGGACTGATTGCTGCAGCGGAAGGAACTGTGAAGGTATGCGGGTCATAATAGATTGTGACTGGAGATCTGACAAGAGGTGTTGCAGTTTGTTGTTGAAAATTGTTGTTGGGATGAACAGCTGCCGGGTCATAATAAATTGTGACCGTTGAGACATCTTCGTTAGAGTTTGTTGGTGTTGTAGGCGATTCCGTTAATAAGATGGGTGTTGATGATGTAGAAGTAATTGTTGTTGAACTTTGGTTTGTTGAAATAATGGATGGAGTGATTGTCGGGGTTGTGGATGAATCAGTGGGAGTGATAGTTGTTGCAGTTGCAGGAGGATTTGTCGTTGCTGAAGAAAGAGTTGTTGATGTTGTAGGAGCCGTTGTGGTAATTTGCAAAATTCCATCTTTGATAAGGCCATCTATGTCAAGCCTTAGCTTCTCACAACCATTAATAGCAGTCTTGCAAGATTCGTAGAAGGCCTGACAACCTGGGAACACTTGGCATCTTAAGAGTTGAGCTTTGACTTCTGCCAGCGGTGTCCGAATCTGTGCAACATTATCAATCAGTGCAGATGGTTGGTCCTCTTCTTCTATGGCATTAATTCTGGGCCCACCATGATTAGGCATAGGATTTCTGTTAACATTTGGAGGAGGTGCAAAGTTGAGAGCTTTGGAATCGACCAAATCCTGAACCTTCATCTGCAAGGCTCTACACTTCTCAGTATTGTGACCAGGTGCGTTGGAGTGGAAGGCACACCTAGCATTAGCATAATAATTCTTCGGGAGGTTGAGAGGATCTGGTGGAGCCAACGTCCTTAACTCAACCAGGTTGAGCTTCAGGAGTTGTGGCAGTAGAGTGGCATAAGGCATAAGGATAAGATCAATTACCCTATTTGCTTGAGATGGCCTCTGTTGAAAGGGGCGCTGCTGTTGGTTGTTGTTGTTATTGTTGTACGTTCTTTGTTACGGAAAATGATGTTGTTGCTGATAGTGTTGTTGTTGTTGTTGTTGAGGAAAAAGTGGTTGTAGTGGAGCTGGAGTCGGGATAGTGACAGCTGCTATTGATCTGTGAGAATATTGGGGTCTGCCCTTGCTTGTATGAATAGCATTTGTTTCACCCGCCCTTCGGGGTCCTGAAAAAGGTTTTCTCGTATTGTTGGAGGAAGTTGCACCATTGTCAGAGATTTTGCCCATCTTCAAAAGACTTTCTATTCTCTCCCCAGCTATGACTACATCAGCAAAGCTAGTGGAAGAGAAAGCAGCAAGTCTATCAATATAAGTTCCCTGCAAGGTGTTAATAAACATGTCGGCCATTTCTCGTTCAGACATGGGTGGCTGGACAGCAGCAGCAAGCTGTCTCCACCTCTGAGCATAATCCCGGAAACTTTCCCTTGAAGACTGAGACATGCCCATTAGAAGGGTTCTATTGGGAGCCATGTCCAGGTTGTACTGGTACTGACGGATGAAGGCCTCGGCCAAGTCCTTCCAACATCTTATAGTGGCCCTGGTCAGATGCGAATACCATTCTCTTGATGCTCCAATCAGGTTGTCCTCAAAATAGAACATCCATAACTTCTCATCCATGGTATAAGCTTTAAGTCTCCCCAAGAAAGATTGCAGATGAGTACGCAAACAGGAAGTACCATTATATTTCTCAAAGCATGGGGGTTTGAATTTGTGAGGGATCCTCACCCCATCTACCAATCCCATATCCATTACGTCAAAGCCTAAAGAATTCTGGGATTCCAAAGACCTTAGCTTTTCAGCAATCTTATTCAGCCTTTTGTCATAAACCTCATCCCCAGCCCCTATAACTGTGAACTGTTCTTCTTGGGGATCCTCCTGCAAGACCCTAACTCCAGTGGTATTACCTTGAACATTCCTTACACTATTAACATTGGGGTTCAAATGGGGCCCAAACTCTGGTGGGTCAATGCGAGGCTGTCCACGTTCATTATTACTGGTTCCTCCTGTACCAGGGTGAGGCTCTTCAGGGGTCTGTCTTTCCACCAATTCCCTTAGCCTTTCCTGGCTCTGAGCTAAGCCAATCATTACAGCCATAAACTGGGTCATTTGGTTTCTCATTTCAACCCTTTTGTTTGCCATTTGATTCCTTACTTCATTCAGGTCCTGCTGTACCAGATCCATCTGAATGCCTGGAAGGTTGTTACGTGTTGGGTACCGGTGTGCTCGGTTGACAGGGAACACTCTTCGATGAGAAATGTTTCCTGAAACCACAACAAAGTTAGAAACAAACAACAAACAAAACCTACAAAACAAAGAAAAATGTTAGTATGCAATGCAATATGCTTATTTGTCTTCCAAGGTATCCGGTTTGGTTCTTGGTTTTGACCTTTCCAGACCTCAAGGAAATGCTGGATGATGTTGAGAGAAAGCCCACCAACAAACAAAATAAACTGATATATTACAAAAGGATGAGAATACATAGTTTATTTACAATACACACCCAAGATGGGTCCCAAAAAACAACAAAAAGAAAAGTACATCAAAAGAAAGAAATACAAGCAAAAGGATCAGACATCCAATCCAAAGTCGTCCTCCCTGACTTCCTTCAGGAGGGCCTCCGTCACTGGACCAGCTGGGTGCTCTGTAATGGTCCTAATGAGGAGGTTCCTGGTAGCAATGGCATTGGTCAGCGTCTTATGCCTATCCTGATCCTTTGATCTCTTTAACCCCGCCCGGAGTTTTAACTCTGATATCTCCTTCTGAGCTGCCAACAAAGCTTCCTACTGCTTCTTCTCATTGGCCTCTAGCTACACTATCTTGGCCTGAGTCCTCTGGTCTTCTTGTGCACGGGCTTCGGTGATCCTGATCCACCTAGCCTGTCTTTCCTCCAGATACTGCTCTGCCCTAGCCTCCGGATGTAGTCATCTGTCCTTTCAATCTTGGTCAGATGCTCAGTCTTGAGTCTTTCCAATCTCTCAATGTCCAGAAGACTGTCATTTCTCTCCCAGAGAGTCTTCTTCAGGGCTTCAACTAGCTGATCATTCCTCCCTTTTCAGCTTTTCAAATTCTTCCAGGCTGACAGTTGCTGCAGGCTGTACTGTAGAGGGTCCAGGTATGTCTTCCAAGGTGAAAGGCATCCTGGAGATCTGAGCTCTAGCACGGGACCAGTCAGAGTACTGGGCTGAAGCAATATTGTTGCACCTTCCAAGGATGGCTGTCCCTTTGGTCTGAATGTTGTCCCAAGCCCAGGAAGCTTGTCTAACAATAGCAGAGTTAGGTTGAACTTCACAGTAGAGAGTCTCAGCCAAATCCTGTCCTCTGGGAGGATGAACCAAAGCATATCCCAACTGCCTTTTAAGCAATAAAGGGTTGTAATTGATGCAACCTTTTACTCCTATTAGAGGCACATTAGGGTATTGCCCACCATCTGATATCGTCTGATGTTAAGGCAATGAACCTCTTGGCCCAATTCTTCTGCTGATGGGGGTTCAAGAAGGCATCTGATTTAGGCAAGTGTCTGAGCAGCCAAGAATAGAACAAAGGAGCACAGCATCTGACCAGCTTCCCTCTTTGCTTTTCATTTCTCTGATGGATGGAGTAGTAAAAATCCCCTAGCAATGTAGGCACTGGGTTACTCAGCAGGAACAAATGGATGGCATTCTTACTCACAAATCTGGGTTCATCTGCAAACAATATAACCTTTATGGCTCAGGTGCAAACTGTCTTGCATTAGACGGAAGAAGCAAGTTCTCGTTTGTGAGTGAAGATGATGAGAAAAGAATCCCGAAGGAGACGATTATTGCTTTGTTTTTCGTGTTTTCAATCTTTTATTGCTTTTTTTGTGTTTGTCATAAGTTGATGAGCTTAAGCCTAAACCAAGGGTTAGTAAACTCATTACATCCTCCCTCTGATTAAGGGGTAATGAGAATACCTTAAGTATGAGGTAAACACCTCAAACTTGATTACCATGATGTAGGATTAAGATCATTAACCTACTTGTGATTATTTATATGTTTTTGGTATTTTTGTTTAGTGTTAAGTAATGAGTTTAAGCCATAATCAAGGATTTAATGGACTCATTATACCATCCTAATAGAAGGATAATAGATGAGAGCATTTAAGCTGAGGAAGATATCTCAACTTAATCCATGATTGGGGATTAACCTCGTGACAAAACAAAGCCTTTATTAAAGTGGATTTTAGTTAGTGGTAAGGTTAAGAAATGAATTTTATGGTTTGTAAGACAACTTGAGGGGGACTTGTCCATTAACACTAGGGTTAGTCCTTCTTAACCATTTAAGGAAGAATTAGAACCCTAATGCAAGGCCCAAGTTACAAGTTTATTGTCTTAGTGGTTATTAGATGGATTGATTAATAGATTTAAACAAATTAACGGTTTAACATTTTGGATTAAAGTTATACACCCCATCCTAAGAGAAGGATGCAGGCATAACCTTAATCACAAAGCCTTAAAACCTTAAAGGTTTAGTCCCTGATTATGAGATGAGAAGAGAGACACAAAAGATGACACAAAGGTAAAACTAATGGGGGACTAATCAAAACCCTAATTGTTATCATGCTTGGGTGTTCCTAGGGTTTATGAGGCTTGCAAGAGATCTTCAAGAAGAGCCACCAAGGAAGAAGCAGATGAAAGGAGGAGAAGCAGAAGAAACAAGCTAACTTACTTCACTTAAGAAGATAAGTTACTTGATGAAAGAAAGTGAAGGAGGAACATGAGTGAGAAAGCTCACTCTAAAAAAAAGCAAAATGCAGCAATGAAAGCATAAGAGGAATGAGATTGTGAGAAGTGAAGGAAAATTCACTTCTCAAAGTACTTACCACCTGAAATGGTTAGCATAAAAGAAAGAATGAAATGAAAATGAGATGTATGCAAGGATGCAAACCAAAACCAGAAGCATGTTCATGATGTAAATGATGCTAAGAGATGGTGCAAATGTATGTCAAGTGCAATGGATGATCATACAAAGGGTGGGAATGCAAATGAAGCATAAAGGAAGCATGAAAGCTCATGAATGTTCATGGGATGTAATGAATGCATATCATGGCAAATGGATGAAGAAATGATCAAGCATGATTCTAATGTGTACTATGATGTCTTATATGTCATGTGGATGCGAGAAATGTCATGGCAAGCTCTTATATGAATGCTTATGCAAGATTTATGCAAAGGAAGATGAGAAATTAGGGTTTTCATACAACATGAGATGCAAAACTCAAAAACAGAAGCAAATGAAAAGATAAAAAAATTGAAAATTCAATCAAAAGAACCCTAAGTCCATGTGATATCACACCCCAAAGGAGGAGACCTAACTCTTAACCTAATGAAAGTTATGATTTTTCTAAGTTATCTTGGGTTTTAAGGTACCTAAAGGGAAAAAATGCAAATCAAATCAAAAATGCAGAAGAAATTTGTGACAAAAATATGCTAGAAACTAAATGTCAAATGAAGATCAATGCAAAAAGAATCATTGTCATACCATTCTTGGTTAGGCAGAAAATAATTCTTGAAGTTAGGGTTCTAAAATAGGAATTTTATGAACCCTAAATTCAAGAAAATTATCAAAGATAGTTCAAAACCAAAAAGAAATTCGTGTGGATGGTATGATAATGTCTCTAAATGTGTAAGGATGCAATATGAATTTTTTTGAGATTTTTAGAAACCTAAATGATATTTTAATTAATTAATTCTCATTAATTAATTAAAATAAACATTTAAATGTTTTAAAAATTATTTTTTAATGCAAAAAATAAAAATAAAAATATTTTTGGGTTGAGAAAATTATTTAAATGCAAAATGCAGAAGAAAATATTTTTTGGAATTTTTTAGCTATTTTAAATAAATGGTATAAGATAAAATGAGAAAAATGAAATAAAAATTAATTAAAACAGAAGTATGATGATCCAGTGGTTCACAATGATTCTGGAGAAATCTAGGTTGACTTGGCGCGTGATCCTACGGCCTGAATTCAAATTTCATTAATCCTAATTAATTAATTATCAAACCCTAATTAAAATTAATGAGGTGATCTCAGCCACACAAACACGCGTGGGAAGCTTAAATCAACGGCCTACATTAAAATGAAACTCTAAACCTAATTAAAACATTAATGACTTTCAGGTCACCGGTGAAGAGCTCCGGTCGTCTTCTCCGGTGACACCCTCACGTGATAATTTCCAACTTCCTCCCTAGGCTATTTCTGGAGCTCTAAAGCTCCAGATCAACTCCCTTCACTCCCCTAAACTCAAACCCACCCTCAAACCACATTTATTCCTTATCAAACTCATGATTCGAGGAAAAGATCAAAAATGGTGAAACTTTCAGAACATGCATACAGGCTCATTTCTCAACCATTCTTAAAAATAAATACATCATGGTGATCAGCAAAGCATGAAGATCAATCTAAACACTTATAATAACATTTCTGGAAAAATGTTTGAAGAAGTTACCTGAGCTTGAGCTTCCTCAGTTTGGAGCTTTCAGGTTGCTTCTCTTGTGCAAGCTGACTCCAATGACCTTCCTGAAGGAGCTTTGATACTTGGAAGACCTTGAGAGTGGCTGGTTTATGAGATTGCACCTCAATTGGCTGAGAATCGTGTTTTGTGTATGGTGTGTTTCTGGCTGTTTTTGTGGTTGCTTTGTGATCAGTGAGTGATTTTGAGATGAATGGTGGAATTGGTTTTGAGTTTGAGTAAGTGAGCTGAGAGATTCGAAGGAAAATGCAAGAGGGAGAGATTTTGGGAACTTGAGGATTCTCTGGTTTTTGCTTGCAATGTTGTGTGTTATGATCAGCATTTGGTCCACATATCAAGTTGTGATAGGTCAGAGAAGTGGTTGTGGCCTATGGTGATTGGTATGGGGCTTCTTGCAAAAAGTCACCAACTTGTGTACTTGAGGTATGGGCAATGGTGTAGCTGGCCTTTTGGCATGTCCTGGTGCAGCTGAGTTCAAGGATGTCCACAAAATCAATCTTGAGGCAATTCAGCAAGTTGAAGCAAAGTTATGGGGTGTTTTGCAATTATGTGAAGTTTTGGCTCCTTTGAGAATTCTTGATGTTCAAGGCATGAAATCTTGCAATTCTTTGGGCAATTCTGATCTAAAGGCAATGCACTATGATGTTATGATACATTGAAGTGTGTTTGAAGTAACAAAAAGCCTTGGCAAGTGGTTTTGCAAAGAATCCCTTTTGGTGCATTCTTGAAAATTATGGGATTTTTGCCAACTTTGACAAGCCACATCTTGAGTTCCAAAATGAATTAGATCTTGTTCTTGTACTTTTTGAAAATGGAATGATCCAATCTGCAACTTTCATGACCAACAATTCTCATTTGAAGCATTTTTGGTTGAGAAAGAGGAGGTTGAAAAACTTTCCCAAAATGGAAAGTTTACATTACAAGTCAATTCCATTTTTGGCAACTTTTGGTTTAGCTCACTTTTCTTCAATTTTGTGAACTTCTAAGAACTTAAACGATCAAATAAAGATCATATAACTTCAATTTGATGAAAAATACACTTTGGTTCCATGTTGGGGGGCCTCTGATGCCCTGATTTTGCTCTGACTTGCTCAAGAAGTTACCCAGTGATCAGATGACTTCCACAATGAATTTCTTCATAAAACTTGGTACACATGATCCTTATAACATATTGAGACCATTAGAAAAAAGAATGATAAAAAAATTTGGAGTTATGGCCTCTGAAACCAAAACCCTAATTTCAGGTCATCTGTGTAGTGAAACCCTAGCTCTGCCTCCATGCTTTCCAAGTTCTTGTGATTCTTTGACTTCCTTGATCTTTGAGGGATATAAGATGATGATTTAACATACATGGACCCTCTTGAGATGATTGAAGACCTTTGGAGTGGCTCAGATGGATCCTTGGATTGCTCAGATCACAAACCCTAGATGCAGATGAACTTGACCTAATGCAGTGAAACAAAAATGCAATATGAGATGATATGCTTAAACTAATGCAAATATGAAAGATCACAAGTCATGGTGTGAACTTAGTGAGGGAAAATTTGGGGTGTTCACAATAGGTCCCTTTTGTTCTTTAGATTCAACTTAACTTCCTTAGGAAGTAAGTTGAATTCTAACTTGCTATTTATTCTCCTTAGGTTAGAATACCTCATTAACCATAGGACCACACTTTTGTACATAATAAGATAACGTAGGGTTGTGTCTTAGTCCCCCATTAGTTTTGACCTTTACCTCTTGAGTCTTTCTCTTCTCATCTTCAAACAAAATCCAAAAAGACTTAATAAATGTATGAAAGGATCCCTTGTGCATAGCCTTATTCCATAGGGCACTTGCATTCATTCCATCTTGGAGTGGTATGGGCTTGTCTAGCATGATGTACAAGTCTTATCAAGGGGTTGTTTCACAAAGAAAATCTAAAAGACACTTCTTCACAAAATACAAAAACACTTAATAAAGTTCAACAAGCTAGTGAACTTAGACCCTAATCTGTGGAAACAAGTCTTGGATAAATTCTCCTTGCTTGGTGTGATTATTCTATTATTCCATCTTGGAATGTAGTAGCAAGTACACATTCCATGGAAAAGAGTTTGAATTCACTTCCTTATGCCAAATTCATAAAAACTCTTAAAAAGCAAACAACAAACAATAAGCGACTTTCCTGCGGGAACTTCTCTTTCTCATCTCATTCATTCTCAGTGCGAACTTGCGACGACTTGTCTCGCATGCAAGACGGTAAACTCACTCGTACCAGACGAGCCTGCAACACCTGAGCATAGACATACGCAGTTCCAGCCATAAAAAACACAAACAAATAGTTCCTGCCTTAGTTAGGCGAACTACGTCGACTCTTATCCTCATTTTCCCGATGAGGTATGTAGGCAGCGAGGTAGTGCCCGTTCGAGCACATTCTTTATTTTACCTACATTTTCCCCCCTTCTGTTCTTTCTCTTTTCCAGTTCCTTTTTCATTCTCATTCAATTTAGTAGTTCTTTTGTTCAGCAGCAGTTATATTTTTCTCACCCTTTGAAACAAAACAAACAAGCGTGGATCCCGTCGGGTACGGCGGACGATCTGGGGTGCTAATACCTTCACAGGTCATAATCGACACCCGAACCCAGATCTTTGGTTCGCAAGTCCTTGTCCTTTCCTTCTTCCTCAGGTTTGTGCAGCATTACCTTTCCCATTCCTTCGGGATAAAAATTCATGGCTGACGACTCTACCTTTTCTGCGCCACTTTCGTATTTTTACTAGGATGAAAATCCCAGGAGCGACAGCTGGCGACTCTGCTGGGGAACAAAACCAGAATCTCTGGTTTCCCATGTAGAGTCACTCCTAGCGCCTGTTTGTTTTTGTTTCTTTAGGTGTTTATATGTGTGTTGTGTGTGTTGTTGTGTTTATTTACTATTTTTGTTTACAGTTTATTTTACAGCTTTATTTACTGCTTACAGTATATTATTTTCACATGCATCATATACTGGACTATACTGGTTTCATTTTTCTGCGAGATGGGCTTTGTTACTGTGAGATAAGCCAAATACCCGACTTGAGTGCACCTAGGATTTAGAGTGGTTCCACTTTGGCTTCATGGCATCTTGCTATGTTGGTATTAGTGAGTTCCACGCCTTGACTTGCGACCTTCTCGGAAATGTATTGACGTCGAAATCTTTCTGGGGCAATACGCTACCTTGATAGTTATGTGCAGTCAGGGGACCGATCATTGAGAACCTTTGTGGAAACATCCCTCTCCAGTGATGACAGTGGCATACCACATTTGTTGGCAAACCCACTCGCATCCGAGGGCCCACTGGGAACTCGCATAGGATGGCCTGTTTCTCTTATAGGAATCCAGTTAAGGCAAACGTTTTGTATGAAGATAGTATTGTACCCTTCGGGATGAATGTACTATTATTTCTTGATTCAGTGCTTGAAGCTGAGGACTTATGAGGGATGTTTGTTTCCTTGGACTCAGCTGAGACCTCCCTGAGTAGTACATAATGCCAAACCGATTCCCTAATTTGGTCATGAGCCATTTCTCGGAGATGGTGAACGTATTATTGATATTCGGCTTTGAGAGTCTGTGATGTTTGACCCGAGTAGCACACCCGTGAGATTGGGAGGGGTTTACAGGTTTGTAGGAACCCTAAATTTCAACATACCCATTTATGCTAGCACACTTTAGTGATATGATCTTGTTCTACTAGTTATGGATTCTGAAATTGCGAACTCTTGATCAGAAAGATACTTGTGACGATGTTGTGGTCTTGCACAGACACTTGATTACCTGATTCACTACACAGACACGTCACTTATCACATGCCTTGCCTTGCATAACATCATAACATCATTAATCATTTTGTGTTCTTTTTATTCTCAGGGTTCATTACCTCTTATTCTCGGTCATATTTGTTGCTTCAACATGGAGATCCCAAGGAAGAGAAATGTCCATTATACTTTCCCACATCCAGAGACAGATGGTATTCAGAAGTTAATTGGTTTGATGGGTGACAAAGTGCTTGATGATTTCAGAAAAGAGTTTGGAAAGATCCTAGACTATGTGAATAAGCCAACCACTGACCAGAGGGATAGCTTGCATTCTCTATTGCAGTTCTATGATCCACAGCTGAGGGTCTTTGTTTTCCCTGACTACATCTTGGCTCCCACATTAGAAGAGATATCCATCATCCTCAGAATCCCCATCAAAAATGGTGCTCCTTACTATGGCTTAGAGAAGATGCCTTCACCCAAAGATATAGTTGATTCTTTTCTTCTGGACTTACCCAAGGTTAGCAGAGAAGTGGATGCCACCAAAGGTAAAGGACTCTTCTTAGATTTTCTTATCAAGGAAGCTCAGGACCTGGCCTCTGAGAACAAATGGGCTAAGTTCTGCACCTTGCTTGCTTTGATAGTGTATGGGACCAATTTGTTTCCAGGAGAGAAGGGTTTAATCAACATGGAAGCTATCACCATATTTTCCAGAAGAAATCCAGTACCTACTTTTCTAGGTGACTTTTAGTATGGGGTTCACCATAGGAATGAAAAGAGGAAGGGACGCGTAAATTGTTGTGCTCCCTTATTTGTTGATTGGTTTGTAAGGCAACTCCCTAAATCATGACCTTTTCAGGATTTGAAACAATCTTGGAAGTGGTCCAAAAGATTAATGGGCTTAACCTCAGCTGACATTGCATGGGGATGCAACAGAGATCTTGTGGGCAAAGAATTATTAGTTAGTTGTGGTAGCTTCCCAAGTGTGCCTTTGATAGGAAGGAAGGGTGGAATCAGTTACAATCATATCTTGTCCAGGAAGCAGTTTGGTTATCCATTAAGAGTTGTGCCTTTGATTGAAGAGATAAATGAATCTTTATACTTTCCAGCAGAAGGAAATCTCAAGAAGAGCATGCTGATATCCCAAGCTTGGGAGGTTAGAGTGATGAAAGGGAAGAAAGACTTTGGGAGAGTGGATCCCAACACTTATGATCCTTTTGCCATTTTCTAGAGAAACACCTCTCTACCCTAAGGAAGTAGCACCCACAACTTCAGTGCCTCTTCAAGAATATCAAAAGTTGGAAGCCTTGGTTCAACAGCTCAGGTTGGAAAATCAAGAAGCTTACAATTCATGCCAGAAAATGAAGATGCAAAATTAAAAGTTGGAGGGAAGAACGCACAAAGCTGAAGAGATACTCAGGCTCAAGCAGCAAGACTTTCAGGAGAGAGAGCTCTACTTCAAGAAAAGGGGATTAGCTGAAACTCACAAGGAGGCCTAACGTCGGAAGGAGAAGAAAGATTTGAATGAAGCCAATGAAGCTGTCACCTTATGGCAAGAGAAGTGGGAAGACAATTTGAGGAAGCAAAAGGAGCTGGAGATCAAGCACAAGCTAGAAGTAAATAGTCTTCAAGATTCTTTGGATGGACAGAGAGAACTCCTTCAGAAGGCTTATCATCAAGAGAAGGGTCGTCTCCAAAGTTTAGCAGAAAGCCAACAAGAAATAAAGGAAGCTCAGAAAGAAATAGAAGATTTGAAATTGAAAGTTGATGTCAAGAAAGCCAAGAATGATTCTATTACAAGTCAGGAAAGTGAAAAGGTGTTCCTGCAGCAAATTGAGGAATTGCATGCCTCCTTTGACCTTAGGGATATCTTAATTCAGAAACTTGTACAGGAGCCTACGCATCCGGATATACCTCAGATGTTGCAAAATGTCAAGCGCCTTAGTTGGAGATTACAGGACGTAGACCTTCCTAAGCTTTAATTTTATATGCATATGACTTGGATTACCCGCAGGCTTGTTGTGGGAATCCCCTCTCTCTTGATGTACTTTTCTTTCTTGACATATGAATTTGTACCTTGTGAGGATCTTTGTTATTCCAATTGTCTTCTGATTTACCTGAAGTCTCTGGTTGTTATCTGTTGCACATACAAAAAATAAATGCCACCTCAAGTTTGAATGTCACACAGGATTTTCTCAACACCAGAATGGAAGGTGATTGAGGCCTTGAGAATAAAAGGAAAACATTGCATTGCATACACATCATTTGCATTTCTTCTTTGTTTTGCAGGTTTTCTACGGGTTGCTTAACTTATTTGCATTTCAGGCAAAGATTGCGAGGGCCGCCAAGACCCGTCATCTTCGACAGAATATCCCGCATTGTTACGCAACTCGCAACAACCAGAGGACAGTCATGGATGCTATGCAAACTGAGCTTAATGAGTTTCGCACCATAATAGGAGAGTTCATGGTCATGATGCAAGGGATGGCTCAGGGACGACAAGAGTTAAGAAATGCAATTCAGGGGCTCAACCCTCCTCAGACTAATCCTCCTGTAACCACTCCTGAAGTACAAGTGACTCCTCCCAACACCAACAATGGCCCAGGTGGACTTCAAATTCCAGAGCATGGCGCAACAACTTTCATTCCAGTACAAGACAGACAGAAGGATCAATTTCCTTCTTTTAACAATGATATGGGATTTGGTGGAGAAGGAAAGCTTCAAGAATTTTTTATGCTTGCTGATAAAGTCAAAGCCCTAGAGTGTAGAGACACTTTGGGGATAGATGTGTCAGACATGGGTCTAGTCCCTGGGGTGGTTATTCCTCACAAATTCAGGCCACCTACTTTTGACAAGTATAACGGTAGCTCCTTCCCTAAAACTCACTTGCAGGCATTCTACCGGAAAATTGCTGCCCATACTAGGGATGAAAAGCTATGGATATAATACTTCCAGGATAGTCTCTCCGGAGGGTCCTTGGAATGGTATATGAAGTTAGAGAGAAGCTCTGTGAGAAGCTGGAAGGAATTGGGAGAAGCATTCCTCAAGCAATATCAGTATAATATCGACATGGCACCCAGTCGCACTCAACTTCAAAGTGTGACTCAGAAGAACTCCGAGAGCTTCAAAGATTACGCACAAAGGTGGCGCGAAGTGGCCTCTAGAGTGAAACCACCTTTGTTGGAGAGAGAAATGGTAGACTTGTTCCTGGATACCCTCCCTGGGCATTTCATGGAAAGGCTAGCTGGATGTTCCTCAAGTGGGTTCTCATATATCATCTTCACTGGCGAGAGGGTAGAAAGCTGGATCAAGCAAGGGAAGATTCAGAATGGGGGAGCTTCAAGTTCTGATGTCAAGAAGCCCTTCTTGAAGAGGAGAGAAGGACAGACTGGGGCAGTATACGCACAAAGGGGAGGAAGTAACAGAGGGTTTTATCAGCAAGTGGCCCCTGTCACTATCTCAGCTCAACCTGTTCAACAGCAAGTCCAACCACCGCAGCCGCAACGCCAACAAGGGTATCAACAAAGAGCTCCTCGTCCATATTACCTCCAGAGGACCAGAGAGAGACATCTTGAAACTCCGTCGATGTCTTATTCACAACATTTGAAGAATCTCCTGCAGCTCTAGATGATTCAACTCCGAACTCTACAACCCCCGAAGCCCGGCCAAATCCCCGAGGGTTATGATACAAATGCTAGATGTGAATTTCATTCCAGAGCTCCCGGGCATACCACAGAAAATTGCAAAGCTCTGAAGCATGTTGTTCAAGACCTACTGGATTCTAAATCCATTAATTTCGCTCCTACTCCTAATGTAATACAGAACCCCATGCCTCCTCACGGGGGTACAGTTGGGGCAGTTGACAATGGGGAGAATCTAAACTTGGTGTGTGATATTGACGACCTGCAAACTCCGTTGAGTGTTGTTAAAGCATGTTTGGCCCTGAAGGGTGTGTTTGTAGGTTGTGGGAGTGATTGTCCGGGATGTGTTGAAATGCCAAGTGGTTGTGAGTAGTTGAAAGCAGAGATCCAGAATATGATTAATGAAGGAGTGTTACAGTTTGACAAAGTTGTAAAGGAAAGTGAAGTCTCCACAGTAACCATTTTCTACGATCCATCTCAAGTTCCTACACGGGCCAGAGTGGCACAGATAACGATTACCACTGCAGGACCAGTAATGTATCAGAGTGATAAAGCCATTCCCTGGAATTATGGCGGAGAAGTATATAGTAACGGCCAGAAGCAAGATCTGGCCACGTCAAGTGCGACCCTAGCTCAAGTAGAAAATGTTGGAGTAGGGGGCTTTACTAGAAGTGGAAGACTATTTGCGCCGGAAACACTAAGAAATAGTGTGATACCACCCAAAGACACCGCAGAAGCCCAGGCTAAGGCTAGAGGGAAGAAGCCAGTGGTTGTCAATAAGCCCACGCCAGTGACTGATCCAGACATTACGTTTGATAAAGAAGCTGAAGAATTTTTGAGAATTATCAAAAAGAGAGATTACAAGATTGTGGACCATCTGCAGCAGACCCTATCGAAGATTTCCATCTTGTCTTTGCTAATGTTTTCCGACTCCCACAGGAAGGCTCTCTTGAATATCCTGAACAAGGCTTATGTGCCTCAGGATATTTCGGTAAATCAATTAGAAGCGGTGGTATCTAGTGTCGATTCCAGTTATGGATTGGGTTTTACAGACATCGATCTGACATCTGAAGGTCGTTCTCATAACCGGGCACTGCATATCTCTTTAGAATGTAAAGGTGCAGTACCTTCTCACGTGTTGGTAGATACTGGATCGTCGTTGAATGTTCTTCCTAAGAAGGCATTGATGAAGTTGGATTATGATGGAGTGGTTTTAAAGCCCAGCGACCTAGTGGTTAGAGCATTTGATTGGTCGAGGAGATCAGTGTTCGGGGAGGTGGATTCACCAATTAAAGTAGGTCCACAAATCTTCAATACCACATTCTACGTAATGGATATACAGCCTGCATATAGTTGTTTGCTGGGAAGACCTTGGATACATTCAGCAGGAGCAGTATCGTCCACACTTCTTCAAAAACTAAAGTTCGTCTAGGAAGGTCAAATTGTAACAGTCAGTGGGGAAGAAGACATTTTCGTCAGTCATCTGGCTTCATTCAAGTATGTGGAGATGGACGGCGACATAGTTGAAACTCCTTGTTAGGATTTTGAGCCCCTGAAAACTAAACAAGCATCTTCATTGGCAGCTTCTTTTGAAGAACCAAAGAAGGGAGTTTCCATAGCCTTTTATAAACAAGCTCTTGAAGTAGTAGAATCTGGGATACGTGAAGGTTGGGGCAGTCTAGTAGAAGTGCCAGAAAAGAAAGATATGTTTGGGATTGGTTACCATCCTGGGCAGTCATCATCTGGACCGAGTGCTAGAGGTCGTCAAGGCCCGATTACTTTCACGAGTGCGGGAGTGGTGGATTATGGAAGCATCATTGTCGTGCAGGACGATGCAGTTGATAGTGACTGTGACTTAGATGAGTAGATTAGGCCTGTTGTTCCAGGGACTCAACTTAGCAACTGGTCGTCTGAAAGGCTTATCTCAGTCACTTCCTTCGAAGAGTAATAATCTTCGTTTTTGTCTTTTCTGTACTCAAGCACTATGTCTTGCCCGAGGCATAGTAACTTTTTGTAAGGGTTCTTTTGTTCCTAACACAATTCATAATCATAAATAAAGCTGACGTTTCACATTCATCCATGTTGTTCTTTGTCTTTCATTTTTGCTTTTGTTTTTCAAAAAGAAAGAAAAGTTTTAAAATGGCAATGTTTCTCATTTTCTCAAGCCTTTTCTAAAGCCTTGCATGAATCACCATTCATGCAGGTGCTCATCACCGGATCTTATCAATGACTGCCCTGTTATGGCTAAGTATGACTTTGACAATCCAATTTATCAAGCTAATGAGGAAGGTGAAGAAGATTGTGAACTACCTGAAGAGTTAGCCAGACTGCTTAAACAGGAGGAAAAGATGATCCAGCCGCACGAAGAGGCCATCGAAGTGACAAACCTGGGTACCGAAGAAGACAAGAAAGAAGTTAAGATCGGAGCTGCGTTAGAAGAATCCATCAAGACTCGGCTAATTGCCATGCTTCGAGAGTATGTTGATGTCTTTGCATGGTCTAAACCAGGATATGCCTGGTTTAGACACTGACATTGTGGTGCACAAGCTGCCTCTGAAAGAAGATTGCTCGCTGGTGAAGCAAAAGTTGAGACACACACGCCCTGATATGGCAATCAAAATAAAAGAGGAAGTACAAAAGCAATTTGATGTTGGTTTCTTGGTCGTGACCAATTACCCTCCGTGGGTTGCCAATATTGTGTCGGTCCCTAAAAAAGACGGTAAGGTCAGGATGTGTGTAGACTACAGGGATTTGAACAGGGCCAGCCCTAAAGATGATTTCCCTCTACCTCACATAGATGTGCTTGTTGATAATACTGCTCAGTTTTCTGTGTTCTCTTTCATGGACGGGTTTTCAGGTTATAACCAGATCAAGATATCTCCCGATGATATGGAAAAGACTACCTTCATCACGCCTTGGGGAACTTTCTGTTACAAGGTTATGCCGTTTGGTCTGAAGAATGCTGGGGCCACTTACCAACGGGCGATGGTGACGCTATTTCACGACATGATTCATCATGAAATTGAGGTTTATGTTGATGATATGATAGCAAAATCCCAAACAGAAGAAGAGCACTTGGTCAAACTAGCAAAGTTGTTTGACAGAATCCGGAAGTTCAAATTGAGGTTGAATCCAAACAAGTGCACCTTTGGGGTCCGTTCCGGTAAGCTACTTGGTTTCATTGTTAGTGAGCGGGGAATCGAGATTGATCCAGCAAAAGTAAGAGCCATCCAAGAGATGCCTGAGCCAAAGACTGAAAAACAAGTGCGTGATTTCTTAGGGAGACTAAACTACATTGCACGGTTTATCTCTCACCTAACGGCCACGTGTGAGCCCATCTTCAAGCTTCTGAGGAAGAATCAGGCCATTAAATGGAATGAAAACTGTCAGCGAGCCTTTGACCGAATCAAGGAGTACCTTCTAGAACCTCCAATTCTCATGCCTCCAGTGCCAGGGAGACCCTTGATCATGTATCTTACTGTGCTCGAAGGATCAATGGGATGTATGATGGGTCAGCAGGACGAGTCTGGTCGAAAAGAGCATGCCATTTATTACCTTAGCAAAAAGTTTACCGATTATAAGACACGCTACTCACTACTCAAGAAAAATTGCTGTGCTTTGGCATGGGCTGCTCTCCGACTAAGACAGTACATGATGACTCACACCACTCTCTTGATTTCCAAGATGGATCCTGTGAAATATATCTTCGAGAAGCGGGCTCTGACAGGAAGGGTAGCCTAATGGTAGATGATACTAACAGAGTATGACATCTATTACACTTTGCAAAAGGCAATCAAAGGAAGTGTACTGTCAGAATACCTGGCTCAGCAGCCAATCGACGATTATCAACCCATGAAATTCGAGTTTTCGGATGAGGACATCATGTTCCTCAAGTTGAAAGACTGTGAAGAACCACTTCCGGAGGAGGGGCCAGACCCTGAATCCAAATGGAAGTTGATGTTTGACGGAGCTGTGAACATGAACGAAAGCGGAGTATGTGTTGTTATCATCTCACCAAAAGGGGTCCATACACCTTTAGCTGCTCGGTTGACTTTCGAATGCACTAACAATGAGGCATAGTATGAAGCTTGCATCATGGGAGTTGAAGAGGCAATCAACTTGCGAGTCAAGAACCTCGAGATATTCGGAGATTCCGATCTAGTGGTGAACCAAGTCAATGGCAAATGGTTAGTTCATCAACCTCACTTGGTTCCTTACAGGGATTATACCAGGAGGCTGTTAACTTTCTTCGCCAAGGTCAAGTTGAGTTATATTCCCCGAGACGAAAATCAGTTCGCTGATGCTCTAGCAACTTTGTTATCTATGATTAAAGTTTGCCAATAGAATTTTGTGCCTCAGATCATGGTCTCCCGCCTTGAAAGACCTGCCTTTGTCTTTGCAGTTGACAGTGGTGAAGATAACAAACCTTGGTATTATGATGTCAAGCAATTCTTGAAGACTCAAGAGTACCCGACGGGGGCATCCAGTAAAGACAAGAAGACCCTCAGAAGGCTAGCAAGTGGTTTCTTCTTGAATCAAGATGGTGTGCTATACAAGCAAAACTTCGATATGGTTCTGCTCAGATGCGTGGATAGACACGAAGCAGACATGTTGATGCAAGAGGTTCATGAAGGCTCTTTCGGTACTCATGCTGGAGGACATGCTATGGCCAAGAAATTGTTGAAATCGGGATATTATTGGATCACCATGGAATCCAATTGCTGTAAATACTCCCGTAAATGTCACAAGTGTCAGATTTATGCTGATAAGGTCCATGTGCCTCCGAATCCTTTGAGTGTCATGTCTTCACCATGGTCGTTCTCCATGTGGGTCCTTGATATGATTAGCAAGATCGAGCCGACAACGTCCAACGGTCACCGCTTCATCCTGGTTGCTATAGACTATTTCACGAAGTGGGTCGAAGTGGCGTCTTATGCAAACGTCATTAAACAAGTGGTAGCCCGGTTTATTAAAAGAGACATCATTTGCCAGTACGGAATACCCGAAAGAATCATTACTGGTAATGGTTCTAATCTCAACAACAAGATGATGGCTGACTTGTGTCGAGATTTCAAAATAGAACATCACAACTCTTCTCCATATCACTCGAAGATGAATGGCACCGTCGAGGCGGCTAACAAGAACATCAAGAAGATCGTGCAGAAGATGGTTGTGACATACAAGGACTGGCATGAGATGCTACCATTTGCGTTGCATGGGTACATAACGTTAGTGCGTACCTCAACAGGGGAAACCCCGTTCTCACTGGTGTATAGTATGGAGGCAGTCCTACCAATTGAAGTGGAAATCCCCTCGTTGAGGTTAATGATGGACATTAAGCTAGATGAAGTTGAGTGGCTCCGATCCAGATATAATCAACTGAGCCTCATTGAATAAAAGCGCCTAACAGTTGTATGACATGGACAGTTGTATCAGCAGCGGATGAAGTAGGCTTTTGACAAGAAGGTACGACCTCAAAGGTACATACCAGGTGACCTGGTGCTAAAAAGGATTCTTCCTCCTCTTAACGATCACAGGGGCAAATGGACACCTAATTATGAAGGACCGTTCGTGGTTAAAAAAGTCTTCTCGGGGGGAGCCTTGATGCTAACAACCATGGATGGAGAAGACTTCTAGTCCCCTGTCAACGCATACGCAGTAAGAAAATACTTCATGTAAAAAAGGACCCGCTGGATAAAAACAGAATAAAGATCCAGGCAAAAATGGGCATCCCGGTGAGGCAAAAATAGAATAAAAGGCTCGGGAAAAAATTAGGGAAATCTTGAAAAAACAATGTACACCCGCTGAGTTGAAAAGTCACATCGGACAGCTCAGGCAAAAAAAGGTATCCCGGTGGATTGAAAACCCGAAAGTGCGATCCACACAAAAGAGGGACTAACACGAACGACTGCGATCTGCGAGATTCGTAACTCATCTGCAATTGAGGTTATTCTAAAGGTTGAAGATCAGTTCAATCACCTTTCTCAAGGGGCAGAGAGAGCGGATAGTCTTGAAGATATACGATCCATAACCGGGTTGAAACTTGATGAGATCCACTTATCACATTGCCAATAGGATAGTTTGTTTTCCTTTTTGGCTATTTCCTCTTTCCAGGGAATTGCTTCCTTTGTAATGCCTATTCATGGTCATTTTCCAAGTCAATAAAATTCAATTTCAATCAATTTGTGACTATTTGCTTCTTATTTTTGTTTTTCCTCTAGCATTGATTGATTGCGGAAACGTCCAGCAAATTGTGGTTTATATTGTGTTGTGAACATTTGAGTGCTTTCTAACTCATGCAGGAGGACAGAAACATTTAATGCAACTCTAAAAAGGGTGTCAAGAGGCCCAAATAATGATTCATGCTATGAGCCTAGGGCATACAGGTCCAAACTAACTCTCCATGTTGCAAGCACTATTCAATTGTGTTTACGCAGGTATAGATACAGGTGTTGCTAACAGAGCTAAAGCAGATTTCCAGGAGGAACATTTCATTATACTTGAACAAGAACAGGTTTTTTCCCGGGTGTCTCCAGTCATCCCCAACAGAGTTGGAAGTTGAACTCTCCCCCATCAAGGCAGCAGGAGGTTGGTGTCCTCCCCAAGCAGAGACTTCCCTTCAATACAGGGACAATTCCCAGCAGTACAAGTAGCGTCTTTCCTCCCCAACAGTTTTCTTCCTCAGCAGAGCCATACCTCTGGTTCCCAGCCAAGTCAGGAGGTCTCCACTTCCCCACCAGAGTGCAAGAAGTATCCATCTCCAGCAGGGTTGTGGCTCCCTAATCTCAAAGTCCAATTTATTTTTGGCAGTGGCGGTTGTTCAGAGCCGGTGTATCATTAACAGCTTTCCCTGCAGAGTTGTTTCCTCCTCACCAGGATTAATCAGATCAGTGCAGTGATCATCAGTTCCTCCCCAATCAAGCCATCTGGGATACTGGCAGTCTCCTCGCCAGGAAGCGGGTATAACATTGTGGATCAATTACTACAAACTCCTTCTATAATTTCGGTGTTATCTCTTTTGCTCAGCTCAAAACCTCAACGAGAAGCATTACAAAGGGTTGTGGAGCAAGCCTTTGTATACCTAGATGTAACCGTAAACCAATTCGACGATATTTTCTCCAACATTACTAATTTCAAGATATTGGTATTTAATTACAATGATCTTCCTGAAGAAGGTAGGAATAACAATATGGCATTAAACATTATTATTAACTACGGTGATGATACTCTAGACAGTGTACTCGTAGACACAAGTTAATCTCTGAACGTAATTCCAAGGTCCACTCTCACAAGATTGACTATTCAAGGTCCTCCTATGAGAAAAAGTAAGGTCATAGTCAAAGCATTTGATGGATCTCAAAAAGTCAATGGCAAATGGTTAGTTCATCAACCTCACTTGGTTCCTTACAGGGATTATACAAGGAGGCTGTTAACTTTCTTTGCCAAGGTCAAGTTGAGTTATATTCCCCGAGACGAAAATCAGTTCGCTGATGCTCTAGCAACTTTGTCATCTATGATTAAAGTTTGCCAATAGAATTTTGTGCCTCAGATCATGGTCTCCCGCCTTGAAAGACCTGCCTTTGTCTTTGCAGTTGACAGTGGTGAAGATAACAAACCTTGGTATTATGATGTCAAGCAATTCTTGAAGACTCAAGAGTACCCGACGGGGGCATCCAGTAAAGACAAGAAGACCCTCAGAAGGCTAGCAAGTGGTTTCTTCTTGAATCAAGATGGTGTGCTATACAAGCGAAACTTCGACATGGTTCTGCTCAGATGCGTGGATAGACACGAAGCAGACATGTTGATGCAAGAGGTTCATGAAGGCTCTTTCGGTACTCATGCTGGAGGACATGCTATGGCCAAGAAATTGTTGAAATCGGGATATTATTGGATCACCATGGAATCCAATTGCTGTAAATACTCCCGTAAATGTCACAAGTGTCAGATTTATGCTGATAAGGTCCATGTGCCTCCGAATCCTTTGAGTGTCATGTCTTCACCATGGTCGTTCTCCATGTGGGTCCTTGATATGATTAGCAAGATCGAGCCGACAACGTCCAACGGTCACCGCTTCATCCTGGTTGCTATAGACTATTTCACGAAGTGGGTCGAAGTGGCGTCTTATGCAAACGTCACTAAACAAGTGGTAGCCCGGTTTATTAAAAGAGAAATCATTTGCCAGTACGGAATACCCGAAAGAATCATTACTGGTAATGGTTCTAATCTCAACAACAAGATGATGGCTGACTTGTGTCGAGATTTCAAAATAGAACATCACAACTCTTCTCCATATCACCCGAAGATGAATGGCACCGTCGAGGCGGCCAACAAGAACATCAAGAAGATCGTGCAGAAGATGGTTGTGACATACAAGGACTGGCATGAGATGCTACCATTTGCGTTGCATGGGTACATAACGTTAGTGCGTACCTCAACAGGGGCAACCCCGTTCTCACTGGTGTATAGTATGGAGGCAGTCCTACCAATTGAAGTGGAAATCCCCTCGTTGAGGTTAATGATGGACATTAAGCTAGATGAAGTTGAGTGGCTCCGATCCAGATATAATCAACTGAGCCTCATTGAATAAAAGCGCCTAATAGTTGTATGACATGGACAGTTGTATCAGCAGCGGATGAAGTAGGCTTTCGACAAGAAGGTACGACCTCAAAGGTACATACCAGGTGACCTGGTGCTAAAAAGGATTCTTCCTCCTCTTAACGATCACAGGGGCAAATGGACACCTAATTATGAAGGACCGTTCGTGGTTAAAAAAGTCTTCTCGGGGGGAGCCTTGATGCTAACAACCATGGATGGAGAAGACTTCTAGTCCCCTGTCAACGCATACGCAGTAAGAAAATACTTCATGTAAAAAAGGACCCGCTGGATAAAAACAGAATAAAGATCCAGGCAAAAATGGGCATCCCGGTGAGCCAAAAATAGAATAAAAGGCTCGGGAAAAAATTAGGGAAATCTTGAAAAAACAATGTACACCCGCTGAGTTGAAAAGTCACATCGGACAGCTCAGGCAAAAAAAGGTATCCCGGTGGATTGAAAACCCGAAAGTGCGATCCACACAAAAGAGGGACTAACACGAACGACTGCGATCTGCGAGATTCGTAACTCATCTGCAATTGAGGTTATTCTAAAGGTTGAAGATCAGTTCAATCACCTTTCTCAAGGGGCAGAGAGAGCGGATAGTCTTGAAGATATACGATCCATAACCGGGTTGAAACTTGATGAGATCCACTTATCACATTGCCAATAGGATAGTTTGTTTTCCTTTTTGGCTATTTCCTCTTTCCAGGGAATTGCTTCCTTTGTAATGCCTATTCATGGTCATTTTCCAAGTCAATAAAATTCAATTTCAATCAATTTGTGACTATTTGCTTCTTATTTTTGTTTTTCCTCTAGCATTGATTGATTGCGGAAACGTCCAGCAAATTGTGGTTTATATTGTGTTGTGAACATTTGAGTGCTTTCTAACTCATGCAGGAGGACAGAAACATTTAATGCAACTCTAAAAAGGGTGTCAAGAGGCCCAAATAATGATTCATGCTATGAGCCTAGGGCATACAGGTCCAAACTAACTCTCCATGTTGCAAGCACTATTCAATTGTGTTTACGCAGGTATAGATACAGGTGTTGCTAATAGAGCTAAAGCAGATTTCCAGGAGGAACATTTCATTATACTTGAACAAGAACAGGTTTTTTCCCGGGTGTCTCCAGTCATCCCCAACAGAGTTGGAAGTTGAACTCTCCCCCATCAAGGCATCAGGAGGTTGGTGTCCTCCCCAAGCAGAGACTTCCCTTCAATACAGGGACAATTCCCAGCAGTACAAGTAGTGTCTTTCCTCCCCAACAGTTTTCTTCCTCAGCAGAGCCATACCTCTGGTTCCCAGCCAAGTCAGGAGGTCTCCACTTCCCCACCAGTGTGCAAGAAGTATCCATCTCCAGCAGGGTTGTAGCTCCCTAATCTCAAAGTCCAATTTATTTTTGGCAGTGGCGGTTGTTCAGAGCCGGTGTATCATTAACAGCTTTCCCTGCAGAGTTGTTTCCTCCTCACCAGGATTAATCAGATCAGTGCAGTGATCATCAGTTCCTCCCCAATCAAGCCATCTGGGATACTGGCAGTCTCCTCGCCAGGAAGCGGGTATAACATTGTGGATCAATTACTATAAACTCCTTCTATAGTTTCGGTGTTATCTCTTTTGCTCAGCTCAAAACCTCAACGAGAAGCATTACAAAGGGTTGTAGAGCAAGCCTTTGTATACCTAGATGTAACCGTAAACCAATTCGACGATATTTTCTCCAACATTACTAATTTCAAGATATTGGTATTTAATTACAATGATCTTCCTGAAGAAGGTAGGAATAACAATATGGCATTAAACATTATTATTAACTACGGTGATGATACTCTAGACAGTGTACTCGTAGACACAAGTTAATCTCTGAACGTAATTCCAAGGTCCACTCTCACAAGATTGACTATTCAAGGTCCTCCTATGAGAAAAAGTAAGGTCATAGTCAAAGCATTTGATGGATCTCAAAAAGTCAATGGCAAATGGTTAGTTCATCAACCTCACTTGGTTCCTTACAGGGATTATACCAGGAGGCTGTTAACTTTCTTTGCCAAGGTCAAGTTGAGTTATATTCCCCGAGACGAAAATCAGTTCGCTGATGCTCTAGCAAATTTGTCATCTATGATTAAAGTTTGCCAATAGAATTTTGTGCCTCAGATCATGGTCTCCCGCCTTGAAAGACCTGCCTTTGTCTTTGCAGTTGACAGTGGTGAAGATAACAAACCTTGGTATTATGATGTCAAGCAATTCTTGAAGACTCAAGAGTACCCGACGGGGGCATCCAGTAAAGACAAGAAGACCCTCAGAAGGCTAGCAAGTGGTTTCTTCTTGAATCAAGATGGTGTGCTATACAAGCAAAACTTCGACATGGTTCTGCTCAGATGCGTGGATAGACACGAAGCAGACATGTTGATGCAAGAGGTTCATGAAGGCTCTTTCGGTACTCATGCTGGAGGACATGCTATGGCCAAGAAATTGTTGAAATCGGGATATTATTGGATCACCATGGAATCCAATTGCTGTAAATACTCCCGTAAATGTCACAAGTGTCAGATTTATGCTGATAAGGTCCATGTGCCTCCGAATCCTTTGAGTGTCATGTCTTCACCATGGTCGTTCTCCATGTGGGTCCTTGATATGATTAGCAAGATCGAGCCGACAACGTCCAACGGTCACCGCTTCATCCTGGTTGCTATAGACTATTTCACGAAGTGGGTCGAAGTGGCGTCTTATGCAAACGTCACTAAACAAGTGGTAGCCCGGTTTATTAAAAGAGACATCATTTGCCAGTACGGAATACCCGAAAGAATCATTACTGGTAATGGTTCTAATCTCAACAACAAGATGATGGCTGACTTGTGTCGAGATTTCAAAATAGAACATCACAACTCTTCTCCATATCACCCGAAGATGAATGGCACCGTCGAGGCGGCCAACAAGAACATCAAGAAGATCGTGCAGAAGATGGTTGTGACATACAAGGACTGGCATGAGATGCTACCATTTGCGTTGCATGGGTACATAACGTTAGTGCGTACCTCAACAGGGGCAACCCCGTTCTCACTGGTGTATAGTATGGAGGCAGTCCTACCAATTGAAGTGGAAATCCCCTCGTTGAGGTTAATGATGGACATTAAGCTAGATGAAGTTGAGTGGCTCCGATCCAGATATAATCAACTGAGCCTCATTGAATAAAAGCGCCTAATAGTTGTATGACATGGACAGTTGTATCAGCAGCGGATGAAGTAGGCTTTCGACAAGAAGGTACGACCTCAAAGGTACATACCAGGTGACCTGGTGCTAAAAAGGATTCTTCCTCCTCTTAACGATCACAGGGGCAAATGGACACCTAATTATGAAGGACCGTTCGTGGTTAAAAAAGTCTTCTCGGGGGGAGCCTTGATGCTAACAACCATGGATGGAGAAGACTTCTAGTCCCCTGTCAACGCATACGCAGTAAGAAAATACTTCATGTAAAAAAGGACCCGCTGGATAAAAACAGAATAAAGATCCAGGCAAAAATGGGCATCCCGGTGAGCCAAAAATAGAATAAAAGGCTCGGGCAAAAATTAGGGAAATCTTGAAAAAACGATGTACACCCGCTGAGTTGAAAAGTCACATCGGACAGCTCAGGCAAAAAAAGGTATCTCGGTGGATTGAAAACCCGAAAGTGCGATCCACACAAAAGAGGGACTAACACGAACGACTGCGATCTGCGAGATTCGTAACTCATCTGCAATTGAGGTTATTCTAAAGGTTGAAGATCAGTTCAATCACCTTTCTCTAGGGGCAGAGAGAGCGGATAGTCTTGAAGATATACGATCCATAACCGGGTTGAAACTTGATGAGATCCACTTATCACATTGCCAATAGGATAGTTTGTTTTCCTTTTTGGCTATTTCCTCTTTCCAGGGAATTGCTTCCTTTGTAATGCCTATTCATGGTCATTTTCCAAGTCAATAAAATTCAATTTCAATCAATTTGTGACTATTTGCTTCTTATTTTTGTTTTTCCTCTAGCATTGATTGATTGCGGAAACGTCCAGCAAATTGTGGTTTATATTATGTTGTGAACATTTGAGTGCTTTCTAACTCATGCAGGAGGACATAAACATTTAATGCAACTCTAAAAAGGGTGTCAAGAGGCCCAAATAATGATTCATGCTATGAGCCTGGGGCATACAGGTCCAAACTAACTCTCCATGTTGCAAGCACTATTCAATTGTGTTTACGCAGGTACAGATACAGGTGTTGCTAACAGAGCTAAAGCAGATTTCCAGGAGGAACATTTCATTATACTTGAACAAGAACAGGTTTTTTCCCGGGTGTCTCCAGTCATCCCCAACAGAGTTGGAAGTTGAACTCTCCCCCATCAAGGCAGCAGGAGGTTGGTGTCCTCCCCAAGCAGAGACTTCCCTTCAATACAGGGACAATTCCCAGCAGTACAAGTAGTGTCTTTCCTCCCCAACAGTTTTCTTCCTCAGCAGAGCCATACCTCTGGTTCCCAGCCAAGTCAGGAGGTCTCCACTTCCCCACCAGAGTGCAAGAAGTATCCATCTCCAGCAGGGTTGTGGCTCCCTAATCTCAAAGTCCAATTTATTTTTGGCAGTGGCGGTTGTTCAGAGCCGGTGTATCATTAACAGCTTTCCCTGCAGAGTTGTTTCCTCCTCACCAGGATTAATCTGATCAGTGCAGTGATCATCAGTTCCTCCCCAATCAAGCCATCTGGGATACTGGCAGTCTCCTCGCCAGGAAGCGGGTATAACATTGTGGATCAATTACTACAAACTCCTTCTATAATTTCGGTGTTATCTCTTTTGCTCAGCTCAAAACCTCAACGAGAAGCATTACAAAGGGTTGTGGAGCAAGCCTTTGTATACCTAGATGTAACCGTAAACCAATTCGACGATATTTTCTCCAACATTACTAATTTCAAGATATTGGTATTTAATTACAATGATCTTCTTGAAGAAGGTAGGAATAACAATATGGCATTAAACATTATTATTAACTACCGTGATGATACTCTAGACAGTGTACTCGTAGACACAAGTTAATCTCTGAACGTAATTCCAAGGTCCACTCTCACAAGATTGACTATTCAAGGTCCTCCTATGAGAAAAAGTAAGGTCATAGTCAAAGCATTTGATGGATCTCAAAAAGTCAATGGCAAATGGTTAGTTCATCAACCTCACTTAGTTCCTTACAGGGATTATACCAGGAGGCTGTTAACTTTCTTCGCCAAGGTCAAGTTGAGTTATATTCCCCGAGACGAAAATCAGTTCGCTGATGCTCTAGCAACTTTGTCATCTATGATTAAAGTTTGCCAATAGAATTTTGTGCCTCAGATCATGGTCTCCCGCCTTGAAAGACCTGCCTTTGTCTTTGCAGTTGACAGTGGTGAAGATAACAAACCTTGGTATTATGATGTCAAGCAATTCTTGAAGACTCAAGAGTACCCGACGGGGGCATCCAGTAAAGACAAGAAGACCCTCAGAAGGCTAGCAAGTGGTTTCTTCTTGAATCAAGATGGTGTGCTATACAAGCGAAACTTCGACATGGTTCTGCTCAGATGCATGGATAGACACGAAGCAGACATGTTGATGCAAGAGGTTCATGAAGGCTCTTTCGGTACTCATGCTGGAGGACATGCTATGGCCAAGAAATTGTTGAAATCGGGATATTATTGGATCACCATGGAATCCAATTGCTGTAAATACTCCCGTAAATGTCACAAGTGTCAGATTTATGCTGATAAGGTCCATGTGCCTCCGAATCCTTTGAGTGTCATGTCTTCACCATGGTCGTTCTCCATGTGGGTCCTTGATATGATTAGCAAGATCGAGCCGACAACGTCCAACGGTCACCGCTTCATCCTGGTTGCTATAGACTATTTCACGAAGTGGGTCGAAGTGGCGTCTTATGCAAACGTCATTAAACAAGTGGTAGCCCGGTTTATTAAAAGAGACATCATTTGCCAGTACGGAATACCCGAAAGAATCATTACTGGTAATGGTTCTAATCTCAACAACAAGATGATGGCTGACTTGTGTCGAGATTTCAAAATAGAACATCACAACTCTTCTTCATATCACCCGAAGATGAATGGCACCGTCGAGGCGGCCAACAAGAACATCAAGAAGATCGTGCAGAAGATGGTTGTGACATACAAGGACTGGCATGAGATGCTACCATTTGCGTTGCATGGGTACATAACGTTAGTGCGTACCTCAACAGGGGCAACCCCGTTCTCACTGGTGTATAGTATGGAGGCAGTCCTACCAATTGAAGTGGAAATCCCCTCGTTGAGGTTAATGATGGACATTAAGCTAGATGAAGTTGAGTGGCTCCGATCCAGATATAATCAACTGAGCCTCATTGAATAAAAGCGCCTAATAGTTGTATGACATGGACAGTTGTATCAGCAGCGGATGAAGTAGGCTTTCGACAAGAAGGTACGACCTCAAAGGTACATACCAGGTGACCTGGTGCTAAAAAGGATTCTTCCTCCTCTTAACGATCACAGGGGCAAATGGACACCTAATTATGAAGGACCGTTCGTGGTTAAAAAAGTCTTCTCGGGGGGAGCCTTGATGCTAACAACCATGGATGGAGAAGACTTCTAGTCCCCTGTCAACGCATACGCAGTAAGAAAATACTTCATGTAAAAAAGGACCCGCTGGATAAAAACAGAATAAAGATCCAGGCAAAAATGGGCATCCCGGTGAGCCAAAAATAGAATAAAAGGCTCGGGAAAAAATTAGGGAAATCTTGAAAAAACAATGTACACCCGCTGAGTTGAAAAGTCACATCGGACAGCTCAGGCAAAAAAAGGTATCCCGGTGGATTGAAAACCCGAAAGTGCGATCCACACAAAAGAGGGACTAACACGAACGACTGCGATCTGCGAGATTCGTAACTCATCTGCAATTGAGGTTATTCTAAAGGTTGAAGATCAGTTCAATCACCTTTCTCAAGGGGCAGAGAGAGCGGATAGTCTTGAAGATATACGATCCATAACCGGGTTGAAACTTGATGAGATCCACTTATCACATTGCCAATAGGATAGTTTGTTTTCCTTTTTGGCTATTTCCTCTTTCCAGGGAATTGCTTCCTTTGTAATGCCTATTCATGGTCATTTTCCAAGTCAATAAAATTCAATTTCAATCAATTTGTGACTATTTGCTTCTTATTTTTGTTTTTCCTCTAGCATTGATTGATTGCGGAAACGTCCAGCAAATTGTGGTTTATATTGTGTTGTGAACATTTGAGTGCTTTCTAACTCATGCAGGAGGACAGAAACATTTAATGCAACTCTAAAAAGGGTGTCAAGAGGCCCAAATAATGATTCATGCTATGAGCCTAGGGCATACAGGTCCAAACTAACTCTCCATGTTGCAAGCACTATTCAATTGTGTTTACGCAGGTATAGATACAGGTGTTGCTAACAGAGCTAAAGCAGATTTCCAGGAGGAACATTTCATTATACTTGAACAAGAACAGGTTTTTTCCCGGGTGTCTCCAGTCATCCCCAACAGAGTTGGAAGTTGAACTCTCCCCCATCAAGGCAGCAGGAGGTTGGTGTCCTCCCCAAGCAGAGACTTCCCTTCAATACAGGGACAATTCCCAGCAGTACAAGTAGCGTCTTTCCTCCCCAACAGTTTTCTTCCTCAGCAGAGCCATACCTCTGGTTCCCAGCCAAGTCAGGAGGTCTCCACTTCCCCACCAGAGTGCAAGAAGTATCCATCTCCAGCAGGGTTGTGGCTCCCTAATCTCAAAGTCCAATTTATTTTTGGCAGTGGCGGTTGTTCAGAGCCGGTGTATCATTAACAGCTTTCCCTGCAGAGTTGTTTCCTCCTCACCAGGATTAATCAGATCAGTGCAGTGATCATCAGTTCCTCCCCAATCAAGCCATCTGGGATACTGGCAGTCTCCTCGCCAGGAAGCGGGTATAACATTGTGGATCAATTACTACAAACTCCTTCTATAATTTCGGTGTTATCTCTTTTGCTCAGCTCAAAACCTCAACGAGAAGCATTACAAAGGGTTGTGGAGCAAGCCTTTGTATACCTAGATGTAACCGTAAACCAATTCGACGATATTTTCTCCAACATTACTAATTTCAAGATATTGGTATTTAATTACAATGATCTTCCTGAAGAAGGTAGGAATAACAATATGGCATTAAACATTATTATTAACTACGGTGATGATACTCTAGACAGTGTACTCGTAGACACAAGTTAATCTCTGAACGTAATTCCAAGGTCCACTCTCACAAGATTGACTATTCAAGGTCCTCCTATGAGAAAAAGTAAGGTCATAGTCAAAGCATTTGATGGATCTCAAAAAGTCAATGGCAAATGGTTAGTTCATCAACCTCACTTGGTTCCTTACAGGGATTATACCAGGAGGCTGTTAACTTTCTTCGCCAAGGTCAAGTTGAGTTATATTCCCCGAGAAGAAAATCAGTTCGCTGATGCTCTAGCAACTTTGTCATCTATGATTAAAGTTTGCCAATAGAATTTTGTGCCTCAGATCATGGTCTCCCGCCTTGAAAGACCTGCCTTTGTCTTTGCAGTTGACAGTGGTGAAGATAACAAACCTTGGTATTATGATGTCAAGCAATTCTTGAAGACTCAAGAGTACCCGACGGGGGCATCCAGTAAAGACAAGAAGACCCTCAGAAGGCTAGCAAGTGGTTTCTTCTTGAATCAAGATGGTGTGCTATACAAGCGAAACTTCGACATGGTTCTGCTCAGATGCGTGGATAGACACGAAGCAGACATGTTGATGCAAGAGGTTCATGAAGGCTCTTTCGGTACTCATGCTGGAGGACATGCTATGGCCAAGAAATTGTTGAAATCGGGATATTATTGGATCACCATGGAATCCAATTGCTGTAAATACTCCCGTAAATGTCACAAGTGTCAGATTTATGCTGATAAGGTCCATGTGCCTCCGAATCCTTTGAGTGTCATGTCTTCACCATGGTCGTTCTCCATGTGGGTCCTTGATATGATTAGCAAGATCGAGCCGACAACGTCCAACGGTCACCGCTTCATCCTGGTTGCTATAGACTATTTCACGAAGTGGGTCGAAGTGGCGTCTTATGCAAACGTCATTAAACAAGTGGTAGCCCGGTTTATTAAAAGAGACATCATTTGCCAGTACGGAATACCCGAAAGAATCATTACTGGTAATGGTTCTAATCTCAACAACAAGATGATGGCTGACTTGTGTCGAGATTTCAAAATAGAACATCACAACTCTTCTTCATATCACCCGAAGATGAATGGCACCGTCGAGGCGGCCAACAAGAACATCAAGAAGATCGTGCAGAAGATGGTTGTGACATACAAGGACTGGCATGAGATGCTACCATTTGCGTTGCATGGGTACATAACGTGAGTGCGTACCTCAACAGGGGCAACCCCGTTCTCACTGGTGTATAGTATGGAGGCAGTCCTACCAATTGAAGTGGAAATCCCCTCGTTGAGGTTAATGATGGACATTAAGCTAGATGAAGTTGAGTGGCTCCGATCCAGATATAATCAACTGAGCCTCATTGAATAAAAGCGCCTAATAGTTGTATGACATGGACAGTTGTATCAGCAGCGGATGAAGTAGGCTTTCGACAAGAAGGTACGACCTCAAAGGTACATACCAGGTGACCTGGTGCTAAAAAGGATTCTTCCTCCTCTTAACGATCACAGGGGAAAATGGACACCTAATTATGAAGGACCGTTCGTGGTTAAAAAAGTCTTCTCGGGGGGAGCCTTGATGCTAACAACCATGGATGGAGAAGACTTCTAGTCCCCTGTCAACGCATACGCAGTAAGAAAATACTTCATGTAAAAAAGGACCCGCTGGATAAAAACAGAATAAAGATCCAGGCAAAAATGGGCATCCCGGTGAGCCAAAAATAGAATAAAAGGCTCGGGCAAAAATTAGGGAAATCTTGAAAAAACAATGTACACCCGCTGAGTTGAAAAGTCACATCGGACAGCTCAGGCAAAAAAAGGTATCCCGGTGGATTGAAAACCCGAAAGTGCGATCCACACAAAAGAGGGACTAACACGAACGACTGCGATCTGCGAGATTCGTAACTCATCTGCAATTGAGGTTATTCTAAAGGTTGAAGATCAGTTCAATCACCTTTCTCAAGGGGCAGAGAGAGCGGATAGTCTTGAAGATATACGATCCATAACTGGGTTGAAACTTGATGAGATCCACTTATCACATTGCCAATAGGATAGTTTGTTTTCCTTTTTGGCTATTTCCTCTTTCCAGGGAATTGCTTCCTTTGTAATGCCTATTCATGGTCATTTTCCAAGTCAATAAAATTCAATTTCAATCAATTTGTGACTATTTGCTTCTTATTTTTGTTTTTCCTCTAGCATTGATTGATTGCGGAAACGTCCAGCAAATTGTGGTTTATATTGTGTTGTGAACATTTGAGTGCTTTCTAACTCATGCAGGAGGACAGAAACATTTAATGCAACTCTAAAAAGGGTGTCAAGAGGCCCAAATAATGATTCATGCTATGAGCCTAGGGCATACAGGTCCAAACTAACTCTCCATGTTGCAAGCACTATTCAATTGTGTTTACGCAGGTATAGATACAGGTGTTGCTAACAGAGCTAAAGCAGATTTCCAGGAGGAACATTTCATTATACTTGAACAAGAACAGGTTTTTTCCCGGGTGTCTCCAGTCATCCCCAACAGAGTTGGAAGTTGAACTCTCCCCCATCAAGGCAGCAGGAAGTTGGTGTCCTCCCCAAGCAGAGACTTCCCTTCAATACAGGGACAATTCCCAGCAGTACAAGTAGCGTCTTTCCTCCCCAACAGTTTTCTTCCTCAGCAGAGCCATACCTCTGGTTCCCAGCCAAGTCAGGAGGTCTCCACTTCCCCACCAGAGTGCAAGAAGTATCCATCTCCAGCAGGGTTGTGGCTCCCTAATCTCAAAGTCCAATTTATTTTTGGCAGTGGCGGTTGTTCAGAGCCGGTGTATCATTAACAGCTTTCCCTGCAGAGTTGTTTCCTCCTCACCAGGATTAATCAGATCAGTGCAGTGATCATCAGTTCCTCCCCAATCAAGCCATCTGGGATACTGGCAGTCTCCTCGCCAGGAAGCGGGTATAACATTGTGGATTAATTACTACAAACTCCTTCTATAATTTCGGTGTTATCTCTTTTGCTCAGCTCAAAACCTCAACGAGAAGCATTACAAAGGGTTGTGGAGCAAGCCTTTGTATACCTAGATGTAACCGTAAACCAATTCGACGATATTTTCTCCAACATTACTAATTTCAAGATATTGGTATTTAATTACAATGATCTTCCTGAAGAAGGTAGGAATAACAATATGGCATTAAACATTATTATTAACTACGGTGATGATACTCTAGACAGTGTACTCGTAGACACAAGTTAATCTCTGAACGTAATTCCAAGGTCCACTCTCACAAGATTGACTATTCAAGGTCCTCCTATGAGAAAAAGTAAGGTCATAGTCAAAGCATTTGATGGATCTCAAAAAGTCAATGGCAAATGGTTAGTTCATCAACCTCACTTGGTTCCTTACAGGGATTATACCAGGAGGCTGTTAACTTTCTTCGCCAAGGTCAAGTTGAGTTATATTCCCCGAGAAGAAAATCAGTTCGCTGATGCTCTAGCAACTTTGTCATCTATGATTAAAGTTTGCCAATAGAATTTTGTGCCTCAGATCATGGTCTCCCGCCTTGAAAGACCTGCCTTTGTCTTTGCAGTTGACAGTGGTGAAGATAACAAACCTTGGTATTATGATGTCAAGCAATTCTTGAAGACTCAAGAGTACCCGACGGGGGCATCCAGTAAAGACAAGAAGACCCTCAGAAGGCTAGCAAGTGGTTTCTTCTTGAATCAAGATGGTGTGCTATACAAGCGAAACTTCGACATGGTTCTGCTCAGATGCGTGGATAGACACGAAGCAGACATGTTGATGCAAGAGGTTCATGAAGGCTCTTTCGGTACTCATGCTGGAGGACATGCTATGGCCAAGAAATTGTTGAAATCGGGATATTATTGGATCACCATGGAATCCAATTGCTGTAAATACTCCCGTAAATGTCACAAGTGTCAGATTTATGCTGATAAGGTCCATGTGCCTCCGAATCCTTTGAGTGTCATGTCTTCACCATGGTCGTTCTCCATGTGGGTCCTTGATATGATTAGCAAGATCGAGCCGACAACGTCCAACGGTCACCGCTTCATCCTGGTTGCTATAGACTATTTCACGAAGTGGGTCGAAGTGGCGTCTTATGCAAACGTCATTAAACAAGTGGTAGCCCGGTTTATTAAAAGAGACATCATTTGCCAGTACGGAATACCCGAAAGAATCATTACTGGTAATGGTTCTAATCTCAACAACAAGATGATGGCTGACTTGTGTCGAGATTTCAAAATAGAACATCACAACTCTTCTTCATATCACCCGAAGATGAATGGCACCGTCGAGGCGGCCAACAAGAACATCAAGAAGATCGTGCAGAAGATGGTTGTGACATACAAGGACTGGCATGAGATGCTACCATTTGCGTTGCATGGGTACATAACGTTAGTGCGTACCTCAACAGGGGCAACCCCGTTCTCACTGGTGTATAGTATGGAGGCAGTCCTACCAATTGAAGTGGAAATCCCCTCGTTGAGGTTAATGATGGACATTAAGCTAGATGAAGTTGAGTGGCTCTGATCCAGATATAATCAACTGAGCCTCATTGAATAAAAGCGCCTAATAGTTGTATGACATGGACAGTTGTATCAGCAGCGGATGAAGTAGGCTTTCGACAAGAAGGTACGACCTCAAAGGTACATACCAGGTGACCTGGTGCTAAAAAGGATTCTTCCTCCTCTTAACGATCACAGGGGAAAATGGACACCTAATTATGAAGGACCGTTCGTGGTTAAAAAAGTCTTCTCGGGGGGAGCCTTGATGCTAACAACCATGGATGGAGAAGACTTCTAGTCCCCTGTCAACGCATACGCAGTAAGAAAATACTTCATGTAAAAAAGGACCCGCTGGATAAAACCAGAATAAAGATCCAGGCAAAAATGGGCATCCCGGTGAGCCAAAAATAGAATAAAAGGCTCGGGCAAAAATTAGGGAAATCTTGAAAAAACAATGTACACCCGCTGAGTTGAAAAGTCACATCGGACAGCTCAGGCAAAAAAAGGTATCCCGGTGGATTGAAAACCCGAAAGTGCGATCCACACAAAAGAGGGACTAACACGAACGACTGTGATCTGCGAGATTCGTAACTCATCTGCAATTGAGGTTATTCTAAAGGTTGAAGATCAGTTCAATCACCTTTCTCAAGGGGCAGAGAGAGCGGATAGTCTTGAAGATATACGATCCATAACCTGGTTGAAACTTGATGAGATCCACTTATCACATTGCCAATAGGATAGTTTGTTTTCCTTTTTGGCTATTTCCTCTTTCCAGGGAATTGCTTCCTTTGTAATGCCTATTCATGGTCATTTTCTAAGTCAATAAAATTCAATTTCAATCAATTTGTGACTATTTGCTTCTTATTTTTGTTTTTCATCTAGCATTGATTGATTGCGGAAACGTCCAGCAAATTGTGGTTTATATTGTGTTGTGAACATTTGAATGCTTTCTAACTCATGCAGGAGGACATAAACATTTAATGCAACTCTAAAAAGGGTGTCAAGAGGCCCAAATAATGATTCATGCTATGAGCCTGGGGCATACAGGTCCAAACTAACTCTCCATGTTGCAAGCACTATTCAATTATGTTTACGCAGGTACAAATACAGGTGTTGCTAACAGAGCTAAAGCAGATTTCCAGGAGGAACATTTCATTATACTTGAACAAGAACAGGTTTTTTCCCGGGTGTCTCCAGTCATCCCCAACAGAGTTAGAAGTTGAACTCTCCCCCATCAAGGCAGCAGGAGGTTGGTGTCCTCCCCAAGCAGAGACTTCCCTTCAATACAGGGGCAATTCCCAGCAGTACAAGTAGTGTCTTTCCTCCCCAACAGTTTTCTTCCTCAGCAGAGCCATACCTCTGGTTACCAGCCAAGTCAGGAGGTCTCCACTTCCCCACCAGAGTGCAAGAAGTATCCATCTCCAGCAGGGTTGTGGCTCCCTAATCTCAAAGTCCAATTTATTTTTGGCAGTGGCGGTTGTTCAGAGCCGTTGTATCATTAACAGCTTTCCTTGCAGAGTTGTTTCCTCCTCACCAGGATTAATCAGATCAGTGCAGTGATCATCAGTTCCTCCCCAATCAAGCAATCTGGGATACTGGCAGTCTCCTCGCCAAGAAGCGGGTATAACATTGTGGATCAATTACTACAAACTCCTTCTATAATTTCGGTGTTATCTCTTTTGCTCAGCTTAAAACCTCAACGAGAAGCATTACAAAGGGTTGTGGAGCAAGCCTTTGTATACCTAGATGTAACCGTAAACCAATTCGACGATATTTTCTCCAACATTACTAATTTCAAGATATTGGTATTTAATTACAATGATCTTCCTGAAGAAGGTAGGAATAACAATATGGCATTAAACATTATTATTAACTACGGTGATGATACTCTAGACAGTGTACTCGTAGACACAAGTTAATCTCTGAACGTAATTCCATGGTCCACTCTCACAAGATTGACTATTCAAGGTCCTCCTATGAGAAAAAGTAAGGTCATAGTCAAAGCATTTGATGGATCTCAAAAAGCAGTTATCGGCGATGTGGATCTTCCCATAACCATTGGACCTCACATCTTCCAAAATAAATTTCAAGTCATGTACATCCGTGCGATATACAATTGTTTACTTGGCTCACTATGGATCCATAAAGCAGGGGTAGTGACCTCCACACTTCATCAAAAACTGAGGCTTTTGAAAAATAACAAATTGGTAACAGTCTTTGGGGAAAGAGCCCTGATTGTTAGCAAATTATCCTCATTCTCTTATTTGAAACCAGAAGACATTGTTGGAACTCAGTTCTAAGCTCTCTCTGTAAGTAATGAGGATCAATCAAAAATAGGAATTTTGATCGCTTCCTACAAAGATGCTCTCCAAGCCCTGGAAAGCAACAATATCAAAGGCTTGGGGTCAAGTCGTAATTCCTGTCAGCAAAGAATCCATAAAAGGTCTTAGTTGTTCTTCGGCAGCAACAAAACCTACAACAAAGGATGGAAACTTTGGTCCTATTAAAAACTTTTTCCACAGGGGAGGCTTCTTTCACCCAATCTCTCAAGAGGTTCATACCATCGAAGAAAACAATTCGAAAGGCTCTCAAGATCCCGATGACAAGTGGAAAACATACTTCAATAAGGAATGATACATTTCTCAGGACGAAGTGTGCAAGCCATTCGACTTGCCGATCTCCATTTCCAAGTATATCCCAAACATCGTTCACATTCCAAAGTAATTGCTTAGTTTTATTTTGACCTTTCATGTCGCCCGGATGACAAGGAATGTTTTATAGGGCTTACTTGTTGTAAATTATCCTCTTCACTTAGCCCAAAGTGACAGAGCTTTGTTTTATATGGTTGTGTATTTCAAGAATCGACAAATCAAAAATAAAATGTCATTCTGTACTTCCGCGTGTATTGTTGTTTTCTCTTTTCGCTTTTTTAGAAAATGGTAATCCCTAAAAACAACCAAAAATAAAAACTAATATTTTTCAAAACTAATATGCATAAACTTTCTTTTGCATTCTCTAAATCTCAAATACTCAGAACCAACATTAGAGATAAGAAGAACTTCGACACGCATCGACACGATTCAGAAAGGTAACAACATATTGTAACACGGTGGGAGAACTGACTTTAGTTAAATGTTGCGAATAGCAAGAGTCGCCACCGACTTTTATTTTATCCAAAAGGAAAGGGCATAAAAGAACAGGAAAGACCTTAAAAATATTTTTGGGTTCGGGGGGTAGGTTATACAAAGGGAAGGTGTTAGCACCCTTTATATCCATGGTTATCCATGGGTTCTTAGTTACTTAACTCACTTTAAATTGTTTTGAGAAAGGTGTAGTGTGTGTTTAAAAAAATTTCTAAGTACTTTATAATGATCCTCGTATGGATGTATATAAAGACTTTGTTTTGAAAATTTGCTTGAAATGTGAAGTGTAATGAAGTATTTTGAAGTGAAGCGAGCAAGTACTTAAGAGGAACCTACCCTATGCTAAATCTTTACTGTTCTTATATGTTCTTTCAATGGTAAGACTATCCCTATTATTAAGGAATAGGTAGTCATTACCTTGGATATTTAAGGGACATGTGAAGGGACATCTGTATTTAGGCAACTGTAAGGTGTCTTTAGCAATTTGTAGGGACTTATCATCTTTTGTTCGAAGGGACAAGATCACTTACCGTAGGCAACATCGAAGGGACTTGATCTTATAATCTTAAAGGGACTTGATGATATTAATGTAGGGACTTTGCTTTAAGACACCTTACTTGACCTTATAATTAGGCATCATGAGGAGTAACCTTAGAAAGTGTGAGATGGCGATCAAAGATCGACTTACGTGTGTGAGTGTTTGTATTCATATATTTATCTTATTAAGTAAGTAATTCTAAATTAATTTTTAAATCACAAACATGTTATCACTCCCTATAGTTACTAACCATGGCAAAAATATTTATAAACAATAAAAAATAATAAACTACGACTATTACAAGGTTTTCGCAATTACATTATAATATAAATAATAAATATATAATAAATAAACTTATAATTAAAATGGTTAGTAATAAAATAATTATAAGAAGAAGAGGTTAGCACAAATATATAAAAATATATACAATTTAATTAAATAAGCAATTTTAAAGAATTTTTAAAAGAAAATAAGGTAATGAGAATAATAATAATAAACCATATAATAATTATTTACAAAACATGATTAATTATTTAATTATATATTAGAAAAATTAATTAAGTTTAATATTTAAAGTTAAACCAAAATTAAGGTTAGAAATTAGGGTTAATTTTACAATGAAGAAAAATCAGGATTAGGGTTTTGATTATTTAATATAAACTTAATTAAATTATTTACATAAAATATACAATAATAATATAAACAAATTTTAAATTAAATATAAACCAAATTAAATTTTAGAAAATAAATTAGAATTTTTTTTAGAAAATATGAAGTTATATATATATATATATATATATATATATATATATATATATATATATATATATATATATATATATATATATATTACATATTATTATTTAAATATAATTTTCTTATAAGAAATATAATTTATATTAATTATGAAACAAAATAATGAGAAAATGAATAAAAAGACTTACCTTGGGCAGGGATTGAACCCACGCCCTAGGTCCTGCCTCCCTTGGACTCACACTGCTACCACCAGGCCAAACGCGCGCATGTGATAAGGTTTGGGGCAGCAATTGTTTTATCATTAACCTGCAAAAACACCAAAAATAAAACAAAATGGCCTGGGGGAGGTTTGAACCCAGGACCATTCGTTTACAAACAAACACACAAACCAACTGAGCTAACTGCACGCGCTTGAGATTAAATCAACAACAAAACAATATATTTTAAAACAAATATTTGAATTCTGATTTCAGCGCCAAACTTCATCTTCTTCACCAAATTTCCTGCGCATTTTCATACAACTTTTCCTGCGAATTTTCTTGCGTGTTCTTCCATGTTCTTGACCTACGAAACTCAAACAGCAAGCAAACAGTAAAATTTATTCAAATTGATTAGTGCAATGTGATCCTTATGAATCATCCAATCTTCCTATGTTGCTAGAATTTATTTATATTGTCTAAATCACAAAACCCTAAGTTGGTCGTTCAAACCCTAACAATGATGGAATGCAATTTAGGTCATGAAACTTCAATTGGTTTATCCAGAAAGCTTCTATGCTTCAAAACAAACACGAATCAACAAGCAAAATCAGTTAATAACGCATGAGAGTATGAAATCGAAAAAAATGTAAAACATGAATAAGAGTGATTCGGTTAGCATGATTTAGTGCATGGATGGATGGTTTTACGATCCAGAAACATTCAGTGATCTTCAAGGAATGATTTGCAACCTTTATTTTGTCTTAAGAGTCCCTCTAAATCCAAAACCGAATCTTGTCTTTTGTTGAAAAGTTTGAAACTTGTTTAGTGTTCTTGAGGCAGCAAAATCGTCTCCTTGTGATTGGGATGTCTTCAAGTATATGTAGAGATGAAAATTAGGTCAAAAGGTTATGGATTTATGGGCTTTTTAATGATTGCTTGATCATGAAGTTTCTATCTTTCAAATATTGAAAAAGATCACATCCAACCTTGCCAAATCAAGCTAGCACGAATTTGGATCAGATCAATCATCTATAATTGATGTTTATGACCTTCTAGAATCATAATCTCATCCAAATATATGAGTTTCATATTTTATTTTAATTTAATTTGTATTTTAATGAATAAAATTCAAATAAATACTAAATAAAAATATAAAAATCAGAAAAGGTATGGGTTGGGTCGTGCTTGATGATATTATAAAGATTGGATGGCAATTTGGTGGGCTCATTTAGCAAAAATTGGTTTTAAGGCCTCATTTGCTTCATAAACTTCCCAAAAATTTCCCAACTTTGCAAGGGCACAAATCCTTCAATTTTAATGCTATGAAGGTGTTCTTGTACATTTTAGAAATCTTAGAGAGTCCTCTAACCAACCCCTTTTGTCTCATGTCCATATCTTTTACCATTCTCAAGTTATGCTCTTTGGAAGATGTTGACTTTTTGTTGGCTTTTAAAAGGACCTATAATGTCTTAGCTCATACATTCCAAATGAAGCATCTTTGGGCTTGGCTTGTGAGACACAAAGTTGTAGAGAATTCAATTTCCTTCAAAATGAGCTTTGGATGGAAAAAATTTGATGAAGCATGTGAAAGTTATGGCTAGTCAAAGTTTAGTTGACTTTTCCTGTGAAAACCCTAATTTAGAAACTCCTGATTCTTGATGATCTGAAATCTCCTTGATGAATCATGATCAACCCTTGATCAAATGATGAACTTCACTTCACATAATTGATGTTGGCAAAAAATCATGACGTTTGACTTTGGTTTGACCACAGTTGACCTTAGTTTGACTTTTTAACTGCTTTGACTGATTTTAGCCTATCTGATCATTTGACTGAGCAAACCTTTTGGGAAAGTCTTGAAACTTGACATGGGGATTCTTAAACACATATAGGATGCTATGAAGCTAATTTGAAGTCTTGGAAGTCCATTTAGCCTGATGAAAGTCAAAACCCTAGTTTAGGATGCCTTGCTTAGGAGGATGCATTGTCTGAGGGAATTGTCAAACTTTCTGACTAATTGTGAACTTTGTGAACCTTGTAAACCTCATGAGACATCTTGTGAACCTTGTGAACCTTGGGACACCTTAGTACACAATTTCTTGTCTTGGTGAGGGCAAATTTTGGGGTGCAACACATATATGCGTCGATTCGAACAAGAAGTCACACACATACTATGGTGGCAGCTACGATTGAGACGCAAGAGGAAGCGAGAGCGAATCAACCATTGGAAAACTTACCGAAAAAAGCTTCAGCAATAAATTCTTGAATCCAATAGAAAACGGATTTTTCTTCTCCATCATATTATCATAACTGAATTCGAGGGTACTTCATCCATACATCGCCATAACTGCAATCATCTTCTTCAACTCGTAAGAAGCTTAGAAATCACCAGCATCACCATTCATTCTGTTCGTGTTGAATTGACGTCAAATACACAGCGCGGTTACGACGGCATCACGCGGAAAAGAAGAATCTTCGACCACAACGAAAAAACTATGAACTTCTTCCTCTTCACACTTCAGGGATCTCCATCGATATTCAATAATCAGCCTGTTCTCTGTAAATCGCACCGACTACACCATTCGCTTCACCAACTGCAAGTACACGCGTCGTGATCCATTCTAATAGATATGGCCTTAGAGTGTAGAAATCTATTGTGTTTTTGTGTTGATCGTTGAACCGTTTGTTTCGTTTTTAAAAATTTCTCGATCTAGTATTTTGGTTGAGTTTCTGTGAATTTTGGTTTCGGATTCGTAACGAGCATAAAAAATAAGGGAGGGTTTATGAAGGAGGTCTAGGATTTTATGGTGACACCGCCGGAGTCGACGGCGGCCTCCGCAGCGGGGCCGTTTTCTCCGGCGGAGGATATAGGTTTTCGGCGCCGTGGATGTTATGGTTTGAAAGAATAGCGTTTGGAGAGGAGAGTGAGAGACGCAATGGTTTATGTGCGTGTTCTTTAGAAAATATTATGAGAAGATAAGTATTAAGAAGAATAGAATAAAGAGCCTTGGATAAGATTTTCTTTGATTCTGTCCATACCGGCGGTGATACTTGTCACTGTCCGGTAGGACTGTTCCTTTGCTATCCCGTGTGTGCTAGTGTTTCATAGCCATATACTCCCTAACTTCTAGAACCGTTAGATGTGAAGACCTTGGAAGTCCACATATCGAACGTTCCATGTTGAGTCAACATATGTTGACTGAGTCCACACCCTACACCCCAGGCCATTAGTGCGTGTGGGCCTCCTCCACTCAATTTCCACACCCCCTATTTTTAGCCCAGTGTTACTTAAACTGGAAATTTACTATTTCCGCACCCCACTCATTTCTTTCTCATTTTTAATTTCTTTTTTGTTTACCTAGTTCTAGCTTTAATCCATAAAAAATAGTAAAACTCGTAATAAAATTCAACAAAAATTACACAAGTCTATTAACTCATTTTAGAATTTTTCCATGTTTTTAAATTCTGATATCAATGATTTTCCAATTTTGTTTTGATTTTTCATTTGATTTCTTTTTCATTGAATTTCCACATTAACATTGCAGTTTGTCCAATTTATTTCTTCCATCTCAAGAAACATGGTTACCCCATTCTTTTTGCATCTATTAAAGGACCCATAAAGGAAACTAAAAATATTTTTTTTCTATTTTTAAACCCATTTTATCTACTGTTTTGGTATCATTGTTTGCGCAAGTTTGTAAGTGATCGTTAGGTAATTTTGAGTGGTCATTTGATAGGGTTAAATTGTGAATTTTTGGGAAATATTTTAACACAACATTAGCTTCTGGTTGATGATTTTAGAGAATTAATTTCACATTTTTTCCAGGACCATTGCCATTTTTTAGTGTCTTGCTTTCATTCAACTTCTCCATATAATTTCACCTTGAACTTTAGGGTATTTATTATCGCATTAGGATATAGTTTGATTATGTTTGATCTTAGAATCTTAGAGTTCCTTAATATGGTTTAGCCACTGAGTTTAGAAGCTTGTTATCATTTAATATCCTTTAGTTTTAGTACTTAGGCTTAGGAATCCCTTTGTGCATTTCCTTGACTTGTTTAGCCTTTGTATTTGCTTTATGTGTTCAATATTCAATTGTTTAACTAATCTTTGTTTTGTAGGGAGGTTGAGGTAAGCCTTGTTATACTACTTCTTCCTCATCTCTTTATGTTTTATAATTGTGTTTGCCTTAGCACTTTGTGCTTTGCTTGTATAAGCTCTCCCCTTTCTTAGAAACAACTTAACTTCCTTAGGAAGTAAGTTGAGTTCTAATTCTCTTTTTTCTTTTCCTTTTCTCATTAGGATTAGAAACCGCACTAACCATTAGGATCTCTTTTGATATGCAATAAACAACTTAGGTTTGGTCTTAGTCCCATTTAGTTTTTGTTCTTTTCCGATTTGAGTCTCTTTTTCATCTCAAAGAAAAGTTTAAAAAAAACATTTAATAAATGTCAAACTTTCTTGTACGCCATGAGACTTTGCCGTGGGTTACTTATGTGTGTTCCATTTCGGGGCGAGGTATAAGGCATCTACCACGATGAACAAGTCTCAATTCAGCGAGCCGGTAACACCTGAGTTAGAACTATGACAACGTCATCCTAAAAAACACAAGCAAGTTTTCGCCTTAGTTAGGCGAACTACGTCGACTCTGATTCGCATTTTCCCGATGAGGTACATAGGCAGCGGGGTAGGGCCCGTGCGAGCATATTCTTTATTTTCCCTACATTTTCCCTTCTTTTCGTTCTCTTTTCCATTTCCCTTTCTTATTTCATTCCAGTTAGCAATCCTTTCGTTCAACAGCATTTTATTTCTCACCCTTTGAAACAAACAAACAAGCGTGGATCCCGTTGGGTACGGCGGACGATCTAGGGTGTTAATACCTTCCCAGGTCGTAACCGACTTCCGAACCCAGATCTTTGGTTCGTAGGACCTCGTCCTTTCCTTTTCTCTTTTGTTTATGCAACATTACTTTTCCCATTCATTCGGGATAAAAATGTCTGACTGGAGACTCTACCTTTTCCGCGCCACTTTCGTGATTATACTAGGATGAAAATCTCAGGAGCGACAAAAGGGATGAGTCTTACACTCTAATAGAGGCTCATGGGTGATAAAAGAAAGTCAATTTGAGGGTAGAAAGTCAAAACCCTATTTTTTGAATATTTTGAATATTTATTTGTAATAAAATATTAAAATATTTGAGAAATTTCAAACACTAATGAAAAACAAGTTGAAACCTTGGATCAATGTTTGAAAAATTATGTTTTATCCATGAGACAACTTGAATATTATTTATGTTTGAAAAATCAAGAGAAAGAAATGAATTACAAAAAAATTTAAAAACAAATAAATTAATTCTTTATGAAAATAATAAATATATTAAAATATATATTTTTTGGAGATTTTTTCATGGAATAAAATATCTAAACACTTTTTAGAATTAATTAAAAAAGAATCATTTAAAAACTCAAAAGAATCAGAAAGTTATTAATTTTTTAATCAATTAAACAAAATGAATAAAATTCAAAAATTCAAATATTTGAAAAAGGCGCCAAGAACACACGTGAAGCAGTTTGCCCAGAATTTGCAAAATCCATCGTATCTCATGGAATATGCATCCATTTGAGATGAAATAAACATCAAAATCACTCGTTTTGATCCCACGAACACAATGGTCTAATTAATATCATTTATTTTGTGTGTGGAGTGAAAAAATCAGTGATGCACACTGAAGAACTCTAATTTGGCCTGAGCCTTATGAAATTCTATATGATGGTGATTTTGTGAAATTGATTGAGGGGAATTACTTAGAATATGATTACGTACATATGGCAAAAAGATAGTGCAAGGAAATATGCGTGGATTATGATTTGGCCTAGTTTGAGGCTTACCTGAACTTGAGCTTGCAACTGGAGTTGTAATTTCGATTTGGAGGTGTTACATAGATGTTGTGATGATCTGGACAGCTTCCCTACACCATATGGAGTGTGTTTGAACACTTGGACTTGATTGCAAATGGTTGGATCATCTTCTGATCTTCAAGTTGCAGAAACAAGGACTTTTTGAGGTTTTGATGAGTGATTCTGGGTTGGAAGTGTTCCAGAGGTTATCTAAGTGTTTAAACACCTCATAAACATCATATGTGATGTGTGTGAGCAATTGGTTTGAGCTTGTTCTATCTCAAACTCAAAAACCAGAAGTGATTGCTCAAAATATTTAGTTTTGAGTCTTTGAGAGCAAAAGAAGAGAAAGCTTAGTGATCATAGGCTTTGGTGTAATTTTTATGATGGAATGTGGTCTCTATTTATAGGCAAAGATGTTGAGATTAGTTACCCCTTAAGTCTTGAAGAGTTGAGGTCACAATTATGAGTCATGGTTTATGAAAATATCTCTTACACGTGTGATGATGAACTTCTCAAATAGCTCAGCTATTGCAGCAGCAAATTTCACATTCCTTAGAAGTTTTATGCTTGGATTGTGTCTACCTATTTCTTGTTGAACAAGAGATCCAAGAATATGCCATTTTAGAGCTTGGTGACCCTTGGATCAAAATGCATAATGTTGAAACTCAAGAATGTCATTTTGGTGAATTCCATGGTGTAATCATGAATTTGCAGGTTTGATCAAGTTTGTAATGATTATTTAGATGCTTAAACCCACTCCGTCAGGCTTCCGTAAAAGTCCTGAACCTCCCAATTGTTTCTTAAACAGTTTTCAATCTCTTATACAGAGATTATGGGCCCACTTGTTTACAAGTCCCGTCTCCTTTTCTTTTCAAAATTTAAGATCTAATACACCCGTAGTAGACTGAGCTTCACAACCAGGTGGAGTATCTTTCTATGCGGTAGATACGCTTTTCCTTAAAAGCCCTACCATGTGTATGAAATCATTAAGATAATTAATCAAAAAAAACAAATTCCATAGGAATCCTTATATTTAAGCCCTATTATTGGCTTCTGAACCATCTTTTCTCTTTCTAACTTCCTGTTGTTTTCTTAAACTGTTGTGCTTACTTAGAATAGAATTGTTTGCCAAAATTATCTTTCATCACCTCATACTAAATCAAAGATAATAAAATACTTCTTAATGACAAAGAGAATACAATGTAAAAAACATCTGTAATATTTCTTCATCGGGATTTTGGGCCTCTCCTTCCTAGCGTAACTCCCAACTTCATTCTTAATAAAAATAACTTAAGGATATTCAAACCATAGCAAAGACATACTAAAAACTGTCAAACACATTCACTGACACCTTTTATTTGTCTTCATGCATTTCATCTGTATATATTTGCATCCTGCTAGAATCTCTAAGTAGTTAGGTTATCTTCATCCAACAGATAAACCCTTTCAAAACACTTCATATTTTATTTTCTTTACAACTTACTTGGGGTTTACAAAGATACGAAGTTTCCCAGTGAAGTGCTTATTTGTAAACCATCCCCAACCTCCTTTTGGGCTTTATCCAAGGACCCATGCACCTCATATAGCTAATATAGCCTCCTCTTGGGATTAAACACAATGACTCTCTCAGGTTTCCTAAAAGCATAGGAACATACCTTAGAATAAAAAACATACAGTAGTCCCCCTCTCCCCGATGGATGACCAAGCTATCCTCCTCTTGGGCTATGTACAATTGAATTCCTCCAGACAAAGGAATGTCTTATGACCATACAATAAACCAACAAACTAAACACTCTTCATACAGAGTCAGTCTACCAGCAATTTTCAGCCTCCAATCTTAGGCTTCATATAAGATACAAAAAATTAAGAGTCAGACTCTCACAAATAAGCTTCACATTTGGGCTTCCAAATCGGGATACAGACACAACTTTCTCACATAGTCATTTTTCTATGTTTTGCTTCAACCTTGGGCTTCAATCAAGGCACAGATAAATCAAATCTTCCCTCTTTAGAGATGACAAATTCTCTCTACTGAGTACCTTTTAGTTTCGACCTTGGGCTTCAAACAAGACACATACAGTCAAACATTATACAGTCACTCAAAAACCAGTCATAGTCTTGGACTTTAACTAAGCTAACTCAATTATAGTCATAGTCTTGGACTTTAACTAAGCTAATTATTTCAATACAGTCATAGTCTTGGACTTTAACTAAGCCAATTCTTTCAATACAATCATAGTCTTGGACTTTAACTAAGCTAATTCTTTCATTACAGTCATAGTCTTGAACTTTAACTAAGCTACCCGTCATAGTATTAGACTTTAAGTAAGCTAACAACATCAATACAGTCATAGTCTTGGACTTTAACTAAACTAATTTCTCACAATACAATCATAGTCTTGGACTTTAACTAAGTTAAACATCCAGCCTTTCTTGAGCTATGCAAATCAAGATAACCCATTCAGACGTCCTGAGCTATGCAATTCAGGTCAACCATTCAGTCCTCCTTGAGCTATGCAATTCAGGGTACCCATTCAACATTTCTTGAGTTATGTAAATCAAGATACCCATTCAGCTTATGCCTTGAGCTATGAAATTCAAGCAACCAACCAACCAGTTACAAACAATTGCTTTCACCTAAAATCTTGGGCTTTCATCGGGAAACAAATAGACTTTTTAGCTTCAATCTTGGGATTTGATCAAGATATAAATTAAACATTTGAGCATCAACATCATGTGCTTTAACCAAGATACAAATCAACCCTCTCCTCCTTGCTCTAGCTTTTTAGGAGGAACTACGATGCTCTGATCCCTCAATTCTCTTTTTAGGGGTACGTAGGCAAAAGGTTGTAAGATATTTGTGAGAACACCAAACAAAAAACAACAATTAGGTTTCTTAACCTAAGAAAAACATCATAAAATTATGATGATACAGAAACAAAAAAACATCAACATCACCCTATCAATCAACACTCATCTCATATCCAGACACATATCAAAGAAACCCCCATCAATATCAAAAAGAACAAATTTTGCACTAATCCAAAGGTGAAATAAGCTAAAGAAGAACCTAAAACCATGTGGGCATCTGTTAAATAACATTATGCAAAACAGGGTGAGTTTAAGATATTTTTTTTCTTCTATAACCAGCTTCACCAGGAAAAAAATTAGAAATTAGAAAGTAGCAAAAAAGGAATAGTGATTAAAGACCGCAAAAATCGAGCTACAGTACTTAATTGGGAAAAGTGTCATTTCATGGTCAGACAAGGACCCCGTAGTGTGGCTAGGCATTCAGAAGACCACCCGTTGTGTGGCACGTCATTAATAGCCCAACAAAAGTCCACTCGTAGCGTGGCAAATCAGCAACCTCCCAGCGTTATTCCAAAACATTCACCGGTTCACTATTCTTCACATCAGAGTTCTCCCCAAGCAGAGTTCAGATGGTTGGGTTTATTTCCCTTTTCTTCTTCCACCGAGTGCAAATTTTTCGTTTGTTTTTAGTATTCAATCCATGCATACTTCAAACGTCTCAAAGTCATGTCATAACCAAAAATATTGCATCATATTCATCATAGTTGAGGTGAGGCTTGTGATCAGTGGTTGAGGCAATTGAGGATCATCCAAAAGCAACCAAAGGGGAAATATGTCTTCACAACATTGTGCAGAGGGTTCATAATATCCCACAAGTCTTCATTTGAAGCCACGAGTCACAAAAAGAAGTGGATTGGTCAAAGAAGTCAAGCAGTGCAACATCTCCTGACAAAAACAAGGCCGAATTAGGGTTTCTGATTAACTGGGCTTCTCAGAGAAATTTTGGCCCAAACTTGATTTCATCATTCTCCATATGACATTGGGTACCTAGGGTTCAAATTTCATCCATGGAATCATTCTGGAAGAGGTTCAATTGTTCAGTTGATTGAAAATCAGAGAATTGAGGAAAAGTCAACCAGACTGAGCAAAAGGTCAACTCCTGACTTTTTGAGATCAAAATCATGAAATTAGGGTTACAAGAATCCTATGGACCAAGTTTGATCAATAAATGATGGAGAAATCATTAAAAAAACAATTTTGCTTGTGTATGTATCGATACATTCTTGTTTTGCATCAATACATGTTTATGTATGATATGAATCGATCCATACGAGTGTTGCATTGATACATGTTTCATTGTGTTTTTGGAAATAAGCTATGTATCGACTCATTCGTGATATGTATCGATGCATGATTTAATTAACTTACTGAAATAACCAAAAGTTTCAGTATGCATCGATGCATACATTTGTGTATCGACTCATACATGTTATATAGATAACATGTATCGATTCATACGAGTCATGCATCGATACATAAGCCTGTTTTTCTGATAACAGCTTTTATTTAACATATAGGAAGGCAATGATAGTTCATGGGACCGAGTTTATGAGTGAATTATGCACACTATCAAACTCAATCAGTTTCACAAGATACTTCACCCTCACCATAACCAACTCCAACTCATCTCTAATAAACTTGACTCACTTGTAACTAACATCAACTCAGTTAACCAGAGCTTAACCCCAGTTCTAACTGTCCAACCAAGGGTTAAGAGCTTTATAAAAGCATGAGGTACATTTGAGTTAAGGGGGGCTTCACATTTCACTTAAGTCACACCAAAGTATTCCCAATTTTGGTCTGCATTTTCTCTGCAAGATCAGTGTATATTGGAAGATCAAGCCTCGTCAATCACCTGCTTCCATCATCTTCTTCATTTTGCTTCATCAGCATTAACTCAAGTTGCATTGCCATGGTTGCATTCAACTAAAATCCTTCAAGTTGCACCATATTCAACCTCTGCAAATTGGCAAGGATTTCATTCATCACAAGTCACATCATTGCACTTATCCTCAAATCATCATCATCATCAGGTCTTGCTCCCTCTCCATGGCTGCAACGGCTTGAAACTCCAATATTCAATCACTGCATGATTTTGATTTTCCCTGCATCTTCATCAATTCATCAAGATTTGGCATCATAGAGTGTTTATTTCACTCTGCAAAGGATCAAGATCAAGCATAGAAGGCTCTGGAATCTCCTCTCTGGATTCTACCACTCTAAGAATCACTGCATTTCAGGTCCTTCTTCAAATTCCTTTTGCATATGTTGCTTCTATTTTAATGGATTTGTATGCTTTGAAGCTTGATAGAAGCGCTGCAACCTCTATTTAGTTGATAGGCCTCTTACAGGCTTAGATTCAATTTTTTAGGTGAAAATGTTTGGTTTCGATTTGTGCAATACATGAACCTTGAGTGAAAACTAAGACTAAATTTGGATTCAGGGGAGTCAGACGAGTGTAACCATGGTTTCCTTTTCCATTTTAGTGAAGTTTTTGGTCATACCCTAACCGGAGATCACCGGAGAAGGTGATCGGAACTCTTCTCCGGTGACTGGAACAGTTGCTCTAGATTATTATGAGAATATAACATAGCCCTTGGATTTGATCAATATAACGCACCAGATTTTGCCAGCAATTAAAAAATCACATGCCTTGCACATGCCATAGTTTGTGAACAAAATTCCTCAGCTTCTATTGACACCCACAGTGCGTCTGGGTTCATCCCAATTCAGTTGTTTTTTTTACTTCCTGCACCCCTCAGGCCCACTGAATTTTATTTCTTTTATTTCTTGTTCTCATTTTATTTCGTTTCTCAATTTGATTTTATTAAAATACCAAAACCCATCCAAAAAACCTAAATAAATTCATACATGTTCTTCATCATTTTCTCTAATTTTCCACCATTTTAACTCCATTTTTCTTTTATTTTCGAATCAGAATTAATTCCTCGTCTTATTTTCTTTCTATTTTCTACATTGCTGACCAATCATTTTATTCATTTTTTCCCTAACCATAATTGATATAAAGCCCATTCTTTTTTCCCTATCCATAGGACTCATAAAACTTCCAAAAAATAATTTTTGTTCAATTTTTAGGTCATGTTTGGTCTTATTTTGAACCCATTATTTTGCATTGGTCCCTATGAATCCTAATTCAGGTCTAGCATCCATTTGACCATGAAAAAATGTGAATCTTTGTGAGATGTTTTAGACATGAATCATCTAATGGATTGTGATCTTAGATATTAAATTTCATAATTTTTCAATGTCCTTTGCTATTTTTCTAAGTGTCTTACACCATAGGTCATACTTTGGTCCTTTTTCTTTATCCTTTTGTTCAAAGATTGGTAAGGCATTTATGCCATTCATTTGAGGTCCTTAATTTGAGTCTTCTAGGGTCCATTAGAGGTATTTGAATGTTTAAAATCCATTTCAGGTCTTTGTATTTTGATTTATATTGGTTACTTGAATCATAAGTCACATATGCCTTCATAAACCCTAATTTTGGTCCTTAACCATAATAAACTTCTCTCCACTTCATTTGTGATCACTTTGTGAATCCAATTTCCATCTTAATTTTTCACCAAACCCCTGGTTTTTGTATGATAAGTTCAAACTCCTTTGGTCATGTTTGGCTTTTTATTTCTAAGTCATTTTTCTTACTTTGAAAAAACATGTTTCCATGTTCCTTCCTTCATCTTTCATTCTTATGTTTGGATCCTCATGACTTGAATCTCTTCCTCCCCATTTGATTTAATATCATTTAACACTTTCATTTAGTGTTAGGTTCTGGATTTTACATTCACCCTTGACTTTAGGCCTAGAGGTTCATTAGTGCCTTTATTAACTGGTGTGAGTTCTCCTTTGAATTTTACCATGCTATATTTGTTCAAAATGCTTCATCATGCTAACATTTGTTTTGTAGGGGCGAAGATTGAGGTAATTATTACTTCATTCTCCTCTCTTATGCATTTTAATTGTGTTTGCCTTAGCACCTTTTGCTTTGATCATAGGCTTTCCCTTTTGCTCTCTTAGAAACAACTTATCTTCCTTAGGAAGTAAGTTAGGTTCTAATTCTCTTTTCTTATTAGGTTTAGAATACCTCACTAACCATAGGATATCTTTTGAATGAATAACTTAGGGTTATGTCTTAGTCCCCCTTAGTTTTTTCCTTTCTCCATTTGAGTCTTCTTCTCTCATCTCCAAACAAAAATTCAAAAGCCACATAATAAAGGATGGAAGTAATCTCTTGGGTATAACCTTATTCCATGGGGCACTCATATTCATTCCATCTTGGAATAGTGTGAGCTTGTCTAGCATGACGCACAAGTCTAATCATGATGCTACTTCCACAAACGATAAACTCACAACACTTCTCATAAAAGACAATAATAAAAGACATTGTGTCTTCCCTTCTCATCTCATATCCTTTGCGGACGATACGACTTGCCTCGACAGTTCAAACAACGATACGGTAAACACCCTCGAGTCAGAGCCGGTAACACCTGAGTTAGAACTATGGCAACGTCATCCTAAAAAAACACAAACAGAAGTTCCCGCCTTAGTTAGGCGAACTACGTCGACTCTGATCCTCATTTTCCCGATGAGGTACGTAGGCAGCGGGGTAGGGCCCGTGCGAGCACATTCTTTATTTTCCCTACATTTCCCCCTTTCTTTTCGATCTCTTTTTCCATATTCTCATTCCATTCATTAATTCTTTTGTTCAGCAGCATCTTATTTCTCACCCTTTGAAACAAATAAACAAGCGTGGATCCCGTCGGGTACGGCGAACGGTCTGGGGTGCTAATACCTTCCCAGGTCGTAAACGACTCCCAAACCCAGATCTTTGGTTCGCAAGGTCTTGTCCTTTCCTTCTTCCTCAGGTTTGTGCAACATTACCTTTCCCGTTCCTTCGGGATAAAAATGTCTGGCTGGTGACTCTACATTTTCCGCGCCTCTTTCGCGTTTGTACTATGATGAAAATCTCGGGTCGACAAGTTCAAACGATCAAAATTTTATTTCAAAATCTGACCAAACGTTGTATTTTTTCGAGTCGTTTATTTCACGCTGATTATTTTGGTGCGTTCATTTTATTTTTCCGAGCACTTTTATGTCCGACTTTTTTTCTTTCGTTTTAATTATTTTTATTTGAATAATCATTTAAGTTATTTAGATTTAATCAGATATTTAATTTAAATTTATTTTTTATTTAATTAATTTTATTTTAATTTGTTTATTAATATATTTCCTTATTATAGAAAATAAAAAATAAATAAATAAAATATTGATTTTAATTCTTTTACTATTCTTGTCTTAGAAATAAAATACAAAAATATATATTTTCAATCTCATTTATTATTCTTGTCCAAAGTTTTTTTTCTTAATTGGTTTAAAAATCTAGTACTATGTATAGATGTATGACATAGGACTAAAGGGGATCATTTAGCAGTGGTACTTTCTCTTTGTATAGATCTACTGTTCACAAATTTTTCTTCTTATATGCATTTCAATTTTGTTATGCTAGTGTTTTGCTTCTTTATATACATATTGTTAAATCCTCATATGGCATTTGTTTTTGTTTTTTTGGGTACATATGTTAATCACGTTTTTGTTACATGGAGATATTTATACATATTGTTTCTGTACTATGCTAATCACATTTAGATTATTAGCGTTTTATTGTTTTTCTTTTCTTTTTTCTTTTTCTTCTCTTTTTATATCATATACTATTATTAATATAATATTAATATATAATATAATAGGTGATATTAATATAATATATAATATTAATATAATATATGATATATAATGTAAAGATATATAAAAATGTTTCTCTTGCTATTATATTTTTCTTTTATTTATAGTTATGATTTAATCGTGTTGGTCTGATCTGACTGCAATGATCGTAATTTTGCGTTAGTAATATCGTTATTTTTAAAATTTATTTTGTTTTATTTTTATTTTTGATAAATTTAGATTCGTACAATTTTTTATCCCTATTGTGATGATCACGTTATATGTAGCAAGTTAATGATTTATTTCATCGGTTCATGTGCGATTTTTTTATTATTGATTTTTGTTGCTCTTCGATTTTGTACACACATTTGATGGTTTTGCCTTGCGGAAATCCGCTTTTTGTGTGCCGACCAATTTATGTTTCGATTGCAACTTTGAGTTTTAATTTGATTTTATTATATATTTTTCTTATTGATTTGATTTGTGATGACCGTTCATGCGGTAGCAATTTGTCTCAGTTTAATTTGTGTTAATTTTTAAATGATCCAACATCGTTATGTTTAATGTTATTTTTCTTTGTAGCTTTAATTTCCCTTCATGTTACTTTTTCTAATCCCCATTGTAAAATGTACCCCACTCCCATGACATGTAATAGTTTTACCGCTTTCTCTTATTTTCTTTACGTTTAGGTAGTTTTTTTAAAACTCAATCAATGTTTCAAAAATAATAATAATAATAATAATAATAATAATAATAATAATAATAAAAAAATATAAGACCCTTGGTCTAACGCCAAATAGATTTTCACATTACAATTCATTCACACACGTAAATCGGTCGTTCTACAATCGTTGTTGACATTATCATTACATTTCATTCACACACGTAAGTCTATCGTTCTATTATCGCCATCAGCACTATCTTTACACTTCATAGTTCCTCAATCTCCTAACTCAAATAAATTAACGCACTGCGTTTGTTTGTCACCCTTGCATACTTGATCCATATATCAAGCCATAGCCCATTTTATCAAGCCTTTATTTTACTTTGTTCTTTTGACTTCTTGCAAGTAGCAACCTTTGTCTAGTCTTAGGAGTTTGCACCTTTTTTATTTTCATATTATGCTTTTATCACTTCAATCCAATGGAAATAACTTCTTCATTGACTCAATATCATAGGTAATTTAGCAATCCCTAGTTCTTGTTTAACCTTAGCCACTAGGTCGTTTTATTTTATAACTTTTTGTGACTTTATTAAGTCACGTGAGTGTTTTCCATAACACTTACTTCCCCCTCGAACCTTGATCGCAATCAAGTGTCCGTTCATCCTTAGGTGAACTATGAGTGCTCTAATTATATCCCCGATACATAGGCATTAACACGATGTTGTGCGAGCACCCTTGGAAATAAAAACCTTAGGTTCCCTTAGTTTTAGCAAGCAATAAATAACAAAACACAAATATTAACAAGAGGTTCCCGTAGGATACTACGGATGCTTAGGATGTTAATACCTTCCCTAGGTATAACCAACCCCCGAACCTTAGGTTCTCCATAATTAGGGTTTTTTTCCGAGCTTTTTCCCTTTCCCTTGGATAAAATTAAATTCAGTTGTGAACATTTAATAATCGTGATTCAAGCTTAATCAATAGCTTGACATCTGATTCTCACTGCGACAGAAATGGCGACTCTGCTGGGGACATTCTTATTTTTGAGGGTTAAGCCCACCTTATTCTAATTGTATATTTGGGTTCCTTGTTGGTTGTTCCATGTGTGGTGAGATAAGTTATAACCTGGACTTGAGTGCTCTTATTATAGGACAGTGGTATAGTCAAGTTGGTGTATAGGGATTTTAATCCCGAACATGCTGAATCGAGAATCCCCACTCAGTGGAGGTCTCCTCGAGGTAGTATTTGTTGATCGAGTTATTCGTGAAAGCATTACTATTTCAACCTGAGAGCCGTTAATGCTGAGGACCGTAGAACATTTACCCCCACTTGGCCTTTTTAGGATGTAGTGTGATGACTATGAGGGTGTAAATCCAAAATAGTTGATACGCGATGCTACACTCAGATGAGACTTTCTTAAGAATATTATTAACAACCAAGTGAGTTGGGAAATTGACAATATCCGAAAGATGGGCGAGTGATTCTGGGAACTTGTAGAACCTATTGTACAGGTACAAATGAACCCCTAGTACATACCTTTGAGAGGGTTGAACCTTTGACTTCATGCAAGCTTTACACCCTAAGCATTGTGTGTTTGTGCATTCACGCATCCATACATCATGAAACATCATTTTTAAAAAAGTCTTCAAGGAATTTAGAAGTTCTATTTTGAAAATATCATAGGTTTACCACGGATTTTGGAAGGAAATGACTTTTAAGTACACAATCAAAAGTCCCAAACTTGAAGACCTAAGGAAGTTAGAAGGTTATTTCTTGATCAAGAAGTTTTCAGTAAGAATGAGGAAGAACCTTCCATCAAAAAAGGAAGGTGCAAGAGGATTTATTTTCCTCTAGAACTCAGGCATATAATCATTGGAAGACGATTGTGGATAAGCTTACACTCGAGAAAACCTAATTGGAAGCTCAACTTGTGAAGCTTCTAGCATTACTTCCTTAGGATTGATTAGCTTTTATTTAGCTTTCATTGTTGTTTCGAGGCTTTTGAAACGTACTTCAAAAAAAATGTGTAACTCACTTTTGGTAATGCAATGAGTACTCTTTGGCTACTGGTATATCATATGATATTTGCAAAATTTATTTCTTTAGCTCCTTGAAGATAAATAAAAATAATAAAAATAATTATAAAAAAACATTGCATTACATTTTATTCATGCATTTGTCATCACATATGCATTTCTCAAAACACAAACTCATTCTCTGTCTGTTCTTCTACCAACTAGTTGATTTCCCGACATCCGTACCGAGCTCGAAGAAGTTACTAAAGGATGATGAAAAAGACAAATATCGTTGATCCCATGTCAGGTTTTACTGTGGTGACTAACCCAATGTACTTTTCCCCTAACTGTACTTTGGAGGCATGACACCCGTAACAACACTAGGACGATCGTCATCCATTTGGTAAGTGGGACGACTGTCAGACACAAGTGACGTCCGTCACAGGTCAAGTTCCCGAAAAATTAAATATGTGCAGCTTAGTCAAAGTAGAAGCGTTCTTGGTCCCGTCTATTTCTCATCAGCTCAACTAAACCCAGACTCAGTCAAGCATATACATCTCAAAACCCAGCAAGTTTATTTCCTTAATGTTCTCCTTCAATAATAGTCATACGCAAGGCCTATAAATAGGAGCCAAAGCAAATTGCAAAGGGATCCTACATTGAGATTAATTTTTCTTTTTTCCGTTCAGAACCTTTTCTTTTTTCTCCAATGATTTTTCCCTTTCTGTTTTTATTTACCTTTACCGTATCAGTAATAGCTTCCCACATCAGGGAGTTATTGCACTTTAATTAATTTTAAGCCACTACCTTCAAGTTTTATTTTCCGCAAAGCCTACCGACCTGTGGAGGTTTGCTGCACCAAGAATTTACTACTTTCTATGTTTATTATTGAATTATTATAATTGCTTTTGTTTTCATTTCCATGCCTGATTTATTGTTCTATTGCTTATGCATAAATTTTCTTGCTTTAATTATCATGTCTGACTAAAATAATTTTATCAGTGTGTAATTAAGTTAACCGGAACGGATTCGATAAGTCTAGGCTAAAATTCTAAACAAACTTATTTTTCTGGTTTCGATTTCTTAATTTAAAATCAATTTTTATTACGAGAGTAAAAAGGTAACGAAGGTTACAATTAAGACCACAAGAGTGTGAGATTTTAACCAGATAGCTGAAATCGAACATTAATTTTAAACACAACGGAAGCACTTTAAGGTTAATTAGGATTTATTAGTTTTCAAAAAATATTTTTAAACTCAAATTGATACAACGAGAGCACTCAATCTGATTTAGGAGTATAGTAAAAGGCAAGACCACGAAAGTGTGAGATGAAGACTTTTAAACTGGTATTTTCTACAGAAAGAATATTTTGACTATTTTTATACGTCGATGATTTATTGAATCCATGTTGGTATACTGATTACATACTGATATCCTATCTTAATCTAGTTTTAACTTAAATTTTTAATTTCCTTTTAGTTCCCCTTTTCTCCTAAACTAAAATATTATTCGGCTTAGCTAAACATAGTAACACCCTGATAACATTAGTTTGATTACCAAGTCTTTGCGGGATCGATACCTTTATTACTACAAAATTAGGCTATATACTTGCAGTTAGTACCCGTAAGACTCGGATAGTCACGATCACTCAACCAAGATGTACTTTACAAGAGAAACTTCGACATGGTTCTACTTAGATGTGTAGACGAGCGCAAAGCAGAAATACTCATGAAAGAAATTCATGAAGGATCTTTTGGTACTCATACCAACAGAGATATGATGGCAAGAAAAATACTCCAAGCATGATACTACTGGCTCACAATGGAGGCAGATTGCTGCAAGTATGCGAGGAGATGTCATAAATGCAAAATATATGCTGATAAGATTCATACGCCTTTGACACTTCTCAAGGCTCTCTCTTTTCCATGGCCATTTTCGATATGGGGAATTAACATGATTGGAATGATCAAACCCAAAGCTTCAAACGGGCATCGGTTCATCCTAGTAGCCATGGATTACTTCACCAAATAGGTCAAAGCAGCATCATACGCCAATGTAACCCAACAAGTGGTCGTCCGATTTATCAAAAACAATATCATTTGTCTTACGGAGTTCCGAGCCAACTCATTATTGAAAATGGGTCCAACTTGAACAAAAAATGATGAAAGAATTATATGCAGAGTTCAAGATTGAACACCATAATTCTTCTCCTTATCAGCCAAAGATGAACGGTGCAATGGAAGCCACCAATAAAAACATTAAGAAAACTGTCCAGAAGATGGTCGTGACATACAAGGACTGGCATGAGATGCTCCCTTACGCACTTCATGGATATCAAACTTATGTTTGCACTTCAATAGGGGTGACCACTTTCTCACTAGTATATGGCATGGAATTAGTGCTCCCCATAGAAGTTGAAATATCATCATTAAGGATATTGATGGAGGCCAAACTAACTGAAGCTGAGTGGCACCAAAACAGATTCGACGAGCTCAATTTGATAGAAGAAAAGTGAATGATTGCCCTCTGTCATAGCCAATTATATCATCAACAGATGAAGAGAGCATTCGACAAGAAATTTCGACCTTATGCCTTCAAAGAAGGAAACATCGTACTCAAGAAAATCCAATCATTTCTCACCAACTCTCAGGGAAAATGGACTCCGAATTATGGTGGCCCCTATATGGTCAAGAAATCCTTCTCAGGTAGTGTCGTGATACTCGCAACAATGGACGGTGAGGATTTCACTTATACTACAAATGTTGATGTAGTCAATAAATACTTCGCCTAAAAGTAAAAATAAAAAAATCTCGGTGGATTGAAAACCCGAAAGGGTTGTCCAGGCAAAAAATAGAGACATTCAAAAAGTATATCCCGCTAGAGAAATCTAGGCAAAATGTTAGGGATTCATGGCAAGTAACTGCATCCAACCAGATTGGATCATTAGAAGAAGGTCAATCATCAAGTCACAATCAACAGAAGCTCTAAAGACACTGAACTCATAATTGGTAGAAGGATAAGGATCATGATGTAAATACTCTGTGGAATCATGCCTTCGGCTGATTACCACCCTATATATGAAAGTTTGAGCCTTTGTCCATTTGTTTGCAACTCTTATTTGTTTATCTGCTCTGCAAAATGACGTTTTCAAAACTGATTTATCTTTTTCTTGAAATTAAAATGAATTTACTTCACTTTTATTTTTCAAAGTAAAATTTTCAATTTTCCTTGGTCTGTGAACGTAAAAGGAAATCATTTGGTTGCTCTGAAAGCAACCAACTTCTGGAATATCTCATGAGGATGAACTTATGTCACCCTGCAAAGACATGTCTCCAGAAATCAACAAAAGTAGGAGCTCTCCTCTACAATGAGCAATTCAACCAAGCCACAATGATATTCCATCTCCGGATCGGTCCAGTATTATCTATTTTGTCTTGTCAACTCGTGTGTCGTGACTCTTTTGTCAGTATACTCATTCATTCATACATTCATAATTATGTTTGCATTTACATTTGCATAATCATACTCGCATTTATCTCATGTGATAAAGAGTCTTCTCTCTAGTTATTTCCTGGATAAAACATCGGTTTTCAAGTTTAGATGACTTGAACCTCTATAGCAACGCTTTAACCAAGCCATTATAACCTCAAGATCGCCGACAGGATGAACGACCTGGCATCTTAGGATCAAAATTTCGGGTATTCTAAGGTATTTAATCGTGTTGTACCTCGAATCTCCCAATGCTTTCACCATTCATATCTTTCGGGTCCAAGAAGGTATGCAAATCAAGATACCATTCAGCTTCTTCCTTGAGCTATGCAATTCAGCACCCCTATCAGTTACAACAAACTTTCCAGCTTCAATCCAGGGCTTTGATCTGGACACATACAAACTTTCAACTTCAATCTTGGGCGTTGATTAAGACATAAATACAAACTTTGAGCATCAATATCCCGTGCTTTAACCAGGATACAAATCAACCTTTTCCTCCTTGCTCTAGTCTTTTAGGAGGAACTACGATGTTCTGATCCCTTAATTTTCTTTTTGGGGGTACATAGGAAAAATATCGTAAGATCTTTGCGAGCACACCAAACAAAAAACAAAAATAGGTTCTCTGACCTATGAAAAACATCAGAAAAATTATGAAAACACAAAAACAACTTCATCATATCTTACCAGCACTCACATCATTCCATATCCAAATCAAAGAAACCTCATCAATATAAAAAAGAACAAATTTTGCACTAAACCAAAGGTGAAATAATCTAAAGAAGAACCCAAAACCATGTGGGCGTCTGTCAATAACAGTATGCAAAGAGGGGTGAGTTTAAGATATATTTTTCCTTCCATAACCAGCTTCATCGGGAAAAAAATAAGAAATCAGAAAGTAGCAAAAATGTGATAGTGATTAAAGACCACGAAAACCGAGCTAAAGGTAGAAGAATTAGAATACATGACCCTCTAGTGATAGAGGGTATTTATAATGTGCCCCAGCATTGGGCCAATGTCCTCTTCGCGGGCTGGATCGTCTAAGTCCATGATGAGGACTGTCAGGGTCTGCAAAGAAGCAATCAAGACCTAGCACGTGGTATTTATCTTGGTCCAACTGTCCAATGAATCCAGGAAGTGAGATTATTGCGGGAGAGACAGTTGACTAAGAAACTGAAAAGTACGTAAGAAAGATATTCTCCCCACACTCATTGATTAATGGGTCGTGGATTTCTGTTCACTATACTGTGTCCACAAGATCTAGTCCAAAACTATGTATATTATAGATTTTATTTATTCAATAAGAAATTAGATTAAAATGTCGGAACCAATGAAATGAAAACAATATAGATTTGAGAGTCGTGATTGACCAGAGAAATATGAGATGAGTTGTCGGAATCTATAAGAATCTTGAAATTGCATACCGACAAAGAATAATTAATGATAAGCACTTTTCCAAATATAATATGAATACTAAGGTTGTCATCTTTGCTGTTGTTGGACCACCATTATTAAAGCATATGCCCTTGGTATATTTTCTATTCTCATTCAACAACCACCTTGTTAGTAGCCAATATATCAATTTTTTATTTTGTTTGATGCTAATACAAAAATCATTATAAAAAATTTTTTGTTTACAAAAATATAGGGGTATGTGTCAATTTAATAATGACAGTTTTAATTTTACTATTTTATCTAATTTACGAATTGATCTTTTTATTTTTAATCTAAATACTTTTTTTTTTATCTTTCTCTTATATTTTTATCTTAACTGTCAATTTTTGTTTTGTGAAACAGTGCCTATCATATGTATAAATCTATTGTAAAAATTTACAATATATATATATATATATATATATATATATATATATATATATATATATATATATATATATTAAAAAATGAAAATCTCATCGAATTTCTATACAAAAAATTTGATGGAAGAATCAAATTATTGTAACTAATATTTAAGAATAAATACTTTTTAAGCTAATATTTACTAATTTTAATTATAATTTTCATGACTTTATTTTAACTCATTCATAGAACTAAAACAAATATTCAAAAAACTAATTATCTTATTCTAAATTTAAACTGTTTTAACCGTCTTCTACTCTTACACCTAAAAGATGAGTTGTTTACTTTTAATGATATGTTACTTATATTCTTTTATATCATAGTTTACGAGGAATTTTTATATGATATCTTCACATCTCAAATATTAATATCCACTGATCATATATCTAGAATAACAACTAATGGTATTAGTAATTGGTAAAAAATACATGAATGCAAGTATCTGGAATTGGACCAGATTAATAATTTACAAATAAAATACCAAAATAGCTAATACATCATAAATTCTTCAACACAACTGAACACGCTCCACCAAATCTTCATTGTCAAGTTTGGAGCTGCGAGTGCAATTTGAATACTTATTTACCTAAATATATTAAAACAATGTAGGGTGAGATACTAATTTAAGTGAACTTCTAGATCTAAATAATTAATCTATCTTTACTTTTCTACCCAGTTAAAGCATACTTGAATATTTCTTTAGGGGTATCTCACACCCTTTCCACACATAACGTGTTGAGTCGACAACAACTCTTATATCAATTCCTATTATATCGTAGAGTTAAGCATAATACAAGTTAGTGTGGATGAAACTTGAAGGTTTGTATATGACGAAATTGTTGGTTAATCGTCTCTACCTGAAGCAAGCTTTGTATTCATTTAAGATAAGTGAAGAAAAAGTTCTGGCTGAACAGCTGGATATGTTCAACAAGTTAATTCTTGATCTTGAAAATATCTAGGTCAAGATTGACGATGAAGATCAAGTGTTGTTATTGTACTTTTTACCTAAGCTCATGCTCACATCAAAGAATTCCTCTTGTATGGAAGAGAGTCGTTGACCTTTGAAAATGTTCAATATGCCATGTACTCTAAGGATTTGAACAAACGAAAGGAGCACGAGTCATCTTCTATTGGTGAATGTTTGTCCGCTAAGGGGAAATTCTTGAAGAAAGATAGTAGGTTTAAGAAGAAGAATGGTAAAGTTCTACATAATTCTTATAGTGGTAATGCTCATACAATTAAGTGTTATCATTGTAAGAATGGGGGTCATACAAGAAAGGCATGCCCTGTTTGTTTGAACAATCATGGTGGAAAGGATATTGGTAATGCAACCATTGTGCAAGATGGTTATGAATCATCTAATGTCCTGGTGGTTTCAAGCAGCCACTCTAGCAAGGAGTGAATTATGGATTCAGAATGTACTTGGCACATTACTCCAAACAAAGAAGTGTTTGAAGAATTGTGTGATCAAGATATTGGATCAGTGCTGCTGGGAAACAATGAAGCTTGCAAAAATGCAGGCATTGGATCTGTGAGATTCAAGCTCCATGATGAGTCAATAAGGTTATTGAATGATGTTAAGTATATACCTGATCTTAAGAGGAATTGGATTTCTCTTGGTGAATTCGACAAGAAAGGATATTTTTTCAAAGGAGAGCAAAACATCCTAAAGGTAATGAATGGGTCGAAGGAAGTCTTGAAAGACGTGAAAAAACACGACTTGTATAACCTTGAGGTTAAGTTTGTAAGTGGTTCAGCAGATGTGGCATCCACGAAACCTGTGTCGAAGACTGAACTATGGAACAAGAGACTTGGCCATGCCAGTGAAAGAGGCTTGGTTGAATTATCGAAACAAAATTTGTTGTGTGGTGACAAGGTCGAAAAATCGGAGTTTTGTGAACCTTGTGTATTTGATAAATCCTGTAGAATGAAGTTTAACAAAGGTAAATAAAGAATACATGGATTCCATGATTACATTCATGCTGATCTTTGGGGGCCTGCAAGGAATCCTTCACACTCAGGTGCAAAGTATTTTCTATCTATAGTTGATGATTACTCCAAAAATTTATAGGTATTCATCCATAAGACTAAGGATGAAACTTTTGAAAATTTCAAAAGTTGGAAGACTCTGGTCGAAAACCAAATTGGCAGGAAGGTCAAGAGGTTGAAGATCGACAATGGTCTTGAATTTTTCAATGAGACTTTCTAAAATTATTGTGTTGCGTCGGGTATTGCAAGGCATATAACTACTGCATGGACTCCCCAACAAAATGGTTTGGCTGAAAGGTTTAATCGAACTATTTTGGAATGAGTGAGGTGCATGTTAGTTAGTGAAGGACTGAAGAAGGTGTTTTGGGTTGAGGTAGTCATAATTGCAGCTTACCTGATTAATAGGTGTCCTTCGACAACTTTGGGAATGAAGACACCTGAAGAAGTCTGGTCGGGACATCCACTTAGTCTCGACAGACTTAGAGTATTTGGTTGTTTAGTCTATCCTCATATTAGGCAAGACAAGGTCGAACCTATATATCTGAAATGTATGTTCCTTGGATACCCTGAAGGAGTCAAAGCTTATAGGTTGTGGTGCATAGATCCAGGTTACTGGAGGTGTATCACAAGTCTAAAATTACAGAAAAATAAAATATATTAATAGTACATTTATTACAATTAATTAAATTTAAAGAATAAAATAGAAATTGGAAAAGAATAAGAAAATTGATTAAGGGAGATCAATGTATAATTTCCAAAATATTGTTAATTCAATTAAAAATATTGTTAGTTTATATAATTGAATTAATAAATACAATTATGAATATTATAGAATCAAGAGTCATAGCAAATTTTGAAAATCAGAGTCTGCAATATTCAACTGCAAATTTTGTGGTTTTATATAAATAACTGATCATCCTACATTATTAGCATAAAGGAAGCATTTGAGAGGGTTTATTTGGCCTTCGTGTGATATAAAAACTTCTAAAAATTTTAGAAGAGCATACGAAATAAGTTTACGATATTTCATAACTGGAAAATAACTTATTTTCATAAGTTGCTCATAATATCACTGAAAATATGAAGAAACACAAAAAGATCCTAGTGTTGTATATAATCAGTTACCTTCATCTCTGATTCAGATTAAAAAAGAAAAAAATTCTTGGCAAGGTAAGCATCATCTTCACCTAAGAAATGTTGTTGTCGGAAGTGGATATGCATCAGAGGACATTTGTCCATAAAAATACTATTTGCCTTTAGTTCCAAGATCCTTCTCAATACCTTTTTAAATTTAAGGTCTAATATTCAAAAATTCAAAAATTGGTCACTAAATTCGTCGCTAATAAGACAAAAGGACTAATATGGAATGTTTTGAAGAGTTAAAGGACCAATATGACACTTTTTAAAGTTAAGGGACCAAAATGAACCATGAGATAAAGTTAAAGGACCAAAAAGGGTATTTAGCCTTGAATAAACATCCATATAACATTCAATCATGCTAATTCGTATTATCACCGCTTCATCATTAATTCATTCATTCACAATGATTAAACATTCATTATTTATCATGAACCCTTACACAATAGTTAAAACCATTAAATTTCACATATTTCAGTACCCATCTAGCTTCTTAATACATCACTATGGGATAGTCACACACACTAGCTTTTCAACGCTTTAAACCATACCTCATTTGGATTTACGGAACTAAAGTTATGGCAAAAACAATCGGATAAATAATAGGTTTCAACTCAACATTTTTTCATAATTTAACTAACATCATTTGATTGACATGGACCATCAATCGATTGATCTGATTCCTCATTACATTTTGTTTCTACTATTTTTCACTTTTTGGCTTAGAGGAATCAATTGATTAATGAAATTAATTTATTGGCATAGTTATTTCTCTTAAATTTTTCTAATTTTTCATGTGATCAATCGATTGGCATCAACCAAATTTCCAAATGTCCCAATTTTAATCACGTTCACTGCAACACCCCCTTTCTATACCCCCAAATAATCAATTAAATCATTTAGGCACATGTTAAAAATTCCATCAGAGTATAATTAAACATGGTATAAAAGAGGCATGCCACATTATGTTTGAAATTAAAAACATACAACACCTGCTCATAATAGATATGCAACAATAGGGTAATTTTCGACATGATAACTAATTATACAACGAAAACATTTCAACAACATCAAACATATATATATTTCGATTCACACACACACACACACACACACACACACACACACACACACATATATATATATATATATATATATATATATATATATATATATATATATATATATATATATATATATATATATATATCAACAAGTTTGATGCCAAAAAAAAATATTCATGTCTATACAAAACATCCATCCAAAAAATACATGTACACAATGCATCACAAAAATGGCACTAAGCCAACTTAACTACCCGGTGCTACATATCAGAACCGACCGACCAAAAAATGAAGACGAGCTTCACAAAAATATGCCATCCAACAACCTACTCTGCAATGCCTCATAGAGCATCATAAAACAGCAGAATGGTGAGAAACATTATCATAATAACATTGCGTATAATTATATATCTCAACATATAAAAATGCACATAAAACATATTCTCACCACAAATCATTCCTCATCACCTATACACATCGCAACGTGTACTTACACAAAATCAAGCATATTCATCATGCACCAATTCACTAATTCACATAAACTTACTTTAATTATGTTTATTCCTCAATTCTATTCATTCCGCATAAACATACGTCTAGCTATGTTTAATCACACATATACATTACAAATGTATAAATCACATACATATACATATATCAAACATGCATATATACAATCAAGTATGTTTCATCACATATATTATCATCTCCATAATACTCCAAATAAACATATGCACATTCATGTTTATTTCTGCATATCATAATTAAAATGATAAAATGCAACTCATAGAGACCGACACACGACTCTATGCAGATGCAATGCGGTACTGACTCAACATTTCAGCAGGTTCACTCAGGAATCAAATTGAATCATCGCTTGTTACCTAAAGTAACTCCCCGTCGGGCACATAATGTTCCCCATTGCTCACACCCCACATGGGCACACAATGTTTATGGATTGCTCACACCCCACACGGGCACACAATCTGATTGCTCACACCCCACACGGGCACATAATCAATGTGAATAAATCACCCATCGCTCACACCCCAAACGGGCACACAATGTTTTTGGATTTCTCACACCCCATATGGGCACACAATCCGATCGCTCAGACCCCACATGGGAACACGATCTTATTGTAGTCATCGCTCACATTCCACATGAGCACATGATGCTACAACAGATTCACAAAGAATCCCACAGCACAAGAATGCATACATTATGCTTTACATGTAAAATGACACACAACATTCTTGAAAATGCATACACATTCACAATATAGTTATGTATTCATCTCATTCAATTAACATACATTGACATTCAATTCAAACAATGTATTCATTTGCCAAACGGCCACAACATCACATCAACCCACGTTTCCATAATTAATTCATTTACGTTTTATCAGAAAAGTCGGGTAAAAGTCGGCTAAAAATTACATATTTTAGCATCATTAGTTTCTACGCGTTTCTAGCTTCGAATCGATATAAGGAACACTAAAAACGGATACCCGAAACTAAAGCTACGCATTAAAACACATATTCCCTCAAAACCTACAGGCTCGTTGAGCGCCCTCTCGCTCGCTGAGCGAAAATCACCCTGGAACTTTCGTTGAGCGAGGGATAGCTCGCTGAGCGACCACTGTGATTTCCATAATTTCTCAGCTGCAAACAGACCTACCAAAACCTTCCCAATCTCCAAAATACTTCCATAAACATGATCTAAAGCATATATCTAACATCATACTTCGATTATAACGATTTCTAACCGATTAATCTACCAATTTCTCACATTTTCTCTCAAACCCTAACTATTCATCTTCTCTAAACTTCCATCAAAACCAAAACTCAACCAATCAAACACATACATAATCATACACAATTAAGATAACAATGATGTAACACCCCAAAATTTGCCCTCTCATTTTGGTCAAGAAATGATGGAGAAACTAAATAAATAAATAAAAAAATTGCTCATTTCGTATCGACGCATACGAATTTCGTATCGATACATACAAGTTTCGTATCGATACATGATTCAATTAATTTGCCAAAGCTTCAGTATGTATCGACGCATACATTTTCGTATCGATACATATCAGTTATAAAACTGACATGTATCGATGCATGCAGTTTCGTATCGATACATTAACTGTTTTTTTGCTGTTTTTTCTGTTTTTTCCTTTCCTTTCCTTCACATTTTGTTCCACACTCTTCTTTTGGGATTACTCTACCACATTCTAGAGTCTTCTACAACCTTCCAAGGAATATTCCAAGGAATATTCTAAGGAATATTCCAAAGAATACTATAGAACTCTCTAGAGTCCTAACTAACTCCAAACCTAACCTAACTCCTAAGCAACCTCCATTCCCAAACCTCATGCCAAGCCTACACATTATATAAACCTAAACCATCCCAAAGCAAAGCTTTCTCCCATTTTTTTCACTATTCTTCTTCATTTTCACTTCATCTCTTTCATTCTTCTCTCAAACTTTTCCACCATTTTCAACCTTTCACCAAAGCATTCTAAAAGTTCTTCAAATTCTTCATTGGAATTTGAAGGACTTGAAGCTAAAACCTCCATTAATCATCTCATTGTGAAGCTTATTTGAAGAATCAATTCTGATTTTGGAAGAGTTTTGAGCTTATTGGAGGTTATTGATCAAGTGTTCATCAAGAAGCATCAGCAACCGCATTTATTTTGTGCGTTCGCGGATCGAAGCTTCGACTCTCCGATTTTCTTCTCCATTTGCATTTCGATCTACATTGAAACACTCACCGAAGCAATCCTCTGCTTCGTAGGTTGGTGATCTAAATCCACTTCTTGATTTAACTTATTCTCTTCATCTCGCCATGACGGCATTCTTCGTGTGTTTATCGTTGTGTATGCGCTTGATCGTTTAATTTCGTCTTGATTACGATTTGATCACTTTGTTTGTTTGTAGTTAGAATTATAGCATATCCTAGGTGCCATTAAGGTTTAGATTATGGCTTTTAGGTGTAAAATTTGTGCTCACTAGATAATAGTTGCATTAGGAGCTTTAGGAAATAAGTCGATTGCAAGAAGTGCTTTTTCCCTCTTTCTTGGGCATTACTTCCCCCTTTGTGCATGAATTGACTTATTGCATATTGTTGATATGTCCATGCACCTTTTGTCATGTAAATAATCATGTTGCATTCTGTTTTTGCATCTTTTGCATGTTTCGTTAAATCATTTGCATTTCATTGTATCAATATATATGTGGCATTTCACATAACCATGTATGTATGTGCATTTGGTTGCATTTTGGTTGCATGTTTGATCACATCATTCACATCAATTCAATTCTGAATTTTGCATTAAGCTTGGCATTCTTGTTGATGTATCATGTTGCATATTCATGATCAATGTTCATTATGTTCATATGCCATGTTCATGTGCCATATTTTGCATGCTTGTTGCATAACAAATCATGTGATGCATTCTTGCATAATCCCTCAAAAGATAATCATGACATTCAATTATGTGCTTGATCCATATTCATATTGCATATTCATGTTAATTAAGCATTTCATGATTGAGTTTGTGCATTAAAAATGAAAATAATCAAAGCTGCATTTTACATTTCATAGTTGTCTTTGCATATAGGAGCTGTAAAATGTATGTTGTTTGTTGTGATGTTCATGTTGTGTGTGACTTTTTACACCTACTTCCATGTTGTTTGATAGCTGTTGTATGCTGTTTGTATTGTGTGTTGTCTTTCATAGCTGATTGTGTGTTTAAGTGTTGTAAATAGCTCCTGAATTTTAGTTTAGCATAGTATAGGCACCCTTAAACCTAAGATTGAGTCTAGTTTAGGTCCAAGTTTCCTTAGGAATTGTTTGGTATGTGTTTACCTCATTCCTTTCTACTAAATGTACACCATTAACCCTTGTTTTGTAGGGAGGTTGAGGTATGTTTCCTTACACCTTATACTTTTAATTATTTTATGCATTTCTTTATGCGTTTATTTCCTTTACCTTTCATGTTTGTGTTTGGTAGGATTCTCCTTTTGTTCTCTAGAATCAACTTAACTTCCTAAGGAAGTAAGTTGCATTCTATTCCTTTTTTTATTTTCCTTTTGCTAATTAGGATTAGAAACCACACTAACCATTAGGACATCCATTGAATACATGACTTAGGGTTGTGTCTTAGTCCCCCTTAGTTTGTCCTTTTCCGACTTGAGTCTTCTTCTCTCATCTCCAAACAGAAAATTCAAAAGACATTTAATAAAGGATTGAAATAGCCTTTTGTGTATAGCCTTATTCCATGGGGCACTCATATTCATTCCATCTTGGAATAGTGTGAGATTGTCTAGCATGGCGCACAAGTCTAATCATGAGGCTACTTTCACAAACGATAAACTCCAAAACACTTCTCATAAAAGACAACCAACAAAGACATCGCGTCTTCTCTTCTCATCTCCTAATCTTTGCGGACGAATGCAACTTGCCTCGACAGTTCAAACAGCGATACGGTAAACACCCTCGAGTCAGAGCCGGTAACACCTGAGCTAGAGCTATGGCAACGTCATCCTAAAAAACAAAAAATAATTCCTGCCTTAGTTAGGAGAACTACGTCGACTTTGATCCTCATTTTCCCGATGAGGTACGTAGGCAGTGGGGTAGGGCCCATTCGAGCACATTCTTTATTTTCCCTACATTTTCCCCTTTTTCTTTCCATTCTCCAGTTCCTTTCTCAGTTCCCTTTCTCATTCCATTCCAGTTCCAGCAGCAGTTATATTCTTTTACCCTTTGAAACAAACAAACAAGCGTGGATCCCGTCGGGTACGACGGACGGTCTGGGGTGCTAATACCTTCCCAGGTCGTAACCGACTCTCGAACCCAGATCTTTGGTTCGCGGTACCTTGTCCTTTCCTTCTTCCTCAGGTTTGTGCAACATTAACTTTCCCATTCTTTTGGGATAAAAATGTCTGGCTGGCGACTCTATCTTTTCTGCGCCATTTTCGCGTTTGTACTAGGATGAAAATCTCGGGAGCGACAAATACTTATCACCCTTACCCGATTATACCGATTCCTAGGAGCAATCATGAAGCTTTTCCAACTTTCCCTCTTTTCTCTTCTTTTCCTTTCTTTGTTCTCTTTTTCTTTCTATTTCCTTTTCTTTCTCTTTCTCCTAACTTATACTTTTTTCTCTCTATTTCTATTCTTACTAAGTATTCTTATTCTTTCCTTCCTATTTCTACACTTAACTCTATTCTTTCTATTTCTTTCCAACCAAATATCATTCTCTCACAAAAATACCAATTCTACTAATTTCTAACTTATCACTAATTAACAAATACCTAAAATACCCTCCAAACCAATTTTACCCGAAAATTCACAAATCGGTAAAATCACACAACATATCATATTATCACATGAATTCCTCAACATATCATATCATCATGATAATTTCACAAATAAAACAATTATCTTACAAATAAAATAAAAGACTCCACAAAAATTGGAAAAATCGAATCGGGGCGTTACAACTCTCCCCCACTTTAGAAATTTTCATCCTCGAAAATATTACCTAATCCAAACAACTCCGGATACGAGTCGCGCATCCTACTCTCCAATTCCCAAGTCATACTGCCATCCGCAACGCCTCCCCATGCCACTTTCATAAGCGCAATATCCTTGCCTCTTAGCTTCTTAATTTCACGATCCAAAATCCTAACCGGTAAAGCTTCCACCAAAGAATAACTAAATTAATCGGAATAAAGTGAGCAGATTTAGTAAGTTTATCGACAATCACCCAAATAGCATTATGACCTCTTTGCGTATTCGGCAATCCCGTAACAAAATCCATCGATATACTATCCCATTTCCATTCTGGAATATCCAACGGTTGCATCAAACCACTAGGCTTCTGATGTTCCACCTTAGACTTCTGACAAGTCAAACACGCATACACAAAATGAGCTACATCTCTCTTCAATCCGGACCACCAAAAGATCTTTTTCAAATCTTGGTACATCTTATTCGCTCCCGGATGTATACTTAAATTACTTCGGTGTCCCTCTTCCAATATCATCTTTTTCAACTCCTCATCATCGGGAATACAAATACGACCACTGAATCTCAAAACTCCAAAACTATCAACCTTGAAATCCTCATTCTCATTCATCATCAAATCAACAAATTTCAAATCCCACTTTTGCTTTTCACAAACGGTTGCAAGAAAATCATTCGTAACACGTAGCATACCAAGTCTCACGCTTCTCGGCATCATCTCGCAAACCAAACTCAAGTCTCTAAAATTCTCCAAAAGTTCCCATTCCCTTATCATCAATGCGGACATATGTAACAACTTACGACTCAAGCCATCGGCCACCACATTCGCCTTACCCGGATGGTAATTCAAACCAAAATCATAATCCTTCAAAATTTCTAACCATCTCCTTTGTCTCATGTTCAATTCCTTTTGATCGAATAAATACTTCAAACTTTTGTGATCACTAAAAACTTCAAACCTTGCACCATAAAGATAATGCCTCCAAATTTTTAGAGCAAAAACCACGGCCACCAATTCCAAATCATGCGTAGGATAATTCTTTTCATGCACCCTTAATTTTCTTGAATCATAAGCCACAACCTTTCCATATTGCATCAAAACACCACCTAACCCAAACAATGAAGCATCACAAAACACCACAAATGGTTCTGTCGGCAAAATCAAGATCGGAGTCGTTGTTAACCTTCTCTTAAGTTCCATAAAACTCTCTTCACAATGAATATCCTAAATGAAGGCTTTTCCTTTACAAGTCAACTTTTTTAACGAAAGTGCCAACTTTGAAACTCCTTCAATAAACCTCAGATAATAACCCGCCAAGCCTAAAAAGCTTCGAATCTCCGTAACCGATTTAGGAACTTCCCATTGCATTACCGCATCAATCTTGGATGGATCAACACTAATACCACCATCGAAAATAACATGCCCAAGAAAACTTACCTTCGACAACCAAAACTCGCACTTTAACAACTTAGCATACAATTGCTTCTCTTTCAAAATCTGTAACATAATCCTTAAATGCTCTTCATGCTCTTCTTGAGACTTAGAATAAATCAAAATGTTGTCGATGAACACAACCACAAAATGATCCAGCTGTTCATGAAAAATATGATCCATGTATTCCATAAACACACTTGGCGCATTAGAAACTCCGAATGGCATCACGGAATACTCGTAATGACCATACCGTGTCCTAAAAGCCGTCTTTTGAATATCCCCCTCTTTCACACGAATCTGGTGATATCTTGATCTCAAATCAATCTTAATAAAAACACGCGCGCCAACCAATTGGTCCATCAAATCATCAATCCTCGGAAGCGGATACTTGTTCTTAATTGTTACCTTGTTCAACTGTTGATAATCAATACATAACCGTATACTTCCATCCTTCTTCTTTACCAACAATACCGGTGCACCCCAAGGAGAAACACTCGGCCCAACAAACCTCTTATCCAAAAAGTCATTCAACTGCTTCTTCAATTCTACCAACTTTGAAGCTGACATACGATATGATGCCATCGAAATCGGTCTAGTACCCGGAACTAGATCAATAGAAAACTCAACTTCTCTTTCCGGAGGTACATCCTTAATATCATCCGGAAACACTTCTGGAAAATCATACACCACTAGAAACCTAATTATCTCCACTCTGTTTTCCACTGACAACGATGCAAACAAACTAAACAATTGAGCTTCGTCCACTAAAAGTTTCTTCAACTCTTTCGCGGATAGGAAACTCTCTTCTTCATCATCCAAAAAAGGAAACCTTACTAACTTATGATAACAATCTATATGAACTCGATTAAAGTGTAACCAGTTCATACCCAAGATCACGTCCAAACCTTCCAATGGCAAACAAACTAAATCCATAACAAAATCTTTACCATACATGGTCAAAGAACAACTTACACACATCAAAGAAGTAGTTATCGACCCTGAAGCAAGAGTCTCGATAACCATCTCACCACCCCAAGAAGACATAAACAAATTCAAACGCTTAGCGCACTCAAGAGAAATGAACGAATGAGTTGCTCCCGTATCAATAATAGTAACTAAAGGCGTACTATTAATAAAACATGTACCTTTAATCAAACGGTCTGCACTAGTAGTATCCTTCCCTGCTAATGCAAACACCTTTCTGCCCGCCTGAGCTTGCTTTGGCTTAGTACACTTAGTACTAATGTGACCAACTTCTCCACAATTGAAGCACTTCACAACATTCCTCCTACACTCGGTAGTAGCATGTCCAAGACCTCCACAGTTTGAACATTTCACAATATTCTTCTCACACTCAAAAGACTTGTGGCCTAGATCGCCACACTTGTAACACTTAACGGGACCAGAACTCCCTCCACCAGATCTCTTATCAAAGTTTCCTCTATGTTTTCCCTTATCAGCGGGTGTCACATACGGTCCACTTCTAGCTTGTTGCTTCCCTTTCCTCTCATTCACACTCTTGTAATGCGTAGAACGAGCTTTGCTATCTTCTTCAAATATTCTATAACATTTAGTCAAATCTGAAAACCTTCTAATTCTCTAATATCCCACATCTTGCTTAATCTCAAGACGCAAGCCATTCTCATACTTAATGCACTTAGAAAACTCAGCAGTAGCAGCAACATAATAAGGATGAAACTGAACCAATTACACAAACTTAGCAGTATAGTCAACCACTGACATACTACCTAGCTTCAGCTTAAGGAATTCCATCTCCTTATTTCCCTTCACACTCTCAGGGTAGTACTTCCCTAAGAACTCAGTACGAAAAACTTCCCAAGTTATCTCTTCATCCTCCTCCTCAAGAGCTTGACTTCTACCGACCCACCAATCATCGGCTTCTTCCTTCAGCATGTGAGAACTAAACCTCACCTTACTCTATTCAGCACAGTCCATGACTCTGAAGATTCTTTCAATCTCCTTCAACCAATTCTGAGCACCATCAAGATCGAATCTTCCTTTAAAGACCGGCGGTTGATTCTTCCTGAACTCATCATTCACATTCACATTCGGCGCTCCCTGCACCGCCCTAGCCATTGCTTCCAAAGCAGCAGCCATAGTATTGTTATTTCTACCAGCCATATTCTGATTGTTCCCAAAGACAACAACAAGATTAAACAAAAGTTTAATCATAACAACATCAAGACAGACACAACTGACTCGAACATTGGCTCTGATACCACTTAATGTAACACCTCTTTTCTATACCCCTAAATAATCAATTAAATCATTTAGGCACATGTTAAAAATTCCATCAGAGTATAATTAAACATGGTATAAAAGAGGCATGCCACATTATGCTTGAAATTAAAAACATACAACACCTTCTCATAATAGATATGCAACAATAGGGTAATTTTTGACACGATAACTAATTATACAGCGGAAACATTTCAATAAAATCAAACATATATATATTTCCATTCATATATATATATATATATATATATATATATATATATATATATATATATATATATATATATATATATATATATATATATATATATATATATATATATATATATATATATATATCAACAAGTTTGATGCCAACAACAAATATTCATGTCTATACAAAACATCCATCCAAAAGATACATGTACACAGTGCATCACAAAAATGGCACTAAGCCAACCTAACTACCCGGTGCTACATATCAGAGCCGATCGACCAAAAGATGAAGACGGGCTTCACAAAAATATGCCATCCAGCAACCTACTTTGCAATGCCTCATAGAGCATCATAAAAAAATAGAAGGGTGAGAAATATTATCATAATAACATTGCGTATAATTATATATCTCAACATATAAAAATGCACATAAAACATATTCTCACCACAAATCATTCCTCATCACCTATATACATCGCAACATGTACTTACACAAAATCAAGCATATTCATCATGCACCAATTCACTAATTCACCTAAACTTACTTTATTTATGTTTATTCCTCAATTCTATTCATTCCGCATAAACATACATCTAGCTATGTTTAATCACACATATACATTACAAATGTATAAATCACATACATATACATATATCAAACATCCATATATACAATCAAGTATGTTTCATCACACATACTATCATCTCCATAATACTCCAAATAAACATATGCACATTCATGTTTATTTCTGCATATCACAATTTAAACAATAAAATGCAACTCATAGAGACCGACACACGACTCTATGCAGATGCAATACGGTACCGACTCAAGATTTGAGTAGGTTCACTCAGGAACCAAATGGAATCATCGCTTGTTACCTAAAGTAACTCCCCGTCGGGCACACGATGTTCCCCATTGCTCACACCCTACATGGGAACACAATGTTTATGGATTGTTCACACCCCACACGGGCACACAATCCAATTGCTCACACCCCACACAGGCACACAATCAATGTGAATAAATCACCCATCGCTCACACCCCACACGGGCACACGATGTTTCTGGATTGCTCACACCTCACATGGGCACACAATCTGATTGCTCACACCCCACATGGGCACACGATCTTGTTGTAGTCATCGATCACACTCCACATGAGCACACGATGCTACAACGGATTCACAAAGAATCCCACAGCACAAGAATGCATACATTATGCTTTACATGCAAAATGACACACATCATTCTTGAAAATGCATACATATTCACAATATAGTTATGCATTCATCTCATTCAATTAACATACATTGACATTCAATTCAAACAATGTATTCATTTGCCAAACGGCCACAACATCACATCAACCCACATTTCCATAATTAATTCATTTACGTTTTATCGGAAAAGTCGGGTAAAAGTCGACTACATATTTTAGCATCATTAGTTTTTACGTGTTTCTAGCTTCGAATCGATATAAGGAACACTAAAAACGGATACCCGAAACTAAAGCTACGGATTAAAACACACATTCCCTCAAAACCTACAGGCTCGCTGAGCGCCCTCTCGCTCGCTGAGCGAGAATCACCCTGGAACTTTTGCTGAGCGAGGGATAGCTCGTTGAGCGACCACTGCGATTTCCAGAATTTCTCAACTTCGAACATACCTACCAAAACCTTCCTAATCTCCACAATACTTCCATAAACATGATCTAAAGCATATATCTAACATCATACTTCGATTATAATGATTTTTAACCGATTAATCTACCAATTTTTCATATTTTCTCTCAAACCCTGACTATTCATCTTCTCTAAACTTCCATCAAAACCAAAACTCTACCAATCAAACACATACATAATCATACACAATATTAAGATAACAATGCTTATCACCCTTACCCGATTATACCGATCCCTAGGAGCAATCTTGAAGCTTTTCCAACTTTCTCTCTTTCCTCTTCTTTTCCTTTCCTTCTTCTCTTTTTCTTTTTATTTCCTTTTCTTTCTCTTTCTCCTAACTTATACTCTTTTCTCTCTATTTCTATTCTTACTAACTATTCTTATTCTTTCCTTCCTATTTCTACACTTAACTCTATTCTTTCTATTTCTTTCCAACCAAATATCATTCTCTCACAAAAATACCAATTCTACTAATTTCTAACTTATCACTAATTAACAAATACCTAAAATACCCTCCAAACCAATTGAAATTCTGGGATCAGGTACGTGATGTCGAATGAGATGTTTAAACACTTGAAAACTTGACTAAAACTTAAAGTGCAGGAAAGTTAAACAACTCAGGAAATTGTTAACCCAGTTCAGTGAATAACCACACTTACATCTGGTGGCTACCAAGTTAGGAAGGAAATTCAATATAAGTAATATTAATTCTAGACTTAAACCACTCAGTTTAATCTTTCACTTAATATCTACCCAAGGCAATTTCTACCTAAGACACAACTTAGATATGAGTACCAACTCACTCCCCCTCAATCACACAGTGATGTGTTTACAAGTTTAATAAAATTGAAGTCATACTTCAAACAAAACAGCTTGATCTTACTTCACAGTTTCAATCAAGACACAAATACACTTTTGCTTAAAAGCTCATAAAGTGGTACACATTAACAACCTGCTATTAAAACACAACCACCCTATTTAGTCTTCTTAATTTCGTACTCTATTCTGAGAGTTTCTGTTGCTTAAATAGGTGTTTGGATTTTGGGCTTTCTGTAGGTTTATCCAATCCTGATACGCATGCTGCCATCACCTTGAACTAGGGTTTGTTACTTCCTTGATTCTAGGTGATTCAGTTCTTCTGATTATACTGAAGTCATATAACAAATCTCCCTACAGATGCGCCTTATTCTGTTTTATCCATCCATAATTAATTCCAGATAACTTCCCTGAATTTACTCAGTTCTGTTAATCATTAATTAATTCTGGTAGCAGGTTTGAGATGTCACAACATCTTGTGTGACATCCTGAAAACTGAACTTACTTCATTTACTGATACAATGTCACAACATCTGGTGTGACATCCTGTAAACTGAACTCACTTCATTAACTGATACAATGTCACAACATCTGGTGTGACATTCTGAATTAAGTTCATGCACTTATACTCTGTTTGATAATGTCACAACATCTGATGTGACATCCTGAACTAAATTCAACACTTCTTGTTGATCAAAAATTCTGCCAATTCTAAACATCTACAAACTCCCCCTTTGGCTAATTTTTGGCTAACATACTTTTCTGGTTTATCAGAGTGCATCAGAGTTTCTTTTCTGTTGAGTCATGTGTGAGTTTACTCCCCCTCAAACCTACATGTGTTCAGACTTGTTGCAACAAAAATTTTTCATTAAAAACACATCTTTAGTTCAGAAGCAAACAGAATTCATTTTTCATTAATCAGTAAGCTGCATCTTACATTGTTGTTGTTGTTCAGTTCTCTTCTCCCCCTTGTTAGACATAAATTGGGGCCAAATTTTACAGAAGAATTACAAAATCAAAATCAAAATACAATGCTGAAGCAGACATTACATATTCCTCACATACATGTTTCACTCAGAATCCTCATATTCAGTGTCTTCCTCTTCTTCAGTTTCCTCATCAGAAGCAGCAGCTTTCTGAGCACTCTCTTCAATTTCCAGCCTTTGGATAATCTCCTCAAGCTTCTGCTTCCTGGCATCCAATTCTTTGCATGTGTTCTTCAGCTCAGCAATCAAAGTAGCTTTGGAGATTGGAGACTTTGCCTTTGAAGATCCATCAGATGTCCCAGAGGGAGCTTCAACATCAGCTGCATGATGACTTAAGAACAGCTTGTAGTGGAAGACCAGGGGACTCTCTCTTTTGCAGATTGAATCCTTCTCAATGAGGATACCTGGATACTGGCTAAGAATTATTCCACACAGCAAAGAAGGGAAGGCAATAGGCAGCTTTGTTGCAGATGTTCCAGCATGCTTCAATGTCTGATCAAAAATATAGGCCCCAAAATCCAGCTTTGTTTGGGTGCCCACAGCATATATGAACCTGCCCAAACCAGTTGCTATTGAGGAGGTATGGTTGGTAGGGACCCAGTTTGCAGTGCCAATCCTATGCAGCATTGCATACTTTCTTGTTAGCAAGCTAACAAAAAGTTTCCCTTTAACTGGCCAAGTCTTGACCTGATTGGCAGTGATGACCTTGCACACCTGGTTATCTGTCTTTCCCAGCTCATTAGGTCCATCAGATTCTCTTCCTAGATAGTGGTTGATAACCCTAGGAGAGAATTCCACACATCTCCCTCTTACATACACCTTTCTGAAGTCAGCTGACTTACCATCAGCACAGTCTTCTTGAAGGTTGACAATAAATTTCTTGACTAGCAGCTCATAGCAAGGAGAGAAGTTTGACACTGTTTTGAATAAGCCAGCAAAAGAGATGAGATCAATTACCTCAGTGCACTCAAGTGCATTACTGCTCAGCTCTCTTTCAAGTGCTACCCTTCTTTGATAGACAAATTTCCATCTGCTCACACTTGACACATGATGGAATGAAATGTTGTCCAGAGGAGCTTCTGGAACAGCAGAGGAGGACCTTGAGGGTGCTGGTTTCTTCTTTGGTGGGGATGTTGGGACATCCTTTTCAACATCTGAATCTGGAGGGGTGACAGATTTCCTCTTCTGTGTATTCACCTTGCTCCATTGTTTGGTAGGACCAAAAGCAACTTTAGCTTTATCCTTCTTTGGTGTAGATTGCTTCTTCTCAGGAGTTGCATGTCCTGCAGTCTTCTTTTCCTTCCTAGTCCTAAGCCTTTTGGCTATGCTAAGGTTTACAGAAGCAATGATTTCTGTGTCAGAATCATGCTCTATATTTACAACAGGAGGAGGTTGAGCAGTTTCCTCTTCAGCAGGTGGATCAACAGAGGCTTGATCATCAGTGGAGGCCTTGTGCTGGTCCTCAGATGTTTCATCATCACCATCAGTGGAGGCCTTTTGTTGATCCTCAGATGTTTCAACATCTATTGGGACATCCTGTTGAGCAGGAGTGTCCTCTTCAGCCTGATTTTGTTGTTCTTCTTGTGGAGCTGGCATGGTGTTCAGAGGGATAGATATGCCACTCACAACTCTTTGCTCAGACAAAATTCTGTTCACCAGTTCCTTTATATAATCATCCACATATTCAGAGGCTTTTGGAGTGGTGTTTGATGATGAAGGCTTCCCTTTGACTTTGCTGAATACAGGTTCCTTTGCCCTTCTCACAGTAGGGGTTCTTGGCTTTTGAGCAAGAGGAACACTTCCTCTGATTTCGTCTATTGGAGTTGAATCCATAGGTACCACAGAGATGGGGGTTGCATGTACCACATCTTCTTGATTGAGGATTTCTTCAGAGAGTTTAGGGTTTTGATGTTGAGCCATTTTCGAATGTGGTGGAGGAAGAGGTTAAGATTGATTGAGTTTGATGATCTCTGAAAGTCAGCTATAGCATGCAAGTTGTTTTGAGAGAATGATGAGAAGATGAATAGCTGAGAGCAAGCTGATATTTTTATAAGAGTCGTTACTTGGAGAAATTTTAGGAGTGGAATACACAGAGTGCTTGACCAGACTGGTGTTGCCATCTGGTGATCATGCCACACGATGTCATATGACATGTTGGCACATCTCCATAACTGATATACTTCACATAAGCAGATCCCCAATTTACCCCTTAGGTTTTCAAATTGGGTAGCATCCAAGGCTTTAGTAAATATATCAGCCAATTGCAGATTTGTAGCTACATGTTCCAGTGAAATCACTTTCTCTTCCACAAGATCTCTGATGAAATGATGCCTGATATCAATATGCTTGGTCCTGCTATGTTGGATAGGATTCTTTGATATGTTAATAGCACTTAAGTTGTCACAGTACAATGTCATGACATCTTGTGGGACATTGTACTCTGTGAGCATTTGCTTCATCCAAACCAACTGTGAACAACTGCTACCAGCTGCAATATATTCAGCTTAAGCAGTGGATAAGAAAACACAATTTTGTTTCTTACTGAACCAAGAAATCAAATTGTTTCCTAGAAAGAAGCATCCTCCTGATGTGCTCTTTCTATCATCTGCACTTCCAGCCCAATCAGCATCACAGAAGCCAGTTAGAATTGGTTCACATCCATGGGAGTACATTATGCCATATTCACAAGTACCATTGACATATTTCAGAATTCTCTTGACTTGGTTTAAATGGCTAACTTTTGGATCAGCTTGATATCTTGCACATACACCTACTGCAAAGGCTATGTCTGGTCTGCTAGCAGTTAGATATAATAAGCTTCTAATCATGCTTCTATATAGGCTTTGGTCCACCTTCTCACCCTTGTCATCCTTTGTCAGCTTTAAGTGAGTGGGGGCAGGAGTTCTTTTATGACTTGCACTATCCATCCCAAACTTCTTCACAGTGTTCTTGGCATACTTACTTTGGGATATGAACATTGAATCTTCCATCTGCTTGATTTGCAGTCCAAGAAAGTAGGTTAGTTCTCCTATTAGGCTCATCTCAAATTCAGATTCCATTTGAGTGACAAAATGTTTAACCATCCTGTCTGACATCCCACCAAAGACAATGTCATCAACATATATTTGAGCAATCATGACATTTCCTTCTTCATCCTTCACAAACAAGGTTTTGTCTATTCCTCCTTTTCTGTATCCTTGTTTTGTGAGAAAAGTAGTCAGCCTTTCATACCATGCTCTTGGGGCCTGCTTCAGTCCATAAAGGGCCTTCCTTAGTTTGTACACATGGTTTGGACAGCTTGGATCAACAAATCCCTTAGGTTGTTCTACATATACCTCTTCATTGAGATATCCATTTAGAAATGCACTCTTCACATCCATTTGAAATAACTTGAACTTCAGAATACAAGCAATTCCTAGAAGTAGTCTTATTGATTCAAGCCTTGCTACTGGTGCAAAGGTTTCATCAGAGTCTACTCCTTCAATTTGTGTGTATCCTTGAGCTACAAGTCTAGCTTTGTTCTTTGTAACAACTCCCTGCTCATTTGACTTGTTCTTATACACCCATTTAGTGCCAATCACATTTATGTCATCAGGTCTAGGAACAAGATCCCACACTTCATTCCTTGTGAACTGACCTAATTCTTCTTGCATAGCACTAATCCAGTACTCATCATTAAGAGCTTCCTTGATGTTTTTAGGTTCTATTTTTGAAACAAAACAGGAACCTGAAATCACCTCTCTTGATCTAGTGCTTACACCTCTGTTGGGATCACCAATTATTAAATCTTTGGGATGATCCTTCTGAATTCTGATGGAGGGAGGTTTGCTGAATTGTTCTATCCTTGCTTCAGTTTGATTGAAGTCATGATGATCACTCTTTAATTCAGCTTCAGTATGACTATCAGCAGATGTTCCAACATCATCTGTAACATCTGCAGGGGCATCATCAATTATCACATTTATGGACTCCATGATGACCTTGGTTCTAGAATTAAATACTCTATAGGCTCTTCTGTTTATAGAGTATCCAAGAAAAATCCCTTCATCACTTTTAGGATCCATTTTTCTTCTTTGCTCCCTATCAGCCAGAATATAGCAGTTACTTCCAAACACATGGAAGTACTTAACTGTGGGCTTTCTGCCCTTCCAGACTTCATAGATTGTGGACAAGGTTCCTTTCCTTAGAGTGACTCTATTATGAATGTAACAAGCTGTGTTCATAGCTTCAGCCCAGAAGTACAATGGTAACTTTTTAGCATGGATCATGGCTCTTGTTGATTCTTGGATAGTTCTGTTCTTCCTTTCAACAATCCCATTCTGTTGAGGAGTAATAGGTGAAGAGTATTCATGATTGATTCCTTCTGAAGAACAGAAATCTGAGAATTGTTGATTCTCAAACTCCTTTCCATGGTCACTTCTTATTCTGACCACACACCTTGCTTTTTCTCTTTATATTCTTTGGCATAAATCTTTGAATACATCAAATACATCAGACTTTTCTTTGATAAAATTTATCCATGTATACCTTGAAAAGTCATCAACCACCACATAGGCATACCTCTTACCACCAAGGCTCTCAACCTGCATAGGTCCCATAAGATCCATATGCAATAATTCCAAAACTTTGGAAGTTGTCAGATGTTGGAGCTTTGGATGGGACATCTTGGTTTGCTTGCCTATTTGACATTCACCATATATCTTGCCATCATCAATCTTCAGTTTAGGAATGCCTCTCACAGCTTCCATAGATATGATCTTCTTTATACCTCTGAAATGAAGATGACCCAGTCTTTGGTGCCATAGTTTCACTTCTTCTTCTTTGGCTAAAGAGCAAGTTGAAGTGAGACTGAAATCTTGAGGTTCCCACATATAACAGTTGTCTTTAGATCTGGCTGCTCTCATGACAACCTTCTGTTCTTTATTAGACACTATGTATTCAGTTTTGGTAAGGTTTACACTGTAACCTTGATCACATAATTGACTTATACTGATCAAGTTAGCAGTCAATCCTTTTACCAGTAGCACATCATCTAGTCTTGGTACATCTGGACAATCCAAGGTCCCAACTCCCTTGATTTATCCTTTAGCTCCATCTCCAAAGGTTACATATCTGGATGAATATGACTTTAAGTCTACTAGCAGATTCTTCAATCCAGTCATGTGCCTTGAGCATCCACTGTCAAAGTACCAGTCTTCTTTAGCTGATACTCTTAGAGATGTATGAGCAATGTATGCAACACCCTTCTTTGACCATTTGTATTGAGGTTTTCCTTGATGACTCTGCCCTGTGTAATGTCCATTTTTAGAGCTCCAAGGTTTTTTTTTTAGCTTGTTCTTGGACATGTAGCTTTGATTAGCATGAAGACTAGCTTTAGGTACCCATACTTTCTTTATGATCTTTGTCTTCTGCTTAGGGGGTTGTTGATATCTTTGATTTTGATGTCCATGCTGCATTTTCTTTGTAGCCTCTATCTTCTGCTTAGGGGGTTGCTGATATATCTGATTTGGATATCCATGCAACTTGTAGCAATGAGGTTTGATATGACCAAACCTTCCACAATAATGACATCTCCATCTTTGATACTTCTTTTTCATCATGTTCTTTTCATGATGTTGAGACATCTGTTGGGACATTATGTTTGACTTTATGTTCTTTTTATGATGTTGGAGCATCTGTTGGGACATCTTGTCTGACTTTAAGAAATTTGAAGTAGCTTTGCTGGTGCTAGCCTCAACCTGTTTAGCTTTGTTAAATCCCAGTCCAGTTTTATCACCTGAATGCTTATTGTTGTTGAGAATAACATCCAGTGTGTTTGAGCTACTATTCAGCATTCTAACAGATTTGGACATGTGTTCCAACTTGGAGTTGAGAAGACTTACTTCACTTTTCAAAGTGTCAATGATCTCTAGATCACCTGTTTTTTCAGTCTTTAGTGCCTCAATCTGCTTCTTCTGCTTTATACTCTCCATGCATATTTCAGTGCTCCTTTTAACCAGCATCTTGTATGATTCTTCTAGCTCTTCAATAGTCAGCTCCTCATCACTGGATCCACTCTCAGAATCACATACTCCAGCTAGAGCAGTGATATGCTTTGCTGATTCTTCTTCTGAATCACATCCTGAGTCTTCATCAGGCCAGGTCATAGAAAGACCTTTCTTCTGCTTCTTCAGATAAGTAGGGCATTCAATTCTGATGTGTCCATATCCTTCACATCCATGACATTTAATCCCTTTATCTTGATTGGTCTTTTCATCATAATTTGACCTTCTATTAGCATCATAAGGTCTTTTATTCTCAGAAGAGTTTGAGTATCTTCCACTTGGTCTGGACTTGCCATCCATCTTTCTGAGAATCTTATTGAATTGTCTTCCAATCATAGCAATGGTTTCTGATAAACTTTCTTCAGGTTCTGCTTCATTATTTTCTTCTTCTTTATCAGTATTTGACACCAAGGCTATGCTTTTGTTCTTCTTTACAATTGTGTCATTCATTCCCATCTCAAATGTTTGAAGGGAACCAATGAGTTCTTCAACCTTCATTGTGCATATGTCTTGTGCTTCTTCTATTGTTGTGACCTTCATGTCAAATCTTTTTGGTAAAGATCTAAGAATCTTTCTTACCAGCTTTTCATCAGTCATCTTTTCTCCTAAAGCACTAGAAGTATTGGTTATTTCCAAGATGTTCATGTAGAACTCATGAATTGTCTCATCTTCCTTCATTCTCAAGTTTTCAAACTTGGTGGTGAGAAGTTGAAGTCTTGACATCTTCACCTTTGATGTTCCTTCATGAGTTGTTTTGAGAGTGTCCCAAACATCTTTGGCCAGCTCACAGTGATGCACAAGTCTGAATATATTCCTATCAATGCCATTGAATAAAACATTTAAGGCCTTGGAATTTCCAAGTGCTGAATCTTCTTCCTCCTTGCTCCATTCTTCTTCAGGTTTCAACACTTTTGCTCCATCTTTGTTGTCTTGGACAGGGTGTTCCCATCCTTTGTTGACAGCTTTCCAGGCCCTATTGTCAAGTGATCTTAAGAATGCTACCATTCTTGGCTTCCAGTAGTCATAATTAGATCCATCCAATATAGGTGGTCTATTTACTGATCCTACATCTCTGTCCATGTTTCCAGAATTTGCAGTCCCTAGATCTCACCCAGTATAAACAGGTAGGGTGTCTGCTCTGATGCCAATTGAAATTCTGGGATCAGGTACGTGATGTCGAATGAGATGTTTAAACACTTGAAAACTTGACTAAAACTTAAAGTGCAGGAAAGTTAAACAACTCAGGAAATTGTTAACCCAGTTCAGTGTATAACCACACTTACATTTGGGGGCTACCAAGCCAGGAAGGAAATCCAATATAAGTAATATTAATTCTAGACTTAAACCACTCAGTTTAATCTTTCACTTAATATCTACCCAAGGCAATTTCTACCTAAGACACAACTTAGATATGAGTACCAACTCACTCCCCCTCAATCACACAGTGATGTGTTTACAAGTTTAATAAAATTGAAGTCATACTTCAAACAAAACAGCTTGATCTTACTTCACAGTTTCAATCAAGACACAAATACACTTTTGCTTAAAAGCTCATAAAGTGGTACACATTAACAACCTGCTATTAAAACACAACCACCCTATTTAGTCTTCTTAATTTCGTACTCTATTTTGAGAGTTTCTGTTGCTTAAATAGGTGTTTGGATTTTGGGCTTTCTGTAGTTTTATCCAATCCTGATACGCATGCTGCCATCACCTTGAACTAGGGTTTGTTACTTCCTTGATTCTAGGTGATTCAGTTCTTCTGATTATACTGAAGTCATATAACAAATCTCCCTACAGATGCGCCTTCTTCTGTTTTATCCATCCATAATTAATTCCAGATAACTTCCCTGAATTTACTCAGTTCTGTTAATTATTAATTAATTCTGGTAGCAGGTTTGAGATGTCACAACATCTTGTGTGACATCCTGAAAACTGAACTTACTTCATTTACTGATACAATGTCACAACATCTGGTGTGACATCCTGTAAACTGAACTTACTTCATTAACTGATACAATGTCACAACATCTGGTGTGACATTCTGAATTAAGTTCATGCACTTATACTCTGTTTGATAATGTCACAACATCTGATGTGACATCCTGAACTAAATTCAACACTTCTTGTTGATCAAAAATTCTGCCAATTCTAAACATCTACACCAATTTTACCCGAAAATTCACAAATCGGTAAAATCGCACAACATATCATATTATCATATTAATTCCTCAACATATCATATCATCATGATAATTTCACAAATAAAACAATTATCGTACAAATAAAATAAAAGACTCCACAAAAATTGGAAAAATCGAATTGGGGCGTTACATTCACTTTATCTCCTCCAATCCCTAACCATCATACATCATATCAGTTCATATTGTAACACCAAAGCACATCATATCATCAATTTAACAACATAAATCAATTTCATAACAATAAATCATGTCAAAACACACATATCAAATCATGAATCACAACAAATGGGCATGTAATTTACATTATTTTCATCAAGAACACATGAACAAATCAACAATGGTGGTATCAAAAGAAAAGCCTAGAAGAGGGTGAGGATCCCTCTCTACCCTTCATACAATATACAACCATAGAAGAGTAATCTTCCCCGTTACTTTGGATTTCTATCAAAGCAAACTCTAAGCTCCCCAACAATGGTGTTTTCTTCCCAAAACCCTAGGTTATATTTCTTGCCTTCTTTCTCTAGTTCCAAAATAATATGTACCGTAAAAGTTTCAGCACTCACATTTTCTACTTAAACGAAAACCTAATTCCCCTTAGTTAGATTATTCTCTTATCACCCTCAACTTACTCTCATATTCTTTATTTCGCTCTTACTCCTCTTACTAACTCCAATTTCTTTTATTTTAATTTCTAATAATTCAATTATCCACCAAATTCTACACTTTCTCTTATTTTTCTACAACTATCTTATTTTTAATTATTCCACTCAACTTAAATTAATTATAATTAATCTAATTAATTTCTAGCATTCCCTTAACTCCCTCTAATACTCACCGAGACACATATATTCGTCAATTATTCACATAAAACCATATAAATTACTTAATAATTTAAATAAAATACAACTAAATTCAATTAAATAAATTAATTGAATTTGGGGTGTTACATATAAAGTTTGGCAATTGTATTAATGATTATCACATGATGAAGGCCACCATAGTGGGTTATATGTTCACTTGGAAAGGACCTCAGTGGGAGGGAAAAGATAGAATTTTCAAAAAGCTTGGTTGGGTAGCTCAGTAATGTAGATTGGAGGCTCAATTTTCTAGAAGAGTTTGTTGGAGTTTTGCCTTAAATCCAATTTGACCACCATATGATGCTTTTTTTCTGTAGGGGAGCTTAAGAGTTCTCTTAATCGTCCCTTTAGATTTGATATGAATTGGCTTATGTGTGAGAAATTTGGTTATTTGGTGCATGAGAAATGGGATTATAGGGGAATATATAAGAATTATGGTATGATTACTCTTATTAATGAGTGGAACAAATACATTTTTGTTAACATCTTTAAGAGTAAGAAGGAAATCATAACTAGGTTGAATGGAATCCAAAATAGTTTGCATTATGGTTATATTAGATACTTTGGGGCTTTGGAGTGTGATCTTCAAGGCCATTTAGCTAAAACTCTTTATTAGAAAGAATGTCTTTTGGTTTTAAATGTCCAAATGTAAGTGGATTACATATGGATATAAAAACACTAGATATTACCAATAAAAAACTCTTGTGTGTATAAGGAAGAATACTATGACTCTTAGAGACGAGGATATAAAGTGGGAATTTGAGCCTAAGAAGACGAAATATATGATGGACATCATTTTTTTGAGCTTTTTCTTGTAGATCAAGAAGTTAGAGAGACTATCATTTCCTTCTTATCTTATCCCAACTATTTGGAGAAAGTCAATAAAGCTCTATTTCACGAGCTCCCATAAATCCCCAACAGAAGATGGTTATCCAACATTATTTTACTATTTTTGGGAGATTCTGGATTCACATTTACACATATTGTTAGTAGGATATGAAGTGAACCATTGTTAATTGGACATGCAAATAATACTCTTTTGATACTTATTCATAAGATTGACAAACCATAATTTCTCACATAACTCCGTCATATTGCTCTCTACAATGTCATATATAAATTATTTACTAAAATTATTGTGAATCTCATGAATCCTTTGTTGAATAATATCACTTCTTCGCATCAATCTAACTTTATCCCAATTAGGAGTATGGATGGCAAAAAAAAATCCATACCCATGGGTATCAGTGGATAAAATTCGTCATGGGTACGGGGATGGTAGCATAATAGATATCCATGGATAAAATAAATGGATATTTAAATACCTGTTTTTTAATGGATCTGAATATGGGTTTAGTGATATTGTGCCCGCAAATATCTGTATTCGTTAATTAATTATAAAAATTATTTAAACATTACTAGTTTATTATACTCTGTCTTTACATCTTCTAAAACATTAATTTTATCATATTATTATTATTTTTTAAAGTTTTTTTAAAGAAAACATTTGACATTCTATACAAATCTTATTGGTCATTTTATATTTAAGTTTCTTTTATACTCTAGATCTCACTTCAACAATTCCACTTTCCAACCAACTAATACCACATTTCCTCCGTCCAACCAGTGCCTCCCTTCCTACTCCTCTGTCATCCACTATTCTACCATAACTCACAATCCAATATCTTTTTTTTTGTTAAAAATGAAATTTATGAATGTTATGTTTTTATGTTATTATGTTTTGGTGAAAAATAAGAAAATTAATGTGTGATAAAAAAATTTGTTGTTAAAATAAAAGTGAATTGTATAGATGTTATGTGATGATAACTTCGTCTTTAAATATTCATGGATATCTGTAAATATCCGTGGATAACTTAAAACATGCGGATTACCCGTTTAGCGGATATCTGCACGGATATGGGGCATATACAAATATCATATTTTCCTATGGGGCGGGCACATATATCATACTTCTTGCCCCATGGATATCCATTTACATCCATAATTAGGAGTATTCATTATAATATTATTATAACTCGGGAGATGATCCATGCGATAAAAATAATGAAGATCCAAAAGGTGTTTATGCTTATAAAGATTGATTTAGATAAAGCTTACGACATGTTGAATTGGAAGTTTATCGCACAATGTTTTTCAGACTTAAGTTTCTTGAAGAATTGATTAATCTAATTTATTTGTGTATTTTGTCCACTGTCTTTCGTTTTTTTTTTGAATGGGGACAAGCTTGATAACTTTGCTCCACCCAGAGGTATTCATAAAGGTGATTCCCTCTCTCTTTATCTTCTTATTATAATGTATGAATTTTTTGTCGCATATTATTGTTGATAAGCTTAATGCATGTTATTAAAAGTCTAAGTGTGCGGGAATGGGAAGACCTTAGGTCTTTCATCTCCTCTTTTCAGATGACATTCTCCTTTTTACAAAGGCCACCATATAACAATCTTATTACATCAAACATTGTCATGATCAATTTTGTCAAGTCTCCTCCCAAAATATTAATTCTAAGAAAACTTAAATTTATTTCTCAGCCAATGTAGATGTCTAACTTCGGTAGGAGATCATGCAACATACATGGTTTACTTTGATAACTTTACTCTATCCAGAGGTATTCATAAATATGATTCCTGTAACACCCCATTTTTAATATTTGTTTGTTGGATATTTTTGGTGCATTATTGGCCTTGTTTAAGGTGTGTGTCTTGTTGTTTTGGTGTAATGTCCTAGTGGGACGAGTATAATTATGGTGTGATTAGTAATAGTGGGTGTGAGAATAATAATAAGACCAATTAAACACTGTTATTATTATTATTATATAAATTATACTAGTAATATTAAGATTATTATTATTATTTGGCTTAATTAAAATAAGGGTGAATTGGTAAATTATTGTGGTAAGAGTATTAGGGAGGATTAAAGATTAATCGGAAAATTAGTGAGAATTAGTCATAAGAACTTTGTTGGAGAACCAAGAGAGAGCTAGGAAGAGGAATAACAACTAGGGCATCCTTCATAGAAGAAATTCGCAGGAAAATTTCATCAATATTTGAGGTAAGGGGGAGAAAGGGATTCTCATTAGGTGATATAAGATGATAGGGTAGTGAGGGGTCCTTTCCCTCGTAGGATTTTCGTTGTTTATGATGTTATGTGATGAATCTATGATTGTATGTTTGTTGTTGCGAATCTGAATATGATCTTGTTAATTCTTGTTGGAATATTGATGTTGTTGTTCTATGGTATGCATAATCTTGTACAAAATTTTGTTGCTGTTAAATGATGGTTACAAATATAGATCTGGATTTGGTAGAAGTGAATTTAGTAACAATAGATGAAAGCACAAAATGACTAAGAGTGTAAAATTTGTGTAAAATTTGTTCTATGGTAGAAGTGAATTTAGTAACAATAGATGAAGTGGATTTTGAAAGATTATGACTTTAATTTGAGCTATCATCTGGGTAAGGCTAATGTGGTAGCAGATGCTTTGAGCTGTAAGACAATTCATATGTCGGCGTTGATGGTGAAGGAGTTAGAGCTAATTGAATAATTTCGAGATTTGAGTATGGTTTGTGAGAGGACACCTGAGAGTGTTAGACTTGGAATGTTAAAGGTGAATAATGACTTTTTGGACGTTATTAAGGAGAACCAGAGACTTGATGTGAAGTTGGTATACTTGATGCCTACAGGAATCAATGATCCCGAAAGTGATATCCAGGTAGATAATTCTGGTTTGTTAAGGTTCAGGGGCAGAATTTGCATGCCGAACAATGCTGAGTTGAAAAAGACAATTTTAGAAGAAAGTTATCGTAGTAGCTTGAGTATTCATCCAGGAGCTACAAAGATGTATCAAGACTTGAAGAAGTTATTCTGGTGGTTTGGTATGAAAAGAGACATATCACAATTTTTGTATGCTTATTTGGTGTGTCAGAAATCGAAAGTGGAGCATCAAAAGCCTTCAGGAATGATGCGACCGTTGGAAATTCCAAAATGGAAGTGGGACAATATTACTATGGACTTTGTTACTAGTTTGCCAAATATATAGAGAGGTTTTAATGCTATTTGGGTGGTTGTGTATAGACATACAAAATACGCACATTATATTCCTATTAATATGAGTTTTTCGTTGACGAAGTTGGCAGAAATTTATATCAGGATAATTGTGAAGTTACACAGTGCTCCTTCAAGTATAGTTTCAGATAGAGATCTGAGGTTCACTTCAGAATTTTGAAAGAGTTTGCAAGAGGCTTTGGATTCAAAGTTGAAATTGAGTTCGGCTTATCATCCACAGACGGATGGTCAGTTAGAGAGAACTATTCAGACTTTAAAAGATCTGTTGAGGACTTGTGTGTTAGAGCAAGGTGGTGTGTGGGATACCCATTTGCCATTGATTAAGTTTATGTACAACAATATTTACCATTCTAGTATTGGAATGGCTTCGTTTGAAGTGTGACCTGGGAGCTAGATGAAGTGTGCCGATAAGGATTAAGGATCGCAAGATGAAGCAACTCAGTGGTAAAGAGATTCCTCTGGTGAGAGTATCTTGGGGAGGAGCTGCTGGTGGGAGTGTGACCTGGGAGCTAGAATGCAGGATGCGAGAGTCGTATCCAGAAATTTTCTCATCAGGTACATTTTCATGGACAAAAAAATTATAAGTGGGGGAGTGTTGTAACACCCCATTTTTAATATTTATTCGTCAGGTATTTTTGGTGCTTTGTTGGCCTTGTTAAAAGCGTATGTCTTGTTGTTTTGGTGTCGTGTCCTAGTGGGACGAGTAGAGTTGTGGTACGTTTAGTAATAGCGGGTGTGGGAATAATAATAATAATACAATTTAATCATTATTTTCGTTATTATTATTTTTATGCAAATAATAGTAGTTATATTAGAATTACAATTTTTATTATTATTAGTATTATTTGGTTTAATTAAAAATAAGGGCGATTTAGTATAATTTGTTGGTGAGGGTTTTTAGAGAGAGGTTAAACTAATCAGAAAATTAGTGGGGAATTAGTCGTGTAATCTTGTGAAAGAACCAAGGAGGGCTAGGAAGAGGAATAACACCTAAGGCATCTCCATAACCAGTTTTCACAGGAAATTCGTTCGATTTTGAGGTAAGGGGGGAGAAAGGAATTCTAAATAGGTGATCTAACATGATGGGGTAGTGAGGGTTCCTTCCCTAGTAGCATTTTCTATTGTTTGATGAATTTGTGATGAATATGTGAGTACACGATTGTTTTTGCGAATATATGATTATGCTTATCTAATTTTATGGATTATTGGTGATTTGTTGTTGTGGTTGTTCTATTGTATGAATACTTGATGCAGGTTTTTATTGTTGCAGTATAAAAGATGTGAATCTAGATTCAAAAAGATAATAAAACTGGATTTAGTAATTTAGAGGAAAGAAGGATATGATTAAGAGTGTAAAACTGATGTAGAAACATTCCTAAGTCTGGTTAATTGGCTTGAGATGAAAACATGAGGAAGTTACAGAAACAAAGGAAGAAGGAAAGAAATAGAGAGGGTGCAGTTTGGCTGTGGGAAGACCGTCCCTTAAGCCAGATGACCATCTGGGATTGTTGACGACCGTCACATCCCTAGGACGACTGTCACGGGTGTGATGATGGTCACCCAGTTATGATGATAGTCACACGGGTTTGGGAGGATTTTGGTTGTTTATGGGGTCTGTCTCCTATGTCAGAGATGTTGTTTGCTCATGTCCCATTTCCAGTGGCATAAATTAAGCTGAGGAATACCAATTAAAATAGCAGTAGGCTTGTTAATTAAGTGACAGAGAATTAATGAACAATGTTGGTGATGACTTAGTAAAAGAAAATTAAGTAACAGTAAATTAACATTAGCAGTAGGTGTTGATAAGTTCCTTATTACGGTGATGCGAGAATTGGACAGGCGTATGGTAATAATCTAGAAGTGAGTAGTATTAACAGAGCATGTTAATTATTCTAATTAATTAGTTTAATCAGGACTATCTAAGTGAAATCGTAGTATAATTGTTGTCCTTGAGTTGCATTGTTTTGTTGCAAGTTGTAAAGTTGTTGGATGTGGTTATATTGTTATGTTGTATATTGATCAGATGGATCGTGTAGATGTATAATATAGTGGTTATACATGTTGTATGCATATTCATGGTCTTTCATACATTGTTATATTATTGTTGGGATGATTGTTGATGGATGAGCGTATGCGATTCATTCGTACTCCGTTATGGAGAATGGTGGGATAATCATTGTCGGATGGACATATGTGAGTTATTCGTGTTCGATTGAATGAACAAAAACTGGTACCACATGCATTGTGTCATTTTAAGTCGCATTGCATAATTGTTGATGTTTAGTTGTTGCATGATTATTCGTGTGAATTTTTGTGTATGTTGTTGTGAATGAGAAACTACCCTTAAAGATATTTTATGCAACGTTAATATTTGAATTTGTTTTTCACCCATTTGTTGTTTGTTGTTGTGTTTGTGCTTCTTCGGAAGTACAAATAATCCAGGTACTTGAGAGTGCATGGAAGTGTGTTGTTTGTTCGAGTCTTAGGATGCTATGATACATAACATGAGACAAGTATACTTTGTCGCTTATTTACCTTTGTTATGTATTTTTAAACCTTGTTGGAACCTTTATAAACCAGAACACTTGAGGAAATTTTAATGTTATTGGCATGTTGCCTAAGTTGAACAAATTATATCTTTCTGCTGTTTTTAACAAAGAATTTTATGATGGATAGTATTGTTGAAATGTGGCATTCCACTTGTTTTACTCTGATTATTTGTTTAACTTACTGTTTTATAAATTGGGAAAAATAGGGTGTTACAAATGGCACCTTTGGAAGCTTTGTATGGTAGGAGGTGTAAGACGCCTCTGTGTTGGTATGAGACTGGTGAAAATGTGGTGCTTGGACCTGAAATTGAACAACTGAATACTGAGGAAATTCAAATGATTCGTGAGGAGATGAAAGCATCTAATAGTAGACAGAAGAGATATCATGATAATCGAAGAAAAGAATTAGAATTTGCTGAAGGTGATCATGTGTTTTTGAGGGTCAATCCAATGGCGGGTGTTGGACGTGGTTTGAAATCGAAGAAGTTGGATCCTAAGTTCATTGGACCGTACCAAATTATAGATTGGCGTTACCGCCAGAGCTTTCAAACTTGCATGACGTGTTTCATGTGTCGCAACTTCGGAAGTATGTGTCTGATCCATCTCATGTTATTCTGAGGGATGAGGTGCAGGTTAGAGATAACCTTACGGTAGAAGCGGTGTCGATAAGGATTGAAGACCGTAAGATGAAGCAACTCAGAGGTAAAGAGATTCCTCTGGTGAGGGTAGCTTGGAGAGAAGCTACTGGTGAAAGTGTAACCAGGGAGCTGGAAAGCAGGGTGCGGGAGTCGTATCCGGAACTTTTCGCATCAGGTACATTTTCGAGGACGAAAATATTTTAAGTAGGGGAGAGTTGTAACACCCTATTTTTAATATTTGTTCGTCGGGTATTTTTGGTGCATTGTTGGCCTTGTTTAAGGCATGTGTCATGTTGTTTTGGTGTAGTGTTCTAGTGGGACGGGTAAAATTACGGTGCGATTAGTAATAGTGGGCGTGAGAATAATAATAAGACCAATTAAACACTATTTTTATTATTATTATATAAATTATATTAGTAATATTAAGATTATTATTATTATTATTTGGGTTAATTAAAATAAGGGTGAATTGGTAAATTATTGTGGTAAGAGTATTAGGGAGGATTAAGGCTTAATCAACAAATTAGTGAGAATTAGTCATAAGAACTTTGTTGGAGAACCAAGAGAGATCTAGGAAGAGGAAGAACAACTAGGGCATCCTTCATAGAAGAAATTCGTAGAAAAATTTCATCAAGACTCGAGGTAAGAGGGAGAAAAGGATTCTCATCAGATGATATAACATGATAGGGTAGTGATGGGTCCTTTCCCTCGTAGGATTTTCGTTGTTTATGATGTTATGTGATGAATCTGTGATTGTATGTTTGTTGTTGCAAATCTGAATCTGATATTGTTTATTCTTGTTGGAATATTGTTGCTGTTGTTTTATGGTATGCATAATCTTGTAAATAATTTTGTTATTGCTAAATGATGGTTATGAATCTAGAGTTGGAATTGGTATAAATGAATTTAGTAACAATAGATGAAAGCACAACATGACTAAGAGTGTAAAATATGTGTAGAAATCCTTCTTAGGACTGGTATGAAGTGTAGGAACAAGAATCGTAGGAATCAGATGCAGAGTGAATGAGAAAACATGAAATTGAACAACCTCTGTCATTATGCGTAACACATGCCCTTACGCGTATGGATGGACATGAAAACAGGGTATTATGCGTAATAGTGTGTCAATATGCGTATGAACATTGATTTTTCAGGGTCCCCTACCCATTCTAGTAGAATACGCATATGCAATAGTGATACGCGTAATGAACGACGTAGGGTGATGTAATACGCGTAAGGAATGTGTATGGTGGGCGTAGGAGATGTGTAGAAGCTAGCCGATACGCGTATGGCCTAGGGCAATACGCGTATGACTAGGAATGTAGAGCAAATTCCGTTGTTTCGCGATTTCTGTCCCGATTTCGCATCCGTTGTCGATTTTCTTGATTGAGGCATTGATGTAGACTTTAGGACATATTTAATCGAGTATTGGTGTTGAGATATTAATTAATGATGAAACTTAGGTGGATTTAACTAGACAATTAATCAGATAAGTCGCGTGAGGATAATATTGGTGATTGTGTGGAATTATTGTTGCATATGTGATCAGATGGGTCATGTAGATGTATAATATGGTGGTTATACATGTTGTATGCATATTCATGATCATGCATGCATTGAAGTATTATTGTTGGGATGAATCGTTGTCGGATGGCCGTATGCGATTCATTCGTACTCCGTTGTGGAAAATGATGGGATAATCATTGTCGGATGGGTGTATGCGATTTATCCGAGTCCGATTGAATGAACAAAGCTGGTACCACATGCATTGTGTCATTGTTGAGTCACATTGCATAATTATTGTTGTTTCGTTGTTGCATAATTATTGTTGTGATGTTGTTGTATATGTTGATTTGTGTGAGGAACTACCCTGGATGTGTTTTATGTACCGTTAATATTTGAATTTGTTTCTCACCCCTCTGTTGTTGTTGTTGTTGTTGTTGTTGTTGTATCTGTGCTTCTTTGGAAGTATAGATAATCCAAGTACCTGATTGTGCGTGGAAGTCGTATTGCTTGTTCGAGTCATAAGATTGCTCTGATATGTAACACGAGATGGAGAATTTTTTATGTTTTAGTTACTTTACTTTTATTACGTATCGCATTTATGTCGTTGGAAACTTTATAAAATAAATTATGGAGGATTATTGTTGATGTTGGCATATTGCCTTAAGTTGAACAAATTATATTTTTCCAATGTTTTAATAAAAGAATTATGTTGATTATTCTGTTGATGTGACATTCCACTTGTGTAAACTCTGATTTTTCGTATTAAACTGTTATTTTCTAAATTGGAAAAATTGGGTGTTACGATTCCCCCTCTCCTTATCTTTTAATTATACGTATGAAATTATTGTTGCGTATTATTATTGATAAGGTTGATGCAGGTTGTTAAAATCCTATATGCGCAGGAAGGAAGATATTAGGTCTTTCATCTCCTCACATTCTCCTTTTTACAAAGGTCACCATATAACAATCTTATTACATCAAGCACTGTCATGATAAATTTTGTCAAGCCTCCTCCCAAAAGATTAATTCTAAGAAGATTTAAATTCATTTCTCAGCCAATGTAGATGTCCAACTTCGATAGGAAATTATGCAACATACATGTTTTATAGAAGCCCCAAACTTGGGAAATTATCTTAGGGTAAACATTACCCATGGTAGAAGCTCTAGAAACATATTTCAGCAAATCATTGGAAAGGTGCAAAGGCAATGTAGATATCCGTAGTTATCTTTTTCTGTCTTCTTTGGGCCTTTTACCAAATTTTTTTTGGTTAACTTTTTGATATTCAACTAATATAATTCTTTTAGCAATTTACTTACTAAAATACTAACATGGAAAGTGGGAAAATATTTTTTCTATGATATCAATAGTTCTAGATAGAATATGTAAAAATAATAATATTCGGACAAAATTATTATTATAAATACATTTAAATATTTTTGTCAATAATATTCATTAATAAACTTTCTTTCAATGGTTAGTAATAAATTATTGCCTATTGTATGAATTGAATAGTGTATGTACGAAACGAAAGTCGCAAATAATACCGTTAACGTTCGGATTTATCCACGTGTCTTATTCTCCCGCTCCGTCCATCTATCCGTTATCACTCTCTCTCTCCTCTTCCGTCTCTCATTCTCTCTCTCTCTCTCTTCTGCAATTCTTCTCCATTGAATAATAAACCGAAATTCTTTCTTCATTGAAAAAAAAATCTAAAAAAGGAGAAGAAAATTCAATACATACATTCATTATCGTGACAATGGGTAAGTTACTATGTGATTCCACGACCGCCGCTGAACCGTTTCAAGGTTCGCCGGCGGCGGCGCTTCCATGGATCGATTCCAAATCTCCGACTCCAATGGAAGCCATCGGAGCCGTAGATCTTGTCGTTCCGATGAATCTTGCGAACGAAGCCTTCACCGGCGGCGGCTGGGAGGAGGTGGTCGGTTTGGAGGAGGCGCAGAGGCGTCACCTCCAGAGGCTTCACGCTAAGGGCGTTCTTTGGAAGCCTCCGGAGACGGAAGATTCGTCGTTGAATTCGTCAGATCTCAGATCCGTCGTCTTCCGTTTATCTTACGGCGGTGAGGTTTCTTCCGACGGGAACTGTCTTTTCACGGCGTCGCAGAAGGCGATGGCGGTTGAGGATGTTGATTCACGGGAACTGAGACGGCGGACGGTGAGGAGGTTCTTGGAAGATTTTGGATCTGTGAGTTTTGAGGAGGGAGAAGCGATCGATGACGCGATTCGGCATATGTATTCGCCGGATCTGAGGTTTGGTTGGGGTATTCATGTTGTTCAGGAGGTGAAATTGTTGGCTAAGAAGGAGGATCGGTTTTCTCTTGATTCTGCCATCAATGAACTCATCCACCTCGGCATGCAAAGGTACTGCGTGCTTCTTTGCCGTGAATCTTGCCTTTTCTTTAGAATCAAATGGATTAGCTCATAGATTCATTGATAGAATTTTCATAATCAAGAGTGTTGTTCAATTTCTAGGGTTTCAAAATTTTCAATTAGGTCTAGAAGTTTACATTGTATGTTAGATCTGAAATTTGACAACTACGATTGTGTCATGAAGAAGATTTTCTTGATCATATTCTTCTGGTTTGAGAAGTATGAAATTTCTTATTGATGTTTATTGCGTATTGTTTTAGCTGTTTTCTTTACTGTGTTTATTTTTCTTGATTGAAGAGAAATGGCGGCGGAGTCTATTTACAAAGAAAGATGCATTCCGGTGAATGATGGTCCGACTTGGGCCAAATACATGTTGATATCTGGTTCTCCTGATGATGAATATGATATCATCACTTTGCAGTATACCGAGGAGGGTTTGTTATCTGTTGATGAGAATAGGGAGGGTCGAGCTGCAGCTTTTGGTGATGATATTGCGATTGAATGTCTTGCTACAGAGTTCAAGCGCGAGATATATGTGGTAAGAAATGAACGAACCTTCAATGGAGACTTGGAAGTTGCATTTTCATGTCTGTCCTGTATTGTTTCCATTAACATGTTGCATGAATTGTTGTCTAATTTCAATGGAATGGTTGGCTTTTTAATGGGCCAGGTTAATTTTTTGAAATAAATATTGTTATTTGCCAACAATCCTTTCATATTCCTGCTTATATTTTAGTTGTCATAAGATAATAAAGGTATTTTAATCATAATCTGTAAATTAATTTGGAAAGTTAATGGGAGACCTGTTGAGCCAGCCACTAAATGAATCAGTCCATGATACTCTTGAGTATTATTTAACTGGATTGATGTTCTGAGTCCTGACCTTCTGTTGCAAATGGGCAATTCAGATATATACTTGTGTAATACATTCAGTTATTTGTTTGTAGAACACTAATCAAGTATAGTACTGTGTGTTGGAATGACGACCATTTGTGGCTAGCTTGTTGAATCTCATACTTCTCCAATGGGTTTTTTTATGACATGAAATAGTTGTTTGTGACACTTTGTATGGGGGAATTCTTTTGTGATGATTGAAGTTTCTTGTATTCCCTATTCTGAATAATGGACATTTGCTGCGAGTTATCTTGTTATAGTTATTACTGCTTGTATCATGGTGAAGATTTGATGATATGATCCAGATTCCTCATTCCGGATAATGTACATCTGCTGTGAGTTATCCTGTTATAGTTATTATTGCTTGTATCATGGTGAAGATTTGATGATATGATCCAGATTCTTATACAAAATTAAATATTTGTCTCTGCTGCTTTATTTGTGTACATATTTGTGAGTAATTCTCTGCAAGCTTCCATCTGAAATTATTTTATCATTTTCAGGTGCAAGCACATGGTTCAGATGCCATGGTTGATGAAGAAAATTGTTTGTTTTTCCTTCCGCATCGTCCAAGGAGCGAAATAGCAGAACTTCCCTTTTTCCTTTTCATGAAAGGAACAGGTAACAACAGAAAATAACTTTTTTTTGGTCTCATACTTTTTTTTAAAGTTTGTAATGCTTCAGTGAGAGCTATCTAACCAATTTTTCGCATTCAGGTTGGTGTGGTGCTGGAGCTGACCACTATGAGCCCTTGATCGCACATCCTTCTGCCTATGTTTCCCAAGAAAAGGTCGCTGTGGTACTGTGAGTGTGAGGCTTTTTAGCCTGCAATTTTGTGGAGTAGAGATCGAGTAGAATTAGAGTTTCTCCAACATATTTATGGCCCCTTTAGAATTGTTCGGCCGCAACAATCTGGTTCTCCCAAAGACTAGATTTGGTCCTGAAGAGTATCTCATTTTGTTGCATTTATTTTGTTACTGACATTTAGATTCAATCATCTTTGACTCTCTTGACATTTGACAAGCAGGTATTGTCTGCAGTTGTGATAGCTGCAATACTGTAATAGTTTCACCGGCTTCTGTTTTGTTGTTCATGTTATTGAGTTGATTAGAGAGGATTTTGTGCGTTTAGGTAGTGTCTTCTTCAAATTGAAGAGTTCTTGTATCTCTGTGGATTTCGTCACTGTAATGAAGTGGCTTATTTTCTGGTCATTTAACATTGCATTTCAAAACCTGATGATTCATTGTCACTTTTTTATTATCAGTCTTTCAATAGTCATTTTTGTAATTAAGTTTCCAGAAGAGTTTTTACACCTTTTTTTCAGGAAGGAAGCTCAGAATGGCATATAAAAAGCACGACGAAATACAACTGGAGACAGAATTCATAGCTTGATTGAGATCTTGTTTTGTTAACAAGTTTTCAATACACTGAGTACATGTTTCATTGAGATAATTTTTCAACAACGCTTTCACAATTCACTCAGTTGAGATAATTCTTCAACAAAGCATCTCAATTCACTCGATGAAATTTAACTCTATAAAAAGGCAGGCGACAGCCAATGCAGAAATTTGGTCAAATCTCTAAAATCATGTTCATGGATCAACTACGAACAAATTACAAGCAACAGATTAACACAACTTACAACACAATGTAAAACAAATTAAGTCAAATTTTGGGTGTTTAAAATAAACACAATTCTTCTAGTCTCACTATTTAAAATACTTCTAACATTTTAGTTGCATCTAATTCTATAAAAATCTAAAACATGTGCACAAAATTGATTTTCTAACTTGGTATACATTTTTTATCAAAAAAAAAAAAAACTTGGTATGCATTTATAACGTTAGACTTTATAATATTAAACACAGAAGATGATTGATATAATTTTACGAAAATTACACTATCCTCTAAGTATTTTATATGATAAGTTTCGTTGAAAGAAAGAGAAATGAAGAATTGACAAGAACAAAGAAGTAGCTAAAAAACATTCTTACCATGAGGAACTAACAGGTGAGTTGAAACTCTAGAAGCATCAACAAGAAGCATAAACAGCTACGTCCTTTAGCAACTTCACCATAAGAATTGGCATACACTCCCAATCACACTTTAAGACTACATTTCATTTACTCAATTGATATATAATTGAGACGCAATGTAACCTTTTATAGTTACACAATGCTTAACGTGTAAGTAAAGGCCGGAAAAATACAAAAGAAAATATCACTTTTTTTTTTCTTTTTTTTTTAAATTTTAAACCTTAAAAAGTTATTAATGAATTGTTCAACAGAAATTAAAACGAGTTAATTGATAAAAGAAAAATGACTATAAACACCTCAAACATTCTAAAAAAAAATCTTTCCAACGTGCAATCGTAGAGTCCATTTGCTCCAAATTATAAAAATATGATTTCTTTGGGGTGAGAGTGAGGAAGAGCGAAAGATAAATTAGGTAAAATGAGATTCGGTGTGTAGACCAGTTGAGGAGGGGTTTGGGAATTAATAACATTAGGGTATTTAACTATGTATTGCTAGGAAAATGGATTTGGAAACTGAAAAACGAGAGGAGGGGATTATGGTACAGGGCTCTTTTAAGTAGGTACGATGAAGGAGCATTGGCAGAATTTGAAAACTCGAGCCAATACTCTAGTTGGTGGAGGGATATTTCACTATTAGAATCTTCTCAAATTGAAGCTGAAAGAGTAGGCAATACTCTAGTTGGTGGATCGCGTAGGAGTGGGAGATTTTGCCTTCAGTGGCCGTGAAAAGAGATCGGGTTGAGTTGACTGTTGTTTTTGTGGAGTTTTGGAGAGAAATCGCTTACTGTTGTTGGAGTGTGGTGGAAAGGAAATGGGTACATTTTTTTTGTTAATCCAGTAGTAATTGAGTTAGTCTGGCTCTGGTGCGATCACATAGGTGTTTGGGTTTATATGGTTCTAATAGTCATTGTTTGATACTTAGGCACTATAATAGTTCTGGTTTTGGATTGTCTGTGCAGTGTGTGGGGTGGTTGTTAGGCATGTAGCCTGGTTAGTCTGCTTGTTTGGCTTTGGTTTGGTTCCTGCGATAGATTAAAGTCTCTGCATTGTTTGGTGTGGCTGTTAGGACTTTGGTCTGGTGAATTTGGCTGTCGTGTTTTGGCTGGTTTCTTGCGTTAGATTAGTAGCAGGAGGCTTGTAATCTTGTTTCCTGGCATGTCTTATGCCTAGTTAATATAATTTTTTCTTGGCTTCTTTAAAACCCAAATTCGTCCCAAACGAGTTCGGATATCCTCGCCTCGTCAACATCCATATAGTGATAATAAAATCATTAATTTTTCAAAATCAAATTATATTACAAATAATAAAACAAAACAATCTCAAAAAATTTCATACATATATTTCAAATATTTCAAATAATTAATACAATATTTAAATATATATTATTAATTATTTATATTTAAATTTTTTAACCTTTATCCCAAAATAATTAATACAATATTAAATATAAATTTTATGCATATATTTCCTATACAAAGACTTCAAATATTATATATTTATGTATAATATTTTGTTTTGAGATTAGTGATTTAAGCTAATCTTTAGTATTAAACCTTATAAAAAAATTATAATTCTTATAATGATCATCCTTAGGGTTATTTTCGGTCCGGGCCGGACCAGGTATGTGAAGTCCCGATTATTGGATCAATAAGCCTAACGGGTCTAACCGGCCCGGACCAGAACAATGATGAGCTCAAAATTAGAATCGTTACTTATTTGATTATTTCAGGTAAACCGAAACCGGACCAAATACTCGGTTCGGATACCCGGTCCAATCAAAAAGTATCCAAATTTTTAAATTTTTTTTACATATTTTTTTAGCAAAAAAATACAATATAATACAGAATTTCATATTTTTATAGATATCATATTACAAGTTGTTCATCATAATTCAAATTAAAAATACAACATTTTCATCAAAATTCAACTCAAAACATATTCATCATTGGCATTAAAGTTTTAGCATTACAAAGTAACAAAACATCTCTAAGAAGCGACACCCAGATTCTATTGCTGACCAAAATCATATGTTAGAGGTTCATCTCGAGGTTCCTCAAGCTACAAAATAGAATCAGAAGTTAAACAATGCAACGTAAATGTAATAATCCATATAAATAGACCATAAACCATTAAATACTTACAATACTTGAAGTGCATCCCTTTTTAATACTGTATTTCTCCTTCACTCAATCACCCCCACAAAGCACCATTTCCATTGCCTTAATTTTCATTGAAGATCGTTTTTTTATCAATAATCCTTTTACCAGCACTAAAAGTTGCTTTTGAAGCAACAGTTGTAACTGAAACAATTAAGATATCTTTTGCTAATCTACTAAGAACATGATACTTGGCTTCATTTCCCGTCCACCAAGTTAAAACATCAAACTGGTGTTTCAGGGAACTTTCAATGGAGACTCCTCAAGATACAACTCAAGATCTAATTTTGTATTAGAATTACCAACAACAGTTTCTAAAAACATCTCAAAACTCCTCATTCTTAATCCATAACTACTTCCTATTTCTGGAGTTTCAGATATAGGGGCATCATTAACTCCATAGGTGTCTTGATACAATTGGAATAGAGTTGTTAAGTTTGTTGCCAACTCTTGTTCATAGGCAGTGGCTTGAGTAGCATTTGAATACAAGAAGGGATATACACATTTGATGAAGATCATTTTATACCTATTTGAACATGAAAAGTTTTCAACCAACTAAAGTATTTCCAATGTATTAGTAGCCTCAGAAACTTATTTTATCATTGGCAAGTGGCAACTAAGAGGTAACATAATTGGACTCAGAGACAGACAACTAATGTCACACAAAGAGGTAACTTAATTTGCCTCAGGCAAAAATTCATAACAGAAGCATCATTGGCACAATTAAATCACAGGCTAACAAAGGCAACATCATGTTATTCCCATACACAATTTATGTCACACAACACAATATAAACCAGACAACATAAACCAGAAAGCAGATTCACAACCCAAGCCTCAATTTCATCATATGCAATATAAATAGAGAGAGACATAATCAGATCCAAATAGATATAAATTATACAGATATATACCAGACAGATCCAACACAAGCCTCAAAGTCATCATAGGCTACATAAACAGAGAGACATAAACAGATCCAACACAAGCCTCAAAGTTATAATAGGCTACATAAACAGAGAGACATAAACAAATCCAACACAAGCCTTAAAGTCATCATAGGCTACATAAACAGTGGACTACATCAACAAAGTTGAGTTCCATCTTGTCTTAGTATCCAACACTTGCATCTTACCTTTAAGTTGCAACTCATCAACAAATTCTTGAATGCTTTGCACCTTGTTTCAGAATTCAGCAAATATTTGACATCATTCCTAATCTTATCAACAGTCACCTTAATCATATCAAGACCATCCTGAACCAATAAATTTAAAATGTGTGTAGAACATCTAACATGAAACATTTACCATCCAATGGAATATTTCTCCTACGAGAATAACCTCTCTTCAATCTAGAAATACAATTATCATTTTCACTAGCATTGTCAACAAAAATAGAAACCATTTTATCCTTAATGCCCCAATCATTCATCACCTTAATCAATTCCCTACACAAGACTTCACCAGAATGTGGTGATTGCACATTCTTAAAAGATAAAACTCTTTTATGAAGCTGCCATTTAGAATCAATGAAATGGCTAGTCACAGTCATATAACCAATTTTCTGTTCTCCAGACCACCACAGGTCAGTTGTAAAACTGATCCTGTTAATCATTGACATAAACCTACTAATCTTAACTCTCTCAGCATCATAAAAAGTCTCACAATCCAACTTAACCTTTTGCCTACTTATCTTTTTGTACCATGGATAAATTGTGTTAAGAAATTCATTAAAAATAACACCTACCATAACAGAAAAAGGAAATTTATGACCTAGAATCATATGAGCTGCAACTTCTCTAACCTTAGCATGGTTATAAGTCCATGTTGCCAAACTAGGAGTACTGTCAGATCCAATAGATAACCTATATTGTGCAACTTCTTTGTCAGTATTACCTCTCAACCTAAGTTTCCTTTGCATACAATTTTCTAAATGTTTTTTTACCATTAGAAGCGCTCTTCCATTTCACATCATAAGTATAAAGCTTACCACACCGTTTGCATTTCCATTTCTTTGCACCATATGACATCTCAATAAGAACTATCTCAGTATGAACATCAGACTTCTTGGGAAGAGGAACTTTACCATATGCATTAACCTGGCTCTGTGAACTCTGAGTTGGGTCAACTAGAGGTGTTGGCTCATCTGCAATAGTTGTATTTTGAGTTGTACTAGTATTTTGTGTAGTGGAGGTATTTTGTGTAGTTGAGGTATTTTGAGTGGTTAGATCAGTTGGAATTGGATCTGGAACTCCCAAGTCAATCATCTCACCAATCTCTATATATCCTCCATCCATTGTCTCCTCTCCCCCATCAAGCAACATGTTGATATCAATAAGATTATCCATGTTTGGAGTCAAAGAAGAATATTGAAAAGACATGACAAAAAAAAGTATATCAATCAATAATAGAATAGGAAACTCAGCTCATCAATAAAAAATTTACTCAGCTCAGCAAAAAAATCACTTAATAAAACCCCATCAACACCATTTACTTTTATGCAAGAATAGAATCTCAGCAACAAAAATTTACAAAAGGAACTCTTTAATCAAAAGCCTAGGTCAAAATCATGTTTTTAATCTACACATTTTAAGTCAAAAACAAAGGAACTCAAGAACGATTCCACAATCATCAGTTCATAACATTGTTGGTCTTTAGGTCAAAATTTATACAACTTATAGAACTCTCTAATTCCTCAAACATGCAAACTATGTACAAAACAACATAACAGAAAATAAATAGTATAAAGTTTGAATATATTACACAGTTGTATTGAAGCTTTTCCACGGTTCACAATCACAGTTCACACATTGCCACTAAAATAAAGTACACTCAAACTCATTACTGATGAATGACTGATGAAAGATGATCAGAGTTGAAGCCCTGGGAGAGAAAGAGAGAGAGAGAGAGAGAGAGAGAGAGAGAGACGAGAGAGAGAGAGAGAGAGAAAGAGAGAGACGAACGAATGACGACGAATATGTGAGATTGATATCATTTGAAGTGATGACATGAGAGAGAGAGACTGAGAATGTGTCTGAAAAAGGAGGGGGAGGGGAAAAATGAGGAAAATAAATAATTTTAGAATTTATATGCATATGAACTAGTTACTTATTGGATACATGGATACGTATATTCCTGCTGGATATGGATACAAAACTTATCCATTACCAGACCAAAGGCCATTTCGGCCGGTCCATTCAACCGACTCTACCAGACCGATTCTCGGACCGATTCTCGGACCGATTCTCGATTCAAGTGACCCATTTACGACCCTAATCATCCTTCATGTTGATTTCTTTTTAGGATTATAAGAATGACGTCTTCCTTATATAAAATTTACATTCATTTATTTTATTTTATTTTATCTATTTATTTTATTACCATTTTATAATACTTATTAATACTTCTATTTAGCATTAAATTTTCAAAATTCACTCATATATTCATCCTATAATATATATATATATATATATATATATATATATATATATATATATATATATATATATATATATATATATATATATATATATATATATATATATATATATATATATATATATATATATATATATATATATATATATATATATATATATATATATATAACAAAATCACAAAAATGCATAAAAGAAGTCTTTGTATATGACATTAATTAAAATAAATCCTAAAATCTAATTACAATTTCATTTTAAAATATTTATATAATAGTGTGTTTTTGCTAAAAAGCTCTAAAATATGTTTTTTTATTTTAAAAATATTTCAAATAAAAAATGGAATTAAACAACTACTCATGAATTTATATGAGGTTTGGTAACATAGATCCACTTGTTTTTATGAAGGTCTATTTTAGCAATATGTACCTTAGGGTGCATTTAACTAGTTTTTAGTTAAAGTTTGTTAAAACACTCCTTCATAAAAACAAGTGGGTGTATTATAGTAAATCCCTGTTGTTAAAACACCCACTTGTTTTTATGAATAAGTGTTTTAATAACATACACTTTAATGTGCATTTAATGAGTTTTTAGTTAAGACTTGTTATATATATATATATATATATATATATATATATATATATATATATATATATATATATATATATATATATATATATATATATATATATATATATATATATATATATATATATATATATATATATATATATATATATATATATATATATATATATATATATATATATATATATATATATATATATATATATATATATATATATATATATATATATATATATATATATATATATATATATATATATATATATATATATACTACATCCCTGGTTGTAGTTTAAAGTTGAACATTATTGAAATTAAAAGATACTTCATCTCTGGATTTTTTTTTAAAATAACATAGTTTATTAAAAATAATACTGAAATAACTTAGTTTTTGGAATAATTACGAAAATGACGTAGTTTAAGTTACATTCGTCATTCTAATTGGCGAATGCTTGAAAAATTTCTTAAAAATTACACACATTAGTCATTTGATATGGCTAATGTGTGTAATCCAATTTTTTTTTCAAATACAAGGATTCGCCAAATCATATGGCGAAAGGATATATATTTTTTTGAAAAATTAGTAAACATTCGCCAACTCATTTGACGAATGGGTGTAAATTAAAAATAAAAATTTCAACACATTCGCCAATTAATTTGGCGAATGCATGTAAAGTAAATAAAAAATATTAAAAACACACTCATTCTCCATCTCATTTAGCGAATGCATGCATACCTTAAAAATAAAAAAAATATCATTTGTTCTCATTCGCCAAATGGTTTGACAAATATGCACCCAAACTACGTCATTTTGGTAATATATCTTAATACTACGTTATTTTGAAAAATAATTTATTAAACTATGATATTTAAAAAAAAATCACATCCCTCCCTAATTATAAAATCGTCTTGAATTTTTTTTTCTTACCTACTTCTTCACATCTAAAGATTCATTAATGATTTTTTATACATATATTATTAATTATATTTATATAGTTTTCATAATTTCTATTAAACACTCTTATACAAATATTAAATAAATCTCTCTTAAAAGTAATTTCGTAAAATTATACACATCATCAACAAAATTAATAATTCAATCAACTTTTCTAATTAATAATTTATTTTAGAGAATCTTAAATTCAAAAGTGAAGATAATAAATTATTTTCTTAATGAATTAAATATGAAGTTACGGTTCCATTAGTACAATTTAATATTAGTACAATTTAATATTAGTACATTCAACTTATTTATGATATAAGTTGCTCAGAATAGTCTTTATTGAGAGTGTGTGTGGAGATGTAACAATAAAATTATTCAGGAGGTATTTCCGAAATAAATTAAATAAATAAAAAATGATATAATTAAGAATGATCTTGTTTGAATGTGCGGAGAGTAAATCTCTAAAATCGGGGGAATCCCTAAAAAAAACTGTTATGGCCCAATTTTAACACAATCTCTTGTGGGCCGGTTCGAACCGAGTGATTTAACAAACCCGACCCATTTCAACCGATCTTCTCTAACACTCTCATGTTCTGTTCTTCCGTCTAAATTCACTATTTTTTTTTCCTTCCATCTCTTTCTCCAACACAAGTTCGATTCATCTCCATCAACTCCCACTCATCTTCACGTTTCAAAAAGCATCATCTCAAAAATTTTCTCCAAGGTATAAGAAAGATCTTTCCTTAAAACTATACGAGTTTAGCAGAATAATTTTTCTTTTGAGCATCTTTTGACTATGAATTAGAATTGATCGATATAATGTTGATGTTATACAAAATTGTTGTTGTGTGCATTTCAATTTTTTTTATTCTTCTGAGATTGGGGATTAAGTGGGAGTGTTTAGATTTTGTTATATTTACGGTTCAATTGTGCACACTACGTGTTTGCTAAAATGCCACAGTGAGTGTTTATTCAAAATTTACATCAAATAGTTCACTAAATTTTTTTTACTTTCTTAGTTTGTTAGTATTATTAGTTCTTTTGACAATGCTTTTTTTATTTAAGAGACATATCAAATAGCACCGACACCTCTGACCAAAAAGGTGTATATGTGTCGGTGTTGGTGTTCGAAACCGACTGTGATTACGTTTAATTTATTCATTTTTTCAAATTATTACTGGTGCGGTGTCGATATGTTAGTGTCGGTGATGTGTTTCTGGTGTTTCTGGTATCGACGTGTCAGTGTCGGTGTCGTGTTTCCGGTGTCCGTACTTCATAGCATATCAATGCCATTCTTAGTTTTGTATCATTTTCATTAGTTTATTAATTATTTAGTTCATGGATCTTTTAACTGGTATATAGTTCTTTCTTTCGATACTGTGATATTATAGTTTCAGCTTTCAAGATTATTGCCAATAACCACGCCTGCTAAATAGAAACATTAAGCCCATACCAAATGGTCACGTTAGTAAAATAGACCACATGCAGATAATGAGGAACGATAAGACTGAATTACCGGAGCAGCCTGCGAATTGAGGAGTGTTTTTTTTTTTTGTTGATCTTTTTTACGTTGACATGTTCTTAGAAAGTTTCCGCACATCCGTTGGCTACTAAATTGTTAATTAGTGAACTAAGAGTGATGTATGAGTAGATTTAATTACTGCGGTGTTGCATTCATGTCCAAAGTGTACGAAGTACTGTGATTTTTTCTTTGTTTTATTGATTTGCTTTAAAATGTTTCTTGCAGCTTTATTTTGATCATATATTTTCAATTCAGATATTGTTTGATCTGTAACTAACTGGTTTGATCGGTTCAGAGGTTTGGATCAGGAGCAATGGCTGGGAAGGTGGCGAAGGCAGCTTACGATGCGAAGATGGGTAAACTTCTTCGAGAGTACACTCAAGTTTTGGTGGTTTCAGCCGACAATGTTGGATCAAACCAGCTTCAGGGTATAAGAAGGACACTGCATGAAGATTCAGTGGTAATGATGGGGAAGAACTCATTGATGAAACGCTCTATTATCCAAGAAGCGGAGAAAACTGGGAACAACAACGCTTTCCTTAATCTCGTTCCACTCCTTGTGGGGAATGTTGCCTTGATCTTTACAAAAGGTGACTTGAGGGATGTTAGTGAACGGATTGCCAAGCTCAAGGTTGTTAATCCTATTCTCATGTGCCCTAAGTATATGTCATATGACTCGTATAAAACTTGTTCCTATATGCAAACCGGTCAATTGCCATTGGGACTCACGTGTTGTAACCAACAATCTTCTCAAGCTTCCGAGCCTTTTCTTGTAAGCTCAAAATTCTTGCCACCTCAACACTGTTACTTGTCGAGATCGAGACAGCTCTTGGCGACAAGTATATGGTCTCCATTTCTTCTTTTGGCCGGTAATTTGTGATGCAGATGGAAGATTCTGATTTTCATCCCATATGATTTCTAATTCCATTAAGGGATTCCTATCACGAGATTCATCTTTCTCCCTGGTTCTCTTTCCTTTCAAACTTTTTATAGTTAAACTCTTCTTTTTTATGAAATGATGGAGAATGGAAATGACATTGTTTAGGAATTCTATTATAAGGAGTTCTAATTTGCTCATAAATTTTATCCTATGTTCAAACCATGAAAGGATATGTCTGTCAGTGGGAATAGACCCCTCATGTTTCTCAAAAATATGCTTTTGATCTGTATGCTACTTTAAATTTGATTATGATATTTTGGATTAAATCGGCCACCAAGTATTATGGTCTTGTGCTAGGATCAAATCAAATCTTTGAACATGTTGGGATACCTATTGTTCCTAGGAACTATTTTGCTCAACACAGCCACTGTCATCACAGCTTGTTGCATCCTTTAAGAAGGTAAAGATTTTGTGCAAGTGTCATATTTAAATGTTTTAGCAAGTGTCAATATGATCTGAAATGTTCTTGTCTCTGCTATCACAGCCACTGTAATGTTATTGAAATGTTTTAGCAAGTTGATTATGTCAAGTTTTATGTCACAAAGTACCCTTAGAGATGCAATTAGTTTCTCAACACTATCATTTACAATATTCAAACTTGTTTCAATTGGTGTTGCAACATGATGAGTCTCCTACAACTTCTTCAACATATTTCTTTTGATCCTTTCTGTGTCAGCAAATTTCATTCTTGAGTAGTATATGACAAAACTCTTAACACTGAATATCCCAAATTCCGTCATCATACACTTCTTTATTCTATAAATTTCAGTCTCGTTACTTTCGATTACCAACATGTCATAAACATACATACATAAAATCAAATACAACTACTTATCAGCTGAATTTCTAGCATAGGATAGGTTCCATGCTCATCTTTTCTTTTCACAAACTTCTTTTGTAGCATAAAATTACCAATTATTTTGTTCTGCATCCTCTAGGACTTTATGCAATGATATAAATCATTCTCATAAAATCGTCGTCCTCAATTTGCTTGAATTAATAAATCAAACAAAACAAAAATGTTAAAAAGTTAGCTTAAATGCACTTTTGATCCCTCTAGTTTGATGTTTTTTATCTCTTAGTCCTTCCGTTTAAAAAATCAGCTTTTTGATCCCTGAACTTTATATCATTTGAAATTTGGTTGGTCTCCCACCCATTTGGTAAATTAATTAATAATTTTAAAAATATTCTTTTAAATTAATTATTCAATATATGTAAAAAGAATATTTCTGGCCTAGTCCATTGGCCCATACAATCACTTTTCAATTCAAAATATGTTGCATGAATTAGCATTATAAACACTAATTTTTTTCTTTCTAAAGGAAACGATGTGGGTCTAATAAACAGTTACTTTAATACTGATCTCAACCAATATCCAGGGGAAGTGTTAAACTATGCATCTATTTAACTGGGTTTAGTGTTTAACTGCACCCATTTGTTGTCATAATTTACTCATATGATGTCAATTACTCATATGATATCAATAGGTCATACTTTTATGAAAACATCTCTTACAAAAATACATTCATTTTGAGCATTCTGCATCCATTAAAATAATAATCTTTTTCTTAATTCCAAGTGATAAAATGTTTGAGATTCATGTGAAGTGTATGATAAAGTGAATTTTACTGAGTTGTGGAATGAATTGATGGTAGAGATGAGTTTGAGAGAAAATGATAGCAGGAGTTTGTTGTAACTTATTGTAATAGTTGATGGAACTTGTTGTAACAATTAGTTTACAATGAATTGAAGGATTAGTATATATAGTGTTAGTGTTTAGTCTGTTTTTCCACTCAACCTACTACTTAATAAATCTATACAATTTAATTGTGTAGAGGGCAAGATAGGGTGAAGTTCAATTTCGAAAAGAAGCAAGAGTTACTGTAGTTGTAGGAAATGGTTTTCCTAGTCCCACATCGATTTTGTATCAAATACTTTTAGTGTTTATAAAACACATATTTTCATTAAAATTTACATCAAGATATTGGCTTTACTAATTGGACTTAAAATTAATTTAAAATTTAATTAAAAACTTAACTAAAACTAGTGAATTATTAAATCAATTAATTTAAAATATTAAATAATCTAATTAAAAATATTTGTTTTTTAGGTTTAATTCTGTTACATTATAGTCTCTTAAAACGATTCCGTTAGTCAAATTAATCTATTCCATTAAAACGATTCCGTTAGTCAAATTAATCTATTCCATAAATTATGTATGACTTTTGAGTTTGTTTATTTTCAATTTATTATTAGGATAAATTACCTATAGTGTCATTTAAGTTAGTTAATTCTAATAATGTAGTCTTTTATGTTTTTTTTTGCTATAAGTGAGTCATTTTGCGCTATTTTTTGTTATTGTAACATTTGATCATTTTTTGGACGGAATACTCAATGAAAAATCGTCGATCTGACCAAAATACACAATCAAACGAAAAACTAATTACATATTCGTGATCAATGCAAAAAACCAGTTCAAATGGTATATGAGTTTGCAATTTATTATAACGAAGATTTTTGAAAAAAAAAGACTGAAGCGTTACAAAAAAAACTTAAGGGACCAACTTGATATTTTTAAATAACTTAAAAGACCTTGTATGTAATTTATCCTTAATATAAATAGGGATGAGAATTTGACCCATCTCCAGTGATACCCACGAAAATTCTCACCACGGGTAGAGTAAAAACCCGCAAAAATAGGGTACGAGCATGTGTTCAGATAATTACCCACTTAAATAGGCGGGGATGTGCATCTTAGTGCCCACCGCGTCCCTTACCCGCATAATATATATTCATATATTTTAATCTATATTATTATATAAAAATAAATGTCTATCAATTTCTAAAAACTTAAAATAATATGATATTTTATATTTGATATATTTATTTTTACTAAAAATACGAGTAACAGATACGAGTACGGACACTTACATATCCATATGGTACGAGTACGGGTGTCAATGTTGGTATCCAAACGGGTATGAGTTTGGGTACATACACTTACATACCCATATGGTATGGGTACGAGTGCCAATGTTGGTATCCAAGCAGGTATGAGTTCGGGTACGAAGATTTTTTTCAACTGCGGTATGAAGACATCTTCTATAACTTCATTAATCTTGAGCAAATTTCTTCATCTTTATCATATCATTGCTTTACCAAAATTTAGTCAAACCTCATGAGCTTTCAATCTCTCCCTTTTGAATTTTTTTTCTAAAACATTATTCTTTCTGTGCTGAATGAGCGAGAGTCTTCTTCATCTTGAGAGTTACCTTTCTGATAACTTTTTTTCTGAATTCCAGAAAGAGCTTAAACAACCGTGACATTGAGTACATACACTATGTGACTCAGATCATAAGTCACAGCCTATTTTTTTAACTCAAATCACAAGGCACAACCAGATAAAAATTTGTAAGTTAACTCCAACATTCTTGCACCGCCACTGCTTGAATGAACCCAACAACCAGATAAGTCAATTAATACAAATATTTAGTCTCATTATACTTTTTATATAATAGTTCTCATTTTATTTATACTATCCATAGTTATTTATTACATTCATTTTACTTTTTCTCTCTATGTAATAATTACTTAAGGGTGATTTTGACAAAAGTATATTTAATACTATATTGAAATATACAAGTGACAATTAAAAAAGAACATACAATTATTCAAAAAGTGATACTTATAAAGGAACGGAGGGAGGAAATATATTTCTATATGGTGTTTATCAAATAGTTTATTTATCATGCCATTGAATATTTAATAATGTTATATTTAAGAACTTATGAAAATAAATTGAAAGAAATCCTATAAATAATGTTATAAGGTGGTTTCATAAGTTCTCTCAAACAAATCATCTCACAAAATTTATGCTACTAGGCAAGTTCAGATAAGTCAATTGATACAAACATTTAGTCTCATTATACTTTTGATTCTCTAGTCTATTTAAACATTTGTTTAATTTCTTATTTACAAATATTTAAATGGTATGAGTTTTTTTTATGTAGGCTAATAGGCCAATCAGACATTCGATAAGGTCAGATTCAGACCAAAATATAAGTCTGGCCAAAACATAAGTCTTTGATAGGCTACATGCCAGACTTTGATTTAGAATTTTTTAGCAGACCAGACTCAAGCTTGATAAAACCTAACTCGACTCAGCCTATTCCCATCCCTATTTATAAGACAAGGATGGTTGATAGATGACAAAACTAAATTGAGAAATCTAAAAACCTAATTTGGAGAATCAAGTAGCTTAATTGTCTTCTAATACCCAGCAAGAGAAAGAGACAAACACCTTTTCGGAGATCTCAAAGGTCTCTTCTCTTGTTCCTTTTCATCTTCAACCAACCAACCCTCGTTTTCTCCGAACACCAACTCTCTGTCTTATTTACCCCTTTCATTCCTTTTCTTCACTCTCACCCAATCAATCTCCAATTTCATGGCTACCCTTTACTCAACTCACTGTCGTTCATTCCCATCCTCTTCCTCCACCTCATTCCCTCCTTCTAACCGCTTTCCCGCCGCCACTGTTTCCCTCAAATCTCAACCTCATTTTCTTCCACACCTTTCAGTTCATACCCAACAACATGACGGTTAGTCTCCTCCATTTTTATACTTTTCCAATACCCTTTTATTTATATCTTCTAAATTTTCAATCTTTACTTCTTTTGTACCATAGTATATTGACATGAAATTTTTCATTTAGTAGTAAAGTGTGATAAAAAAAAATTACTTTTTAGATTTATCGATGATTCATTGAATAATCAATGTATCTGGTCTATATATTGTCCATGTGCATTGGAGTTATATATAGGACCTGAGAGAGTATTTTGTTGAAAATTCCTTGGTTTTAGTATGGTGATGATATATGAATGTAGGTGCAGCTGCTGTATCCCCGGTTGAAAACAACCATAGTGGCAAGCGGCCGAAACCGGAAGTATTGCCGATTATATCTTTGAAGGAGTCTGAAGTTGAGGTTGATTTTGAAAAGGATGGAAATGAGGTTACTGTCAGTATAACAGTTGTTGGAGCTTCTGGAGACCTTGCTAAGAAGAAGATATTTCCGGCACTCTTTGCGCTTTACTATGAGGGGTTTCTCCCTAAGGTTGGATATTGATAGATAGTTGTGTTTTATTTGTATATTTTGAAAATTTTGGTTATGTGTTTGGGTTGGGATTGATGTATTGTTTTGCTTTATGGCAGCACTTTACTATTTGCGGTTATGCTCGAAGTAAGATGACTGATGTAGAATTGAGAAATATGGTTAGCAAGACTCTTACATGTAGAATTGATCAAAGGTAAATACATCTTCTACATGTTCTCTTTGGTTTCAGTCTTATATAGCGTAGTGTCGTTAAATAGAGTGTGCTTCTCTCAAGGTCTCGCGTTTGAATCACCCTAGGTGCTAACAATCTTTGTGTTGGTCAGTCCATACAGAGCTTTGTTTTGAATTTAAACGGGCACCACTTGTGGACAGTGGGATTGGTTCCCTTCCGGATACCAAGTTTAAAAAAAAAGCATAGTGGAATTTGAATGCATCACTATTGTTCCACAATACGCTATTTAGTTAGAAAAGTCAATCTCGGATAGCGGCGTGGAACGGCGGACCCCAAAAATTAGATAGCCGGATGGAGTATAGCAGGATGGCTGCCATTTGATATTTTTTTGGACAAATTACATAATAATAGCTATAAACATATGAAGTAAAGAGAGAGGTGAGGGAGGAACTTGTGATTTTTCTTTGGATCGATTGAAGTGTAGAAACGTCGGTGAAAGAAGGTTAGGGTTGAGTCTCAACTCAAATTTGATTGAAAAACCCAAAATTACCCTTAAAACATTTTAAATTTACGGGATAATTTTTGGTTTTCAGAGGAAAATGTAGCGGGAAAGAAACCGCTCATGTCGCCCCCGCTTCCCGCTATTTACCCTATTGCGGTCGCTATAGTATTCTGCACCGCTAAGACTCTTCCCATAGTGGACGACCTCTGCTCCGCTATAGCGTGTTAGCGCTGTTATTGACTAATCTGTATTTAGTACAAAATACTTAGGCTATAGCATTCTACTTAGCGAAATTTAAATAATCCACTATTTTCTACAATCCCCTTATTGCTAATGACACAAAATTCAAGATTTTATGGTTATTTAATTCTTATTTATTATGCTTTGCAGACATTTTTTTAATTTTAATTTATCTTGTGGAATTTCAGAGAGAACTGCAATGAAAAAATGGAACAATTTCTTAAAAGGTGTTTCTACCATTCGGGTCAATATGATTCTCAGGAAAATTTTGCAGCACTAGACAAGAAGCTGAAGGAACATGAGGTAATTGGACAAAAGAATATCTTATATGATTTAATCTATAATAACTCAATGTGGTTCCGATGTCGTTGGAACTTTAATTTGGAATTTAATGAGAATCTGTTTGAATTCAAAAATTACTTTTGTAGGGTGGGAGAGCTTCTAATCGCCTGTTTTATCTTTCAATTCCTCCTAATATATTCGTAGATGCTGTAAAATGCGCAAGCTTGTCAGCTTCTTCGGGTAATGGTGGTTGGACCAGAGTCATTGTTGAAAAGCCTTTTGGCCGTGATTCAGAATCATCAGCCGCTTTAACAAAATCGCTCAAGCAGTATCTGACCGAGGATCAAATTTTCAGGTTTTCTAACTTAATTATGACCCTGTTTCTATCATATAAGTGATTATGTATTAGCTACTTCTATAACAAACGGTTAAATAAAGTCTAGTTGTTTTTATATAAACTCTCTCAAATAGTCTCATAAGTGCTTATGTCAGTATATAAATTCAATTAAGTCAATCAAAACAGACTCTAACCAGCAAAGTTTTGAGGATTGTAAAGTGTTTAATTTGAAATCGAAAAATCTTATACAGGATTGATCACTATCTTGGGAAAGAGCTTGTGGAAAATCTCTCTGTTCTCCGATTCTCTAATCTAATTTTCGAACCATTATGGTCAAGGCAATACATAAGAAATGTACAATTGATATTCTCAGAAGATTTTGGTACCGAAGGACGTGGAGGGTAACCTTTCCTCCTTTGCAACATTCACACTTTTTTTTAAAATCTTAATACGGTGATTCTCATATATTTTCCTATTTGTACCATGTGTAGGTACTTTGACAATTACGGTATAATTAGAGATATTATGCAGAATCATCTACTTCAAATACTAGCCCTCTTTGCAATGGAAACCCCTGTTAGTTTGGATGCCGAGGACATTAGAAATGAAAAGGTCTCGTATTGTTATCCACTTAAGCTCTGCATCGGAGACTCATGCTTTTTGTAGCAACTTGTAGCACCGACACCTCTAAAAAAAGATGTGGTTGCGTCCGAGTCGGAAAGTGACACTTGTGATTACGTTCAATTTATTTATTTATTTAATTACTATCAGTGTCGATGTGTCAGTGTCGAATTTATTTATTTATTTAATTACTATCAGTGTCGATGTGTCAGTGTCGTGCACGTGTATGCGCTTCATAGCTCATGGTTATATACCTTATAGTCAAATGCTTAAAATAATTGTGATTTCTCATCGCTTTCAATTTCGTAATGAATTTCAGGTTAAGGTTCTTCGATCGATGAGACCCATTAAACTCGAGGATGTAGTTCTAGGCCAATATAAGAACCACACAAGAGGAGGTGTTGCATATCCAGCCTATGTTGACGACAAAACTGTACCAAAGGGCAGTTTAACACCAACATTTGCCGCGGCTGCCCTCTTCATAGATAATGCAAGATGGGACGGGGTTCCTTTTCTGATGAAGGCCGGGAAAGCGTTGCATACCAAGAGGTAAGTTAATGAATAAGTTTGGCACAATGTTGTCGATTCTAGATTGCAGAAAATAGCAGTTTGCTGTAATTCTGCTATGCTACATTGCTATAGTGCTGATATAGTCACTAGAACTGTTTATGGTACAGTTCGGTCAAAAAACCAAACCAAATCGAACTATAGTAAAGGTCATCTGAATTAAATCGAACCAAACCGTTTGAATTTAATCAAAACCGAACCGAATCAAAATTATTGGTTTGGTATACCAGTTTGGAACTGGAATTCCGAACCGTACGAAACTGTTAGAAGACAGTTTTTCCAAATTAAACTATTTGTGAAAGAACCAAACCGTTATATTTTTTTTTTCCGAATTTTTTTGATAAAAAATTTTAAATTTTTTTTAGCATTCTCATTCAGTTTTGGTTCTGTTTCAGTTTCGGTTTGGTTTGTTTGTCATTTGAGTGATTGTTCAAATTCTGCGACGTAATAGTGTTTTAGTGTTGCTAATGCTATTGCCGCTATTTCACTAGATTGGTTTTATATGTGTTGTTTAATGCTAGCTTTCTATTAACCTTCTGTTGTTTTTGATTCAGAGCTGAGATAAGAGTACAGTTCAGGCATGTTCCGGGCAATCTGTACAATCGAAATTTCGGTGCAGATCTTGATCGGGCAACAAATGAACTTGTTATAAGAGTTCAACCTGATGAAGCTATCTATTTGAAAATCAACAACAAAGTACCTGGGCTAGGAATGAAATTGGACCGCAGTAATTTGAATCTTCACTATGCAGCAAGGTATAATCTTTCAAATTATTTATTTTTTTCAAATTATTACCAGTGTCGACGTGTCATTGTCTGATGTCTGTGTTTGTGTCCGTGCTTCATAGATTTTGACACTTTCTGAGAAATTTTTGGTTGATAATATTTTGATGGTTATTTCAGATACTCGAAGGAAATACCAGACGCTTACGAGAGGCTACTTCTTGACGCAATTGAAGGAGAAAGAAGACTCTTTATACGCAGTGACGAACTTGACGCTGCTTGGTCACTCTTTACGCCCGTGTTGAACGAGATAGAAGATAAAAAGATAACTCCAGAATACTATCCTTATGGTAGTCGTGGGCCTGTTTGCGCTCACTATCTTGCAGCCAGGTACAACGTACGATGGGGTGATCTTGGTGTAGACGTAGAACCATAATACATCACAGTTTGTCGCGATTTTTATCAGCCTTCGATTTTAGCTAACATGCCCGATGATTTGCGGTTTAATGACCAGTGCGGTTTTATTTTTTTAATAATACACTTGTATGGTAGGAAGGAAATACATGAAATGATGAAAACATGTAAAGTAATAAGAATAGTGTAATGAAGCATTGAGATTTTTCATTTGTTTATTTTTGGTTAGATGGAGGGGATTTTTGGATGGTAAATGCTTCATGTAGTTTTCATTTGAATGTATTTTATTGAAGGGAATCATAAATTTAGGAATTGAGTTTGTAGGGTTTGGGTAATTTGGTCTTTAAAAGTAATGAAAATACAGAATGGTTATTGTAATTGAAAATATTTGATCATGTTATATTAAAAATTTCCAATTTTATTAGGTCAAAAAAATATTAATGATTTAATGCTCATTTTTTTATCATATTATTTATTATTTATTTTTAAATGAGTAACACCTAAATTATGGGTTAGGTTTGTTAAGATGGTTGTTGCTGGATTTTGGTTTGCCAATAACGGTGGAAATACATCTGGTCAGGCTTTTGTTTGGGTTTTATAGGTTTGAGTCTATCTACAATAGATTGAGAATTTCTTATCATATTCTTTGGGATTTTTAGGTATTATGTGTGCTTTTAAAAATATTCCTCATGTTTTCAAAGATGTATATTTGAAAGTATTTTTTTAATGTTATTTTTTATTAATTTTATAGATCCATCTATAGAAGTTTTTTGTATGTGTCGCTCCCGGGATTTTCATCCTAGTACAAACGCGAAAGTGGCGCGGAAAAGATAGAGTCGCCAGCCAGACATTTTTATGCTGCACAAACCTGAGAAAGAAGGAAAGGAAAAGGTCCTGCGAACCAAAGATCTGGGTTCGAGAGTCGATTACGACCTGGGAAGGTATTAGCATCCCAGATCGTCCGTCGTACCCGACGGGATCCACGCTTGTTTGTTTTGTTTCAAAGGGTGAGAAAGAATAAAGCTGTTGAGCAAATGAACTGCTAAATGGAATGAGAATGGAAATGAGAAAGGGAATTGGAAAAGAGAACAAAAAGAAAGAATGGAGAAAATGTAGGGAAAATAAAGAATGTGCTTGAACGGGCCCTACCCCGCTGCCTACGTACTTCATCGGTATAATGAGGATCAGAGTCGACGTAGTTCGTCTAACTAAGGCGGAACTATTTGTTTGTTTTTTATGCGCTGGAACTGCGTATGTCTATGCTCAGGTGTTGCAGGCTCGTCTGGTACGAGTGCGTTTACCGTCTTGCATGCGAGACAAGTCGTCGCGAGTTCGCGTTGAGAATGAATGAGGTGAGAAAAGAAGTTCCCGCAGGATAGTCGCTTATTATTTGTTTTTATCTAGAAATGTTTTGAATTTGTTTGTGAACATTCTCATACTAAGACCTATCCATCGTGGTAAATACTTACACCTTGCCCCGAAACACGACGTGTATAAGCACTCCGCAACAAAGTCTCATGGCGTATAAGAACGTTCGATTTTTATTAAGTATTTTTATTATTTTCTTTATGAGGAGAGAAAGAAAGACTCAAGTTGAAAAAAGCAAAAACTAAGGGAACTAAGACTCAACCCTAATTTAGTTATTATATTCGAAAAGTGGTCCTAATGGTTTGTGAAGTTTTCTAATCCTAAGAAAAGGGAACTAAAAACTACTAGAACTCAACTTACTTCCTAAGGAAGTTAAGTTGGTTCTAAGAAACATAGGGAAGCCTATACAAGTATAAAAGTCAAATATTAAGGCAAAAACATTTAAAATAGGAAGAAGAAATTAATTCCAAAAATGTATATTAAAGCCTAAAACTAAAAATAAGGCTAAACCTCATGTAAGCATACTTAATGAGAATTCTAAGCCTAAGTCCTAAAACTAAGGGAATTTACTTAATATCATCATTCTAAAATCAGTAGCTAAACTATACTAAGTCATTCTAAAATTCTAAGTTTAAACCTAATTAAACTAAATCTTAATGAACCATAATATCCTAAGTTAAACTAGGAATTTACAATGTAAAAAATAGCCTAAAACCAATGCACTAAGAAAATAGTAAAATTTCTGGAAAAAATGTGAAATTAATTCTCTAAGGTCCTTAACCTGACTATAATATTGTGTTAAAAAATATCCTAAAAATTCAGAGCCTAACTATGCCAAATAGTCACTTAAATCCATCTAAGAACTAATCACAATTTTACACAAACTAAGCTACCAAAACAGTGGATAAAATAGCCTAAAAATCTACCAAAAAATATTCTAGGTCCTATCACTAGTCCTCTAATCATGGCAAAAAGAATGGGCCAAAAATCACACAGGAGGTGGGAGAAATAAAATGTAAGTGTTCATAAAAGAATTTAATATAAAGCTAATTAAATGGAAAATCGAAATTAAATCGAAAAATACCAAACTTCAGAAAGTAAAAATGTAATAAATTTCTAAATTGAATTATAAACCTACTGAAATTTTTGTGGAATTTTACTATGCATTTTACTATTTTTTCTGGATAAAATTCAAAAGCTATCTAAACAGAAAATAAAATAAAAAAAAGAATTAATGAGAGGGGGTGCAAGAAGAAGTTTTGTTAGTTATTATGCTAATGGGCTTACTAAATGGGGGTGCCAATAGCGAAGAAGAAAATCCCAATAGGCGCAGGCTTCAGGGTGCATAACATAGAATTCGATCAAGATAGTTGACTCATTATGGATCGTTTGATCTGAAGTCTTCCTATGGTATTCCTATCAAGTGATTCACACAGCGCTAGCACATGGTAGTTATGGTGTACCACCACGCATAGGATTGGCCGTTGGAAAAGCCTACCGGATGTGACAAGTGTCACCGCCGGTGTGGCTGGGGAATTGCAATCTTATCCTAATCCTATTCTGAAATAGTAACGATACATTTAATCTGGATGAATTGCTTATTAATGTGGATTAATTCTCTTGATTTTTCCCAATAATCTTCTCATATTCTTATAATTCTATAAACCAACTTAATTATTTAACATTATAAACTCAAAGAAAGCCAAAAGGGGCTGAACAAACAGAACATAGCGAAACCCTAAGTTAGTTCTTCTTACCTTCACCGCCGCCAACGCCATCTTCTTCTTATCTCCGCGACGCCTCCACCAACTCCATTGCCAACACCACCGTGACATCTTCGTCATTGATAATCCCTTTAACTATTCCTCAACTCTTCCGTTCAAATCATGTCGCCGATTCGAAGCTTCATAACACCACTATTTCGAATCCTCAATGTGTCGCTCGATTAGAAGCTTTTCGTTATGGATTCAAACCTCTTTCTGGCTGATTTCTCTTCAAAACTCAGACAACAAAACGTCTTCGTGGCGCCATGGCTTGTTGGCGATGATGGATTGACGTCTCACGCTCGCGAAGTCGAAAGAGAGGAGATCGCTGTGATGCGAGAAGTGACTGGATAATCTGTGATATTGCGTAACCATGATTTTGCACCGCTGAATTCGTCGCCGTCCTCTTCAATCCGCCGCGGCTACCTCGCATTACCACCGTGCCATCAACAACAATCAACGAAAGTAAACCTAGGTCTCGTGGCTTCCGTCGAAATTGGCCTTCATATCTCGAAACGGAATTGGCGGTGGAGAGGAGAATAAAACCGACCCGAAATACTTGAAGGTGCTCCAGGTATGCCTTGATTATAATTTCAATTTACTCTCTTCCGCGTGTGCTTTCGTTCCGAATCGTTCATCTTGCGATTTTCTTTGCTTTCGTTTCTGTTTTTTTTACGAATCCGTGTTGTTGTCATTCTTGCGAGATTGATGATGCAAATGCTTATTGCAGGTGTTGTTGATGATGAATATTCAGATTTCTTGATTGAAGGTGATGGTTATAGTAATGGTATTGATGCGTGCGATCTTCTGATTTGATGCAGGTCTTGGAATTGATGGAGATAAGAGATGGTAAAGATCGATTGAAGGTGGACAATGATGATGGTTTAACATTGGCGATGAAGAGTGGAGTGGACCACGAATGGAGAGGGTTATGCAGAGAGCTCTCACGAAGAAGTTGCAGTATTATGTTGATGTAGGAACTGCAGAATTAGTGATGAATATTGATGATGCAGGTTGATTTTCCATCGCAATCGCTCCATGAAGATGAAGATGAAAACCCGAATCTTTAGGTACGAACACTCATCCAATCTCCACTTGCATTTTACTACCGATTTCTTGATCTCCTTTGAACCCTACCCTCCGTTCTTCTGAAACTATGTGTTCTGAATTTATGGTCGTTGCGGAAGTGCGATGCGAATCGCGTTGTGGTGATGTATCGCTTCTGCAGAATCCTTGGTTAATATTTCTTGGTTTGATTTCTTGTGTATTCAATATCGTTGATCGATTTTTTTTGCAGAGGATTGATGAGATTGATGAATTTGCAGGTTTCTGAAAATGGTTCTTTGTGGTGATTTTTGTTTGAAGAAAATGAAGGAAAGTTGAAGGTGATGTTGAGGTTGAAGATTGGAAAATGAATGAAGTTGGAGAAGAGGTTTTGAAGGAATTGCAGAATTTTTGTTCTTGAGATTATAGAGTTGAAAGAACAACTGAGAAGAGGTTCAAGATCCAGAGTCGAGGATTGCTGATAAAGATGATTGAAAAGATTTTTGAGGATTGAAAGAAAATTGAGTCTGTTATGGAGTTTTTGGAAGAGAGTGATGAAGATGGAATATCCTTCTGTTTTTCTTGGAGCTTTTTTCAATTTTGTTGTGAGTTTCTTAGCTGAATGTAATTGTATTTTTTCGCCAAATTTTCTTCTGAGTTTCTCTCATAGAGTTTCCACTTTTTTTTTCATGTCGTGATTACCTGCTCTTCATTATCATGGACTTCCCTGAACCTGTTATTTGTAAATTATCGTGAGAAAAATACGTAACCCTCCATATGAAGCCAATTGCCTGCATTTTTGTATCGTGTCACTTTTACTCATTTTCTTTTTTTGAAGCAGACAATTTCTTTCCACAGCACAAAAGGTACTACGAGCTAGATCCTAAGAACCCGGGCTTGGAATGGGCTTATTTTAACACGTGACAAAATAAAAAAATAAAAAAGAAGCTGTATATTTCTTTGAATTAAAAAAAATTGGTCCCACATAGTTGGGTTGGACTCACAGTATTTATGGCAGAAAGTGGTTTAGAATGTGGTAAAAAAACATTGTTTATGAATGGTTTTGGGATTTGATTTGAACTTCAAGTAAAATAATGTCATGAGTTAATGAAATTATACAAAGTAGATTATAATAACTATAATAAAAAAAATGCTCTAAGTGGATTCAAAAAATCACCGGATGATTTCAACACAATGATCCATAATGTGCAATGACCTGTACATGCAACAAAGATATTATGTTTGACCATATGTTAAATTCTCCATTGAATTCATCTAAGAATGAACGACCGTTGAAACAAAATAAACGCCCTTGTCTTGAGGTGGTGATACTTCCTTGAAAACCCATGATCCACACCAGCACCTCCAAATGATCAATCTCACAAAAAACCCCTTTTGAGTGTCACATGATTAGGAAAATACTCTAACTCATAGTAATAACATCCTGATCCAACGCTTCTGATGAAGCCTCTTTGATAAGGAACACTTTGGAGCTTGATGATCCTATGAATAGGAAGAGTCATATCACAAGAAGATTCTTTAATCCCATGCCTTAGAAGTCCAATGAAATGCATGATTACAAATGATATGACCTAATGAGAAATGCAAATGAAATGCGAAGCGATAAGCCAGTTAAGGTAAAAAAGAATGAGGGAAAATTTTGAGGTATTACAGTATGTGAAATTCTGTAATGAGATGTCCTAAGAGATGTTCCAACACTTAATAGGACATTTGTCAAATTTAACCAAAAACTTAAACAGCAGGAAAAATAAACAACACAGAAGTTTGTTAACCCAGTTCAGTGTATAACCACACCTACATCTGGAGGCTACCAAGCCAGGAGGAAATCCACTATTAGTAATATTAATTCTAGACTTAAACCACCCTGTTTAATCTATCACTTAATACTTACCCAATGCAATTTCTACCTAAGACTCACTTAGATAAGAGTACCCTACTCACTCCCTCTCAATCACCCAGTGATCAAGTTTACAAGTTTACAGAAATTGAAGACATCCTTCAAAAATAACAGCTTGATTTTACTTCACAGTTTCAATCAAGTCACAAATGCACTTTTGCTTAAAAGCTCATAAAGTGGTACATAAAAGCAACCTGCTATTAAAACACTAGACACCCTATTTAGTCTTCTGAAATTCGTGCTAAATTCTATGATTTTCTGTTGTTTAAATAGGTTCTGAATTTTGGGCTTTCTGTAGAATGATCCAGCCCTAATGTGCAGCAGCTGTCACCTTGAATTTAGGGTTTGTTACCTCCTATATTCTAGGTGCATTAGGTCTTCTGTTTTAATCTGAATCTTCAATTTAAAACTCCCTACAGATGCGCCTTGTTCTGTTTTATATTCATCATTAATTAATTCCAGATAATTCTCCTTAAATATCTCTGATCTGTTAATCAATAATTAATTCTGGTAGCAGGTCTGAGATGTCTCAACATCTGTTGGGACATCCTGACAAAACTGAACTTAGTCATTTATACAATGTCCCAACATCTGGTAGGACATCCTGAACCAAGTTCACATACTCTGTTTGCTAATGTCCCAACATCTGATAGGACATTCTGAACTGAATTTAACATTTCTTGTTTGGTCAAAAATTCTGCCAATTCTTAAACATCTACAAACTCCCCCTTTGGCTAATTTTTGGCTAACATCTTTTCTGGTTTTCAGAGTGCAGCAGAAGTTCTTTTTATCAGAGTAAATCATTACTATTCTGTTGATTCAAATTTGAGTTTTACTCCCCCTCAAACATATATGAGTCCAGTCTTGTTTCAACAGAAATATTCACACTTATTCAGTTCAGTCAGAAACAAACAGATTTCATTCATCATTTAAACAACAATTACATTTGATGTTGTTCTCCCCCTTGGTAGGCACAAAATTAGGGGCCAAAGAACTATTATCCAGAATTACAAATCATTGCTGTCATTACAAATTCCTCACATACAAAGATCACTCAGATTTATCACTCTCAGTAGCTTCCTCCACCTCAGTGTCTTCATCTTTATCAGCTTCACTGACAGCTTCACTGTCTTTATCAGATGCAGCTGTCTGATCTTCTTCACTTTCCAACCTCTTAATTATTTCTTCAAGCTTCTGCTTTCTAGCTTCAAGCTCTTTGCAGGTGCTTTTTAGCTCAGCAATTAAGGTCTTCCTGGAGATTGGATTCTTAACAGTGGATGGACCAGCAGATGTCCCAGAAGGAGCTTCAACATCTGCAGCATGATGACTGAGGAATAACTTGTAGTGAAAAGCCAGGGGGCTCTCTCTCTTGCAGGCAGTATCCTTGTCAGTTAAAATCCCAGGATATTGATTGAGTACAATACCACACAGCAATGATGGAAAGGCTATTGGTAGCTTGGTTGCAGAGGAGCTGGCATGCTTCATGGTTAGATCAAAGATGAAAGCTCCATAGTCCATTTTGGTTTGAGTTCCAACAGCATATATAAATCTGGCTAGACCAGTTGAGATTGAGGAAGTGTGGTTAGTAGGCACCCAATTAGATGTACCAATCCTGTTCAGCATGGCATACTTTCTGGTAAGCATGCTTACAGATAGTTTGCCCTTCACAGGCCATGCCTTTACCTGGTCAGCAGTTATCACCTTACAGACTTGATTATCTGTCTTGCCCAGCTCATTTGGTCCATCTGTTTCTCTTCCTAGATACTGATTTATGATTTGGGGAGAAAACTCCACACATCTACCTCTAACAAAAACTTTTTGGAATTCAGAGGACTTACCATGTGAACAATCTTCCTGAAGATTCACAATGAACTCTTTGACAAGAAGTTCATAGCAGGGAGAGAGGTCTGAGACTGTCTTGAACAGTCCTGCAGCAGATATGAGGTCTATCAGTTCTGTGCACTCAAGTGCATTGCTGCTCAGTTCTCTTTCCAGGGCAACCCTTCTTTGGTACACATATTTCCACCTGTTCACACTAGAGACATGGTGAAATGATATGTTATCCAAGGGAGCTTCTGGTACAGCAGATGAAGCTCTGGAGATTGCTGGTCTCTTCTTAGGAGGAGATGTTGGGACATCTGATTCAACATCTGAATCTGATGGTGTGACAGCCTTTCTTTTCTGAGTTTGAACTTTACTCCATTGTTTTGATGGCCCAAAAGAGGCTTTAGCTTTCCCTTTCTTTGGAGAGGCTTTCTTCTTTTCAAGAATTGCTGCTTCAGCTTGCATCTTACCCTGCCTGGACCTGAGTCTTTTAGCTATGCTGGGTTTGACAGATGCTATGATTTCTGCATCAGAGTCCTGCTCCAGATTGACCCCTGGAGGAGATTGAGCAGTCTCTTCTTCAGCTTGTTGATCAGTAGGAATTAGATCTTCATCTGAGGCTTTGGTCTGATCCTCAGAGACTTTGTCATTATCTTCATTTAAGGCCTTATTCTGATCCTCAGAGTTTTCTTTATCACTTTCACTTGAGGCCTTTTCTTGGACCTCAGTCTGTTCAGCATCAGATGAATTTTCTTTCTCATCTGCAGATGTTCCAACATTTATTGGGACATCTTGTTCTGCAGAAGTGCCCTCTGCAGTTTGAGATGGTTCTTCTTGGGGAGCAGGCATGGTTTGCAATGGAACAGAGATCCCACTCACCTTTCTTTGTTCAAACAGAATTTGGGTGACAATCTCCTTGATTGAATCATCCACATAGTTTGAAGATTTTGGTGGCATGTTAGCAGGAGAAGGAATGCCTCCTTTGGCTTTGCTACAAACTTGATCTTTAGCTCTCTTTGGTGTTCTTGCCTTTTTAGAGTGAGAAGCGCTTCCCCTGAGCTCGTCTAATGGTGTTGATTGCATTGGCACCATAGAAATAGGAGTAGCATGAACCACGTCTTTCTGATTGAGAACTTCTTCAGATGTTTTAGGGTTTTGAGACATTGTTGAAGAAGATGAATGTGCAGCTTTAGGGTTTATGATTTCTGAAGGATTGCTAGTTAATGTGATTCGCTTTAGATGATGTAATGAGACTCTTGATAGTTGATTATAAGGAGTTCCTAAACAAGTAACCGTTACAGTCCAAATGATTAGGATTGGAATTCCCAAAGATCTTGTCCAGACCAGTTTTGCCATCTGGAAATTAAGCCATGCAATGTCATATGACATGTTGGCACATCTCATTAACTGCTAGATATCACATAAACAGATTCCAAGTTTGCCCCTTAAGTTCTCAAATTGTGTAGCATCCAATGCCTTGGTAAAGATATCAGCTAACTGCAGATCTGTAGCTACATGCTCCAATGAAATCACCTTTTCTTCTACAAGATCTCTGATGAAATGATGTCTGATATCAATATGCTTTGTCCTGCTGTGTTGGATAGGATTTTTAGATATGTTGATTGCACTTAAGTTGTCACAGTACAATGTCATGACATCCTGTGGGACATTGTACTCAGTGAGCATATGCTTCATCCAAACCAACTGAGAACAACTGCTACCTGCTGCTATATACTCAGCTTCAGCTGTAGATAATGACACACAATTCTGTTTCTTACTGAACCAAGAAATCAGATTGTTTCCTAGAAAGAAGCATCCTCCTGAAGTGCTTTTTCTGTCATCAGCACTTCCTGCCCAATCAGCATCACAGAAGCCAGTGAGAATTGGTTTGCATCCATGAAAGTACATTATGCCATAATCACATGTACCATTAACATATTTAAGGATTCTCTTGACTTGATTGAGATGACTGACTTTTGGATCAGCTTGATATCTTGCACAAACTCCTACTGCAAATGCAATGTCTGGTCTGCTAGCAGTCAAGTATAACAAGCTTCCAATCATGCTTCTATATAAACTTTGATCTACCTTCTCACCCTTTTCATCTTTAGTTAGCTTTAAATGTGTAGGAGCAGGAGTTCTTTTATGAGAAGCATTTTCCATTCCAAATTTCTTCACTATGTTCTTGGAGTACTTGCTTTGTGAGATGAACATTGAGTCTTCCATTTGCTTAACTTGCAGACCAAGAAAATAGGTTAATTCACCTACTAGACTCATTTCAAATTCAGCTTCCATCTGCTTGACAAAATGTTTGACCATCTTATCAGACATCCCACCAAACACAATGTCATCAACATATATTTGTGCAATCATGACATTTCCTTCTTCATCTTTAACAAACAGGGTTTTATCAATCCCACCTTTTCTGTATCCTTGCTTGATAAGAAATGTGGTAAGTCTCTCATACCATGCCCTTGGAGCTTGCTTCAGACCATAAAGTGCTTTCTTGAGTTTGTATACATGATTTGGACAGCTTGGATCAACAAATCCTTTAGGCTGTTCTACATATACCTCTTCATTAAGATAACCATTAAGAAAGGCACTTTTCACATCCATTTGAAATAGCTTGAACTTTAAGATACAAGCAATTCCCAACAGTAGTCTTATTGATTCAAGCCTTGCTACTGGTGCAAAGGTTTCATCAAAGTCTACCCCTTCAATTTGAGTGTATCCTTGAGCCACAAGTCTAGCTTTGTTCTTTGTAACAATTCCTTGTTCATTTGACTTGTTCTTGTACACCCATTTTGTACCAATCACATTTATGTCATTAGGTCTAGAAACAAGATTCCACACTTCATTCCTTGTGAATTGACCTAATTCCTCTTGCATAGCACAAATCCAGTATTCATCAGTGAGAGCCTCCTTTATGTTTTTAGGTTCTATTTTGGACACAAAACAAGAACCTGAAATCACTTCTCTTGATCTAGTGCTCACACCTCTGTTGGGATCACCAATTATTAAATCTTTGGGATGATCCTTCTGTATTCTGATGGAGGGAGGTTTGCTTGAATCTTCTGGCCTTGTATCATTTTGAGTGAAGTTATATTGATCATTATTTTCTTCAGCTTCAATCTTGATATCAGCAGATGTTCCAACATCTTCTGGGACATCTGTAGGAGCATCATCAATTATCACATTAATGGACTCCATGATAGTATTTGTTCTGTAGTTAAATACTCTATATGCTCTGCTGTTTATAGAGTATCCAAGGAAAATTCCTTCATCACTTTTAGGATCCATTTTTCTCCTTGGCTCTCTATCTGCCAGAATATAGCATTTACTTCCAAACACATGAAAGTACTTCACAGTGGGTTTTCTGCCCTTCCAGACTTCATATATTGTGGACAGGGTTCCTTTTCTCAAGGTAACTCTGTTATGGATGTAGCAGGCAGTGTTCATAGCTTCAGCCCAGAAATACAGAGGTAACTTCTTAGCATGGATCATAGCTCTTGCTGATTCTTGAATGGTTCTATTCTTCCTTTCAACAATCCCATTCTGTTGAGGAGTGATAGGTGAAGAATACTCATGGTTGATTCCTTCTGAAGAACAGAAATCTAAGAACTTTTGATTCTCAAATTCTTTTCCATGATCACTTCTTATTCTGATCACACAGCTGGATTTTTCCCTTTGCAATCTTTGACATAATTCTTTGAATACATCAAATACATCTGACTTTTCTTTGATGAAGTTTATCCATGTATATCTTGAAAAATCATCAACCACAACATAGGCATACCTTTTACCACCAAGACTTTCAACCTGCATAGGTCCCATAAGATCCATATGTAAAAGTTCCAAAACTTTGGAAGTTGTCAGATGTTGGAGCTTTGGATGGGACATCTTGGTTTGTTTGCCTATTTGACATTCACCACATATTTTGCCATCATCAATCTTCAGTTTGGGAATACCTCTTACAGCATCCATAGATATGATCTTCTTTATGCCTCTGAAATGAAGATGACCTAGCCTTTGGTGCCATAGTTTTACTTCTTCTTCTCTAGCTAGAGAACAAGTTGAAGTGGGACTGAAGTCTAATGGCTCCCACATGTAACAGTTGTCTTTTGACCTTGCACCTTTCATGACAACTTCTTGCTCTTGGTTAGTCACTATGCATTCAGTTTTTGTAAAGTTTACACTGTATCCTTGATCACATAGTTGACTTATACTGATAAGGTTAGCAGTTAACCCTTTAACTAGCAATACATCATTTAGTCTTGGAACATCTTGACAGTCCAAGGTTCCAACTCCTTTGATCTCTCCTTTAGCTCCATCTCCAAAAGTTACATACCTGGATGAATGTGATTTTAAGTTCACTAGCAGATTCTTCAATCCAGTCATGTGCCTTGAACATCCACTGTCAAAATACCAGTCTTCTTTAGCTGATACTTTCAGTGATGTATGTGCTATGTATGCAGTACTTTTCTTTGACCAGATGAGTTGAGATTTCTTTTGATGCCTCTGCCCTGTGTGTTGTTCAGCTGATCTCAAAGCTTGATTGTTGATCTGGTTCTTGGGACTGTGGCTTTGATCAGTCTGAGTGTCAGCTTTTGGTCTCCAAACCTTCTTGATGACCTCTGTCTTCTGCTTAGGAGGTTGCTGATTCCTTTGATGTCTAAGCACTTTCTTGGTACCTTCTACTTTCTGTTTGGAGGGTTGCTGATACATCTGATTTGGATATCCATGTAGCTTATAACAGTGAGGTTTGATATGCCCAAATCTTCCACAGTGATGGCATCTCCATCTTTGATACTTCTTCTTCATTTTGTTCTTTCCAGAATGTTGAGACATCTGTTGAAACATTAAGTTAGTCTTTGTGTTCTGATGTTGAAGCATCTGTTGGGACATCTTGTTTGACTGTGTAATTTTTGAAGTAGCTTTGCTGGAGCTGGCTTCATCTCTGTTATATCCCAGTCCACTTTTGTCCCCTGAATGTTTATTATTGTAGAGAATAGCATCCAGTGTATTTGAACTGCTGTTCATCATTCTAACAGATTTGGACATATGTTCCAGCTTAGAATTGAGAAGAGTTACTTCACTTTTTAAGGTATCAATGATTACTTGATCACTTGCTTTTTCTTCTTCTAGTACTTCATTCTGCTTCTTTAGCTTTATGACCTCACTGCATACTTCAGTACTACTCTTGTACAGATCCTTGAAGGCTTGCTCAAGATCTGCATAAGTAAGCTCTCCACAGCTGGAATCACTATCATATTCACACAGTCCAGCTAGAGCAGTAATATGCTTAGCTGATTCTTCTTCTGACTCTCCTGAGTCTTCATCAGACCAGGTCACAGAGAGTCCTTTCTTTTGCCTCTTTAAGTAGGTAGGACATTCAAACTTGATGTGTCCATATCCTTCACATTCATGGCATTTGACTCCTTTATCTTGACTGGTCTTTTCAGCAAACTTTGACTTTCTGTTAGCATCATATGTTCTCCTGTTCTCAGAGTTTGTGTTTCTTCCACTGGATTTGGATTGGCCTTCCATTCCTCTGAGAATCTGTTTGAATTGTCTTCCAAGCAAGGCAAGGTTTTCTGATAAGCTTTTGTCATTTGCTGATTTATCATCTTCTTCTTCATCTGCATTTGAAACCAAGGCAATGCTTTTGTTCTTTTTAGCATGTGTGTCATTCATTCCCATTTCAAAAGTTTGAAGGGAACCAATGAGTTCTTCAGCTTTCATGGAGCATATGTCTTGAGCTTCTTCTATTGCTGTGACTTTCATGTCAAATCTTTTTGGCAAAGATCTGAGAATCTTCCTTACAAGCTTTTCATCAGTCATCTTTTCTCCCAAGGCTCCAGAAGTATTGGCTATATCCAAGATGTTCATGTAGAACTCATGAATTGATTCATCTTCCTTCATTCTCAAGTTTTCAAACTTGGTGGTGAGAAGTTGAAGTCTTGACATTTTTACTTTTGATGTTCCTTCATGAGTTGTCTTGAGGGTATCCCACACATCTTTGGCCAGCTCACAATGATGCACCAATCTGAAAATATTTCTATCAATGCCATTGAATAAAGCATTTAGGGCTTTTGAGTTGCCTAGTTCTGAATCTTCTTCCTCTTTACTCCATTCTTCTTCAGGTTTCAGAACTATTGATCCATCTTTGGTGTTTTGAACAGGATGTTTCCATCCAACTTTTACTGCTCTCCATGCCCTGTTGTCAAGTGACTTTAAGAATGCAATCATTCTTGGCTTCCAGTAGTCATAATTAGAACCATCCAGTATAGGTGGTCTATTTACTGACCCTATGTCTCTGTCCATGTTACAGAATTTGTTTTCCCTAGATCTCACCCAGTATAAACAGGCAGGGTGCCTGCTCTGATGCCAATTGAAATTCTGTAATGAGATGTCCTAAGAGATGTTCCAACACTTAATAGGACATTTGTCAAATTTAACCAAAAACTTAAACAGCAGGAAAAATAAACAACACAGAAGTTTGTTAACCCAGTTCAGTGTATAACCACACCTACATCTGGAGGCTACCAAGCCAGGAGGAAATCCACTATTAGTAATATTAATTCTAGACTTAAACCACCCTGTTTAATCTATCACTTAATACTTACCCAATGCAATTTCTACCTAAGACTCACTTAGATAAGAGTACCCTACTCACTCCCTCTCAATCACCCAGTGATCAAGTTTACAAGTTTACAGAAATTGAAGACATCCTTCAAAAATAACAGCTTGATTTTACTTCATAGTTTCAATCAAGTCACAAATGCACTTTTGCTTAAAAGCTCATAAAGTGGTACATAAAAGCAACCTGCTATTAAAACACTAGACACCCTATTTAGTCTTCTGAAATTCGTGCTAAATTCTATGATTTTCTGTTGTTTAAATAGGTTCTGAATTTTGGGCTTTCTGTAGAATGATCCAGCCCTAATGTGCAGCAGCTGTCACCTTGAATTTAGGGTTTGTTACCTCCTATATTCTAGGTGCATTAGGTCTTCTGTTTTAATCTGAATCTTCAATTTAAAACTCCCTACAGATGCGCCTTGTTCTGTTTTATATTCATCATTAATTAATTCCAGATAATTCTCCTTAAATATCTCTGATCTGTTAATCAATAATTAATTCTGGTAGCAGGTCTGAGATGTCTCAACATCTGTTGGGACATCCTGACAAAACTGAACTTAGTCATTTATACAATGTCCCAACATCTGGTAGGACATCCTGAACCAAGTTCACATACTCTGTTTGCTAATGTCCCAACATCTGATAGGACATTCTGAACTGAATTTAACATTTCTTGTTTGGTCAAAAATTCTGCCAATTCTTAAACATCTACAGTATGCATACTTGTGAAATAAATTCAGAGGTAGTATCTAAAAAAATGAACATAGCAACCATAAATTCAACATTCATAAAATAAATTAGACATTACATTGATGATTTTGATATAAAATTAAATACTAACTTTCAATAATCCGGTGGACGTCGCACATCTTCAAGGTTTTATCAATTGTTTTTCCTACCGTCGCCTCCAATTCGAGCGGAAATTTTTCTTAAAAACCGAAATAAGTATCCCACATAGCCTTAACATCTGCTCGAGTCTTGAGCTCAAATTTGCTGAACATGACACTCCCTTCGTTGTCAACCGAAGGCGAACAGTATTCGAGCTTCCGCACCTTTCTTTTGTCGTTGTAAGGTAGGAGATAGTGAATTTCGTCAATGATATTGTCGAGCGAGGTGAAATCAGTGAGTTTGAAAGTCTGCCCGAGTGTTTTGCCGTCGCTGTAGGAGACACTTGTGACATACCAACATATCTTGATATCATACAATTGAGACAATTTTGTGTTTGTGTTTGTGTGAAAGATAACACATGAAACCCTAATTTTATAGTAAACCTAGATGAATATGGACTAACCATTTTCTGGTCATCTACTTCCAGAGATATATCTATGAAATGAATGTATATGTTTTGGTTCCAAAGATATATATATATATATATATATATATATATATATATATATATATATATATATATATATATATATATATATATATATATATATATATATATATATATATATATATCCGGAACTTAGATACTTCCGTATGTATATCTACAGAACTTTTGTTGATACATTTTTAGCTCAGAACAACATATATGTAAATGCATAAGTGCATGAACATATCAATATATGTAAGTGCATAAAAGGCCATAAACAACAAATATGAACTAAAATTGACTATTATATTGCACTTCAAAAATTTACAATTAATTGTTCGACTATACAAGAATTCAAAACGAATCAAAACAAGTCTCGCCAGATAAATCTATTGGTGGCAACCCTTTAGACTTTTCTGCATTCGACTCCTTTTCAATGTCGTTCAATCTCTGGAATTTTTGCATTCTTTCCATAAAATGATCCGACCACGTCTCCGCATTTGTGGTTGAATGACTCGTCAATTATGGTGATGTAGGTGGTATGGGGCATCCTGGTTTCAAGTACACTTGAACAAAATAATTTGATCTAGAAAGTCATCCAATACACATGATGCGCTAGTTTGGTTTTTTGGGTAGTGCGGTGCGGAGTGGATAAAATGTTTTCGAAAATCCATAGCGTGTCAGGTCAATGCACACCCTATCATATGCACATGCAATTAGATGACCCATTTCATAAAAGGCCATCCATTTCGACACCGGCGTCGGGCCACTAAAGCAAGGAACGAGAGATTCATATACCGCATTGAACTTTTCTTTCTTTTCGTACAATCACGTGTATAATTCTTTATTCGTATTCAACTCTTAGATAAGTTAATGGGTAGTCGAGTTATCATTCGGTGTAGCCTTCACTTTTTTTGAAGCACCTTTTGTCTTTACCGTTTGAGAATGCGACTTCGTGCCGATTGTTTTCGGAAAGGCAACTGAGAAATGTTACCTATCAACTGAGAATAAAGCATGTTGTCTTTAAACCGATGTTCTTATACTGTAACGCTCTGACCAAAAGTTGTTTGTATTTCATTATGTTGGTTGTTAATCATGAGATTCACCGAGTCCCAATCTCGACACAAATCCCCCTGACTAGTACCCAACCAATTTTTCAAAGTTGCATGTGCCGACTCAAGTCTATTGGTGGTTATGTTTCCAAGGTGTAGGACATTACCGGTCCACACACAAACAATTTTTTCTTTCACTTGATCAAGAATGGTGCTTTCAACGTATTTCAACAAAGCCATATACTTTTCACACACCTTTTAAAAATTAATGACGAAATCATCATATAAATCTTTTGTCGAAGAATTTATAATATGGTTCCAAGCATCCATTATCTTTTTACCAATCACACTAGACTTCACCAATTTTTCGTCGTCGGATGCCACTTGTTTCGTCCCTACCGCGGGTTTAACCCGACTTATCACATTCTTTGTTATGTGATACCTATGCATAAAAAAAGGGAATACCTTTGCAACGACGTTCATCAAGGTAGTATCATGGTCCGTAACAATAGCCTTCGTAAACTCAACTTGATCTTTCAAAAGTGACTGACACACCTCTAGAGACCAAGTAAAGTTATCCTCTTTTTCGCACTCCAAAAAGTAAAAACAATGGAATATGTATTCTCAGTGGAGGTTACACCAACCATCTCAAATAACGAAAGCCTATACTTGTTGGTCTTGTAGGTAGAATCAAGAATGAGCACCGTCGAAAAGGTGTTGAACAACTTTATCGATTTCAGATGAGTCCAAAAAATTTCTCTAACCGTAACTCCATCGGCACAAGTTCGGTAACGGGACACATAATTGTTATTATCCAACAATTTCAACAATTGTTGCATCTCTGACCTGTTTTCCTTAATAGTCTTGTTATTGCGGTACCGAATGTTATAAACTTGCATAATATTTGAAATATTGTCAGGTTCCTTCACTTTCAATGTGACAAGGATATTTTTTAGTTGGACAAGATTCAAGATCATGTCATTGATACACACCTTCTCTTCCTATTTGAGTCGACATATACTAGGATGACCTTGTAACTTTGAGCACAATTTCTGATAATGCAAACCACAAATAACACTAAATCTCCACTTCTTACTAGCCAACATATAACCACGAATTTTAAAAGGACATTCACATTTTCTACTACATGTGTCGTCTCTTTTAAACTTCCGTAGAGGAACTTGATATATACCTCTTCTTTCGCACAACAAAGTTACAAAAACGTTTCTTTTTTCTGATCCATTATCTGATCTTCCAATAATCACACCAAAATCAAGTGTAGTTGCAGTCCTACAAATACATGTGATCATGCTATCAAAATCATAAAACTCTTACTTGTGACTAAAGTCACCGTTGACATCTACCGTCTTCACGACAACCCTTTGTACATTTGGAATAACATCGTTTGTAGAAACTAACTCTTTTGAGATGTTATGAGGGTACATCACATCTATTTGTAAAGAATAAGAAAAATGAACAAAAATTACTAAATTGCTGCAGCAAAACAAAACAAAGGTAACAACCATTGTTCCAGAAATGTACATCCGGAAGTGTTCATCATCAACACGTCCCGTAGATGTACATCCGGAAGCAACATTACTTTTTTTTAAAACAAAAGTTTGATGATTAATGTGAGTAATGCAGTGGACAAAGTTGAATATTTACCTGAAATCCAGTCTTCTCTTGCTCCCTTTGATTTGTTGCACCAAAAAATTAGAGTTTTGGAGTGAAAAATGATATTGATGTTAAATGGTTTTTTAGGTTGATGAAGGCGACTCTTGGAAGAAGAAAAGACAACAATGGGGAGAGTGATCATGCATGTTTAAAATATAGCAGAACCTTCCGGATATACACCTCTGGAATAATCTTGCCAAGACGTTCCGAAGATGTATATTCGAAAGTTTTCTTGAATTGATTTTTTTTTGATGTTTTTTCCAGCATTTATACTTCTGTATATCCATCTCCGAAAACAACCAAAATTTTTAAAAAATAGTGCGTCCAAATATGTATCTCCGGAAATAGAGAGTATAAAAGAAATTACGTCAGGTGACTAAGATTATCATGTGGTGGATTGAAAAATTTACTAAATTTTTATGGTTAGAGTTGATCTATATGACTTGTTATAAATTTTTTTATGGGTCTCATCTTACCTTTTTAAAACTCCTGAAAATTTATTTAAAGTCTTTCAACAAGAATTTTTAAATACTATTTTAAATTATTTCTAATATATATATGTATGGTATTATAATTTCTTTTAATAGTCTAAATCCTTTAATCTTATAACTCCGATTTATTTAATTAAATAAATTTTTAAAGAAACCTCGACTTAACCTTATATATATATATATATATATATATATATATATATATATATATATATATATATATATATATATATATATATATATATATATATATATATATATGGTATTATAATTTCTTTTAATAGTCTAAATCCTTTAATATTCTAACTCCGATTATTTAATTAAATAAATTTGTAAAGAAACCTCGACTTAACCTTATTGTCAAATAGACTTGACTTAAATAGATTAGATTATAACCTAGGTCGGGCTGACCTATTATCGTCCTTGTTGGTGATTATGATTATGATTTGGATAGGTTGGATTTAAATTACCGATAGTTTTACAAAAATGAATATCTTTTATTTATATTCAAATATTTATTATATAAAAGCAAATGCTAAACATAATTGTTTTTGAGATTAATTGCTATGCACTGACAGTGTAAAATTTTTTACACTGTCAATTCATTGTCATCGTTCGTTTGCATTACTTTATAAATTTTTAAAATAAAAGTCAAACATGTTCTAACATCCAACGACTATGATTCACTGACAGTGTAAAACTTCTTTACACTATCAATGCATTTCAATTAAATCCAATTTTTTTTCAAAGAAATAATTCATAATAATATTATCAATTTCATTTTTTAATTTACAAAATATATCAATTTAATATCACAAGTCAAATTAAAAATGAGCAAAATGTGCATTCATTTTTATATCCATCAATTAAAAAAATAAATTTAAAGTCACTTTCAATCAAAATACCAAGTCCAAAATTTAGTTGTAAATAAATAAAGTTGATTTTTATATTTCTTTTAAAAAGTATTTGTTCTGGACTGGGCCTCCGAGACATAGCTGGACTCAGACCCAAATCCACTTAAGACCGAGCATCCCCTCATGTCGGGCAGATGCATATATTAGTCGGGCAGAAACAAATGCCGCGAGCATTCCACGAAGAGGTCGGGTAACTTCCTCGACCTATTACATATAGGCGCCTGGGAGACCACGTCTTTCCCTCGCGCGCCACATCATCCAACTATTACCCTTTTATCTTCTGAAAGATTGGGGCAGTTGGACAAGACAAAGACCACATGCTAGGTGTCACACCCTAAATTTTGACCGGACTTTTTCAGGAAAACGTCATTTCATCTAACACTTTTTTTATCAAATTATTTGATAGTCGGTCATTTTTGCATTTTTAATTCATTAATATGCAATCATGCACTTCCTTTTCATTTTATCAATTCATGTCTTTCTTTTATCTTTGAGAATTTAATTTTAGAATTTTTTTTTTGTTGAGATTTTAGTCTCATTTCATCTTTTATTTTTATTTTAATTTCTAATTATATAATTGTATTAGATTTCTTAGAATTTTAGTCTAATGTCTAGTTATCATTTATTTTATTATGCTTGCTCTAAGGGAAAGGGTATTTTAATTATTATGATAAAAAAAAACACTTAGTTTTTATTTAAGTTTAGGTTGTGTAATTATATATATATATATATATATATATATATATATATATATATATATATATATATATATATATATATATATATATATATATATATATATATATATATATATATATATATATATATATATATATATATATATATATATATATATATATATATATATATATATATTTTTTTTTCTCTTCAAGTAGTTTTCTTTTAATTAGTTAATTATTATTTTTTATTTTTATTTTATTTTAATTAGTTTGGTTTAATTTGTAGAATTAGTGTTAGTTTATATCTTATTTTAAACTTAATTTAGTTTAGCTTAGGATTAATTTTTATTTATTATTCAGTTTAATTTTTACTATTTTATTAGCTTAATAGTTTTTATTTAAGTTACTTTTCTTTTGTTTATTTATTTACTTTTTGTTTATTTTAATTTGTATTTTAGGTTTCATCAGTTTAATTTCAATTAATTTTTTATTTTAGTTAGTTTTATTCCACAATATTAATTCACAAATCAGTACATGTACTACTAGCCAAACCAAGTGGTCTCAAGCAAGTCTTAAGCACCAAGTTTACTACTTCACAATCAAAGACAACAAATGCAAAAGGGAATTCAAGTTGATTCTCACTTTTCTTTCAACAGAATAATTAATAGCTCAGTTAAAGATATTATTTCAAAGCAAAAGAAAAAAGGTGGATATTGTTCAAAAATCACAAATTGATAGGCATCTGGTTGTTAAGTTCTAAGGAAGTCAACCACAATATGAATAGAAAATGCACAGTTTGAAGTTGATACTAGAAAAAAACTTAATGGTTACATCATAGTCTACCCGAGAGCATGACCCAGCAAAAGGAAATATAGAAAATAAGAGGATGTCAAATGTGTTTGCGTTCTGATTCACTGCATAAAGTGATTGAGCGTTTGGCCAATCCAGGTGTGAGGCGGATTGTTATTGCGGAAGCTGGCAGCAAAGCATAGAAGGCTCTCGGAGTCAAGCTTGAATTGATAGCTTTTTCGTGCCTGCAAGACGGAAAAAGACAGTTAGTAAGGATTGTGGTGAACGTGCGTTTGTTATCGAGGACAGTAAATGCATATTGACAAAATTTTATCATTGATAAAACAAATTGAGATAAGTGTAACTATTACCGGAGTCGCAACGATAGCAACCTCCTTCGACGTCTTCCCCGCTTATGCAACTTTAGCTTCATCAACAGCAGCAAACAAAGCTTCACCATCCGAGACGACGAATTGAACGGATTTCCACCTACAATCCTCCACGCCCATTCTTTTTCTCTACAAACATCCCAGCAGCCACACCAGTTTGCATAACCTGCAGTAATGTCGCATAATGTCAAAAAAAGAAACAGTCGAAGTCCCGAAAAATTTAAAGAAAGTAACAAGGGGAATTCAACTCGAGGGAGCACTGCCAAAAAACAAGAAGCAGTCTCGCGATCTTACCAAGATTCAAACTGCGGAGCTAGTTTCATGAGAAATTCGGTTATGCATCACCATGTTCCACAGCACCGTCAAGACATTCTGGTGTTTTGTTTACGAAGAAAGCAGGGCAGGATTTCAGGCCTGATTCAAAGCTTCAAAGCTCCATTCCGAGTCTTTTGGTGCCATTCCCTCAAGTTTCCATGAAAAAAAAGAGAAAAAGCAAGAGTCAGATAATAGGGCTGTTTTAGTGCACCAGTAAAAAACAGGGTTATAATAAGTTATGCAGTAACAATGTTCGTTTCACTGCGATAAAAAAAAATAAACTAAGGTAATAAGCAAACAGATCGAAGAAACTAAGAGGAGTTCAGTCTGGTCCAAAATCCATTTCGTTTAGTTTGTTTCAAACTAGGGAGACTTAGTCAAGATAGTGCAGTGACTAATGCATAAACAGACAGAAGTGTGGCAGAAGGTACAGGGCTGAAATTTTCACAGAAATGGCAAAAAAAATTGATGCAGAAGAAAGGCGTAACAGGCATATCCAGATTCATTTTCTCAGCAAAATTTTCAAACATATAAGCCCTAATTCTATGTTATAAAAGGGGCATTTTTTGCATCGAAAAGAAAAAGAGGAGGAAACCCTAGCGGCGAGAACACAGAAAAAACCCTAATCTCTTCTCAAAAAGTTTTCAAAGAACACAAAAGAACTCACCAAATCAAAAACGAAATCTGGGCCGAAGCTAACCAAAAAATCTTCCACGACCTCATCTATCACCACCGCGACCAGCCACCAACCAACCACCGCGTGAATCGTAACCATTCGCGAGCCATCAATCCAACCTCATCATCACCGAACCCTTTCGACAACCACTTCAACCGAAACCGACGGAGATTTGCGAACAAAAAGTAGAGAGAAACCGAAAACGCGAGTCCATCGTGAACCACTGTGAGGAGAATCGCCGCCGTAAGGAAGAACCGACCGAATCGAAATACCGTAGGCCTCTTGCCGCCGCAAAAACACAACATCCACCATCACAAAAGTCCGCGAGCATCACCGAAGTTGCCGCCGCCGCGTGAGAAGAGAGGATTGGAGCAGGACGGAAGCTGAGACTTTGTTTTGTTATAGAGAAGGCTCGTTTCTTCGCGGAAGGTTTTTTCGCTTCCTCCATCTTTGTAGTTTATTTGCTTTTATTCGAAAAACTGTTTTAAGATGATGAACCCTGTTAATTTTCGTTTGTAAGCGCGGTTTGGTTTGAGTTTTTCTCTGATAAGTATTATGTTCATCGATTGAGCAACGGTGGGATTCTGGTTTTGTTTCTTTTTTCAGCTTCCTCTTTTTGCCTCTGCGGCTAGGGTTTCTGTCACCCACCCTATTATAAGTTAAACCGGGTCGGAGCTAACCCGCTCCAAGACCCGGTCCTCCTTCCCGTGGGCCTATAAGGGCCAGTTTTCCTCTTTTCCTCTTCCTGTCCTTTTTTTTTTATGCTTAAGTTTTCTTAAATTTTTGTATTCTTCCTTTTATTATTTCTTTAAAAAAATGTTTAAAAAAAACACTTTTTAGATTAAGGTTTTATTTATTTAACTAATTTAAGTAAATTTTGGTTTAATTTCTTTTAGTTAGTTTTGTTATTATTATTATTTTGTTCAAGTGTTTATATTTGTAAGGTTTTACACATATGCTTTTTTGTTATCTATTTATTCTGTTTATATATATTTAAGTTATAACAATGATATACGATTAGTATAACGTGAATCTCCTTCTCGGTTTTCGATTAAGTCGTTAAGGAAGACATGAGCATAATATTTCAAATAATAGCAATCGCCACCAAAATAATTATTTTTCCAAATACTATTTTCTCGGTCCAACGCTAACCAAATACATTAAATCTTTATCGCCTACACTGCACACACGTAAGTCGGTCTTATGATCGCCATCTGCACAATCCTTTTTACGCGCCTTAATTAATTTAACAAGGAATAGAGCTCCGGAGTCTAGCACTCCGTACGTTCTAGAACGAACTACAAATGGGCTAGCCTCACGCGTATTTGTTTGTTCAATCCTTCGTTATTAATTACACATCGATTCTAAAATGTCTAAAAACAATTATTCAAATCTTTTAAATTAAATTACGAAAAAGGAACTCCGGAGTCTAGCATTCCGCACGTTCTGGATTGGACCGCAACTGGGATAGCCCCATGCGATGGTTCAATCACCATTCGTATATCAAAATATTCAAATCATTTATCAAAATAACGTACGAAAACAGAATTCCGGAGTCTAGCATTCCGTACGTTCTGGATTGGACCGCAATTGGGCTAGCCCCACGCGAGGGTTCAATCATCATTCGTATACCAAATTTAAATAATTTCATAATTAATTATCGAAAGACAGAACTCCGGAGTCTAGCATTCCGCACGTTCTGGATTGGACCGCAACTGGGCTAGCCCCACGCGATGGTTCATTCGCCCTTTCGTTTAAAACATCTTAACAAAATTCAAACACCTTTTCTCTAAAACGAACATTGTTTAGATCATTCTATCTCTCGAACAAGCTAGCGCTTCAGCCTCCACCGCGAGTATAAGCCAATGCTTAACAGTAGAATGCATTTCAAACAATCGTTCAATTAAAAATTACAAATCGTAGTAGCACGAACTACAAAGCTCTGACTTTCCCATTGCACAAGGGAATACGTAGGCACGGGGATTTTAATCCTTCGCGAGCACCCTAATAAAAATTTAATTATTTTTCCGTTTAAATCAATAATAAAAAACTTCAATCTTTTCTCTGTCATAATAATTTTTAACTTTAATTTCCTTAGAACAAACACATTAACAGCCATTTAGAAGACAAAAACTTAAGATCGAACATTTAATCGCATAGTTTAGCTAAGAGGTTCCCGTTGAGTACAACGGACGTGAGGGGTGCTAATACCTTCCCCTTGCGTAACCGACTCCCGAACTTAGAATTTGGTTTCGTAAACCATTTCTTATCCTTTATTAGGTTGTATCTATATCTCCCTTTTCTTTAATTAGAATAAATAGAATTAGGTGGCGACTTTGTTGTTTTGTTTTAGGATCGTATTTTTCGAGGTACGACAGTTGGCGACTCTGCTGGGGAATAGCTCCATGCTAGAGAGAGTCGAGCCTAACTTAGCATTGTGTGTTTATTTGTTTGATCTTGTCTTTTCTTGTCTCCTCTATGTTTATTATTTATGTTTGTTTATCTGTTCTTTTACCGCTTTACTTTATTGCTCATTATATTTGTCTGTGGGTTCTCGGGGTCACATGGCAAGTAAATTTTGAGTGGTGGAAAAAGCAGAGGGAACACCTAAGTTTAGAATTGGATGTTATTAGTTTTAGTCTCCAAGGAATCTCTCCTTGCACGCCTAACATGAAAGCTCCCCCAGATAGTTAGACTTTTCGTAGATCTTGTCGCAACGCAGCTAGCCTGTCGCGTGACCTGATTCACGAAAGGGCTGTGATTCTGGGACCCCCTAGGACCTGTTTCAATTTTGGCAGTTGTGTAATGTTAGGCTCCGAGGACTCGCTCCTTGCACGCCTAACATGAGAACTCCACTCAAGGTAGACCTTATTGTTATTATCGTCACAATGCAGCTATCCTGCGGCGGGGCGTTAATACGATAAACGTCCGTGATCTTGAGTTTCCTTAAACCATCGCCGTAGAAACCCCCCGTGAGTGGGACTTATGGGTTTTAAAGCGTAGAACATCTCTCTTACAGCCCACCTGTTAGGAAGGTTCTAAATTTACCTGCAGCGCCTTGCATCCTCACATCCCTGCATCTTTGCATCTTAGCATCATATGCATCATTTTAGCAAATGCTTCAAGGAACAAAGAAGTTTTGTTGCAAACCTCATAAATTTTACCTAGAATGGATTTCAGTCCATTAGTTTTGGGAAATAATAAGAAACTTTACCCATTTTGACATTTTGCAATAACTCCTTAAGTCCCTTGAGGCATTTACTAAATTTTTTACTCATGTTTGCATCTCTGCATCTGCATTCTGTCAAAACTCATTCTCGTCAACTCCTTTCCAGCTGTCACACTGAGGATCTCACGCAAGTATTCAACCCGAGCCCAGGCCAAGAAAAAGATGGCTGACAGGGACCCCGAAATAGACAAAGTGAATGAAGAGCTTTCTGACCTTCGTGGGAATATGGGTCAGATGATGGAAATGCTGCAGGTCATCCGAGCAAAATTAGACACCCAACAGACTGTAGTGTCGGAGACTGTCACTGCAACGACTGAGCCTACATCGTCAGTCACCACTCCTGTGACCTGGCCTCCTTTTGGGCTTCCTCATGGATTCGTACCTCCTTCTCAGGGTTTCGCTTCTCAAAGTTTTATCCCTCCTTCCTAAGGACTTACTGCTCAGGGTTTTGTCCCTCCTTCTCAAGGTTTCGCTTCTCAAAGTTTTATTCCTTCTTCTCAAGGACTTACTGCTCAGGGTTTCTTCCCTCCTTCCCAAGGTTTCTCTTCCCAAAGCTTCGCATCTCCTTCTCAGAGTTTTGCATTCACTTCCCAAGGTTTTGTACCTCCCCCTCAAGGATTTGCTGCTCAGCAGACTATTCCTGTGACTAGCGAAGAGAACCATGTGGTTGCTAATTTCACACCAGATATTGTGCACACCCGTGTCCAACCATACTTCAACGACCCTCAGGTGTATGACGTGCCAGATATGTCGGAGAATGGAAATGAGAAACATGAGAAGATGCAAGAGAATTTTGAGACTATTGAGAAAAGGTTAAGAGCAATCGAAGGCGACCAGATCTTCGGGGCTGCTGCTAGAGAGATGTGCCTGGTGTCTGGTCTGGTAATTCCTCCAAAGTTCAAGATACCCACTTTTAACATGTACGAGGGCGCGACGTGTCCTAAGAATCACCTCTTGATGTATTATCGAAGAATGGCTGCGCAGGTGGACAATGACTAATTAATGATCCACTACTTCCAGGACAGTTTGAAGGGAATCTCCTCCAAGTGGTATCTAACGCTAGACCAGTCAAAGATTCGCAGTTTTCAAGACTTGACAGATGCTTTCATCCAGCAGTACAAATACAATATGGACCTTGCTCCCGATAGAAGGCAGCTGTTGAGTATGTCACAGAAGGATTCCGAATCATTTAAAGAGTATGCTCAGAGATGGAGAGGGACCGCTTCTCAGGTAGATCCCCCGTTGTCTGAAAAGGAGTTAGCTGATTGGTTCGTCGACACGGTGCGACCAAAATTCTTCGAGAGAATGGTGGGAAGTGTAACTGCTAGCTTCTCTGACCTTGTAGCCGTGGGAATCAAGGTTGAACTTGGACTGAAAAGTGGAAAGATGAGTGGTGCGTCTGGCAGTTCCAGCAATGGTAGTGGAAATAATGTCAAGAAATTTACCAGTAACTTCCACAAGAAGAAAGAGGGTGAGACAAACGCAATAATGGCGAGTCAAAGGAGAAATCCGCTTTGGCAGAGGCCTCCACCTGTGGCTCAACCCCAGTTTGTCTACCCACCGCAGTTTGTTCAACATCCTTATGTGGCGGAGGTTCAACCGTCATATAATCCACAAGTCCCGATATATCGGCCAACTCAAGCAGTACCGATGTATCAGCAAGCGGCTCCAGTGATTCCAGCTTATCAACTAATGCTCAACAATCCAGGCTATCAACGAGCGCCCAATGCTTCAGCCTACCAGCAGAGGACTCCAGCTCCTCATCCAAATTCCAACTTCCAAAACAGAAGACCAGGAGGAAGGCCTCCCCATCCTCGAATCCCTATGACCTATACTGAATTGTATCCCTCACTACTGAAGAAAGGCTTGGTTACTCCAAGGCCTTTGGGTCCTCCACCAGACCCGCTTCCACCAGGTTACAACTCAAGTGCCCACTGTTTGTTCCATGAAGGTGCTCCGGGGCACGACTTGGAAAATTGTATTGCTTTGAGGTATGTTGTGAAGGATCTAATGGATAAAAACATTTTGTCATTTGGAGATACTGGTCCGAATGTTAAAAATAATCCTTTACCTAAGCATGGGTCCATAAATGCCATTGTTGACGAGTTTGACGAAGGTTTGATTTTCAACGCCACAGAGATCAAGACCCCGCTTAGAGACTTCCATGCGAAGTTAGTAGAGGTGGGTATGTTGAAGAACTGTCATAAGGGTTGTGAAGTTTGTGCGAATAATCCAAAGGGATGTGAACTGGTCTTGAGAGATGTCCAAAGTTTGATTAATCTGGGTGTTTTACAAGTAAGCGGTAGTGTGAAGAGGAATGAAGTGGCAATGATTGAACCCATTTTCAACTTGCCAGAATCTGATTCTACCTTGGTACCAATGTTCAATCTGCCTGAGTCCTCCAGGGTTCAACCTATCTTTAATATGCCAGAACCTGTGGTACCCATTTTCAATATACCTGAACCAGGGATTGAGCAAAGGACGAACCCTTTCCTTTATGAAGATACCAAAGCCGTTCCGTGGAAGTATGATACAGGGAGAGTTCATCAGAAGTTTGAACAAGCCAGTTCAAAAGTGGCAAGTGCTGACATAGCAGATGCAAGTCGTTTAACTCGCAGTGGCCGTGTTTATACTCAGCAAGCCAATACAGTTCCACCTAAAGAAGTCATTCCAGCTGTTGTCAACCAGGAAAAAGGTGTGGTATTGGAAGAAGAGGATGCAGAGTTTCTTAGAATCATTAAGAAGAGTGATTATAAGGTTATTGATCAGCTACATCAAACGCCTTCCAAGATATCTATCTTATCACTTCTAATGCATTCGCCGGCCCATCGAGGTGCTCTCCAGAAATTACTAGCCCAAGCTCATGTTACGCATGATATAACTGTGAATCAGTTTGATGGAGTCATTGCCAATATCACTGCATGTAACAATCTCAGCTTCAGTATGGAGGATCTTCCAAAAGATGGCTTGGACCATAACCGTGCTCTCCACATATCTGTAAAATGTTAGGAGGATACTTTAGCAAGAGTTCTTGTGGATACAGGATCTTCATTGAATGTTTTGCCGAAAAGAACGCTTGCCAAGTTATCTTATCAAGGGGCAGAGATGAGGCCTAGTGCACTGATTGTAAAAGCTTTTGATGGGTCAAGGAGGACTGTTATTGGAGAAGTCGACTTGCCAATCTTGATTGGACCACAGGTCTTCAAAATCACTTTCCAGGTTATGGACATCAATCCTAATTATAGTTGTTTGCTGGGAAGACCTTGGATCCATGCCGCTGGGGCAGTCACTTCTACCTTACACCAGAAGATGAAGTTTGTAGTCGATAATAAACTGGTAACTGTGTCTGGTGAAGAAGATCTCATGGTCAGCAACCTTTCCTCCTTTAGCTACATTGAGGCTGATGAAGATGCTTTGGAAACTGCTTTCCAAGCTCTAGAGATAGCCAATGTCGTCCTTATAGAAGTAGAGGAACCAAAGGAGAAAGGTATTCCATCTTTTGCATCATTGAAAAGTACCATTTCCACAATTGAAGAAGGAAGCTACCAAGGTTGGGGTGATGTCATTGAAGTCAAGCAGAAGCTAGATCGCTACGGGTTGGGTTACAAACCAACTCATGTGAAATAAGGAGCGTCAACCTCCGTCAAAGGACGTCCAAAGACCATTCAAGAGGTGTTTTCCAGTGCCGGCTACCAGGTCAATGCAATTAATGGGGATGCAGAAGATGAAGATGTGGATCATTTGGTTTATCAGTGTGAAGCAGCTTTGGGCAATTGGGAGGCAGTTGAGATCCCAGATTTTTTTCCATTGTCAAAGTAATTTATTGATTTTCTTTAAGTGTTTTCAAAGTTCCCTAGCTCTGCCCAAGGCTATGGGATCATTTTGTAGGGCCCCTTCTCATTTTCAAGTTATTCAATCAATGAAGGCATTTTGTTAAATTCTTACTTTGTTTTATTTACTGTTTTTCTCTTTTCACTTTAAAAAAAGAAAAGAAAAATGGAAATCTTTCAAAGCTAATAAAAAGTTTTATTACATCCCTCTATTTTCACTTTTAATAAAAGCAAATCATTCCCATATGCAGAACAAATGAAAACCCTGTTGAATCCAATGACTCTATATTCTCTCCTAACTTCGATTCGCCCATCTACCAAGTGGAAGATGAAAGTGAGGAAGATTGTGATATTCCCGAAGAACTGGCAAGATTAGTTGAGGATGAGCACACAGATCTTCAGCCCCATAAGGAGCAGGTAGAGACCATCAACCTTGGCACCGAGGAAGATAAAAAGGAAGTCAAGATTGGTACAACACTTGGGGCAGACATCAGAGAAAGATTGGTCAAGCTTCTCAAAGAGTATGTGGATGTGTTTGCATGGTCGTATCAGGATATGCCCGGTTTGGACACAGACATAGTTGTTCATAAGTTGCCGCTTCAACCAGATTGTCTGCCAGTAAAGCAAAAGCTCAGAAGAACAAGACCAGACATGGCTTTGAAGATTCGAGAGGCGGTCAAGAGACAGTTTGATGGTGGATTCCTCGCAGTTGCAAAGTACCCTGAGTGGGTAGCTAACATTGTGCCAGTCCCCAAGAAGGATGGCAAGGTTAGGATGTGCATGGATTATAGAGATTTGAACAAAGCCAGTACCAAGGACGATTTCCCTCTTCCGCACATTGATACATTGGTTGACAACACTGCTAAGTTCGCTGTTTTCTCCTTCATGGATGGTTTCTCAGGATATAACCAGATTAAGATGGATCCTGATGATATGGAAAATACCACTTTATCACACCATGGGGCACGTATTGTTATAAAGTTATGCCATTCGGTCTTAGAAATGCAGGAGCCACTTATCAAAGGGCAATGGTCACCCTCTTCCATGATATGATGTATAAGGAAATAGAAGTTTATATGGATGATATGATTGCCAAATCACAGAGTGAGGAGGATCATTTGAATCATCTCCTGAAGTTATTTGAGTGTCTCAGAAAGTTCCAACTGCGTCTTAATCCAGCTAAGTGTACCTTTGGCGTCCGATCAGGGAAGTTACTTGGTTTTATTGTTAGTCAGCATGGAATTGAAGTAGATCCGGATAAGGTCAGAGCAATTCAGGAGATGCCAGCTCCAAAAACAGAAAAGCAAGTCAGAGGCTTCCTTGGAAGATTGAATTACATCTCCAGATTTATCTCCAACATGACTGCTACCTGTGAACCTTTATTCAAGTTGCTCCGAAAGAATCAAGCAATTGAGTGGAGTCCTGATTGTCAATTGGCTTTTGAGAAGATCAAGGTTTATCTGCAGGAACCTCCTATCTTAATCCCACCTACTCCAGGGAAAACTCTCTTCATGTACCTGACTGTGCTTGAGGGATCTATGGGTTGCGTATTAGGCCAACAAGATGAAACCGGTCGTAAGGAGCACGCCATTTATTACTTAAGCAAGAAGTTCACAGACTGTGAAAGCAAATATTCGCTTTTAGAGAAAACTTGTTGTGCCTTGGCATGGGCGGCCAGACGTCTCAGGCAGTACATGATTTGTCACACTACTTTGTTGATCTCGAAAATGGATCCAATAAAGTACATTTTTGAGAAGCCTGCCTTGACAGGAAGACTCGCCCGTTGGCACATGTTGTTATCCGAATATGACATCCAGTATGTAACCCATAAGTCTATTAAAGGCAGTGTTTTGTCTGAATACCTTGCTGATCATCCTGTCGAAGATTATGAACCTCTGAAATTCGATTTCCCGGACGAGGACATTATGTTGATAAAGGATTGTGAAGTTCCAGGTCCAGATGAAGGTCCCGAGCCAGGTTCTCGTTGGAAGATGATGTTTGATGGTTCCTCTAACTACACGGGGCATGGTGTGGGGGGTGTTTTGATGAACCCTGATGGTGGTTATACTCCCTTCACGGCCAGCTTATGCTTTGAATGTACAAACAACATTGCTGAGTATGAAGCATGTGTTTTGGGTATCGAAGCTGCAATTGATACCAGAATCAAGATCCTTGAAGTATACGGAGACTCAGCCTTGTAATCTACCAAGTCAAAGGTGAATGGGAGACCCGTGACGAGAAGTTGATCCCTTATCGGGCCCACGTTGTGGAGTTAATTAAATACTTTGACGAAGTCACTTTCCATCATGTTCCAAGGGCAGAGAATCAAATTGCAGACGCTTTAGCTATGTTGGCATCTATGTTTCAAGTCAGATTTCTTAATGAAGCTCCACTCATTACAATCGAACGAAGAACTGCACCAGCCTACTGTCTAGTGGTCGAAGAGGAAACTGATGAGAAACCATGGTTCTATGATATCAAGAACTACTTACAAAACCAGGAGTGTAACGCCCCGAAAATCTAAATTTAATTATTTAATCATTTATTTAATTAATTTAGAAAATTTGGAGAGTTTGGGTTAATTTGAGAATTTTGGAGGAAATAAGTATTTTTATATAATAAGGATAAATAGTGTTTTATTATACTATTTTATTTTTATTATTAAAAATATGTTAAAGAAAAGGATAAGATGGTACTTTTGTGAAATCATGAGGGTAATATGGGAAAAAGGCTAAGCTGGGATATTATAGCCAAAAGAAGAGAATACGATCAGTTTCTCATATTTTATTTTCTATCGTATTTTGGAAGTGCTCTGAAGAAAGAGGAACTCAGAGTCAGGAGGCTGTGGAGAACCCAAGAGAAGCGTGTAAAGCGGCGAAATTCTCTAAGGTATAGGGAGTTTTCATAATCTATGATAAATGTATAGGAATTAGAATATGAATGGATTATGATGGTATGAATGTTATGAGTTTTGGGGTTTTGAATTAGGTTGAGTTTAGGAGAAATCTTGATGAATTAGAGTGATTAGAATGAGTTGTAATCGTATATTTGTCTGTATAATTATTGTCTGGATGTTGTTGAGGTTTAATTGATGCTTTTGAATGGATTTTTGGTGTTATGATGTGAAATCCGTAATGGGGTTTGGGAATTTTGGAAAATTGGAACAGTCTGCAATTGTGTAGCAGAAGACTGCTGAAACGCGTGCGTTAACCGGTTAACGCTTTGGTTAACCGGTTAACCATTGGAAATTTTGGGGCATTTTCTGAAAATACGCAGGCGTTAACCGGTTAACGTTTTGGTTAACCGGTTAACACTGTTGGAACAACAATTTTTATTTCTTTAAAAATTCATATCTTTTAAACCGTAAGTCCGATTCGCATTCCGTTTGAAGCGTCGGAACGAGTACAAACTGAACTTTATTTTAATGAATAGAAACGAGAAAAATGCAACAATTTTGATAAATGAATTTGTGAAGTAACCTTATAATTACCTTATAAATTACCGGGTATGGGTTAACTCTTGAGGTGTTAGAGTGGTTAGGAAACCAGTGTTCAGGGTGTAATGTCATGATGATATATATGACTATTTGATGGTTGTTTTGCTGATTGAAATGAATGATGCGATTTATTTTGGTGAATTCTTGGTGTAGCGCATCATTGCATTTCATATCATTCACGGTGGGGCTTCGGCCTGTTTATTTGCTTCAATCCCATTGTGTGGATTGGAGTGTCTTGGTGATTATGGTGTGCTCCCTTGTGGAGGGTTGATGGTCATGTATCCATCTTATGGTGAAATTGGTACCACATGCATATTGCATATCAGGATGTAGAATTGCATATTCTGGATGAATTTCATGACTGTATTGGTGTTGATTGATTTCATGAATATGTTGTGGTTGTTATTGAATATTGTAGTTGACAATGTCATGTTATGTGTACTAATTTATTTATGATTCTATATTCTCGTAAGTTTATGATATATTATGATTACTCACCCTGCCTGCTTGGAAATGTTGCCTCTTTCGTGGGTAACTTGCAGATGTCGAAGAATAGTCCTGCAGTGCAATAGGAGTAATGCATGAGTCTCGGAGCGTGCTTTAGTGTTCCTTAGGAGTGGTTATGGTTTAAGTGTCCTGCTCTGCGTCATGTAACACTGGGATGTGTTTTATTCTGTTAACTGTTTCATTTATGTTACAATTGGATAAATGTTTTTCTTATTTATATGATGTTAAATTCAGGATGGTGAAAATTATACTTATGAAGTTTTGAATTTTTGAGGTTAAATTCCGCTGTGAAATGATTATGACATATTGATGTTGATTAACCCGTGTTACGGGACAGGACACTGTTGTGTATTTTTGATGAAAATGTGATACCCTTTTAGACGATTACTCTGATAATATTTGAATATTATGTTTTGGGTAGAAGGGTGTTACATTAGTGGTATCAGAGCAGGTCGGTCTGTCCGGCCAAGTCTTGTTGTTGTCAGTCAGTTGTCAAGTCGTTATTTATTTAACGATTATTCTCTTCTGATGTGGTAAGTGTTGTGAAGAATGGCAGGAAACAACTCGCGTGCTCTCGCTGATGCTATTGCAGCTCTTGCTCAGACTGCTGCTCGTAACAATGCGCATGATGAGTTTCGTGCATTGGAGAAGTTCCAGAGGAATAATCCACCTGCGTTTGAAGGAACTCATGACCCGGCGAGTGCACAGAAGTGGCTCAAGGCAATATAGAAGATTTTCAGAGTGATGGCGTGTGCTGACGCGCAAAAAGTTCAATTCGGAACTCATATGTTGTCCGAGGAAGCTGAAGACTGGTGGGATAATACCCGTAGCGTCTCGAGGATGAGGCTGTTGTGGTGACTTGGACGGTGTTTAAGGCGGAGTTTCTTAAGAAGTATTTTCCGGAAGATGCTCGTGGTAAGTTGGAGATAGAATTCCTTGAGCTGAAGCAAGGAAACTTGACTGTAGCAGAGTATGCTGCCAAATTTGAAAGGCTGGTGAAGTTTTATCCTCACTACAACAGGGCAGATGCTGAACTTTCCAAGTGTCTTAAGTTTGAGAATGGGCTGAGACCTGAAATTAAGCAGGGAATTGGATGCCAACAAATTCGCAAGTATGCAGAGTTGGTGGATAAGAGCCGTATTTATGATGAGGACAGTCGAGCTCGGTCAGCTCACTATAAACAACTGAGCGAGAAGAAAGGCAAGAGTCAGTATAGAGGAAAACCTTATGTGACTACTGGTGATAAGGGGAAGCAGAAGGCATATGATGAGAAGAAGCAAAGTAGGGGAGCTGCTAATGTACATGTTAAGTGTTACAAGTGTGGAGAGGCAGGTCATAAGGCCGATGTGTGTACCACCAGAGTTATGAGATGTTACCGTTGTGGCAAGCTTGGGCATAAGACGAGTGATTGTCCTAATGAAGGCCCAACCTGTTACAATTGTGGTGAACAGGGGCATATCAGCACCCAATGCCAGAAACCAAAGAAGAATGCTGCTACTGCTCAGAGTGCTGGAAGAGTGTTTGCATTAGCTGGCTCAGAAGCTCCAAAGAAGGACAACTTGATCAGAGGTACCTGTTTTATTAATAATATTGAGTTGATTGCTATTATTGACACTGGAGCTACACATTTATTTATTTCTCTTGAGTGTGCTAATAGATTGGGTTTAAAGTTGTCTAATATGAATGGTAATATGATAATAGAGACTCATGCTAATGGTTCTGTGACTACCATGCTTGTCTGTTTGAAATGTCCTTTGACAATTTTCGAGAAGAATTTTGTGATGGATTTGGTGTGCCTACCATTACACCAAATCGATGTTATCCTTTGTATGAACTGGTTGGAATTCAATTATGTTCATATTAACTGTTATAGTAAGACGGTGCAATTCCCTGATTTGAGCGGGAAAGGTGAGTTGATGTTTTTATCTGCTAAGCAAGTGGATGAACTTGTTTTAGATGAAGCTTTGATGTTTGCAGTGTCTACCTCATTGCAAGTCGATGATAAGACTGTCAGTGCAGAGTTGCCTGTGGTTTGTGAATTTCAAGATGTGTTTCCTGGTGATATAAGTGATTTACCACCGGAACGTGAGATTGATTTTTCTGTGGACTTAGTACCGGGTACGAGTCCTGTCTCGATGGCTCCTTATAGAATGTCGGCTTCAGAGTTGAATGAGTTGAAGAAACAATTAGAAGAGTTATTAGAGAAGAGGTTCATTAGACCCAGTGTTTCTCCTTGGGGTGCTCCAGTGTTGCTTGTTAAGAAGAAGGATGGTAGTATGAGATTGTGTGTCGATTACCGACATTTGAATAAAGTGACTATCAAGAATAAGTACCCACTTCCGAGGATCGATGATTTGATGGATCAGTTAGTAGGTGCTTGTGTCTTTAGTAAAATTGATCTGAGGTCTGGTTATCATCAGATTCGAGTTAAAGCTGAGGATATTCCGAAGACAGCTTTCAGGACGAGATATGGGCATTATGAGTATACATTGATGCCGTTTGGGGTTTCTAATGCGCCTGGTGTGTTTATGGAATATATGGGATCCCAACCCGAATCATCACAGATAATGGGACTAATTTGAACAACAAGACGATGAAGGAGTTGTGTGATACATTCAAGATTGAACATCATAACTCTTCTCCTTATCGTCCGAAGATGAATGGAGTTGTTGAAGTTGCGAACAAGAACATCAAAAAGATCTTGCAGAAGATGGTGAAGACTTACAAAGACTGGCATGAGATGTTACCGTATGCCTTACACGGATACAGAACCTCAGTTCTCACTTCAACAGGGGCAACCCCTTTCTCTTTGGTGTATGGGATGGATGCAGTTCTCCCTATTGAGGTAGAGATACCATCTTTGAGGATCTTGATGGAAACTAAACTGGAAGAAGCTGAGTGGGTCCAAAGCAGATATGACCAGCTGAACCTTGTTGATGAGAAGAGAATGACCGCCATGTGCCATGGCCAGTTGTACCAGAAGCGCATCAAGAGAGCTTTTGACAAGAAAGTCCCTCTCCGAGAATTTAAAGAAGGAGACCTTGTACTCAAGAAAATCTTGCCAGTCCACAAAGACATGCGTGGGAAATGGAGTCCTAACTATGAAGGCCCATATGTTGTGAAGGTGGCATTTTCCGGAGGTTCCCTAATCCTCACAACTATGGATGGTGAACAACTGAAACACCCGATGAATTCTGATGCAGTCAAAAAATATTATGCCTAAATAAAGCCCGCTAGGTCGAAAACCAGAAATGGCGGCCTAGGAAAAAATGGGTATCCCGGTGGATCAAAACCTATGAAGGAGATCCAGGCAAAAGTTAGGAATAAAAATAAAAAATAGAGCTCGCTAAGTTGAAAACCCGAAAGGGCGGCTTAGGCAAAAAAGAGCGTCCCGGTGGATTGAAAACCCGAAAGGGCGGTCCAGGCAAAAGTTAGGGACAAAGGCATTTGACTGTATCAGATGGTGTTTATCATTATTGAAGATCATTACTTGAAGACCAATCCAGTCGCTCTTGTCAGAAGCAAGGTGTTGGGCGGTTTTAGTTAGTAGGGATTATAGTGGTCGTTGGATTCAATGTAGACCTTTCCCCATTGCCATTTTCAATTTGTAATTTCCCATGGAGCTTTTGCTATTGGCAAGCTACCATTCTTGAATGAAATACAACTTTTGTCTTTAAACTCTGTCTTTCAGCTTCTTATTTTCTTTGTTATTCGAAATGTCTTTACTGAGTTACAATTTAACTTTGAAAATGACAAAAAATATTTAAACGGTTTTTGAAAACATACTGGAAAACCTTCAAATTTCTTTGACTTTAGAAAATTAAAAGATTTTCTGTCTTCTAAAAAAGCCCTCTGGCTCGCAGCAACACTCTCATGCAGTTATGACAGAAGTCCCCACAGAGAATTATAAGCTGGTAGCACTCTTGGATGAATCCTTGGACCAGACACCGATTTCCAAGTTTGAAGACATCTCCCCAGCATCTTTCTTTTTGCTCGTCTGAGTATTTGCGCTGAGATCCTACTTTTCCTGCTTTATCAAAACTCTCTGTCTCTCCATAGGGTCAGCATTTGCATATCATGGTCATTCGCATCATGTGCATCGCATACACATTTGACATAATCATCTGTCTATTCCCAGTTGTCGTCTGTCTAACCCCAGATCCAGATTACTGTCTTTTGTAATTTTAAAGCCCACTGTTGTTGGTACCCCACAGTGTAATTAACTTAGATTTGTCCCAAAAACACTGGTATCCCCTGCAGAGACCCCTCTTGATGTACCTTAGTACAACCAATACTTCTTTAGAGCCCAATTATCATTGGCATGAATCCTTTAAGTTGTTTGCTTAAAACTTTGGACTGTCTAATTCAAATGCATCTGTGTTTCCCTGATAGTTCCTAAAAGTTTTTCTAAAAGTTCTTTGTTTTAAGAATTTCCTGAAGTTGGTCGTTTATCTCGCTGAAAACCCCAACATTTATTCTTATTTTTTCCATCTTGGTCGCTTAGAGCCATTTGATTTATCTTTAAAGCGCTTCGCATGATATTCCCAGTATCAGTGCGCTTGCACAGAGCCACTTCCTGATTACTGTTAACAATCCCAGTCCTCGGTCCCAACAGAAACACTTGAACCTGTTGATTTATCACCTTGGATTTCCGCCTGTCTTTTATTTTCCAGACCACCTCATCTATGCCTGTCATTTTATTTCCAGACCACCGCGTCTATGCCTGTTATTTTATTTCCAGACCACCGCGTCAATGCCCGTTATTTTATTTCCAGACCACCGCGTCTCTGTCCGTTATTTTATTTCCAGACCACCGCGTCAATGCCTGTCATTTTATTTCCAGACCACCGCGTCTATGCCTGTCATTTTATTTCCAGACCACCGCGTCTCTGTCCGTTATTTTATTTCCAGACCACCGCGTCAATGCCTGTCATTTTATTTCCAGACCACCGCGTCAATGCCTGTCATTTTATTTCCAGACCACCGCATCTATGCCTGTCATTTTATTTCCAGACCACTGCGTCTCTGTCCGTTATTTTATTTCCAGACCACCGCGTCAATGCCTGTCATTTTATTTCCAGACCACCGCGTCTATGCCTGTCATTTTATTTCCAGACCACTGCGTCAATGCCTGTTATTTTATTTCCAGACCACTGCGTCTCTGTCCGTTATTTTATTTCCAGACCACCGCGTCAATGCCTGTCATTTTATTTCCAGACCACCGCGTCTATGCCTGTCATTTTATTTCCAGACCACCGCGTCAATGCCTGTTATTTTATTTCCAGACCACCGCGTCTATGCCTGTCATTTTATTTCCAGACCACCGCGTCTTTGCCTGTCTTTTATTTCCAGACCACCGCGTCTTTGTTTGTGTTTTATTTCCTGACCACCGAGTCTACATCTGTTACTTTGTTTCCCGATCACTATGTCGATGTTTGTTTATTCCTGACTGCTGTGTCAGTGTCTGCTATTTGGTTCTCCTGGCTGCCGAGTCGAGATTATTTCTATCTTTCTCAATTACCGAATCGTTGCATTGGAATCCCCAGTAACCACCTTGAGCTTGCTAACTAATCACTTCAGATAGTCTGTCTTTAATCTTGCATTTTGTTTTCCAGTCTTTTTTTTATTCTTAGTGCCAGCAGTTACACTTGAACCTGCTGATCAATCATTTTGATTACCTCATGTTTCTGTCTTGTCACCCCCATCATATTGTCATCCCTAGTGAGTCTTCATCCTCTATTTTCGTTTTGTGGATTACTGTTTGCATTTGTCCTCATCATACCATGTTCGGCATATTCATCATCTAAAAAGCGAGTTAGGTTTCATTGCATCTCGCATGTCGTATCCCAGCAGAATAAGAGGAGTCCCTCGTGAATTCATAACATTGCATATCATTGCATTTCATTTACAGTCGGTCAAAATCTTAGGTATTTTAATATTTAATCATCTTCCACCTCGAATGTCCAAAACTGTGTTATTCATACATTCAGGTTCAAAATGATTAAATAGGGGCAACTGTCACACCCTAAATTTTGACCGGACTTTTTCAGGAAAACGTCATTTCATCTAACGCTTTTTTTATCAATTTATTTGATAGTCGGTCATTTTTGCATTTTTAATTCATTAATATGCAATCATGCATTTCCTTTTCATTTTATCAATTCATGTCTTTCTTTTATCTTTGAGAATTTAATTTTAGAATTTTTTTTTTGTTTTTTTTTGTTGAGATTTTAGTCTCATTTCATCTTTTATTTTTATTTTAATTTCTAATTATATAATTGTATTAGATTTCTTAGAATTTTAGTCTAATGTCTAGTTATCATTTATTTTATTATGCTTGCTCTAAAGGAAAGGGTATTTTAATTATTATGATAAAAAAAAACACTTAGTTTTTATTTAAGTTTAGGTTGTGTAATTATATATATATATATATATATATTTTCTTCTTTCTCTTCAAGTAGTTTTCTTTTAATTAGTTAATTATTATTTTTTATTTTTATTTTATTTTAATTAGTTTGGTTTAATTTGTAGAATTAGTGTTAGTTTATATCTTATTTTTAACTTAATTTAGTTTAGCTTAGGATTAATTTTTATTTATTATTCAGTTTAATTTTTACTATTTTATTAGCTTAATAGTTTTTATTTAAGTTACTTTTCTTTTGTTTATTTATTTACTTTTTGTTTATTTTAATTTGTATTTTAGGTTTCATCAGTTTAATTTCAATTAATTTTTTATTTAGTTAGTTTTATTCCACAATATTAATTCACAAACCAGTACATGTACTACTAGCCAAACCAAGTGGTCTCAAGCAAGTCTTAAGCACCAAGTTTACTACTTCACAATCAAAGACAACAAATGCAAAAGGGAATTCAAGTTGATTCTCACTTTTCTTTCAACAGAATAATTAATAGCTCAGTTAAAGACACTATTTCAAAGCAAAAGAAAAAGGGTGGATATTGTTCAAAAATCACAAATTGATAGGCATCTGGTTGTTAAGTTCTAAGGAAGTCAACCACAATATGAATAGAAAATGCACAGTTTGAAGTTGATACTAGAAAAAAACTTAATGGTTACATCATAGTCTACCCGAGAGCATGACCCAACAAAAGGAAATATAGAAAATAAGAGGATGTCAAATGTGTTTGCGTTCTGATTCACTGCATAAAGTGATTGAGCGTTTGGCCAATCCAGGTGTGAGGCGGATTGTTATTGCGGAAGCTGGAAGCAAAGCATAGAAGGCTCTCGGAGTCAAGCCTGAATTGATAGCTTTTTCGTGCCTGCAAGACGGAAAAAGACTGTTAGTAAGGATTGTGGTGAACGTGCGTTTGTTATCGAGGACAGTAAATGCATATTGACAGAATTTCATCATTGATAAAACAAATTGAGACAAGTGTAACTGTTACCGGAGTCGTAACGATAGCAACCTCCTTCGACGTCTTCCCCGCTTATGCAACTTTAGCTTCATCAACAGCAGCAAACAAAGCTTCACCATCTGAGACGACGAATTAAACGGATTTCCACCTACAATCCTCCACGCCCATTCTTTTTCTCTACAAACATCCCAGCAGCCACACCAGTTTGCATAACCTGCAGTAATGTCGCATAATGTCAAAAAAAGAAACAGTCGAAGTCCCGAAAAATTTAAAGAAAGTAACAAGGGGAATTCAACTCGAGGGAGCACTGCCAAAAAACAAGAAGCAGTCTCGCGATCTTACCAAGATTCAAACTGCGGAGCTAGTTTCATGAGAAATTCGGTTATGCATCACCATGTTCCACAGCACCGTCAAGACATTCTGGTGTTTCGTTTACGAAGAAAGCAGGGCAGGATTTCAGGCCTGATTCAAAGCTTCAAAGCTCCAGTCCGAGTCTTTTGGTGCCATTCCCTCAAGTTGCCATGAAAAAAAAGAGAAAAAGCAAGAGTCAGATAATAGGGCTGTTTTAGTGCACCAGTAAAAAACAGGGTTATAATAAGTTATGCAGCAACAATGTTCGTTTCACTGCGGTAAAAAAAAATAAACTAAGGTAATAAGCAAACATATCGAAGAAACTAAGAGGAGTTCAGTCTGGTCCAAAATCCATTTCGTTCAGTTTGTTTCAAACTAGGGAGACTTAGTCAAGATAGTGCAGTGACTAATGCATAAACAGACAGAAGTGTGGCAGAAGGTACAGGGCTGAAATTTTCACAGAAATGGCAAAAAAAATTGATGCAGAAGAAAGGTGTAACAGGCATATCCAGATTCATTTTCTCAGCAAAATTTTCAAACATATAAGCCCTAATTCTATGTTATAAAAGGGGCATTTTTTGCATCGAAAAGAAAAAGAGGAGGAAACCCTAGCGGCGAGAACACAGAAAAAACCCTAATCTCTTCTAAAAAATTTTTCAAAGAACACAAAAGAACTCACCAAATCAAAAACGAAATCTGGGCCGAAGCTAACCAAAAAATCTTCCACGACCTCATCTATCACCACCGCGACCAGCCACCAACCAACCACCACATGAATCGTAACCATTCGCGAGCCATCAATCCAACCTCATCATCACCGAACCCTTTCGACAACCACTTCAACCGAAACCGACAGAGATTTGCAAACAAAAAGTAGAGAGAAACCGAAAACGCGAGTCCATCGTGAACCGCTGTGAGGAGAATCACCGCCGTAAGGAAGAACCGACCGAATCGAAATACTGTAAGCCTCTTGCCGCCGCAGAAACACAACATCCACCATCACAAAAGACCGCGAGCATCACCGAAGTCGCCGCCGCCGCGTGAGAAGAGAGGATTGGAGCAGGACGGAAGCTGAGACTTTGTTTTGTTACAGAGAAGGCTCGTTTCTTCGCGGAAGGTTTTCTCGCTTCCTCCATCTTTGTAGTTTATTTGCTTTTATTCGAAAAACTGTTTTAAGATGATGAACCCTGTTAATTTTCGTTTGTAAGCGCGGTTTGGTTTGAGTTTTTCTCTGATAAGTATTATGTTCATCGATTGAGCAACGGTGGGATTCTGGTTTTGTTTCTTTTTTCAGCTTCCTCTTTTTGCCTCTGCGGCTAGGGTTTCTGTCACCCACCCTATTATAAGTTAAACCGGGTCGGAGCTAACCCGCTCCAAGACCCGGTCCTCCTTCCCGTGGGCCTATAAGGGCCGGTTTTCCTCTTTTCCTCTTTTCCTCTTCCTGTCCTTTTTTTTTATGCTTAAGTTTTCTTAAATTTTTGTATTCTTTCTTTTATTATTTCTTTAAAAAAAATGTTTAAAAAAAACACTTTTTAGATTAAGGTTTTATTTATTTAACTAATTTTAGTAAATTTTGGTTTAATTTCTTTTAGTTAGTTTTGTTATTATTATTATTTTGTTCAAGTGTTTATATTTGTAAGGTTTTACACATATGCTTTTTTGTTATCTATTTATTCTATTTATATATATTTAAGTTATAACAATGATATACGATTAGTATAACGTGAATCTCCTTCTCGGTTTTCGATTAAGTCGTTAAGGAAGACATGAGCATAATATTTCAAATAATAACAATCGCCACTGTTGCACCCCAAAATTTGCCCTCACAATACAAGACTTTGTGTGCTAAGAAGGTTCACAAGACCTCCCATGAGGTTCACAAGGTTCACAATACTTACAAGACCTTTCATGAGGTTCATGAAGTCTACAAGACACTTTATGAGGTTCACAAGGTTCACAATACTTACAAGACCTTTCATGAGGTTCATGAAGTCTACAAGACACTTTATGAGGTTCAAAAGGTTCACAAGACCTCCCATGAGGTTCACAAGGTTCACAAGACATCTTATGATGGTTCACAAAGTTCACAATTGGTCAGAAGAGTTGACAATTCCCTCAGACAATGCACCTCCTAAGCAGTGCATCCAAAACTAGGGTTTTGACTTTAATCAGGCTAAATGGATTTCCAAGACTTCAAGTGAGCTTCATAACATCTTATATGTGTCTAAGAATCCCCATGACAAATTTCAAGACTTTTCACAAAGGTTTGCTCAGTCAAATGATCAGATAAGTCAAAATCAGTCAAAGCAGTTAAAAAGTCAAACTGAGGTCAACTGTGGTCAAACCAAAGTCAAACTTCATGATTTTTTGCCATCATCAATTATATGAAGTAAAATTCATCATTTGATCAAGGGTTGATCATGATTCATCAAGGAGATTTCAGATCATCAATAATCAGGAGTTTCTAAATTAGGGTTTCCTCAGGAAAAGTCAACTGAACTTTGACCAGCCATAACTTTCACATGCTTCATCACCAAGTTTCTATCCAAAGCTAATTTTGAAGGAAATTGAATTCTCTACAACTTTGTGTCTCACAAGCCAAGCCCAAAAATGCTTCATTTGGAAGGTATGAGCTAAGACATTATAGGTCCTTTTGAAAGTCAACAAAAAGTCAACAACTTCAAAAGGGCATAACTTGAGAATGGTAAATGATATGAACATGAAACCAGTGGGGTTGGTTAGAGGACTCTTCAAGCTTTCCAAAATGTCCAAGAACACCCTCATAGCATTAAAATTGAAGGTTGTGTGCCCTTGCAAAGTTGGAAAATTTTTGGTTGGTTTATGAAGAAAATGGAGGTTTAAAACCAATTTTTTCTAAATGGGCTTGCCATATGATGACCCAATCCATACCAATACTTCATGCACGACCCAAGTCTCTAACTTAGGATTCAAGAACAGAAAAGACTTAAAACTTAGGGTAGGTTCCTCTTAGATACTTGCTCACTATTCAAAAACTTTTCAAACACTTCACAATTTCAAACAAATTTTCAAAACAAAGGTTTATACGCATCCGTACATGGGTCATTATAAACTCTTAAGAAAATTTTTATTCACACACTTCACATTTCAAAAACATTTTAAAGTGAGCTAAGTAACTAAGAGCCCATGGATAACCATGGATGTAAAGGGTGCTAACACCTTCCCTTTACATAACCTACCCCCCGGACCCAAAAATCTTTTAAAAGGTCTTTCCTATTCTTTTATGCCTTTCCTTTGGATAAAATAAAAGTCGGTGGCGACTCTTGCTATCCGCAACATAACTAAAGTCAGTTCTCCCACCGTGTTACAGAACTGGCGACTCTGCTGGGGATTTAATAAAAGAGGGGTACCCTTAGGAATTAGATCACTTTAAAATTGTTTGCCTTGTTTGCTTTATACTTATCTGTTGGGGTGCTCTTATGTGTGAAAGATCCTAACCCGGATCTAGTGTACCTTAGGTAAATTGCAATAGACCAAGGAAACTGTACGGCGTATACCGATATGGTTGATCTGGTGGCCATAGTTAGTGTGACTTCTTGGTTGGTGCTTATGTTCCTTAAGTCAAGTTGAGGATAATATGAGGCTGCCATATGTTGTCAATACACTAACTAACTTTTAGAACCCTAGTTATCCCATCTTGGCCTTTAGAAAAGTAGTGAGATAACCGGCTTTGGTGCAGACTGAAGTTGGTTGATACTCGATGCTACACTCATTGAGATCTTAAACTTGGAGGGTTTTGGTTGGCAAGTAAGTTGCCTACTGAACAACCACCCTTGTGAAGGATCAATGATATTGAGATCCCTTAGAACCTGGTTACTTTTGTAGGACAGGATGAACCAACTAACTTCAGGGGAGGGTACTTACCTTAAACCTCATGCAGGCCTTCAAACCTAGGGCTATTGTGTGACTTGTTTGTGTGTGCCACATGTTTGTGATTGAACATAACCTCATGACATCATCATGCATCATAAGCATAACATTTTCACTAACCATTTCAAGGACCAAAGGATTTATCTTTGTTCTTTGTTGCAGGTCATGGCTTCTGCTCGTAGAAACACCATCAGGATCAACTTTGTAGGGATACCTCCTAAGCTTAAAGAGTTGGTTTCTCAAGTGTCTGATCATTCCCAATTCATCAAGAGACATGGTCACCTATTGGATCTAGTCACCTCAGGGTTCAATGAAGACAGGATGAGTGTCCTATTTCAGTTCTTTGATCCTAAGCACCATTGCTTTACATTCCCTGACTATCATCTGGTTCCTACAATGGAAGAGTTCTCTAAACTTCTGGGTATACCTATTCTTGATCAAAGACCCTTCACAGGCTTGGAAAAGGAGCTTAAACCAGAGGTTATTGTTGCAGCTTTACATCTGAAGAAGTCTGACATTGTTCTAGAAACGAGAAGCGGAGTTAAAGGTATTCTTGCTAAGGTATTAATGGATAAAGCTCAAATGTTCTTGAAGGCTATGAGTTATGATGCTTTTGAGGAGATCTTAGCCTTGCTGATTTATGGCTTAGTATTGTTCCCCAATCCTGATCAGTTCATAGACGTTCATGCCATCAACATATTCCTGAGTCACAATCCAGTGCCTACATTGCTTGGAGACATCCTGCATTCTCTTCATACTCGTACTACAAGGGCAAGAGGAACTTTGATGTGTTGCATACCTTTGCTTTCTAGGTGGTTTATTTCTCACCTTCCTCGCTCAGTAATGAAGAATGAGCAAGGGTTCAGGTGGTCCAAAAGGATCATGTCACTCTCGCATTCAGATATTCATTGGTGCTCCAGATCTATGGAGAATGTCACTATCATTGACCGTTGCGGGGAGTTTCCTAATGTGCCACTTCTAGGCATAAGAGGAGGCATCACCTACAACCCCTCTCTAGCTTTACGACAGTTTGGTTACGCTCGGAGTGATGACCCACATGACATGTTGATTCAAGGCATTGTGTTTGACTACGACAACGATCTGCAAGGATACCGTCAGAGATTCATACGAGCATGGGGGAAAGTGAACAAAGTAGACAGCAAGACTCTGGAGCCTAAGTACACTATTCCTATGGAGGCTTATCTCAGATGGGTGCGATCTCGTGCTCAGACTCTCATGATGCCATATCCTGCTATCCTGCCAGTTACCATGGAACCTGTTGCTGAAGGAGACACTGCTTATACCATCCTTCACCCAGACATGCCTACTGACATGGAAGACTTACAGAGATCCTGGATCCAATTGAAGGAGCAAAGGGATACTTTCGAGGCTCATTACAAAGCAAGCCAAGAAAGAATCCTAGAACTAACAAAGCAACTTCACGAGGAACGGAATCTCAATTCATACCTCAACACAAAGAGGAAGCGTCCATGGGAGACTTAAAACCCCATCTCTTGTATTTATTACATCTCATTTTTTGTAAGCCCAAGAGGCGAAACAAATTTATTACTAATAAAAGTTTACCTTCTTGTTTGTTTAAGCAAATTTAAATCCTGCGGTCCTTGAAAACATTGCATATGCATTTACATATCATATCATTGCATCACAGGTTTATAATTGTGCACAGGTTTCTTATCTTCTCGCTGTTTATTTCAGCAATGGCTCTTGAACAAACAGTTAAGGATCTCCAGGCACAAAATGCACAGTTCCAAGAGCTGATCCTGAACCTGTCCAAGGGGCAGGATGAATTGAAGACACTGCTGGCCAAGAAGACTAAGAAGACTAGAAGGTCAGGTGGCCTGATCAACATGGGAAGAAGGTTCAAAGGTCTTGCCAAGACCAAAGAACCAGTTGAAGATTATGAGTCTGAAGAGTCTGAAAAAGAGGGAGGCAGTCTCCACAACACTATGGGGGACTCTGATTCTGAGGCTAATTACTACCATGAGCCTAATGAAGACAATTTCAAGATGCTGGTGGATAGAATGGATGCTATGGAGTTGCAGAAGTCTTCTGGGCTGGATTTTGAAGATTTGAGTCTGATATCTGGGGTAGTCATACCCATTGGTTTCAAAGTTCCTACTTTTGTTGTTTATGATGGGGTCTCTTGTCCCAAGCTGCATCTGAGGTCTTATGTCAGAAGAATCCAACCTCACACTGCTGATAAGAAGTTGTGGATCCATTTCTTCCAAGAGAGCTTATCTGGAGCTCAATTGGAGTGGTACTATCAGTTGGAGAGTGTCAACATCCGAGATTGGAATGATCTTGCTGAAGCCTTCTATAAGCAGTATCAATACAATGCTGATTTAGCTCCCACTCGCATGCAACTTCAGAGCATGTCTATGGGTGCTAAAGAAAGCTTCAAGGAGTATGCTCAGAAGTGGAGAGACTTAGCTGGAAGAGTACAACCCCCTTTAACTGACAGGGAGTTAGTTGATATGTTCATGTGTACATTGAATGGTCCTTTTTACAGTCATCTCATTGGAAGCTCATCATCTGGCTTCACTGAGTTGATAATGACAGGAGAGCGCGTGGAAAATGGTATAAAGAGTGGCAAGATTCAAGTGGGTACTTCTTCATCAGGTACTGCAAAGAAGCCTCCCAGTGGGAAGAAAGAATCCAATGCTGTTTATGGTCAACCTGATCGTAACAGAAGGCATCAGTCTGTGAGTGCAGTTCATATCTCCAATCCAACTCCTGCAACAACAGAGCAGCCACAGGGCAACCAACAGAGGGCTAGAAGGCAGTTCACTAAGATCAACATGTCAATGGCTCAGGCATTGCAACACTTGTTGAAGGCTGAACTTATCACTCTGAAAGAGGCTCCTCAGAATCCCAATGTTACCTCTCCCAGGTACAATCCCAATGCACGATGTGCATATCATTCGAACTGTCAGGGACATGATACTAATAGTTGCTGGGTCTTGAAGAACAAAATTCAAGATATGATTGAGGCCGGAGAGATTGGGTTTGACCCTCCGGGTACTCCAAATGTGATTACTGCTCCCATGCCGAATCATGAGAAGGCTGTCAACGCCATTGATGAAGATTTACATATCTATTCAGTTGCAGAGTTAACCACACCATTGTCTGTCATCAAGAAGAAGTTAGTACAAGCTGGGTTCTTTCCAGGTTGTCGTGAAGATTGTTTGTATTGTACCTATAAGCCGGACAGTTTCTGGAGATTGAGAGATGGAATTCAACGTCTCATGGATAAATACACCATAGTGTTTGAGAGGACTCCATCTTCTGTAGAGAGTATGGTGGATCATATTACCAAAGGTAGGAAGACTGAAGAGGTTGATATGGTTGATATAGTACCAGTAAGGATCACTTCAAAGGGACCTGTTAAAATCACTCATAAGGGTCCAATTAAGATTACTGCTGAAGGCTCTGTGAAGATTGTTGCTGAAGCCAGAGTGGCTCCCATGGTCATTACTACTCCTGGTCCTATTCCGTATACATCTGATAAAGCGGTGCCTTGGCATTATGGGTCTGATGTTTATATCCATGGTGTTAAGCAAGAACCCTTAGCTGATATGCCTGTTGATGTTGATAATATTGCTGGATCTAGTAAGATCACACGAAGCGGAAGAGTCATCTCCCCTCCAGTTACCTCCAAGAATGCAGTTACTCCAGCTGCTACCTCCACCACTGATGCTCGGGGCAAAGGTCCTGTTATTGAACCTATACCTACTGATGTGCCAGCTGCTGATGATCTCTCTAAGCAGATGGAAGAAGTATTGAAAATCATTCGCAAGAGTGATTATGACATTGTTGATCAATTGGGGCATACTCCCTCCAAGATTTCTATGTTGTCTTTGCTATTGTGTTCTGAAGCTCATGCCAAGGCCCTGATTAAATTTCTGAAGACTGCTCATGTACCCAATGCAATTTCTGTTGACCAGTTTGAAAATTGTGTTGCCCACTTGACCTATGATAATGGGTTAGGTTTCTCTGATGCTGATTTGACTCCTGCCAAGAGGGATCATAACAGGGCCCTGCATATCTCAATTGAATGCAGGGGCACTACCCTGTCACATGTATTGATAGACAATGGTTCCTCTCTGAATGTGTTGCCCAAAGAAGTGCTGAATAAGCTAAGCCCTGAAGATGCTGTGCTGAAGCCCAGTAATATAGTGGTGAAGGCTTTTGATGGCTCGAGAAGAGTGGTGCATGGAGAAATTGATCTCCCAATCAAAGTTGGTTCTCAGGTCTTCATTGCTACCTTTTATGTCATGGATATTCGTCCGTCATATTCTTGTTTGCTTGGGCGTCCCTGGATCCATGGGGCAGGTGCTGTAACATCTACATTACATCAGAAGCTAAGATATCTGGTAGAAGGGAAAGTTGTTACTGTCTATGGAGAGGAAGAGTATTTTGTTAGCCATGTGAACACCTTTAAATATCTTGAAGTGGAAGGTGAATATGTTGAAACTCCGTGTCAGACGTTTGAAGTGGTTCCTTGGATTGTTAATGATTATGAAGCTCCTCCTGTTGTCAAGAAAGTTCCTGTGGTTACCAGAGTACCTCCAACAATGGCCTCCCTCAAAGATGCTAGAGCTGTGGTGGATGAAGGTGGTTGTACTATTTGGGGTCAGCTCCCTGATATCCCTTACAAGTCTGACAAATTTGGTTTGGGTTTCACTGCAGAGTCCCAGAAGGATGTTCGTCGTGCTCGTGCTGTTTGTATCACCAATCAAGGGGTTATGAAGAACCAGATCAATGCTGTGGGTGACTATGATGAAGGCTACAACTTGGATGCTTGGATTTTTCCTACTGTGGGTGCTGGACTCAATAATTGGAAAGCTGAAGATGTTATTCCTATCTCCTTTAGTCAGGAGTAAATACTATTACTGTGTTGTTACTTTTTTAATTTTGTAATTTCTTGAACAATTAAACTTTCAAGCCTTGTGCCTTACCCGGGGCACAATGGTGTGCTTGTTACGGGATGTCATTTCATTTGCATACTTCATTCAATAAAAATCACTGGACGTTTCGTTTTCGTAAATATTGTGTTCCTTGTCTTTCTTTTATTTTTGTTTTATCAGCTATGTGTTCTTACACACACCCACATCACTAAAATGCAGATCCTCATCCACTCTGGATCCTGTTGATAACAGTTCTACTATTGCCAATTATAATTTCGAGAATCCGATCTATCAAACTGAAGACGGAAATGAGGACGATTGTGAAGTACCTGTAGAGGTTGCTAGGTTGTTACAACAAGAAGAGAAAGCTATAAAGCCACATGAAGAGCCAGTCGAAGTTGTGAATCTGGAAACTGAAGAAAACAGGAAAGAAGTCAAGATAGGGGCTGAATTAGAGGATAATGTCAAGAGCAGATTGATTCAGATGTTACGTGACTATGTGGAGATCTTTGCTTGGTCTTATGAAGATATGCCAGGGTTGGATACAGACATTGTGGTTCACCGTTTACCAGTGAAAGAAGATTGTCGTCCAAAGAAACAGAAGGTTCGTCGCATGCGTCCTGAAATGTCAGAAAAGATCAAAGCAGAGGTAATGAAACAGTTTGATGCAGGGTTCCTAGCTGTGACTTCTTATCCTCAGTGGGTTGCAAATGTGGTGCCGGTACCTAAGAAAGATGGTAAGGTACGTATGTGTGTGGACTATAGAGATTTGAACAAGGCCAGCCCCAAAGATGACTTTCCATTTCCTCATATTGATGTTCTGGTTGACAACACTGCTCAGCATAAGGTATTCTCTTTTATGGATGGTTTCTCTGGTTACAATCAGATCAAAATGGCACCTGAAGATATGGAGAAGACAACATTTGTGACACAGTGGGGCACCTTTTGCTATAAAGTAATGCCATTTGGTTTGAAGAATGCAGGGGCAACATATCAGCGTGCTATGGTGGCTTTGTTTCATGATATGATTCATCATGAGATAAAGGTATATGTGGATGATATGATAGCCAGGTCCCAGAATGAAGAGCAGCATCTTGATCATTTGCATAAATTGTTTGAGAGGTTGAAGAAATACAAGTTGAGATTGAACCCAAACAAGTGTACTTTTGGAGTTAGGTCTGGTAAACTCCTGGGTTTCATATTCAGTGGAAAAGGTATTGAAGTGGATCCTGCAAAAGTAAAAGCTATACAAGAGATGCCAGCTCCCCGTACTGAAAAGGAAGTTAGAGGTTTCTTGGGACGATTAAATTACATTGCAAGATTTATTTCCCAATTAATTGCCATCTGTGAGCCAATCTTCAAGTTATTGAAGAAAGATTAGGTGATGGAATGGAATGATGAGTGCCAAACTGCCTTTGATGAAATCAAGAGATATCTGCTGGAACCACCAATTTTGATGCCACCAGTTGATGGAAGACCCTTGATTATGTACTTAACAGTGTTAGACAACTCAATGGGGTGTGTGTTGGGGCAACATGACGAGTCTGGTCGAAAAGAGCAGGCAATATACTACCTTAGCAAAAAGTTTACCGACTGTGAAACAAGGTACTCACTGCTCGAGAAAACTTGTTGCGCTTTGGCATGGGCTGCTCGCCGACTAAGATAGTATATGTTGACTCATACTACCTTATTGATTTCGAAGATGGATCCAATCAAGTACATATTTGAGAAACCTGCTCTCTCCGGAAGAATAGCAAGATGGCAAATGATCTTGACAGAATATGACATACAGTATACTACTCAGAAGGCTATTAAAGGAAGTGTTGTGGCTGATCATTTGGCTCACCAAGCAGTAGATGATTACCAGTCAATGAGTTTTGAGTTCCCTGATGAAGATATTATGATTATTACCAAAGAACCTGGACAATATGAAGGACCTGAACAAGGATCCCGATGGACCATGGTTTTTGATGGAGCTTCTAATGCACTTGGTAATGGTGTTGGTGTTGTGATTAGTTCCCCTGAAGGTTGTCATACCCCGATTACTGCCAGACTTTGTTTCTATTGTACCAATAACATGGCTGAGTATGAGGCATGTATCCTGGGTATTAAAGCTGCTATTGATATGAAGATTTAGTTCCTCGATGTGTATGGAGATTCAGCCCTGGTAGTTAATCAGATCAAAGGAGATTGGGATACCAAGCATGATAATCTCATTCCTTACAGAGAACATGTGTTGTCTTTGATCCCAAATTTTAAAGAGATTACCTTTGGACATATTCCACGAAGAGAGAATCAGTTGGCAGATGCACTAGCTACCATGGCATCTATGTTTGAGATCAACTGGGATGATGAAGCTCCCAAGATTACTATTGATAGATTTGAGAAGCCTGCATACTGCAATGAGATTGACACTGAAGGGGCAGAGGAGAAGCCTTGGTTCTATGAAGTAAAAAGATATCTTGAAGCTCAGGAGTTCCATGAAGGGGCATCTGTCAAAGATAGGAAGTTTCTGAGAAGGTTTTCTGCTAAGTTCTTTTTGAGTAATGGGATTCTGTACAGGCGCAATCATGATTCAACTATGCTTCGTTGTGTGGATAAGAAGGAAGCAACAGAGATTGTGGAAGATATGCATGATGGAATCTTTGGCACCCATTCTAGTGGTCATACCATGGCAAAGAAAATATTGAGAGCAGGTTACTATTGGTCTACCATGGAAGCTGATTGCTATCAACACTCCAGAACATGTCACAAGTGTCAAATTTACGCTGATAAAGTACATATACCTCCATCACCATTGAATGTGTTGACTGCTCCTTGGCCCTTTGCCATGTGGGGCATTGATATGATTGGTGAGATCAAACCTACTGCTTCTAATGGGCATCGTTTCATCCTGGTTGCTATTGATTACTTCACGAAGTGGGTAGAGGTAGCTTCATTTGCATCTGTTACCAAGAATGTTGTGGCTCGATTCATTAAGAATAATCTCATATGTAGGTATGGCATCCCTGAAAGGATTATTACTGACAATGGCTCTAATCTGAACAACACTATAATTACTGATCTCTGCACGCAGTTCAAGATTAAGCATCACAACTCTTCTCCGTATCGTCCGAAGATGAATGGGGCAGTTGAAGCTGCTAATAAGAACATTAAGAAGATTATACAGAAGATGACTGTGACTTATAAGGATTGGCATGAGATGTTACCATTTGCTCTTCATGGTTATCGTACTACAATACGTACTTCAACAGGGGCAACCCCATTCTCCTTAGTCTATGGTATGGAAGCAGTCCTGCCCATTGAAGTTCAGATTCCCTCCTTAAGAATTATGAAGGATGCAGGCTTGGATGAAGATGAGTGGATTCAGACTCGACTTGACCAGATAAATTTGATTGATGAGAAGAGGTTAGCAGCAGTTTGTCATGGCCAGATGTACCAGAAACGAATGATCAAAGCTTTTAACAAGAAGGTTAAGCCAAAGGTATATCAGGCTGGTGATTTGGTAATCAAGCATATCATATTACCACAGGGTGATCCTAGGGGCAAATGGACCCCTACATATGAAGGACCATTTGTAGTCAAGACAGTATTTTCAGGAGGTGCCATGATACTCACTACTATGGATGGTGAAGACTTCCCACAGCCTGTAAACGCAGACATAGTTAAAAAATACTACGCATAAAAAGAGACCCGCTAGGTTGACTGGCCTAGGCAAAAATAAGGGCATCCCGGCAAACCAAAAGGGTTTGGGCAAAAATTAGGGATATATATAAAAAAAATGTACACCCGGCAAGTCGAAAACCTGAAAAGGCGGCTTGGGCAAAAAAGGGTATCCCGGTGGATTGAAAACCTGAAAGGGCAATCCAGGCAAAAGTTAGGGATTAAAGCGTATGACTATGTCTCGTTTGGATCACCCATGTAACTACAACCAGTTGTGCTACTTACTCAAGTTCGAACAGATAAAGCTCAATCCAATCGTTTCCGTCTCAACAGAAGAAGATGAGATACTTGAAGATAATGGCAATAGTAGAATTGAAACTCAATAGGATTATTTCCCACATAGCTGATTTTCTTTGTTTTGTAAAAATTTTACGACGAATTCCTCTTACTACGATTTCTGTCTCCTTGTACAAACCTACCTATGTATAGGTCACTTTTTGATATGAATAAAATTCCATTTTTGAATCTAGATTTACTTTTACCCTATTTACATAAGCGAAACGTCCATTGGTTGTGTTTGAATGTATGTATGCTTTTGAATATGATTGATGTTTACCAGAAATGCATGTATGCTTAATATGATTGATGTTTACCAGAAATGCATGAAAATGCAGTAATAGTATTTACTAAGGACGAACGAGGAAAGGATTTCAACGAAGCTTCGCCGGTTCATCTCTACAAAACAGTTACAAAATCTCCAGTAGGGCAAATCCATCTTCATAAGTACTTCAAGTCACATCTCCCCTGGAATTTATATCCATCTCTTTTATCCTCATACGGATATTCGGGAATTTACTTTCCAATAAGAGTACGACAAACAAAGACGGGAGGTTATGTATACCCTACTATCAAACGAAGACGGGAGGTTATGTATACCTTACTATGCCCAGCAGACGGAAGGTTATGTATACCTTACTATCGAACGAAGATGGGAGGTTGTATATACTATATTATCAAACAAGATGGGAACGAGTTCCTCATATTCTTCAGCAACGAATCGGGATTTATTTTCCCGGGCCAGCAGTTGTTATATGAAGATATCCAGACGCTTCAGGCTACATGATGCATACATACATCATTTACATCATATCATACATATACCTAGATACATAATACATTACTTAAGTGCATCATATTATACATGCATACATAATGCATAAACTAATATTATCATACAGAATGTTATAATCTTGTTTTTCAGATTAATTCTCCAGCAGACAGACTTCATTAACAACTTGTGACTATTGGGCCGTTGTTTATCTTCCCAAAAGTTATTATCTCCTCAGGACGTTGTTTATCCTCCTGAAAGCATATTATCTCCTCGGGACGTTGTTTATCTTCCTGAAAGCTATCATCACTACCTCAGGACGTTGTTTATCCTCCTGAAAGCATATTATTACCTCAGGACATTGTTTATCCTCCTGAAAGCATATTATTACCTCAGAACGTCGTTTATCCTTCTGAAAGCATATCATTTCCTCAGGACGTTGTTTATCCTCCTGAAAGCATATCACGACCTTGGGCCGTTGTTTATCTTCCCAAAGGTTACCACTTCCTCAGGACGTTGTTATCCTCCTGAAAGCATATTATTACCTTGGGCCGTTGTTTATCTTCCTAAAGGTTACATTATTACCTCAGGATGTTGTTTATCTTCCTGAAAGCTATCATTATATCTTCATATATTGGACTGCTTTATCCTCCAAGAAATGTACCTTAAGAACTTTTCTCCAAGTGGCATCTTTAAGCCCACTTAAGCATACTCAACTAGTCATCAGTATCACCCTACGCACCAGTGAGTGCAAATTTTTGGGCTTTTGTGTTCAATCCCCTTCAACCTTCCAAGTTATGACTGGCACATATACCAATCTAACCCCTCAGGTTTCAGAAAATTGAACAGGGGAAGCTGTTGCACCCCAAAATTTGCCCTCACAATACAAGACTTTGTGTGCTAAGAAGGTTCACAAGACCTCCCATGAGGTTCACAAGGTTCACAATACTTACAAGACCTTTCATGAGGTTCATGAAGTCTACAAGACACTTTATGAGGTTCACAAGGTTCACAATACTTACAAGACCTTTCATGAGGTTCATGAAGTCTACAAGACACTTTATGAGGTTCACAAGGTTCACAAGACCTCCCATGAGGTTCACAAGGTTCACAAGACATCTTATGATGGTTCACAAAGTTCACAATTGGCCAGAAGAGTTGACAATTCCCTCAGACAATGCACCTCCTAAGCAGTGCATCCAAAACTAGGGTTTTGACTTTAATCAGGCTAAATGGATTTCCAAGACTTCAAGTGAGCTTCATAACATCTTATATGTGTCTAAGAATCCCCATGACAAATTTCAAGACTTTTCACAAAGGTTTGCTCAGTCAAATGATCAGATAAGTCAAAATCAGTCAAAGCAGTTAAAAAGTCAAACTGAGGTCAACTGTGGTCAAACCAAAGTCAAACTTCATGATTTTTTGCCATCATCAAGTATATGAAGTAAAATTCATCATTTGATCAAGGGTTGATCATGATTCATCAAGGAGATTTCAGATCATCAAGAATCAGGAGTTTCTAAATTAGGGTTTCCTCAGGAAAAGTCAACTGAACTTTGACCAGCCATAACTTTCACATGCTTCATCACCAAGTTTCCATCCAAAGCTCATTTTTAAGGAAATTGAATTCTCTACAACTTTGTGTCTCACAAGCCAAGCCCAAAAATGCTTCATTTGGAAGGTATGAGCTAAGACATTATAGGTCCTTTTGAAAGTCAACAAAAAGTCAACAACTTCAAAAGGGCATAACTTGAGAATGGTAAATGATATGAACATGAAACCAGTGGGGTTGGTTAGAGGACTCTTCAAGCTTTCCAAAATGTCCAAGAACACCCTCATAGCATTAAAATTGAAGGTTGTGTGCCCTTGCAAAGTTGGAAAATTTTTGGTTGGTTTATGAAGAAAATGGAGGTTTAAAACCAATTTTTTCTAAATGGGCTTGCCATATGATGACCCAATCCATACCAATACTTCATGCACGACCCAAGTCTCTAAAAATCAGATTTTTTATCATTTTATTTTATTTATTTTGATTTAATTCATTTAAAATCATTTTAAATTAAAATAAAATAGAAAAGTCAAATATTTAAAAGAGATTGAGCTTCTAGAAAATCATGAATGCAACTTGGATCAAATTGATACAAAAATAATGATGATTGGCTTGAAATAGAAAGGGTTTATGCAAGGATATTTGAATTTTAAAGCTTGATCTTTTTCAATCTTTTTAAATCAAATCTTTCACACAATGATCAATATTTTTTGACCTAATCCATTGCACTATAAGTATAGAACATAACCCTATTCATTTGATACGAATTTTCTGCCTCAAAGTGTAAGTTTCAAATTTCAAAAATCATTCAAAAAAGTGAATTTTCGGTTTCCACTTTAGAGGAGGTTTCAAGGTATTTTGAGAACATCACAAGCTTCCCTGGACATCCTTGAATCGAAACCATTCACTACATTGCATCATAGCATGATACATTAAGAAATCCGAATCGTTTTTGTTCACTTTCGATTTTTTTTAGTTCTTGCATTTTCGCATAATATTAATCAAGTTTGACTATTGATTTGTGTTTAGATGAATGCAGTGATGGATTATGGGCAATTGGATTGATGATTTAGTGGCCAATTCGTGAAACACCATTTTAGGGTTCATACCTATTGAATTAGGGTTTCATAATCTAATAACTATAAATGAATTTTGAGACCATAAATCAACTCAATGAACTATTTGGATCATATTGGTGTAATCAATTTGATGAAATTGTACTTGTATGATGATGTATGGAATTCGCAGGTTTAAAAGCGCAAGAGAAATCGCAGGAAATTTCCCAGCAAAATTCGCAGGAAAACCTGCGAAATCCCAAGGTTGAAGATGATCCACAGCGCGCCAAATTCTATTTTAAAAATTCATTATAATATTTTATTTTATATTGTTTGTATTTTATCAGAGTTGGTTGGCTGGCTCAGTTGGTGATTGCGCGTGTATGTTGTATGGATGGTCCTGGGTTCGAATCCCCCAGGCCTTTTTTTTGCTTTGTTGCTTTTATTCTGATTTTTCCAGGACACGCATAAAACAATATGAAGGCAACATGTTATCACCCAAACGCGCATTGGCCTGATGGAGGACTGGTTGGTCTTGAGGATTGCAAAGCCTAGGGCCTGGGTTCGAATCCCAGCCCCAGGTAAGTTTTTTTTTCCATTTTTTCTTGTTTTCTCAATTCAATTTGTTTATATTATAATTAAACTAATAAATTAAAAATGTTAAAAATAAAATGTTTATATTATTTTCTTTTATATAATTCAAAATTCATGTTTTCAAAAAAATTAAACTTTATCATTAAAAGTATATTCAATATTTATTCAATTGTAAATTATTAATATTGTATGTTTTATATAAATAAATTAATTAATTTAATATGTGAAAAACCTAATTATTTTTACAAACCCTAATTTTCTTTAGTGAAATCCTAATTATATTATAACTTGTAAATTATTTGTAAATTTTAATTATGTACATTATTTTATAATTTGTTCATAATTATTATTGTATATAGTTTTTCTCATGTAAATAATTTAATTAAATAAGTAAATCCTAGTTTATTTTTCTAAATAATTAAGCAACCCTAATTTTATCTTGTGAATATAATTTATTTTATTTTTTGTATGCTTATTTAAATAATAATTAGATATTTTTAATATGTATATAAAATTAAAATAATTAGACTATTAGTCATATTTTGTTAATATATAATATTTATCATTAGTTTCTATTATTAATTAAAAAACCTTAAAAATAATTATTCATTTAAAAATTGAACTTTTAATTATCATTATTCTTATTCTTGTTTATTTTATTACTACTAATTCCCTTTATTTATTTATTTATTTATTTATTTACTTCTTATGTGATTATTTATTTCATTATTATTTTCACTAACCCAATTATAATTATTTATTTATTTTGCTTATTATATTTAATTTTGCTTAATTATTATTATGTAATTGTTCCTTGGATGTAATATTTAGTAATAATGTTATTATTTATACTTTATGCTATGGTTAGTAAATAGGGAGTGCAATATGTTTGTATATATTAAAATTAATTTAGATCATTTAAATTTAAAGATAAATATTAAAATTGTACACTCACACACGTAAGTCGATCTTTGATCGCCATCTCACTTCCTTAGGGATACCTCTCATGTTGCCTAATCAAAAAGGTCAAGTAGGGTGTATAAAGCAAAGTCCCTCATTTCACATCATCTAGTCCCTTAACAGATAAAAGATCAAGTCCCTTTCGAGTGTTGCCTTCGTAATGATCTTGTCCCTTTCGAATAAAGATGATCGTCCCTTCGAATTGCTTATACACCCCACAGTTGCCTACATAACAGATGACCCTTCACTTGTCCCTTACATCCAAGGTAATGACTACCTATTCCTTAATAATAGGGATAGTCTTACCACTTAAAGGATTCAAGAACAGAAAAGACTTAAAACTTAGGGTAGGTTCCTCTTAGATACTTGCTCACTATTCAAAAACTTTTCAAACACTTCACAATTTCAAACAAATTTTCAAAACAAAGGTTTATACGCATCCGTACATGGGTCATTATAAACTCTTAAGAAAATTTTTATTCACACACTTCACATTTCAAAAACATTTTAAAGTGAGCTAAGTAACTAAGAGCCCATGGATAACCATGGATGTAAAGGGTGCTAACACCTTCCCTTTACATAACCTACCCCCCGGACCTAAAAATCTTTTAAAAGGTCTTTCCTGTTCTTTTATGCCTTTCCTTTGGATAAAATAAAAGTCGGTGGCGACTCTTGCTATCCGCAACATAACTAAAGTCAGTTCTCCCACCGTGTTACAGCCACCAAAATAATTATTTTTCCAAATACTATTTTCTCGGTCCAACGCTAACCAAATACATTAAATCTTTATCGCCTACACTGCACACACGTAAGTCGGTCTTATGATAGCCATCTGCACAATCCTTTTTACGCACCTTAATTAATTTAACAAGGAATAGAGCTCCGGAGTCTAGCACTCCGCACGTTCTAGAACGAACTACAAATGGGCTAGCCTCACGCGTATTTGTTCGTTCAATCCTTCGTTATTAATTACACATCGATTCTAAAATGTCTAAAAACAATTATTCAAATCTTTTAAATTAAATTACGAAAAAGGAACTCCGGAGTCTAGCATTCCGCACGTTCTGGATTGGACCGCAACTGGGCTAGCCCCACGCGATGGTTCAATCACCATTCGTATATCAAAATATTCAAATCATTTATCAAAATAACGTACGAAAACAGAATTCCGGAGTCTAGCATTCCGTACATTCTGGATTGGACCGCAACTGGGCTAGCCCCACGCGAGGGTTCAATCATCATTCGTATACCAAATTTAAATCATTTCATAATTAATTATCGAAAGACAGAACTCCAGAGTCTAGCATTCCGCACGTTCTGGATTGGACCGCAACTGGGCTAGCCCCACGCGATGGTTCATTCGCCCTTTCGTTTAAAACATCTTAACAAAATTCAAACACCTTTTCTCTAAAACGAACATTGTTTAGATCATTCTATCTCTCGAACAAGCTAGCGCTTCAGCCTCCACCGCGAGTATAAGCCAATGCTTAACAGTAGAATGCATTTCAAACAATCGTTCAATTAAAAATTACAAATCGTAGTAGCACGAACTACAAAGCTCTGACTTTCCCATTGCACAAGGGAATACGTAGGCACGGGGATTTTAATCCTTCGCGAGCACCCTAATAAAAATTTAATTATTTTTCCGTTTAAATCAATAATAAAAAACTTCAATCTTTTCTCTGTCATAATAATTTTTAACTTTAATTTCCTTAGAACAAACACATTAACAACCATTTAGAAGACAAAAACTTAAGATCGAACATTTAATCGCATAGTTTAGCTAAGAGGTTCCCGTTGAGTACAACGGACGTGAGGGGTGCTAATACCTTCCCCTTGCGTAACCGACTCCCGAACTTAGAATTTGGTTTCGTAAACCATTTCTTATCCTTTATTAGGTTGTATCTATATCTCCCTTTTCTTTAATTAGAATAAATAGAATTAGGTGGCGGCTCTGTTGTTTTGTTTTAGGATCGTATTTTTCGAGGTACGACACTAGGTCTTACACGCTCCTACGCATACCTTGACAGTTCTTCCTTGGGACTAGCTAATCCAACCTAAGAAAGGACATTGGCCCAACGCTGGGGGCTCAATATAAATACCCTTTTTCACCAAAGGGTCAGGTATGCTGATTCATTCTCTCTCTACCATTTTCTTGTACCCAATCTCACTTAAGCTTTGGAGTGTGTTGCATGTACACCCCATTTTCCTCTCCCACCTCACTTTGTTCCTGCTCGACCCTTGGAAGGCCTCTCTGATCAGGTAAGATCAGTGCTGCCGTCTGTGGGAATCTAGCTATCCCCGTCTTCCACAACAGAAGATCAAAGTTCCAATCCGTCTTTCATCCTTCCAGTATGGCCGGAGAACACGGTGACAACCACGCCATTCCCCTTGTCGATTACACAACGGAGGACAACCAAAACTACAACGACGCTGATCCCAGGGACAGGCAGTCTGTTACCCCGTCGCCTGAACCCGAAGATAATGGGATTCCACAACCTCACTCTCAGATTCAACCAGTTGTCCCCTTTCAGCCTATCCTAGTGCCCGTCGACTGGGACGTCATCACGATAGCTATGGTGAACGCCCTCAATCAGGCCAACCACATGCTCTACCAACAACATGAGAGGATCATGGCTGTAGAAACTGACCGGCAGGTAGATCATCCCCGACGGGAACGCGGGGTGCCGCATGAGAGGCAACGTCCGAAAGCTGCGAAGAAACGATGTCGTTCTCCTCCTCGGCGAAGCCGGCGCTCCCCCGAACCGAAGAAGAACAAATCCATGATACGCCATGAGACCGACCGGTCAGGGCCTTCACCCCGACGCGAGCAAAGTCCTGGAAACGACGCCTATTCCTAGTTGAGAAGTGATGAGGAAGATCCACATTGCCCACTCTCTTGGGCCATTATGGAGGCACCCCTCCCTAAAGGCATGGAGAAACCTCCGTATTTGGCGGTATACAACGTGACGACTGACCTCGATGATCACGTCGACAACATCAATGCTATGCTCGACTACCGCAAAGACATCACCGGGCACCTCAAATGCAGGCTGTTTTCGACAACTCTCAAGAAAGGAGCCATGGCTTGGTACAAAATCATGGCCCCTAAGTCAATCACGTCCTGGAGAGTCATGAAATCCGCATTTACGAGGCACTTCACGGCCTCTCGACGTCATCCCAAGACTGAGGCGACCCTTGAAGCCATCGTGCAGAAGAAAAATGAGATGATGTGCTCGTACATCGAGCAGTTCAACCAAGAAGTCGTCGAGGTAGATACAACAGACTACATGAAGAAATATCTCCTCGAGAGGGGGCTACTTCCTAGAATTGAACTTAGAAGGGAGGTCGGAATTGAACCTCCTCTCACCCTGGACGAGCTCCTTCACAAAGCCCAGACTTACATCAGATATGAAGAGAAACAAGTTGCTCATAATGCTCGAAGCAATCGCAGTACCGATGACACCAGCCACCCCAAACTCGAGGACCCCAATGGTCCCCTCCCTAATGGGGATAAGCGAAAGGAGGAGAGACCCTGTGAAGCCCGTGAAGGAAGAGGGTCCGCATGACGGTTTAACGAATACACATTGCTGATAGCTCCCCACAAACGCATCCTCTCTGAGTGCATTAATTCTGACTTTAAGCAGGGTAGGGTGAGGTCTCCAAACCTTCTGCACCCAAGCCCCACACAGACAAATCCAAATACTGTCGTTTTCACAGAAGTCACAGACATGTGACCGAAGACTGCATCCATCTAAAGGACGCGATTGAGATCCTGATTCAAGAGGGCCATCTCAAACAGTATGCTAAGCAAAACGATGCTCCTCGGCCTGAAGAATAAGCAGCAAAGAGAGCTCGCAAAAACACACCACCTGGTGACTCCCCGTACTAGGTGGCCATGTGTGTATCCTGTCCATAAGACTTCCACCTCTTTGACATATACAGAGGGGAACAGTTTTCTGCCCTTATCCCTTGGGAGATATTCCCAGCGGCCTTGGTCATATCAGGGGGATGAGTAAACAACGAGAACGCCGACATTTCGGTGAAGCGCAAATTTAACGAGCTATTACTGACCGCACCGGAGCAATTGACGACCTTGACAAAATATCGGGGAAAATCCAACCCAATATCTTTCTTCTTCGAGGAGCTGCCAGGAGGATCACCTAACTCGAGCACCCCCTTATTGATAAGGGCCAAAATGACGCGTTTTGATGTCCGACGCATCCTAGTCGACCAAGGCAGTTCAGTGGACATCATGTACGTCCACCTATTCAAGACTCTCAAGCTGGACAAAACCAACTTATCCCCGTACGTCGGGTCTGACCTTCAAGGATTTAACGGAGCCACTATAAGACCATGGGGATATGTCGAACTCCTCGTCACATTTGGGGAGCAAGATACAACTATGGAGGTCAAAGTCCAGTTCCTGGTGATTGAGTGCCCTTCCCTATACAACTGCATCCTTGGCCGCCCAACTTTGTCCGAATTGACATCGGTCCCCTCCACCGTTCACCTGGAAATGAAGTACTACATCAATCTGGGCCATGTAGTCACAATCCACGGTGACACTGAGGCCACTCGGAGATGCTATGATGCTTCGGTCAAAGGACATGCCATAATCAACACCAAGAATAACAAGAAACCTAGGGTCGAAGAGCAACCACCCCCAGGGGATCAACACCGTCGACCTCGACAGCCGTATCAGCGAGGAAAATACTGAAGGGCGGGACCCCATCCATAGACAAGTCCCAACTCACCCATTCTGACCGGTCCCCGATGGAAAGTTCGAGCTTATTCCCCCGGGCGACAACCCCGACAGGGACGTGAAGATAGGTATCAGACTACCATTAGAGACAAGGGAGCAACTTGTAATATGCCTCGGGGAGAACACGTACCTCTTCGCATGGAATACCACTGAGATGCCCGGGCTCGACCCCGAGGTCGCCTGCCATCAATTAGCTTTAGACCAGGCCATTAAGCCCGTACCACAACATAGGCGCAAATAGTCTCCCGAGAAAGCGGAGGCTGCTGAGTGAGATGTAAAAGAACTCTTAGAGGAAAATTTTATTTCTGAAGCCCAGTACACAACCTGGCTCTCTAATGTAGCCCTCGTTAAGAAAAATAATGGGAAATGGAGTATGTGTATTGACTATACTGATCTCAACAGGGCTTGTCCCAAATATGCTTTTCCTCTACCTAACATAGATAAACTGGTCGACAATTTTGCAGGTTTCAAACTCTTGTCTTTTATTGATGCATATAGTGGATACAATCAAATCCCTATGTCAGATACAAATAAAAGGCACATGACATTCATGACCCTCACAGGCAATTACTATTACAACGTAATGCCCTTCAGACTGAAGAACACCGGGGCCACATACCAACAAATGATGAACAAGGTCTTTCGAGGAGAGATTGAAGACATGCTCGAAGTATACATGGACGACATGATCGTGAAATCGCACGAAGAGGTCGACCATGCACATCATCTCCGAAAGGTTTTCGAGCAAGCGAGACAATGCAAAATAAGGTTCAACCCTGAAAAATGCACCTTCGGTGTTCGGGCAGGGAAATTCCTCGGCTTCTATCTAACCGAACGTGGGATTGAAGCCAACCCCGACAAATGTTGGGCGTTTTCGGAGTTCCCAACCCCAAACTCGAAGAAATCCATCCAATCCCTCAATGGCATGCTCGCCTTTTTATCCCGCTCCGTCGCCAAATCCGCCCAACACGCTCCCTTTCTTCAAACTATTACGGAAAAAAGCCACCTTCGAGTGGACCCAAGAGTGCGAACAGGAACTGCTCCACCTAAAGAAGACACTCTCCGAACCACCGGTCCTATCCTGACCATTAGAGAAAGAGAACATATATCTATACCGGTCCGTAGCGACGGAGGCCATCAGTGCCATCCTCATACGAGAAACTAATGACAGACAAAAACCTATCTCCTTCACGAGCAAAGCCCTCCAAGGCCCCGAGCTCAGGTATCAACAGATCGAGAAAGTCGTCTTAGCCTTAATAAACGCCGCGAGGAGACTGCGACATTACTTCCATGCCCATACAATCAAAGTTCGAACAAACCAACCCGTCAAACAATTGCTCGACTGACCAGATATGGCCGACCGAATGTTGAAATGGTCGCTAGAACTGTCGGAGTTTGACATCCAATATGAGAGCAGGAAAGCTCTAAAGGCCCAGGTCCTGGCTTACTTTGTCGTCGAAATGACGCATAACCCAGTCCTAGCTAGTGGCGCCCACAAATGGACAATCTTTGTGGACGACGCTTCCAACTCGACAGGCAGCGGCGCAGGTATCATCCTCGAGAACGAAGATGGTTTTCTGATCGAAGTATCCCTAGCATTGGCTTTCCCGACCTCAAATAACCAGGCCAAATATGAAGCATTCCTCGCGGGTCTATGATTAGCCGAGGACTTGGGAGCAAAAGAAGTGAAGATATCAACCGACTCTCAACTCGTGGCGTTGCAGGTATGAGGGGAATACCAGGATAAGAATGACAATATCATTGAATACTTAGCTCTAGTAAAGGATAAACTCGAAAAATTCGACGCGTGGGAGGTCGAACACGTCCCTCGCGAACACAACACGCAAGCAAACGTCCTATCTAAGTTGGCAAGTACGCGGAAGAAGGGTGGGAAAAAATATGTGATTCAAGAAATCCTTCCTCCACCTTGCATCGAGAAGTCACCTCCTCCGCCCGAAGTAAACGCCATTGGCGACGCTCATTGTTGGATGACTCCCATCCACAACTACCTCAAGAGAGACGAACTCCCTACGAACCCTAAAGAGGCGACCGCGACCAAAAGGAGGTCATGCTCGTACGTCCTCCTCGAAGGCAAACTATATCGACGAGGCTTCTCCATTCCATTACTCAAATGCGTCGAAGAGGAAAAAGTCCTCGACATCCTGGGTGAAATCTACAGGGGGATCAACGCTCAACACCTTGGTAGGAGGTCACTCACACACAAAGCCTTACGAGCAGGTTACAATTGGCCGACGATGCAACACGACGCCAAAGAACATGTCAAAAAATGTGACAAGTGCCAAAGACACGCCGACATACGCCTCACTCCCCCCAACGAGCTAAAAACGCTCTCATCCCATGGCCCTTTACATGGTGGGGAATGGATATCCTCGAACCTTTCGTCATCGGCTCATTCCATAACAAATACCTCGTCGTAGGGGTGGACCAAAATCACAGTACAAAACATTCTTCGATTCTTCAAAAGAAATATCCTCGCCCGCTTTGGCATACTCCCAAGTCCTCATTACCGACAACGGAACGCAGTTCACAGATGGAAGATTCCAAGACTTCGTCGTCAGTTTGGGCACGAAGCAACACTTCACGTCCGTCGAGAACCCTCAAACTAACGGCCAAGCGGAAGCAGCCAACAGGGTCATCCTACAAGGGCTGAAACGTGGACTGGGTGAAGCGAAAAGAGCTTGGGTCGAGGAGCTACACAAAGTTCTTTGGGCATACCGCACGACCCCGCACTCCACAATTGGGGAGACTCCATTTAGGCTGACTTATGGGACCGAGGCGGTCATCCCCGTCGAAATTCAAGAACCGACACGACGCGTAGAAGCACCCCTCGACGAGGAACTGAACGACGAGGCTCTACGAGTAGAGCAGGATCTCGTTGAGGAAATCTGCTCCGAGGCAACCCTACGAGAAGCTTCCGTCAAACAGAAAATAGCTTTACGCCACGACGCGAAATCCATAAAAAGAGAATTCCAAGTGGGCAGCCTGGTCCTCAGACGGAACCAGAAAAACCCACGAGAAGGCAAGCTAGCCGCTAACTGGAAAGGCCCGTACCGTGTCCGAGATAAGACGGGCAACAAGGCCTATTACTTTGAAAACCTGCAAGGTGAAGAACTCGCTCGACCATGGAATACAGAAAAACTTAAGCAGTACTATAGCTAAAACAACTTATGAAGGTGTGGGAGGTACGACCACAAACCTTCTTCACTAATCTAAAGGGAGGATAACGCCCACATAAGGAGAGCACAACCCTCCCCGATGTTGGACATATCAAACAAGCTTCAACATCGCAGTACCATGTCGATAGGGCACCCAACTCGAAATGGGAAGGCCCAAGCCCCAGGATCAGGGTGTCCAATCGCGACCCTAGTCCCAATTCATGGCGGACGTAAAACCCTCCACCTCATCGGTTCCCTAAACCGACGAGCCTATACAGTCGAGCAAACGAGTTCAAATAAACATCAGTTCAAACATTTAAACAAACACCATCATAAAAACCAAACAAAATATTATATTTAACCCGGCCAAAACCTGGTCATTAAAGTACGTACAAAAGGGGAACGCAGGCCGTTACAACAATCAAAACAGGCACGCAGGCCAGAAATTCAAAATAAACTAAGGGTCGCTGCCCATACCTACTCCTCTCCATTGTTGTCGTCCTCCTCCTTCTCCAGCTCTTCCTTAGGGACAAAGGGGCAGAAAATCTCCCCATCAGTCACGCTGTAGTTGTGAGCTGTCCCCTTGGTCACGAGCCCCGGATTCACGACCTTGAGCTGGTCGATAGCATTGTCGAACCCCTCTTTGAAGACAACCACAAGATCTTTCTCGAGTTCCCTGATCTGGCGAACCAGGTCACCACGAGCAAGAAGGGCCAACTCCTCCTCAGTCTCATCATCAAGAGGGAAGACGAACCCTCCAGAAGCTCGACCCTATTACGAAGGCGTTGCTCGCCACCTCCTGGTCGAGCAACGCCTTTGCTTCAGTGGCCGACACCACTACAGTGCCTTTAGCATTAAAGAAATCCCGCTCCAGATGACAAGGGGCAACTGATAGCTCCCCTGGTTTCTAGACGAACTACTGCTCACAACATTTGACCGGGCAAGAGAACCATCGGCCCGCTGCCGCTTTGAGTGAGGAGAGTTTCCAAATGAGGGAGGGCTGTCTGGTATTGATATTGGGGAGACCTGCTGGGGGATTGCTTGAGGGAAGTTAGAGGCCGGGATGGAGGTACTGGATCTACTAACCCCATTCTCCGTCGCCACTTCCTGGACGCAACTTATAACCTTCTTCTTCTTTTTTAAACCCTGTCCGGGCCCCCGACCTGATTGGCCAACTTCAAAACGCGTTCCTTGACTGAGGGGATCTTTCCTGCAAAATAAAAGAGGGTCAGCAAAACGGTTAGAACAATAGAAGGAGCAAAAGGACCAAGAAACACTACCTAACAACCGAAAAGCCTCCTCGTCTGTACCACACTCGAGCACGACTTTGGTATTAATAAGCCGAGATTCTAGGATGGGCGCCCCATCCTCGCCTAGGTAAGGGTTGCCCAATCTATCCATGCAGATAGACGAAAGGAAACTATGGACATAATCCACCCGTTTTTTATAAGATAAGCTATCCTCGGTCCCTAAACTCGCATGCCTGACTCGGTAATGGCCGATCAGTAAGTCAAAATGATTGGGCTTCCATCTGAGGGGGATCCTCGACATCAGTTGTTCCTCACCATTGGCATCCCGCTTCAAGAAATATAAAGTATCGAGAGCATCTTGGGTGATAGGTTTCACCGCGTACCACCTATCCTTGAAGTTGTGGACAGAATCAACATATGTTTTAAACAACCTTGAAGGCTGCTTGAAGGACACCCAGCTATGCCGACCATCTCCACACGAACGCTGCAGATGAAAGATACGAAAGAAGAGTGGTAGCGTGTGTTGCACCCCAAAATTTGCCCTCCCCTAGTCAAGACAAAATGTTCCAAGGTGTCCCAAGAGGTTCACAAGGTTCACAAGAGATTCATAAGGTTCACAAGGTTCACAATTAGTCAGAAAGTTTGACAATCCCCTCAGACAATGCATCCTCCTAAGCAATGTATCCTAAACTAGGGTTTTGGATTTCATCAGGCTAAATGGACTTCCAAGGCCTCAAGTGAGCTTCATAACATCCTACATATCTTCAATAATCCCTATGTCAAGTTTCAAGGCTTTCCCAAAAGGTTTGCTCAGTCAGATGATCAAATATGCAAAAATCAGTCAAAGTGGTTAAAATGTCAAACTGAGGTCAACTGTGGTCAAACCAAAGTCAAACTTCATGATTTTTTGCCAACATCAAGTTTATGAAGTAAAATTAATCATTTGATCAAGGGTTGATCATGATTCATCAAGGAGATTTCAGATCATCAAGAATCAGGAGTTTCTAAATTAGGGTTTTCATAGGAAAAGTCAACTGAACTTTGACCAGCCATAACTTTCACATGCTTCATCAAAAATTTGACATCCAAGGCTCATTTTGAAGGAAATTGAATCCTCTATAACTTTGTGTCTCACAAGCCTAGCCCAAAAATGTTTCATTTAGAAGATATGAGCTAAGACATTATAGGTCATTTCAAAAGTCAACAAAAAGTCAACATCTTCCAAAGGGCATAACTTGAGAATGGTAAATTATATGGACATGAGATCAAAGAGGTTAGTTAAAGGACTCTCTAAGCTTTCTAAAATGTCCAAGAACACCTTCATAGCCTTAAAATTGATGGATTTGTGCCTTTGCAAAGTTGGGAAATTTTTGGGAGGTTTGTGAAGCAAATGAAGTCTTAAAACCAAATTTTGTCAAATGGGCCTACCAAATTCCAATCCAATCTCAAGGTTAAGGTCATACACGACCCATTGACTATTTTTCCATATTTTTATGTTTTATATTTTATTATTTTGGATTTTATTTAATAAAATTCAATTTTAATGAAAATAAAATATAAAAAGTCAATCCAAAAATCGGATTTTTGTTCTAGAAATTCTTAAAGAACAATTAAAGATGATTGGGATCATATAAAATCAGATCAACCAAAAATAGCAAGGAGATATCAAATTTTTTTCAATATTTGGATCATATCTTTCTTCATGATGAAACTATCCAAAAGTCCAAAGTAGGGATTGGTTTTTTGACCTAATTAGTTCCTATTATATATACACAACACAAACCAATGCAAAGGACACGAAAATTTGGCAGCCAAAGCACTCATACAAAGTTCAAAAAATCAAGAAATTTCAAAATTCGGTTTTGCGATTCCAGCCATTCAAAAGAGGTTTTTAAGGTTGAGAAAGTTTCCTTGAGGTTGCTTGAACACGTTTGAACGATCATATACATCAAAAGCATCATAAAATAGGAATCCCGAATTTGTTTTTGATCTTGAATTTCGAATTTTTGATTTCACTATTATATTCATTATGAACTGTTTTTGATGATTGTTATGTGTTTGTTGTGATTCCTAGAACGATTCTGGACGTTTGGATTGAAGTTTCATGGCATATTTGAGAGAATGCCATTGTTAGGTTTCTAGCTTTGAATTTGGGGTTTATCAATTTGTGGGCTATAAGAGGCTTTCAAAGGGATTTTTGAATTCTATAGGACCTGGGCATTAATTCCCCATAAAAATTGTGAATCAATCATGTATATTTTGTATCCTATGAAAATCGAAGGTTTTGTTACGAAAATATTCGCAGGAAATCGCATAGCAAAATTCGCAGGAAATTGTGTCGGGCGGGAGGTTGAAGATGACTGCGTGGCAACGCACGATTGGACGAAGCTGAAGACTGAGATATGCACGTAACAAAAGGAGTTGGTGATGGATTATTATCACAAGCGCATGACTTTTCCCAGTGGTCACGCATGCTGTGTATTGAGGTACCTGGGGTGGGTTCGATCCTTGGCTGATCCCTCCACCCCATTTTTTTGTGTGTTTTGTTTGTTTAGTCTAATTAATTATTATTATAATATAATTATTTATTACATAAACTAAATAACTCATTAATATATATTTTTAATTATTTCCTTTATAAATAACTTATAGTAAAAAATATACTAATTATTTTTTTAATCTATTTATTAATTCCTTAATTTTTTATATATAATAATTTATTTATAATTTATATATTTGTAAATAAAATTAAATGGGCTATTTATTGGTTATATATTTTTGTCTTATAGTAATAATTCTAAATTTTTTGTATATATAATTTATAAATAATTTATTAACTTAATAATTTAATATTTTCTATTCATTAGTAATAATTAATTAATTCAATCTATATTTTCTTAATAATTCCTAATTAACCCTAATTTTCTTAAATAAAATACTAACCCTAATTTTCACTAACCCTAATTTTTACTAACCCTAATTTTTATTAACCCTAGTTTTTATTAACCATAACATTTAACTTAATTAATTTTTGTTCTAAATTATAATCAAATCATTAACCATTTTTTTATGTATGTAAATAATTATTATTCGTTTATTATCATTAAAAACTATTTTCTTAATTAATTCTTAAATTTTTTTTTAATATTACTTTGTCTTGCTAATTTCTTATTCCTTTTTATATTTATTATTCTAACCTTTGTTCTTATTTATTATTATTGTTGATTATTATTGCTTATTTATTTATCATTATCTTTATTTCTCAATTATATTGTATTTGTCCCAAAGCTCTGTAATAGTTTAGGTTTATTTTTTTGTTTTATTTTTATTATGAATGTATTAACTGCATGGTTAGTAATTTAGGGAGTGTATAACATGTTTGTAATTAAAAATTGACTTAGAATAATTAATTTAAAAAGATAAATATTTGAACATGAACACACACACACACATGTAAGTCGATCTTTGATCGCCATCTCGCACTTTCTAGGGTTACCTCTCATGTTGCCTATTTCAAAAGGTCAAGTAAGGTGTCTTAAGCAAAGTCCCTTCACAAATATCATCAAGTCCCTTCAGTTTATAAGATCAAGTCCCTTCGAGGTTACCTACGATAAATGATCTTGTCCCTTCGAATAAAAGATGATAAGTCCCTACGAATTGCTAAAGACACCTTGCAGTTGCCTATATTCAGATGTCCCTACACATGTCCCCTTATCACATCCAAGGTAATGACTACCTATTCCTTAATAATAGGGATAGTCTTACCATAGAAAGAACATAAGAACAGTAAAGACTTGATATAGGGTAGGTTTCTCTTAATTACTTGCTCACACCATTCAGAATGCTTTTTACACATCACTTTTCAAACAAATTTTCAAAAACAAGTCTTTGTATACATCCATACGAGGATCATTACAAAGTACTTAGAAAGTTTCTAATCACACACTACACCTTTCTCAAAACAATTCAAAGTGAGCTAAGTAACTAAGAGCCCATGGATAACCATGGATATAAAGGGTGCTAACACCTTCCCTTTGTATAACCTACCCCCCAAACTCAAAATCTTTTTAAGGTCTTTCCTGTTCTTTTATGTCCTTTCCTTTTGGATAAAATAAAAGTCAGTGGCGACTCTTGCTATCCGCAACATAACTAAAAGTCAGTTCTCCCACCGTGTTACAGAACTGGCGACTCTGCTAGGGACTTACTAAGTAAAAGAGGGGTACCCTTAGGAAATAGAGCACTTTAAATTGTTTGCTTTGTTTGCTTTATATTACTTGTTGGGCTTTATGTGTGAAAGATCCTAACCCGGATCTAGTGTACCTTAGGTAAATGGCAATAGACCAAGGAAACTGTACGGCGTATACCGATATGGTTGATCTGGTGGCCATAGTTAGTGTGACTTCTTGGTTGGTGCTTATGTTCCTTAAGTAAGTTGAGGATAATATGAGGCTGCCATATGTTGTCAATACACTAACTGACTTTTAGAACCCTAGTTATCCTATCTTGGCCTTTAGAAAGTAGTGAGATAGCCGGCTTTGACGAAGTCTAAAGTTAGTTGATACTCGATACTACGCTCATTGAGATCCTAAACTTGGAGGGTTTTGGTTGGCAAGTAAGTTGCCTATTGAACAACCACCCTTGGGAAGGATCAATGATATTGAGATCCCTTAGAACCTGGTTACTTTTGTAGGACAGGATGAACCAACTAAACTTCAGGGGAGGGTACTTAACTTTAAACATCATGCAAGCCTCTAAACCTAGGGCTATGGTGTGACTTGTTTGTGTGTGCCACATGTTTGTGATTGAGCATAACATCATAACATTATCATGCATCATAAGCATAGAATTTTCACAAACCATTTCAAGGACCAAAGGATTTATCTTTGTTCTTTGTTGCAGGTCATGGCTTCTGCTCGTAGGAATACTATCAGGATCAACTTTGTAGGAATACCTTCTAAGCTTAAAGAATTAATCTCTCAAGTTTCTGAAAACTCCCAGTTCATCAAGAGGCATGGTCACCTACTGGATCTAGTCACTTCAGGGTTCAATGAAGACATGATGAGTGTTCTATTTCAGTTCTTTGATCCTAAACATCATTGCTTCACATTCCCCGATTATCAGCTGGTTCCTACAATGGAAGAGTTCTCCAAGCTTCTGGGTATACCTATCCTTGATCAGAGACCCTTCACAGGCTTAGAAAAAGAGCCTAAACCTGAGGTTATTGCTGCAGCCCTACATTTGAAGAAATCAGACATCGTTCTAGAAACAAGAAGTGGAGTTAAGGGTATTCTTGCTAAGGTATTAATGGAGAAAGCTCAAGAGTTATTGAAGGTTATGATTTATGATGCTTTTGAGGATATCCTAGCCCTATTGATCTATGGCTTAGTGTTGTTCCCTAATCCAGACCAGTTCATAGATGTACACGCCATCAACATATTTCTGACTCGCAATCCAGTGCCTACATTACTTGGAGACATCTTACACTCTCTTCATACCCGTACTACGAAGGCACGTGGAACTATGATGTGTTGTATACCTCTATTGTCTAGGTGGTTTATTTCTCACCTTCCTCGATCAATGATGAAGAATGAACAAGGGTTCAGGTGGTCTAAAAGGATCATGTCACTTTCTCACTCAGATATTCATTGGTGCTCTAGATCTATGGAGAATGTTACTATCATTGACCGTTGTGGATAGTTCCCTAATGTGCCACTCCTTGGAATAAGAGGGGGCATTACTTATAACCCTTCTTTAGCTCTACGTCAGTTTGGTTACGCTCAGAGTGATGGTCCTCATGACATGCTTATTCAGGGTATTGTGTTCGACTACGACAATGATCTACAAGGTTACCGTCAAAGGTTTATACGAGCATGGGGTAAAGTGAACAAGGTTGACAGCAAGACTCTGGAACCCAAGTACACTATTCCTATGGAACCTTATCTCAGATGGGTGCGATCTCGTGCTCAGACTCTTATGATGCCATATCCTGCTATCCTACCAGTTACCATGGAGCCTGTTCTTGAAGGAGATACTTCTTATATCATTCTTCATCCAGACATGCCCACTGACATGGAGGAGTTACAAAGGTCCTGGATCCAGTTGAAAGAGCAAAGGGATACTTTTGAGACTCATTTCAAAGCTAGTCAAGAAAGAATCCTGGAGATAACAAAACAACTTCACGAGGAGCGGAATCTCAACTCATACCTCAACACAAAGAGGAAACGTCCATGGGAGACTTAAAACCCCATCTTTGTATTCATTTAATTTTTGTTGTAAGCCCAAGGGGCAAACTAGTTTGTTGATTACTAATAAAAGTTTACTTTTTGGTTGTTTAAACAAATTTAAATCCCGCGGTCCTTGAAAACATTGCATATACATTTACATACCATGTCATTGCATAACAGGTTTCTTATGAACAGGTATCTTATCTTCTCGCTGTTTATTTCAGCAGAAATGGCTCTTGAACAGACTGTCAAAGATCTCCAGGCTCAGAATGCACAATTCCAAGAGTTGATTCTGAACTTGTCCAATGGACAAGATGAGTTGAAGACACTGCTGGCTAAGAAGAAGAAGAAGACCAGGAAATCAGGAGGCCTTATTAATCTGGAAAGAAGGTTCAGAGGTCCTATCAAGACAAAGGAACCGATTGAGGACTCTGAGTCTGAAAATTTTGAGAAAGAGGGAGGTAGTCTCCATGATACTGCAGGAGATTCTGATTCTGAGGCAAATTTTTATCATGATCTTGCTAGTGAGGAGAAATATAAGATGTTGATAGACATAATGAATGCTATGGAATTACAAAAATCTTCTGGGCTTGATTTTGAAGATCTGAGTTTGGTTTCTGGAGTGGTTATACCTATTGGTTTCAAGGTTCCTGTTTTTGTGGTGTATGATGGTGTTTCATGTCCTAAGATGCATTTAAGATCCTATGTCCGGAGGATTCAACCACATACTACTGATAAGAAATTATGGATTCATTTCTTCCAAGAGAGCTTGTCTGGAGCTCAATTGGAATGGTACTACCAACTGGAAAGTGTCAATATTCGTGATTGGAATGATCTTGCTGAGGCCTTCTATAGGCAATACCAATATAATGCTGATTTAGCACCTACTCGCATGCAACTCCAAAGCATGTCTATGGGTGCTAAGGAGAGTTTCAAAGAGTATGCCCAGAAATGGAGAGACCTAGCTGGCAGAGTCCAACCTCCTCTGATTGACAGGGAGCTGGTGGATATGTTTATGAGTACGCTGAATGGTCCTTTCTATAGTCACCTCATTGGAAGCTCATCATCTGGTTTCACTGAGCTGATAATGATTGGAGAACGTGTGGAAAGCGGTATAAGAAGTGGTAAGATACAGGTGGGTGCCTCTTCATCAAGCACTGCTAAGAAGCCCCCTAGTGGAAAGAAGGAGTCTAATGCTGTGTATGGTCAACACAGTTGTAACAGGAGCCACCAATCTGTAGGAGCAGTTCACATCTCCAATCCTACTCCTGCAGCACCAGAGCCACAACAAAACAATCAACAGAAGTCTAGAAGACACTTCACCAAGATCAACATGTCACTGGCCCAAGCCTTGCAACACATGTTGAAAGGGGAACTCATTACTTTGAGGGATCCTCCTCAGAACCCTAATACTTCCTCTCCTCGATACAATCCTAATGCAAGATGTGCCTATCATTCTAATAGTTCGGGACATGACACCAACAATTGTTGGGTATTGAAAAACAAGATTCAAGACATGATTGAAGCTGGAGAAATTGAATTTGACTCTCCCGGGACCCCAAATGTGATCACTGCTCCTATGCCCAATCATGAGAAGACTGTTAATGTTGTGGATGAAGTTTCCTATGTTTCCTCAGTAGAAGATGTGACTACTCCCTTATCCATTATCAAGAAGAAGCTGGTGCAGGATGGATTCTTTCCAGGTTGCAATGAAGACTGTTTCTATTGTGCCTACAAACCTGATAGCTGCTGGAAGTTGAAGGATGGTATTCAACGCCTCATGGACAATTACACTATATTGTTTGAGAGAACTCCTTATGTTGAAAGTATGTGTGAACATCTGACTCGAAGTACGAAGCTTGAAGATGTAGCTATGGTTGATAAAGTACCAGTGAAGATTACCTCCAAAGGTCCTGTCAGGATCACCTCTAAGGGTCCTGTCAGGATTACTGCTGAAGGCCTTGTGAAGACTGTTGCTGAAGCTAGAGTGGTTCCCATGATCATTACCACTCCTGGTCCTGTTCCTTATACTTATGATAAAGCTATACCCTGGAATTACGGTTCTGATGTTTATATTCATGGTGTCAAGCAAGAACCTGTGACTGATGCACCTACTATTGATGTTAATCTTGATGTTGATAATATTGCTGGATCTAGTAAGATCACTAGAAGTGGAAGAATATTCTCTCCTCAGGCTACCTCCAAAAGGGCTGCTACTCCAACTACTACCTCTAATTCTGAGCCAAGTACTGAGGCTAGGGGCAAAGGTCCTGTGGTTGAACCTGTGCAAGCTGAGGAACCGACTGCTGAAAATATTTCTAAACAGATGGAAGAAGTGCTGAAGATCATTCACAAGAGTGATTATGATATTGTTGACCAGTTGGGGCATACTCCCTCCAAAATCTCCATGTTATCTTTGCTATTGTGTTCTGAGGCTCATGCTAAAGCCTTAATTAAGTTTCTGAAGACTGCTCATGTGCCAAATGAGATTTCTGTGGATCAATTTGAGAATTTTGTGGCACATCTGACTTGTGATAATGGGTTGGGTTTTTCTGATGCCTATTTGACTCCTGCCAAGAGGAATCATAACAGAGCTCTGCACATCTCCATTGAATGTAAAGGCACTACCTTGTCTCATGTGTTGGTGGACAATGGTTCTTCATTAAATGTGCCCCCTAAAGAGGTTCTGGACAAGATCAGTCCTGAAGATGTTGTGTTAAGACCAAGTGATGTAGTGGTGAGGGCCTTTGATGGCTCAAGAAGAGTGGTACATGGATAAGTATACCTCCCTATCAAAATAGGCTCTCAAGTCTTTAACTCTACTTTCTATGTGATGGACATTCGTCCTGCGTATTCTTGTTTACTTGGGCGCCCCTGGATCCATGGGGCAGGTGTTGTGACTTCCACCTTGCATCAGAAGTTGAAATATCCGGTGAAAAAAAAATTGTCACTGTCTATGGTGAAGAAGAGTACATGGTTAGCCACGTGAATACTTTCAAGTATGTAGAAATGGAGGGTGAAATGGTTGAAACTCCGTGTCAAACATTTGAAGTTGTTCCCTACTCTGATCCTGTTCCTTAATCTGTTCCTGCTTCTGAAAGAATTCCTAATATACCTCCTGCAATGGCCTCCCTCAAAGATGCTAAGGCTGTGGTTGCAAAAGGTGGTTCTGTTATTTGGGGTCAGCTTCCCAACATCCCTTACAAATCTGACAAGTTTGGGTTGGGTTTCGCTGCAAAATCTAAGAAGGCTGTTCGTCGTGCTTGTGCTATTCGTATCACTAATCAAGGGGTCATAAGAGATCAAGTCAATGCTGTGGGTGACTGTAATGAAGATTACAACTTGGATGATTGGATCTTTCCTACCATGGGTGATGGGCTCAACAATTGGAAGACTGAAGACGTTATTTCTATCTCCTTTAGTCAGGAGTAAATACTATTACTGTGTTTTTATTTTAAGTTTGTAACTTCGAACAATTAAACTTTCAAGCCTTGTGTCTTACCCGGGGCACAATGGTATGCTTGTTTCGGGATGTCATTTCATTTGCATACTTCATTCAATAAAAATCAATGGACGTTTCGTTTTCGTAAATATTATGCTCCTTGTCTTTCTTTTACTTTTTATTTTTTATTTTTGTTTTACCAGCTATGTGTTCTTACACACACCCACATCACTAAAATGCAGATCCTCATCCACTCTGGATCCTGTTGATAACAGTTCTACTATTGCCAATTATAATTTCGAGAATCCGATCTATCAAGCTAAAGATGGAAAGGAGAAAGATTGTGAAGTACCTGTAGAGCTTACTAGGTTATTATAACAAGAAGAGAAAGCTATACAACCACATGAAGAGCCAATCGAAGTTGTGAATCTGGGAACTGAAGAAAACAGGAAAGAGGTCAAGATAGGGGCTGAGCTAGAAGATGGTTTTAAGAGCAGACTAATTCATATGTTACGTGATTATGTGGAGATCTTTGCTTGGTCCTATGAAGATATGCCAGGGTTGGATACAGACATTGTAGTTCACCGTTTACCGGTAAAAGAAGATTGTCGTCCAAGGAAGCAAAAGGTTCGTCGCATGCGTCCTGAGATGTCAGAAAAGATTAGGGCAGAGGTGATGAAACAGTTTGAGGCAGGGTTCTTAGCTGTGACTTCTTATCCTCAATGGGTTGCAAATGTGCTACCAGTACCTAAGAAGGATGGTAAGGTACATATGTGTGTAGACTACAGAGATCTGAATAAGGCCAGCCCTAAAGATGACTTTCCACTTCCTCATATTGATGTTCTGGTAGACAATACTGCTCAGCATAAGGTATTCTCTTTCATGGTTGGTTTCTCTGGTTACAATAAGATCAAGATGGCCCCTGAAGATATGGAAAAGACTACATTTGTTACACAGTGGGGCACCTTTTGTTATAAAGTGATGCCATTTGGTTTGAAGAACGCCAGGGAAACATATCAGCGTGCTATGGTGGCTTTGTTTCACGATATGTTTCATCATGAGATAGAGGTATATGTGGATGATATGATAGCCAGGTCCCAGGATGAAGAATAACACCTTGATCACTTGCACAAATTGTTTGAGAGGTTGAAGAAATACAAGCTCAAATTGAATCCAAATAAGTGTACTTTTGGGGTTAGGTCTGGTAAACTCCTGGGTTTCATTGTCAGTGGAAAAGGTATTGAAGTGTATCCTGCAAAAGTAAAAGCTATACAAGAGATGCCAGCTCCCCGTACTGAAAAGGAGGTTAGAGGTTTCTTGGGACGATTGAATTACATTGCAAGATTTATTTCCCAGCTAACTGCTACCTGTGAACCCATCTTCAAGTTGTTGAAGAAAGATCAGGTAATGGAATGGAATGACGAGTGCCAGACAGCCTTTGATGAAATCAAGAGATATCTTCTAGAACCTCCAATTTTGATGCTACCAGTTGATGGAAGACCCTTTATTATGTACTTAATAGTATTAGACAACTCAATGGGGTGTGGTTGGGGCAACATGACGAGTCTGGTCGAAAAGAGCAGGCAATATACTACCTTAGCAAAAAGTTTACCGACTGTAAAACAAGATACTCACTGCTCGAGAAAACTTGTTGCGCTTTGGCATGGGCTGCTCGCCGACTAAGACAGTATATGTTGACTCATACTACCTTGTTGATTTCAAAGATGGATCCAATCAAGTACATATTCGTGAAACCTGTTCTCTCCGGACGCATAGCAAGATGGCAAATGATCTTAACAGAATATGATATACAGTACACTACTCAGAAGGCCATTAAAGGAAGTGTTGTAGCTGATCATTTGGCTCATCAGGCAGTGGATGATTATCAGTCAATGAGTTTTGAGTTCCCTGATGAAGATATTATGATTATTACCAAAGAACCTGGACAATATGACGGACCTGAACAAGGATCCCGATGGACTATGGTTTTTGATGGAGCTTCTAATGTGCTTGGAAATGGTGTTGGTGTTGTGATTATTTCCCCTGAAGGTTTCCATACCCCAATTACTGCAAGACTTTGTTTCTATTGTACTAACAATATGGCTGAGTATGAGGCATGTATCATGGGTATCAAAGCTGTCATTGAGATGAAGATTCAATTCCTGGACGTATATGGGGATTCAGCCCTGGTAGTTAGTCAGATTAAAGGAGATTGGGATACCAAACATGAAAATCTCATTCCTTACAGAGAGCATGTGTTGTCTTTGATCCCATATTTTAAAGAGATTACCTTTGGACATATTCCACGAGGAGAGAATCAGTTGGCAGATGCACTAGTCACCATGGCATCTATGTTTGAGATTAGCTGGGATGATGAAGCTCCCAAGATTACTATTGACAGGTTTGAGAAGCCTGCATACTGCAATGAGATTGACACTGAAGGAGGAGAGGAAAAGCCTTGGTTTTATGAGGTGAAAAGATATCTTGAAACTCAGGAGTTCCCTGAAGGGGCATCTGTCAAAGATAAGAAGTTTCTGAGGAGGTTTTCTGCTAAGTTCTTCTTGAGTAATGGAATTTTGTACAAGCGCAATCATGATTCGACTTTGCTTCGTTATGTGGATAAGAAGGAAGCAACCGAGATTATAGAAGACATGCTTGATGGGGTTTTTGGCACTCATTCTAGTGGTCATACCATGGCAAAGAAGATATTGAGAGCAGGTTACTATTAGTCTACCATGGAAGCTGACTGCTATCAACATTCCAAAACATGTCACAAATGTCATATTTATGCTGATAAGGTACATATACCTCCAACTCCATTGAATGTGTTGACTGCTCCTTGGCATTTTTCCATGTGGGGCATTGATATGATTGGTGAGATCAAGCCTACTGCTTCTAATGGGCATCGTTTCATCCTTGTTGCTATTGATTACTTTACAAAGTGGGTGGAGGCAGCCTCATTTGCATCTGTTACTAAGAATGTTGTGGCTCGATTCATTAAGAATAATCTCATATGCAGGTATGGCATCCCTGAAAGGATTATCACAGATAATGGCTCTAATCTGAACAATACTATGATTACTGATCTCTGCACGTAGTTCAAGATTAAGCATCACAACTCTTCTCCGTACCATCCAAAAATGAATGGGGCAATAGAAGTTGCTAATAAGAACATTAAGAAGATTCTACAGAAGATGACTGTTACGTATAAGGATTGGCATGAGATGTTGCCATTTTCTCTTCATGGTTATCGTACTACAATACGTACTTCAACAGGGGAAACCCCATTCTCCTTAGTCTATAGTATGGAAGCAGTTCTGCCCATTGAAGTTCAGATCCCCTCCTTAAGAATCATGAAGGATGCAGGCTTGGATGAAGATGAGTGGATTCAGACTCGAATTGACCAGATAAATTTGATTGATGAGAAAAGGTTGGAAGTTGTTTGTCACGGTCAGATGTACCAGAAACGGATGATCAAAGCTTTTAATAAAAAGGTTAAGCAAAAGGTATATCAGGCTGGTGATTCGGTAATCAAGCGTATCATACTACCACAGGGTGATCCTAGGGGCAAGTGGACTCCTACATATGAAGGACCATTTGTAGTCAAGAGGGTATTCTCATGAGGTGCCATGATGCTTACTACTATGGATGGTGAAGAACTCCCACAACCCGTAAACACATACATAGTTAAAAAATACTACGCATAAAAAGAGACCAGCTAGGTTGACTGGCCTAGGTAAAAATAAGGGCATCCTGGCGAACCAAAAGGGTTCGGGAAAAAATTAGGGATATATATAAAAAAAATGTACACCCGGCAAGTCGAAAACCTGAAAGGGAGGCTTGGGCAAAAAAGGGTATCCCGGTGGATTGAAAACCTGAAAGGGCAATCCAGGCAAAAATTAGGGATTAAAGCGTATGACTATGTCTCGTTTGGATCACTCATGTAGCCCCAACCAGTTGTGTTACCTGACTCAAGTTCAAACAGATAAAGTTCAATCCAATCGTTTCCATCTCAACAGAAGAGGATGAGATACTTGAAGATAATGGCAATAGTGAAAATGAAACTCAATAGGACTATTTCTCACATAGCTATCTTTGTTTTGTAAAATGTTTTTACGACGAATTCCTCTTACTAGGATTTCTGTCTCCTTGTACAAATTTTCCTGTGTATAGGTCACTTTCTAAAAATAAATAAAGTCTCGTCTTTGAATCCAGATTTACTTTTACCCTGTTTACCTAAACGAAAACGTCCATTGATTGTATTTGAATGTATGTATACTTTTGAATATGATTGATGTTTACCATAAATGCATAAAATGCAGTAATAGTATTTACTAAGGATGAACGACGGTAGGAATTCAACGAAGCTTCGCCGGTTCATCCCCACAGAATAATCACAAATCCCCAGCAGGATAAATCTATCTTTATAGATACTTCGAGTAACATCTCCCCTTGGACTTATGTCCATCTCTTTTATCCTCAGTCGGGATACCCAGGAATTTATTCCTTCAATAAGAACCACGACGAACGAAGATGGGAGGTTATAAGTACTATATTATCAAATGAGACAGGAACGAAGTCCTCATATTCCTCAGCAACAAGCCGAGATTTATTTTCCCTAGCCAGCAGTTGTTATACAAAGATACCCAGACGCTTCAAGCTGCATGATTCATACATACATCATCATATCACAACATACACATACATAATACATAATACATTTACTTAGGTACATCATGCCATACATGCATACATGTTGCATAAACTAACCTTTTCTTTTCAGGATAGTTACAGGCAGATAAACGCTATTAACAACTCAAAACAGTTCAGAGACGATCTATACGAAGGTCTAGTGCTGATACTTAATTCAGAGATGATCGCTACGAAGATTCTTTTCTAATAATCAATACTCAATTTGTCCTTGGAAGGGTACGTAAAGGATCTATACGAAGATCTGGTGCTTAATCCAGGATATTTCCAAGGGATATAATCGTCACGAAGATTTAATCCTGATATTCTTTCCATCCTTGGGATGGTAGGTAAACGGTCTATACAAAGATCTATTACCTAATCCAGGATATTTCCAGAAGATATAATCGCTACGAAGATTTATTTCTAATTCAACAGTTTATCTTTGGATGGTACATAATGATCGATACGAAGATCTTGTACTTGGCCCAAGATATTACTACAAGCAATTCAGAAAAAGATCGCCACGAAGATTTGATTCTGATGCTTAAATTAAAGTATGTTCCTAGATATGGTTCAGAGCCGATCTATACGAAGATCTAAGTACTGACACCTAATGAAGGATATTCTTTCCCCCAGAGATAATGCAGAGACGATCTATACGAAGATCTAGTGCTGACATTTAACTCAAGCCATGTTGCATAAATGATTCAGAGACAACCTATACAAAGACCTAATACTGATATCCAGTGTCAACATAAAGATATTATCACCTCCTGATATTATGGATGGCATCTATAAGCCCATCTCCAGTTCCTCCAAGTGGCATCTTTAAGCCCACTCAAGCATATACAACTAATCATCAGTGTTACTTTACGCACCGGCGAGTGCAAATTTTTGGGCTTTTGTGTTCAATCCCCTTCAACCTTCTAGGTCACGAATGGCACATATGCCAACCTAACCCCTCAGGTTTCAAAAAATTGAACATGGGCAGCTGTTGCACCCCAAAATTTGCCCTCCCCTAGTCAAGACAAAATGTTCCAAGGTGTCCCAAGAGGTTCACAAGGTTCACAAGAGATTCACAAGGTTCACAATTAGTCAGAAAGTTTGACAATCCCCTCAGACAATGCATCCTCCTAAGCAATGCATCCTAAACTAGGGTTTTGGATTTCATCAGGCTAAATGGACTTCCAAGGCCTCAAGTGAGCTTCATAACATCCTACATATCTTCAAGAATCCCTATGTCAAGTTTCAAGGCTTTCCCAAAAGGTTTGCTCAGTCAGATGATCAGATATGCAAAAATCAGTCAAAGTGGTTAAAAAGTCAAACTGTGGTCAAACAAAAGTCAAACTTCATGATTTTTTTGCCAACATCAAGTTTATGAAGTAAAATTCATCATTTGATCATGATTCATCAAGGAGATTTCAGATCATCAAGAATCAGGAGTTTCTAAATTAGGGTTTTCATAGGAAAAGTCAACTAAACTTTGACCAACCATAACTTTCACATGCTTCATCAAATTTTTTCCATCCAAGGCTCATTTTGAAGGAAATTGAATCCTCTACAACTTTGTGTCTCACAAGCCAAGCCCAAAAATGCTTCATTTAGAAGATATGAGCTAAGACATTATAGGTCATTTCAAAAGTCAACAAAAAGTCAACATCTTCCAAAGGGCATAACTTGAGAATGGTAAAGGATATGGACATGAGACCAAAGCGGTTGGTTAGAGGACTCTCTAAGCTTTCCAAAATGTCCAAGAACACCTTCATAGCCTTAAAATTGAGGGATTTGTGCCTTTGCAAAGTTGGGAAATTTTTGGGAGGTTTGTGAAGCAAATGAAGTCTTAAAACCAAATTTTGCCAAATGGGCCTACCAAATTCCAATCCAATCTCAAGGATAAGGTCATACACGACCCATTGACTATTTTTCCATATTTTTATGTTTTATATTTTATTATTTTGGATTTTATTTAATAAAATTCAATTTTAATGAAAATAAAATATAAAAAGTCAATCCAAAAATCTGATTTTTGTTCTAGAAATTATTAAAGAACAATTAAAGATGATTGGGATCATATAAAATCAGATCAACCAAAAATAGCAAGGAGATATCAAATTTTTTTCAATATTTGGATCATATCTTTCTTCATGATGAAACTATCCAAAAGTCTAAAGTAGGGATTGGTTTTTTGACCTAATTAGTTCCTATTGTATATACACAACACAAACCAATGCAAAAGACACAAAAATTTGGCAGCCAAAGCACTCATACAAAGTTCAAAAAATCAAGAAATTTCAAAATTCGGTTTTGCGATTCCAGCCATTCAAAAGAGGTTTTTAAGGTTGAGAAAGTTTCCTTGAGGTTGCTTGAACACGTTTGAACGATCATATGCATTAAAAGCATCATAAAATAGGAATCCCGAATTTGTTTTTGATCTTGAATTTCAAATTTTTGATTTCACTATTATATTCATTATGAACTGTTTTTGATGATTGTTATGTGTTTGTTGTGATTCCTAGAACGATTCTGGACGTTTGGATTGAAGTTTCATGGCCGATTTGAGAGAATGCCATTGTTAGGGTTCTAGCTTTGAATTTGGGGTTTATCAATTCGTGGGCTATAAGAGGCTGTCAAAGGGATTTTTGAATTCTATAGGACCTGGGCTTTAATTCCCCATAAAAATTGTGAATCAATCATGTATATTTTGTATCCTATGAAAATCGCAGGTTTTGTTACGAAAATATTCGCAGGAAATCGCATAGCAAAATTCGCAGGAAATTGTGCAGGGCGGGAGGTTGAAGATGACTGCGTGGCAACGCACGATTGGACGAAGCTGAAGACTGAGATATGCACGTAACAAAAGAAGTTGGTGATTGATTATTATCACAAGCGCATGGCTTGTCCCAGTGGTCACGCATGCTGTGTATTGAGGTACCTGGGGTGGGTTCGATCCTTGGCTGATCCCTCCACCCCATTTTTTTGTGTGTTTTGTTTGTTTATTCTAATTAATTATTATTATAATATAATTATTTATTACATAAACTAAATAACTCATTAATATATTTTTTTAATTATTTCCTTTATAAATAACTTATAGTAAAAAATATACTAATTATTTTTTTAATCTATTTATTAATTCCTTAATTTTTTTATATATAATAATTTATTTATAATTTATATATTTGTAAATAAAATTAAATGGGCTATTTATTGTTTATATATTTTTGTCTTATAGTAATAATTCTAAATTTTTTGTATATATAATTTATAAATAATTTATTAACTTAATAATTTAATATTTTCTATTTATTAGTAATAATTAAATAATTCAATGTATATTTTCTTAATAATTCCTAATTAACCCTAATTTTCTTAAATAAAATACTAACCCTAATTTTCACTAACCCTAATTTTTATTAACCCTAATTTTTATTAACCCTAATTTTTATTAACCCTAACATTTAACTTAATTAATTTTTGTTCTAAATCATAATTAAATCATTAACCATTTTTTTTATGTATGTAAATAATTATTATTCGTTTATTATCATTAAAAACTATTTTCTTAATTAATTCTTAATTTTTTTTTAATATTACTTTGTCTTGCTAATTTCTTATTCCTTTTTATATTTATTATTCTAACCTTTGTTCTTATTTATTATTATTGTTGATTATTATTGCCTATTTATTTATCATTATCTTTATTTCTCAATTATATTGTATTTGTCCCAAAGCTCTCTAATAGTTTATGTTTATTTTTTTGTTTTATTTTTATTATGAATGTATTAACTGCATGGTTAGTAATTTAGGGAGTGTATAACATGTTTGTAATTAAAAATTGACTTAGAATAATTAATTTAAAAAGATAAATATTTGAACATGAACACGCACACATGTAAGTCGATCTTTGATCGCCATCTCGCACTTTCTAGGGTTACCTCTCATGTTGCCTATTTCAAAAGGTTAAGTAAGGTGTCTTAAGCAAAGTCCCTTCACAAATATCATCAAGTCCCTTCAGTTTATAAGATCAAGTCCATTCAGTTTATAAGATCAAGTCCCTTCGAGGTTGCCTACGATAAATGATCTTGTCCCTTCGAATAAAAGATGATAAGTCCCTACGAATTGCTAAAGACACCTTGCAGTTGCCTATATTCAGATGTCCCTACACATGTCCCATTATCACATCCAAGGTAATGACTACCTATTCCTTAATAATAGGGATAGTCTTACCATTGAAAGAACATAAGAACAATAAAGACTTGATATATGGTAGGTTTCTCTTAATTACTTGCTCACACCATTCAGAATGCTTTTTACACATCACTTTTCAAACAAATTTTCAAAAACAAGTCTTTGTATACATCCATACGAGGATCATTACAAAGTACTTAGAAAGTTTCTAATCACACACTACACCTTTCTCAAAACAATTCAAAGTGAGCTAAGTAACTAAGAGCCCATGGATAACCATGGATATAAAGGGTGCTAACACCTTCCCTTTGTATAACCTACCCCCCGAACTCAAAATCTTTTTAAGGTCTTTCCTGTTCTTTTATGTCCTTTCCGTTTGGATAAAATAAAAGTCGGTGGCGACTCTTGCTATCCGCAACATAACTAAAAGTCAGTTCTCCCACCGTGTTACAGCGTGCAGTCGATCTCGAGATACCGACAGACTAAATCGAACGCCCTGATAAATGAGATCGCGTTGGGATGAAGCTGCGAAGGCGCCAACCTTAACCATTTGAAGACCCCCATCTAGAAGTCATTAAAGGGGAGTCTCATCCCCGCCTCTCGAAAGGCGAACACATACATCGCGAAGCGTTTCCCCGTAAAACGTGAGCATATCCTATCTTCCTCTCGAGGAGCTTAACACAACCAGTTGGGAGGACCCTCAGGGCTCAATTCCTCGACTAAATTAAAAATGGGGATGCTTTTGCCCACGAAGCGCGACTCTATTTCCAATGGCTAATCGACAATCCACGAGAATTCACCTAGCTCAGTCGAGGAAGTGGCCGAGTCCCCTTCCTCGGAATTCCTCTGATTAGCGGTACCTGAAAAGCAGAAGGAACAAGTGAATTCGACGTCCCATCAAATCCATCCTTCCACAACAGTTCAAGTGAAAGGGCGAAGGAGGCCGAACGCCCGACCTAATCGTAACTAAAATGCCCTAAACTCGCAATGAAATCAAGAAACTCTCGCTCGGCGTATTCATCAAACGCCCGCAACATTCATCTAATTATGGTGATTCTGTCCGTCCCATTCATAAAAACATGCTAATTATGCCCGACTTATTCAAGTTGCGCCCGAGATATCCATACATAAACCCTAAAAACACGCTTAAAACAAAAATCTACCTACTTTAGGCGAGAAAACCGCCACTACACTTGCCTAAGAAACATAGAATTTTCCAGAAAAAGGGAAATTTGAGGATTACTTGACATGATCGTGGCGAGTAGAAAGCGGCGATGAACGGCGGTGGTTGCACTGAGAAGGGGGGATGCTCACTGGAGGTCCGGTTAATCGTAAGGGAGAAAAAGTGAAATGAAATGGTCCCCCACCTTATATACAAGCAGAACGCATGGGGGAATGCGCCTAGGCAATCGTTACCTAGGTCAGTTATATTGATGTATATTTTGCTTCCTAATTACACGACAAAACAAGTACCAATCTATAAAACTAGAAAGGTACTCTTCCTCCATCTCTTCCGAATTACCAATCCACTTAGCTATTTACCTCCATACCAACTTAACCACCTCGCAAGCGAAAAAAGAATGATTCATATTCTCCAAAGCCACTCCACAAAAGACACACTTTAAAGAATCAATATGAAAATTTATACCTCTATATGCCAAAAGGTCCTTTGTTGAAAGTCTATTCACAAAAATCCTCCACCCAAAAGCCTTAATCTTGAAAGGAACCTCCAATTTGCACAAAAGATTAATTGCCTCATCGTGCCTATTTAAAGGACCATAAGAAGTGCGATAAAAGGCATATACTTCGTAATACGATGCCACCGAGAAATCCATGTCGGGTTTAGGAACCCAAGATATAACATCCGCACCGTCCTCCGTAATACCATGATCATGCACTCTCCCCTTCAAACCATTCAAGTTGGCCGCAAGGCTCCTATCTTGGACCAACACCACACTAATTCCAAAATCTCCCCATTTGCAACTTCCGTCACACCACCCCCATAACTGCAATCGAAACACATTTCAAGCGCGAAGCCACATACAAATCCGGGAAAACATCCTTCAAGGCCACCTCCTCAACCCATCTAGCTTTCCAAAAAGGAATTGTGAATTCTCTTCCTACCTTGGACCTACTACAATCAACAATAGGATCATAGAAGAATTTCTTACTAATTAATAAAATATCCTTCCACCAATAAGACATGTAAGAAGAGTCATTATTTAAATCTACTCCACTAAAAACCTTTGTAGCTAAATCACCGTAGCGAGCTTTCAACAAATCAAACCAAAGAGTATTTTGATTTTGAAGAATTATCCATCTCCACTTATTAACTAAGGCTAGATTGAAATCCTCCATATTCTTGATTCCTAACCCTCATTTTTCAAGAGCAAGGCAAACATCCTTCCAACTAACCCAATGAATCTTTCTTTTGTCCTCCACAGCTCCCCATAAGAAATTACTTTGGATTTTAATGACTTCTTTAACCACTTTCCCCGACATCTTATAAAAAGACATGGTGAAGATAGTAAGAGAGCATATAATGGACTTTAAGAGAGTTATCCTACCTCATATATTGAGGAAATGATATTTCCACCCCGATAATCTCTTCTTCATTTTCAACAAGAGAGGATTCCAAGATGAAGTCATCCTCGGATTAAATCCAATAGGGGTACCAAGAAAATTGAAGTTACAGTCTTCCACATTTCAAGAAAGAACAAATGAAGTTGCCTCCATAAAATTAGTATTAATGTTTATGCCAATAATCTTACTTTTATGGTAATTGATGCCAAGACCCAAAACTAGCTCAAAAGCTTTCAAAACCATCCTAATAGCCCATACATGCCTCCAAGTTCCTTCTCCCACCAATAAATGGTCATCCGCAAATCGAAGAATGTCCACCTCACACTTTCTTTCAATCGCAAAGCTACTAAACTCACCAATCTCACAAGACTTTCTCACCAACCCCGTCAAACCTTACGCTACCAAGACAAAGAGAAAAGGAGAAAAAGGATCACCTAGTCTCAAACCTTTTTCGACAAGAAATTCATTCGTAGGGATCCCATTAACTAGAACTGACATCTTACTTTGAAAGACAAATAAATCCATCCACTTTCTCCTTAAAGAGCCGAACCCTATTTTTGACAACAAGAACCTTAAGAAGTTCCAACTAACCTTATCATATTCCTTTTCAAAATCCACTTTAAAATGAAGACAATTCCTACCATTCTTCTTATTAACTGAAGATGTAGGGCTTTCATTCAAGCTACCATTATCCTGAACTGAGACCTTCTTCTTCCCTTTATAACCAATCACAACTCCGGTTTCAACAAAATTCGGCGAACAATCCTCTATACTATCGGCTAAGTCTTCCTTCTCAGAAACAAATGTATGCCTTGTAAAGTCTATTGACCAGCCCTCTTCCTAGTCGGAAGAGGCACAACCAGTAATTTGAGGAGACGATTGGAGGGCTGAAATTTTCTTCACAATTGTCAACCACACGGCTCTTCCATCTATAGAAAGGCGTATTTTACCGGGAACTTTTAAATCCATTGGAATTCTCAAAATAATTCTCGCAACATCAAGAATCGAACCATTACTAGTATTATCATCTAAACTAGTAAAGAGCCCAAAGAATTGGCCAATTTGACAAAGTCAGAATTCCAAACTTGAGTGTGAACTCCAAAAACTCTAATAATATCATCCAACCATTATCAACATCCGTCTTACACCACCTCCTCACCTCCTTGAACCAAATATTCCATCAATCTTCTCCATCACGTAATAATTCTTCGATGATCCTGTCTTCGGATTCTTCCTAGAGACAAAGATTGACACCCAACAAATAACTTTGATCGTGAAGAAATCTTCCATTTCGAGATACGATTGCAAATTGTAAGTTGAACCTGGGATACAAACTCGACCAACAAACGATTTCCGCAACCTTGATAAGTCTTCCTCCTTAGCATTGAAACATAACCACTATTTGTCAACCTCTTCCGCCAAACTGACTTTGCCAACGACTATATCAACGAAGGATTGTTGATCTTTCAGCACATTCGACCTCCCCCCACCCCGTCAGAAGTTGTTTGAGTTGACCATGTGCGCCTCTTCCTTTGCATTATTAACACCCGACTCAAAATTCCTCGCGAATATAGGCAAATTCGCATGAATCTTCTTGCCCTCGAGTTGAACATTGTCAAGCTCTATCGTCAATAGCTTGTCATCTTCCACTTCCGCAAACCTCGCAAAACTGAATTTCTTTCCAAACTTGTTTCTTTTAGGAGAGATATCAACCTCCATAATCTTTCCAATGCACCCCAAAATACTGAAGAAGTCCTTAGCTTTATAGCAATAGAAAAACTCCGAGAAGAAGATCGACGTAAGCCTCGTAGAGTCATCTCCTTCTATTTTCCGACCGACTGGAAATGAGTCCCAACGAGGTACCCACTGCTTGAAATCCTTTCTCTTCACCTCTGACCACCCATTCGAATGGTGCAGATGACCACCATTCACGGTGGTTGCGCCGATACGATACTCTTCTATTGTGTCGCCACCGCTCGTGTATGTTTCGTTAATACATTTAAGTTGATAATGCCTCCTATCCATCTAAAACATGATATCAGATCTCCACATTCCACTCTCAATAAGGTGATGATTATAAGATATGCATCGCAACTTTGTGTTGATCATCCTTTAATATGCTAACCTTCAAACATGAACTCAAATGCTTGTGTAATTGTTGAAATCACACATGAGCCTTCATGCTATAAGAACCATCACCTGAAGCTCTTCATATTTAACATTCTACATGGTTTAAAAAATGTATTTTCGGAGACATTTCAAAAACATATTTTTAAATTAAATTTAATTATAAAATTAAAGTGCGGTTAAAAGAGGAATGAATTGTGTGAAATAAATATCTATTTTTTTAAAAACTTTTTAAGAGATATCTTAATAAATCATAGGATACATTAAAAAAATTATATCCATTTGATGCAAGTAATCCATTCCAAAACATACCAATTGACCAATCTCACCCACTCTTTTGATTTCACTATTAATTTTCAATTTTGTTTATTTTTATTTTTGATACAATTAACCCACTCTAGGTGAACTATATCCGACATCATTTACATTTACAAAAAAGCACAACAAAAATGGAACTGTATCATCCCATTTGATATGGATATTTTGATGTAAAAAGCTATTGTACCCAAATCTCTTTTTGTTTTATATTGAGTACAATTTTAATTAATGTGTTACATTATGAGTATGAAGGACAATAAAATAAGACAATGATTGAATTGTGTGACATGATTCATGTCACAAATGGGACACACTCATAGTACAATGTGAAACATATGTCACTCAAATATTTGTCTGAGGCAGCATTTGGTCTTATAGTAATAGCAATCAATTGTGTCCGTATAGTGTGGGGCTATGTTCTAGGTACAAGAACTCTTCTAAATTTGGAAGAGATGAGAAAGAAGAAAAACAGAGAGACAAAAAAGGAAACAAATGATGCGGCAATCGTTTTAAGGTACCGTACGTGTCAGTACTATGTTTGCTACATTATTGTATAGTACAGAACAGGTAGTAGCATGGGCCCATATTTATGGAGTTTTAATTTGTTATAGAGTGGATGAGTATTTTGACTTTCAAAATTGTGGAGGACGATTTCAATTCGAATTGAAAGAGAAAATGTTGGGAAATTGAATAATGACACACACAAAAATTGATGCATGGATAAAGAAAAATGATAAATATTTAAAGGGTTTCAAGTGAAATCTATAAGAGCAAGTACATACAAAACATTAGGAATATGAACTTTTGTGTTAGAGTAAGAGCATGTAGGCTTGTGAACATGATGCTTTTTATATGAATTATATCTTCCATAATGCCTTTTAGGATGATGTACACCATGCACCTTCTTTTATTCCATATTGTTGAATTTTGTACTAGATTTAACAAATATGATTTTACTTTCTGTTTGGTTTATCAAAATTAGAAAAGTTAAACTCACATTTATAGTTTGAATATTTTTGTCTACTAAGCACATCTTCCAAACCAATTTGACCAATTTTTCATATTTCTTAATCACTTGATTTAGTTCAACAATTTTGGATACATATTCTTGACAATTATAATACATGTAATTTTTCTTGATCTTTTCTAACTCCACATTAGTGTCATTAGCCTTGCTTTCTAGAGATAAAATAATTTTCTTTTGTTTTGAACATTTTTTTAGAAAGTTTCAAAAATTCCTCATGTAATTTATGGAAATCATTTTGTACTTCATCGTATGAAGGTATATAATTAATTTCAGAATCACTAATCTCATACTCTATACATGAAAATCACCTAGGTTTGTTTCTAAGAGAATGACGATGAAACGAGGAGTGTTAATAGTGTTGATAGGTAAACAAGATATATATATATATATATATATATATATATATATATATATATATATATATATATATATATATATATATATATATATATATATATATATATATATATAGAGAGAGAGAGAGAGAGAGAGAGAGAGAGAGAGAGAGAGAGAGAGAGAGAGAGAGAGAGAGAGAGAGAGAGAGATTTTCTCAATTCAGAAATCTGTAAAATTTTGTTACAAATTCACCTTAATTTGAGTTTTAAACTAAAATTCAAACTAAACTAAAATTCAAATGGAAATATAAATATAAATGAAAATGAAACTAACTTGATATGATTTACATTTAACACCATCCCTTAATTCATATTGAAGTTTAAAAATCTATAACACCAATTTCATCCCTCAAACTAATGAAGTGTTAAAATTTAATTGCTTTGGTCAACACATCTACAAGTTACTTATGAGTACTAATATGAAGAACCTCAAGTACTCCATTATGAATTTGATTGTTCAGAAAATGGTACTTAGTATCAATGTACTTGCTTCTCCATCAACACTGAATTCTTAGCAAGACTTATGACATATTTGTTGTCAATCATCAATCTGACTGGTTTGCTCACCTTAAACTTCAGTTTCTGCAGCAAATTCATCAGCCAAACAAATTGACAAAGCACCAACTATTTATTCTACTTCACATATTGACACTGCAACCACTGGTTACTTCTTAGAACATAAAAAAATAAGAGCTCCCAAATACATAAACATGTATCTTGTAGTGCTTCTTCGATCCACTATGTCACCACACTAGTCAGAACCTGAGTAACATATCATACCATCATCATCAGACACTTTAGATGGAAATAGAATTCCATACCTCAAAGTCCCTTTTACATACCTCAGAATCCTGACTGCAACTTGGTAATGTGTCCACTTTGGTTTACTCATAAACCTATTCACCATTCCAACTACATAACATATGTCAGGCCTAGTGTTACATAGATATCTCAGACAACCAACATACTATTTGAAGGTTGTAGCATATACATCCTCACCATATGAATCAGAGTCCAACTTATGATTTGTCTTATCAGGTGTGACTGCTGACTTATAATTCATCAACCATAATCTCTTCAGTAGCTCAAGTTCATACTTCAATTGGTGCACAATAATTCCCTTCTCAGAATGCAAAATCTCCATCCCTAGAAAATATACCATATTTCCAAGGGTTTCCATATCAAATGCATTCATCAACACCTTCTTGAACTTGTTTATCTAAGAAGTATAACTCCATGTCAAAAGTATGCCATCCACATAAGGACACACCAGAATCACATTGCCATCATAAGTATGGTGCACATACACACCATATTCCATTTCAAATTTCTTGAATCCTAGATGCTTGAAAAATAAATGAATTTTCAGATTCCAAGCTCTTGGAGCTAGTTTTAACCCGTACAAGGCTTTATGCATCTCATACACCATCTCTTATTTATTTTCTTTCACAAATCCAGGAGGTTGTAACACATAAGTTTCTTCTTGCAATGGAACATTTAAAAAATATGACTTTACATCTAAATGTATCATAGGATAATTCCTATTTGCATATATATATATATATATATATATATATATATATATATATATATATATATATATATATATATATATATATATATATATATATATATGTATATATATATGTATATATATATATGTGTATATATATATATATATATATGTATATATGTATATATATATATATATATATATATATATATATATATATATATATATATATATATATATATATATATATATATATATATATATATATATATATAACCAACCTTATGGTTTCATATCTAGCTACAAGTGCAAACACTTCAATGTAGTCTAAATCAGACTTTTGTAGGAATCCTCTAGCTACTAAATTTGCTTTATGCTTAGAAACCGAAGCATCTGGCTTCAACTTTATCTTGGAAACCCATTTCACACTGATGGCTTCCTTATTTTTAGGTAAAACAATCAATTCCTATGTCTTATTTATTTCAATGGCCTCAAGCTCTCCCTTTATGGAGTTCACCCACACCTTCTTCTTGAGAGCCTTATTGATGCTAAAAGGTTTAGATTCCACCATCATGGTACTCTATATGACTTCCCCTTTAGAGTCAATCTCATTATCTTACAACAACTCAAAGTCTAGTGGTCTTATTGGTATCTGTCTAACTTTCTATAGCCTCTAGAAACCTTTAGAAGCATGACCACCTTCAGAAACAGAACCACCTTCAGAGGTTGGATCACTTTCAGAGGCTGTATCACCTTTAAAGGCTAGATCTCCTTTAGAGTCAAGTCCACTATCAGAGTCAGACTTACCTTCAGAGTCAAAGTCACCTTCAGATTCAGACTCATCTTCAAATTCAGACTTACCTTCAGAGTTAGAGTCATCTTTAAATTTAGACTCACCTTCAGAGTTAGAATCACCTTCCGAGGTAGAATATCCTTCAAAGGCAGAATCAGACTCTAGTGTTAGCATTGCATTAAAGTTGGATCGAGACTTGCTCCAATACCATGTTTCTGATTCTTTCACTATGACATATTTGATGACTTCAACTTTGTGGGTGACTAGGCAATAAATCTTTTAAGCACCCGTACTGTGGTAACGTATAAGCAACATGACTTTGCTTTTGTCATCCGATTTCCTTCTAGTAGAATCTGGTATATGTTTGTAACATACATAACCAAACACCTTGAAATGACTGACACTTTTGTTTCTTCCAGTTCACTTCTCAATAGGAACTAATTCCTAAAACATCTTTGTTGGACATATGTTGAGCACATATACTAAAGTAGAAATTGCTTCACCCCATAATTGCTTAGGTAGATTTTTCTCCTTGAACATGCTCATTGTTGTCGCTCCCGCCAAATGACACATGGCCAAGAGGGGTACAGACGCGACGGTCGGCAAAAGAGAGAACAACATGAAGATGAACTGAAAAGAGTCGCCAGCTAGGCATTTTTATCCCGAAGGAAAGGTAATGCTGCATAAACCTGGAAAGAGATGGATAAGATGGTCGCGAACTAGAGAAACTGAGAAAGGGGGTTGGTTAAGACCTGGGAAGGTATTAGCACCCAGATTGTCCGTCGTACTCGACGGGATCCACGCTTGAAAGTTTGTGTTTAAAAGGGGTAGTGTCAGTGCTATTCTGTGTGCAAAAGCTGGAAAAGAATGCAAGTGTCAGTGCTGGAAAGAAGTGTGAAATGAAATAAAAGAGTGTCAGTGTAAGGAAAGAGTGCAATGCTCAAGACTATGAGGCTTAAAAGAATAATGTTGGAAGAGGGGGAATATACAGAGATTTTTGTTCGATAACGGTTAAGTTATGCCTACGTATCCTCTCGTGCAATGAGGAAGTCAGAACACCGTAGTTCGACTCAAAGAGACTGAAAGATAAATTGACTGATGAACTGCTTACTTATCTATGCTCAAGTGTATGACCTGTCTGGCTCAGGTGCTAACTGTCTTGCATTAGACGGAAGAAGCGAGTTCTTGTTTATGAGTGAATGAGGTGAGAAAAGAATCCCGAAGGAGACGATTATTGTTTGTTTTTGGTATTTTCAATCTTTTATTTCTTTTTGTGTTTGTCATAAGAAAATGAGCTTAAGCCTAAACCAAGGGTTAGTAAACTCACCACATCCTCCCTCTGATTAGGGGTAGTGAGAATACCTTAAGTATGAAGTAAACACCTCACACTTAATCACCATGATGTAGGATTAAGATCATTAACCTACTTGCCATTATTTAGATGTTTTTGGAGTTTTTGTTTAGTGTTAAGTAATGAGTTTAAGCCATAATCAAGGATTTAATGGACTCATTACACCATCCTAATAGAAGGATAATAGATGAGAACATTTAAGCTGAGGAAGATACCTCAACTTAATCCATGATTAGGGATTAACCTCATAACAAAACAAAGCCTTTATTAAAGTGGATTTTAGTTAATGGTAAGATTAAGAAGTGATTTTTATGGTTTGTAGGACAACTTGAGGGGGACTTGTCCATTAACACTAGGGTTAGTCCTTCTTAACCAATTAAGGAAGAATTAGAACCCTAATGCAAGGCCCAAGTTACAAGCTTGATGTCTTAGTGATTATTAGATGGATTGATTTAAGGGATTTAAACACATTAAGGGTTTAACACTTAGGATTAAAGTTATACACTCCATCCTAATAGAAGGATGCATGCATAATCTTAATCACAAAGCCTTAAAACCTTAAGGGTTTAATCCCTGATTATGAGATGAGAAGAGAAGACACAAAAGATGACACAAAGGTAAAACTAATGGGGGACTAATCGAACCCTAATTGTGATCATGCTTGGGTATTCCTAAGGTTTATGAGGCTTGCAAGAGATCTTCAGGAAAAGCCACCAAGGAAGAAGTAGATGAAAGGAGGAGAAGCAGAGGAAACAAGTCAACTTACTTCACTTAAGAAGATAAGTTGCTTGAAGAAAGAAAGTGAAGAAGGAACATGAATTAGCAAGCTCACTCTAATATAAATACAAAATGCAGCAAGGATGCATAAAAAGAGGTGAGAAGAGATTATGAGAAGTGAAGGCAAATTCACTTCTCAAAGGAACTTACCACCTGAAAAGTTAGTGAAAGGAAATGAAAATGAAATGAATGCAAGGATGAAAACCAAAACCAGAAGCATGTTCATGGTGTAAATGATTCTAAGAGATGATGCAAATGTATGCCAAGAGATGTGAATGATCATACAAGTAATGAGGATGCAAATGAAGCATAAAGGAAGCATGAAAGTTCATGAATGTACATGAAATGAAATGAATGCATAACATGGAAAATGGATGATGCAATGATCAAACATAATTCTAATGTGTCCTAAGATGTCTTAGAAGTCATGTGGATGCAAGAAATGTCATGGCAAGTTAATGGATGCAAGCATATACAAGATGAATGCAAATGAAGATGCAAAATTAGGGTTTTATAAAAGGATGAGATGCAAATGGCAAAGACAGAAGCAAATGACATGATAAAAAATTGAAAATGCACTCAAAGGAACCCTAAACCTATACTAGGTTACCATCCAAAGGGGAGGTCAGAAGCTAAACCTAAAAGGAGTTATGAATTTCCTAAGTTTCTAGGGTTTTTTGGGTGATCCTTAATGCAAAATGCCAAACAAATTGAAAATGCAAGATAAAAATGAAACAAAAATGATTTTGGATGCTAGAAGCCATGCATAGAATAATGCAAAAAGAATCATTCACAAACTCAACTTGGTTTAAAAGTTATGAATTTTTGAAGTTAGGGTTAAAAATGGACAAATTTAAGAACCCTAATTCATTGAAAAATGTCAAAGCATGATCAAAACCAAAAAGAAATTTGTATGGTGAGTTTATAAATGTTTCTAAATGTCCAAGAATGTTCTCTGAATTTTTTTGTGATTTTTAAATACTTAAATGTATTTTTAATTAATTAATTTCCATTAATTAATTAAATAAAACATTTAAATGATTTAAAAATATTTTTTAATGCAAAAAATGAAAATAAAAATATTTTTGGTTTCTGAAAATTAATAAAATGTTTGATAAAAATTTTCAGAATTTTTTGATCATTTTTACTATTTTAAATAAATGGTATAAGATTAAATGAGAAAAATGAAATAAAAAATTAAATAAACAGAAGTATGCACAATGGATGGTTTGGATTGGTTCTGGGTTTGGAGGGATTGACTGGCGCGCATCTGGACGGTCTTTATTCAAACTGGCTTATTTAAACTTAACCTTAATTAATTAATCTAATTAATCAGAATTAAAACTAATTGGGAGATCCTGGCCCTAGGTTCACGCGCGCTAAGCTTCATCCTACGCTCCAGATTCAAACTAAACTAATTACTCAACCTAACCCTAATTAGGGCACACAAACGTCAGACGGCCGAAACAGTGGTTCCGGTCGTCTTCTCCGGCCAACCCTCAAGAATAAAATCTTCCCTAGGTTATTTTAAGAGCTGTAAAGCTCCAGATCAAACCTCCCAACCTTCCTAAGCACGAATCCACTCCTAAAACAAATTTCTTTTCACTCAATCTCCAGATACAAATCAAAACTTAAAAATGACCAAACTTTCAGAGATACGGTACGAGCTCAATAATCAATCATTTTCAAAAATAAAAAGTGCAGAGTGATCAGGGGAGCATGTAGATCATTTCTATAACTTAAAAAAGGGTTTTTGGAAAAAAAGTTCTTGATAGCTACCTGAGTTGAAGCTTTCGAAACTGGAGCTTTCTGGCCACTCCCTTGGTGCTTTTCCACTCCAATGAACCCCTTGATGCTTCTGGTAAGCTTGAAACAAGTTTGTATGGAGTGTTTTGAAGGTTTCAGTTCAGAGGTGATGAAAATTGTGTTTTTGTTTGAGGTGGTTTCAGGCTGTTTTGGTGGGTGGGAAATGATCCTGGGATGATGCTGAGTTGTTTTGTGAAAGAAGTTTGAAGTTTTGTTAAGTGTGCTAAGAGTTTCAAAGAAAAATGCAAAGGAGGTGATTTTTGTGAACTAGGGTAATGCTGAGGATTCAGGCTTGGTTCTTGTGTGTTATGGCTTGCATAAAGTCCACATATCAAGCTGTGATAGGTTTGTGGATTTGGTGTGGGCTATGCTGATTGGTATGGGTGAAAATGCAAAAAGTCAAGGTTGGTTGTACTTTGAGGTATGGGCTGGTTCAGGCTTGGTACAATGGGGTGTTTGGTGCAGCAAGGATCAAGGATGGCCATGGAAATCACTTAGAGGCAATTCAACATGTGGGGAATAAGTTATGGGAGGTTTTGCAATTTGAAGAAAGTTTGGCCCCTTTTGGATTTCTTGATGTGCAAGTCATGATGTGAGATTCTTGGGCCAATTATGAGTTTTAGGCAATGTGTTATGTTACTATGATGCTTAGAAGTGTATTTGAAGTCACAAAATGGCTTGGCATGAGGTTTTGCAAAAATCCCTCTTTGGCATGAAACTTGAAATTATGTGATTTTTGCCAACTTTGACAAGCCATAACTTGAGTTCCAAAATGAATTAGATCTTGTTCTTGTACTTTTTGAAAAGGGAATGATCCAATCTACAACTTTCATCACCAACAATTTTTCATTTGAAACATTTTTGGTTGAGAAAGAGGAGGTTGAAAAACTTTCCCAAAATGGAAAGTTTACATTACAAGTCATTTCCATTTTTGGCAACTTTTGGTTTAGCCCACTTTTCTTCAAATTTGTGAACTTCTAAACACTTCATTGATCAAATAAAGACCATATAACTTCAATTTGAGGAAAAATCCATTTTGGTTTCATGTTGGGGGGCCTCAGATGCCCTGATTTGGCTCTAACTTGCTCAAGAAGTTACCTAGTGATCAGATGACTTCCACAATGAATTTCTTCATCAAACTTGGTATGCATGGTCCTTATAACATATTGAGACCAATAGAAACAAGAATGACCAAAAAACTTGGAGTTATGGCCTCTGAAACCAAAACCCTAATTTTAGGTCATCTGTGTAGTTAAACCCTAGCTCAGCTTCCATGCTTTGCCAGTTCTTGTGATTATTTGACTTCCTTGATCTTTGGAGGATAAAATATGATGATTGAACATACATGGACCCTCTTGAGATGATTGAAGACCTTTTGAGTGGCTCAGAAGGATCTTGGATTGCTCAGATCACAAACCCTAGATGCAGATGAACTTGAGCCAATGCAGTGAAGCAAAAATGCAATATGAGATGATATGCTTAAACTAATGCAAGTATGAAAGGTGTGAACTTAGTGAGGGAAAATTTGGGGTGTTTACAACTGCCCCTATTCAAACATGAGTTAGCTGTGCAGGGTGTAAGTGTCTGGCTTAACAGACAAACAAGATAACTTATGGTTGAATACCAAAGACAGTCCGAAATTTGCACTCACTGGGGAGAAGAAGAAAAGGGATATAAATTGTGAGATGAAAGTATAATATGTTTGTAAAGATGCGGGCGATGGAGGACGACCATCGAGCAGAGGACGACTGCTGGGGGATAAAGCAATGACGGGGACGACCGACATGCTGGGGAAATAAAGAGATCGTGATGGGGATGGCCATCAAGTAAAGAAACAAGATTCTCTGGGGATTAAGGTAAAATCAATGATGGGGACGACCATCAGGTTTGGAGAAATAAATGAGGTAATGATGAGGTACGGTCATCAAAGGTGAAGGACGATCACCTAGCAGGGGACGACTGCTCTGTTGGGGAGAAAGATGAGGGACAATCATCTAAGGTGAAGGACGATCACCTGGCAGGATACGACTGCCAAAAATATCACGACATAGGGCGAATGCCGGATAGAAAAGGTTGACGATGGGGACGACCATCGGATAAGCATGATGAAGGACGATCATCAAGAGGTGAAGGACGATCACCTAGAAGGGTACAGCTGCTCTCGGGGTTTATCATGACATAGGACGAATGTCAGATGACAAGATCAACGATGGGGACGGCCATCAGATAAAATGATGAAGGACGATCATCCGGAAGGTGAAGGACGATCACCTAGCAGGGGACGGCTGCTAAAATATCACGACATAAGACGAATGTCGGATAGAAAGGGGTTCCAATAATGGAGACTCCGTTGGGGAATGATGAGGGACGGTCATCAAAAGGTGAAGGACGATCACCTGGCAGGGTACGGCTGCCGAAAGTATCATGACATATGACGAATGTTAGATAGTAAAAGAAAATTTGCTTTTTACTGGGGAATTGCTGGAGAATGGTAAACACGGACGAGTGTTTACATCCAAGAAATAAAAGGTATAAGTGTTTGACACTGTGTATAGATTAAAGATGCGGACGAACATCCTTAAGACTACGATACAGACGAGTATCGATAGAAACAACTTTGACGCATGTTCAGAGATGATGATACGGACGAGTACCAACTGGTTAACAAAGAACACGGACGAGTGTTGAATCTGAGGGGAGACAAGTGGGTATACAAGATACGGACGAGTATCTGTATGAGTAAAGATAAACATGAGTGAGACACAAACGAGTGTTCAACTTGCTAGGGAGAGTGACACGGACGAGTGTCAAAAGAGAAAGTGTATTAAGTTATGAACTTATAGAATGCAAAAGGTGTTCTGGCGATCTGTGGGGATAGGATGACATGGACGGGTGTCAAAAGAAGTGGTGTATACAAGTGTTTGGTTTATAGTAAGTGTTTAGGCAACCATGCTGGGTGTGGGTGACATGGACGGGTGTCAGGAGAGTATATAGATATATCTGCAGGGGATGATATGAGATGACACAGATGAGTGTCGAGACGAGTATATATGAACATGCATTTGTGAGTGCAAAAGGGACGCTTTGGATTTCGGCTGGGGATATGTGAGATGACACGGACGAGTGTCGGGACAAACAGGTTATGTATAAGTATCTGTCTGTATAGAGTGTTTTGGCGACTTTACTGGGGAAAGATGACACGGACGAGTGCCAAAAGGAGTATGTATCTGTATTTTAGGAGTGCAAAGGGACGCTTTGGCTTTCCGCGGGGACTGTGAGTCTTTATATACATTGCTGATGGAATGTTGGTATTTACAGGTGACTGATTCAAAACCTGACTTGTGATTATGCAATATGTTTGACTTTTTTCCGTAATGCTCCGTATTAGACAGAATGCTACGCTCTGAGGGGAAATATAATGTAAATGCTATGATTATGCAAAAGATACCGATCCAGGATTCGGATCCCATTGCCTGTGGAAATCTCCGATTGATCTGCTCGAAAGAATAATATCCCAGCTGGGGATGAGATCATTGGTAGATCTGATAAGATATATGACTCTGCTTGGGGAAATAGGTCACCGATAGACCTATCTTTGTAATGAGGAGCCCAGTTGGGGATGTGGAAGCTTCCGTCACTTTGTTGTGTGAATTTCAGACATTGCTCATCTGGGAGAGGCTGGAGCTCTGTGGGGAGATGGTTCCCTGTCTAGCACTCTGTTTGGGGAAGAAAAGATCACTGAACGATCTTCCTGGAGATTTCTGTGGGGATCCTGCTGAGGATGAGGATATCTTATAACTCAACTGGGGAAATGAGCACCTTCTGATGCTGCTCTGAAGAAAAATGTACTGGAGAAGCGATGCCTAGCAACTCTGATGGGGAGAAAGCATTTCTGGTGCTGTCTGGAAGATGCTGAGGAAATAATGATTTGGCAAATTTGCTGGGGAAAACCTTGCATGCCCCATATTGTGCTCTGAATGCCTGCAATCCTGTTATGACAAAGAAACTCACAAGTACCCCGAGGCATCCCTTACTGGATTCTATCATAGGAATTTAGACACTCCTGCGAGTAAGTAATATATTTCCTGTAAGCGTGTGATTAGAAAGGCACATCTGTTTTTATGCAAACATTATATCAAGAATATCAGACATTTTTGCAAATAAAATGAAATGTACAAGACGAAGTGTGACTGAAAATCTGATTTTATTAATTTTGGTGCCCTGAATTGGCAAATACAGTCAAAGAAATAGATCCCCTGAAATGAGGAGATGGTTAAAAATTGAGAAAATCAAAGGTGCTGGCAATGTTGATGACGCTTCAGTGCTTCCCTTTTTGCTATGACCCGTATGACCTTGACGTTCTTCTCATCTTGCTTTCCGAAGAAGGTTGATTCTGACCAATGCTTTAACCCTTCGAAGCTTGCCTTGTTGCGAGCGATACAGACAAATTCAGAATGCAGTTGTTCGCTTATTCCCTTATTTTGTGTGGATCGCCCTTTCGGGTTTTCAATCCACCGGGATACCCATTTTTGCCTGAGCTGTCCAATGCGGCTTTTCAACTTAGCGGGTGTACATTTTTCTTTATTTTCCCTTGTTTTTTCCCGAGTCTTTTATTCTGTTTTTGACTCGCCGGGATGCCCTATTTTTGCCTGGACTTACATTCTGTTTTAATGTCTAGCGGGTCATTTAATGCGAAGTATTTTTTAACTGCATCTGAATTCACAGGGGATAAGAAATCTTCACCATCCATAGTAGTGAGCATCAGTGCTCCACTAGAGAAAACTTTCTTTACTATGAATGGACCATCATAATTCGGAGTCCACTTGCCCCTGTGGTCTGTATGAGGAGGAAGGAGTCTTTTCAGTACAAGATCTCCTACTTGATATTCCCGAAGCCTGACTTTCTGATCAAAGGCTTTCTTCATTCTCTTCTGATATAACTGCCTATGACAAATTGCAGCTAATCTCTTTTCTTCGATCAGATTTAGTTGATTGTACCAAGATCGGACCCATTCTGCTTCATTCAACTTGACATCCATCAGTACCCACAGGGAGGGTAATTCAACTTCAATAGGTAGGACTGCCTCTATTCCATACACAAGCTGATATGGTGTTGCCCCAGTGGATGTTCTGATTGAGGTACGGTACCCATGTAAGGCAAATGGTAGCATTTCGTGCCAATCTTTGTAGGTGACCACCATCTTTTGCACAATCTTCTTGATGTTCTTATTAGCTGCCTCAACAACACCATTCATCTTTGGCCTGTAAGGAGAAGAGTTGTGATGTTGGATTTTGAAGTCTCGACACAGTTCTGCCATCATTTTGTTGTTCAAATTGGAACCATTATCAGTAATGATATGCTCGGGCACTCCAACCGACATATGATGTCTCTTTTCAGGAATCGGGCTACCACTTGCCTGGTGACATTTGCATACGAAGCTGCTTCGACCCACTTGGTAAAATAGTCAATGGCTACCAGGATGAATCTGTGGCCATTGGAAGCAGTTGGTTCGATCATTCCAATCATGTCAATGCCCCACATGGCAAAGGGCCAGGGTAAAGACATCACATTCAATGGATTCGGAGGCACATGCACCTTATCTGCATAGATCTGCCATTTGTGGCACTTTCTAGCATAAGCACAATAGTCTGCATCCATTGTGATCCAGTAGTAGCCTGATCGTAACGATTTTTTAGCCATTGCATGTCCTCCAGCATGGGTACCGAAAGATCCTTCATGCACCTCGTGCATCAAGTCTGCCTTTGTCTTATCAACACATCTGAGAAGTACCATGTCAAAGTTTCTCTTGTACAATGAACCATCAGCATTCAGGAAGAAACTACCAGCTAGCCTTCTTAATGTCTTCTTATCATTGGACGATGCCCCAGGTGGGTATGTTTGATCCTCTAAGAAGCATTTGATGTCATAGAACCAAGGCTTACCATCTTTGGCAATGTCTACTGAAAATACGTATGCTGGTCTGTCAAGTCTGGATACTGAAATCCGAGGTACAAAGTTGGCAGTTTGAACTTTGATCATGGTTGAAATGGTAGCCAGAGCATCTGCAAACTGATTTTTATCTCGAGGGATATACTCAAGCTTGACTGTTGTGAAGAAAGTCAGTAATCTCCTCGTATAATCCCGGTATGGAATCAGATGCTCCTGGTGAGTGTACCATTTACCGTTGGTTTGATTGATTACCAGAGCTGAATCTCCGAATACAGTTAAAGTCTTGATCCTGAGGTCAATGGCTTCCTCAAGACCCATGATACAGACTTCGTATTCAGCTTCGTTGTTAGTGCAGTTAAAGGTGAGTTTTGCTGAGAAAGGCATGTGAACTCCTTTAGGTGTAATGAGTACTGCACCAACACCACGACCATTCATATTAACAGCCCCATCAAACATCATTGTCCATTCTTCTTCTGGGTCAGGCCCTTCAGTGTGAACAGGCTCTTCATGATCTTTTGCTTTTATGAACATGATGTCTTCATCAGGGAAGTCAAATCTCATAGGCTGGTAATCATCAATGGGTTGCTCAGCCAGGTAGTCAGACAATACACGGCCTTTGATGGCTTTCTGAGATGTGTATTGAATGTCATATTCTGTGAGAATCATTTGCCATCTTGCAACCCTTCCGGTAAGTGCTGGCTTCTCAAATATATACTTGACTGGATCCATCTTTGAGATTAATAAGGTAGTGTGGGTCAACATATACTACCTTAGTCGGCGAGCAGCCCATGCTAAAGCACATCAAGTTTTCTCGAGCAGTGAATAACGTTGTTCACAGTCGGTAAAATTTTTGCTTAGGTAGTATATTGCATACTCGTTTCGACCAGACTCGTCATGTTAGCCCAACACACACCCCATTGACTCTTCTAATACTGTCAAGTACATTATTAGAGGTCTTCCTTCAACTGGAGGCATAAGGATTGGAGGTTCTTGTAAGTACTCCTTGATTTTTTCAAAAGCCCTTTGGCAGTCTTCATTCCACCTGACCGTTTTTTCTTTCCTTAACAACTTGAACAAGGGTTCACATGTTGCAGTAAGGTGAGATATGAACCTTGAAATGTAGTTCAATCTACCTAGGAACCCCCGAACTTCTTTCTCAGTCTTCGGCGCAGGCATCTCTTGAATGGCTTTGACTTTGTCAGGGTCAACTTCAATTCCCTTTTCACTTACAATAAATCCCAGCAGCTTACCGGAACGCACCCCAAACGTGCATTTGTTGGGGTTTAGCTTCAACTGATACTTTCTCAGACGCTTGAATAGCTTGAATAGATTCACTAGGTGGTCTTCTTCTGTGAGGGACTTGGCAATCATGTCATCCACATAACATTCAATTTCTTTGTGGATCATGTCGTGGAATAATGTCACCATAGCCCGTTGATAAGTGGCACCAACATTCTTCAGTCCGAATGGCATTACCTTATAGCAGAATGTGCCCCAGGGTGTGATGAAAGTTGTCTTCTCCATGTCTTCAGGTGACATCTTGATCTGTTTATATCCTGAAAATCCATCCATGAAGGAGAACACCGAGAACTGAGTCGTATTATCGACCAATACATCAATGTGAGGTAATGGGAAGTCATCTTTTGGGCTGGCTCTGTTCAGATCCCGGTAATCCACACACATCCGTACTTTGCCATCTTTCTTAGGCACAGGTACAATGTTAGCAACCCACGACGGGTAACTAGTTACAGCAAGGAAACCGGCGTCCCACTGTTTTTGTACCTCTTCTTTTATCTTCATGGCCATATCCGGACGAGTACGGCGCAACTTCTGTTTCACTGGAGGACAGTCTTCTTTTAGAGGCAGCTTATGCATAACAATGTCGGTATTCAGACTTGGCATATCTTGATAAGACCAAGCAAAAACATCCACATACTCTCGAAGCATGTCAATAAGTTGCTCTTTCACCGAATCTTGCAGACGGGCCCCGATTCTCACTTCTTTCAAGTCTTCTTCTGTACCAAGATTAACTGTCTCTACTTCCTCCTGATGAGGAGTGATAACCTTCTCCTCTTGTCTTAACAACCTGGCTAGCTCTTCGGGTAGCTCATAATCTTCTTCAACCCCTTCATCGGCTTGATTAATCGGATTGTCAAAGTCATACGAAGTCATAGCAGTGTCGTTGTCGGTGCAGTCTGGAGAGCACTCTCTGCAAGGGTTTAGATTGGTTCATTTTAGTGATCAGTTTTATCTTGTTTAGAAAAAGTGAAAATGAAGTTATTATTTTGAAAAACATTGCCATTTTATTTTTGTACAAAAAATGAAAAATGAAAAACAGTGAGCGGGAAAAAAGAGACTCATTTGCAAAAGATGTCCTGATATTCATTAATTGATCGTTTGCACAAAATACAAGATGGCCCGATTACAAAATGAGCCCTGACATCTTGGGCAAGATGCAGGACTTGATGCATGTTTAAAGACAGGAAATAATAATTACTCTGCAGGAGTAACTCTTATAATTTCCTGGGAAGACCAGTTTGAGACTTGGTTCCCCGGGATCCTTGGACGTATCCAGTTTTCCAGGTTGCGTTCGTCTTCTTCCTCATCTTCCAGACTGTTCACAGCATCCGGGGTTAGCATTCCCCCACTGAAAAATTTGGGCTCCGTTGCAGCCTCTGGTTGATCTTGTCGAGTTGGTCTGTAACCCAACCCGAATCTGTCTTCTTTCTTTTCTATTGGCAGCAGCTTGCCCCAGCCCTGAGCAGTATCCTCTTCAACAACCTTCTGGGCTTGTTGATATGAAGTGATGGAAGTTCCAGGCACAGCAGTTGCTTCATTGATATTAAGGGCCTCAAACCCCTAACTCATAGTCTCATGGATCTCCCCATCCATCTCTATGTACTTGTAAGTAGCCAGCTGGCTAACGAAAATGTCTTCCTCCCCGCAGATTGTGATGATCTGGCCTTCCCACTCAAATTTTAACTTCTGATGAAGGGTAGATGTAACAGCGCCAGCGGCGTGAATCCAGGGTCTACCCAACAGACAGCTGTAGGCCGGCTGTATGTCCATCACGAAGAAGGTAGTTTTAAAGGTCTGTGGGCCAATCACCACAGGTAGATCAATCTCTCCAAGCACCGATCTCTTAGAGCCATCAAATTCTCTCACCACCAAATTACTTGGACGCAATGCCAAACCATCATACTCTAGCTTCACCAAGGCTTTCTTTGGGAGGACATTGAGCGAAGACCCAGTGTCTACCAGCACATGAGAAAGAACAACACCTTTGCATTCTAAGGTGATATGTTAAGCCTTGTTATGGTTGCGTCCCTCCGTTGTTAAATCAGCATTTGTGAAGCCCAGCCCATGACTGGTATTAACATTTGCAACCACTGTTTCCAGTTGATTAACCGTAATCTCTTCCGGCACGTATGCTGCGTGCAGGACCTTCAACAATGCATTCTTATGGGCTTCGGAACACATTAGCAGTGATAATATAGAGATTTTGGAGGGTGTCTGATGAAGCTGGTCCACCACTTTGTAATCATTCTTTTTGATTATTCTCATGAACTCGTCTACCTCTTGCTCAAAAGACGTCTTCGGAGTTTCTTTAACAGTTGGCTCTTCAAGTACCACATTCTTCCCTTTTGCCTTAGCAGCAACTTCTGCTTCAGCATTGGGTCTTGGTGTTTGTGAGGCAAAAAGGCGTCCGCTTCTGGTGAAGCCTTCGCCTCCCCCAACATTGTCAACTTGTGGTGAAGAGGTTGATGAATCTAGAGTGATCTTCTTTCCGTCGTAGTAGAGATCAGAGCCGTAATGCCAAGGTATGGCATTACTGCTTTCATAAGGAACAGGTCCAGGCACCGTAATGGTGACCGGACTGACTGCTGCAGCGAAAGGAACTGTGATGGTATGCGGGTCGTAATAGATTGTGACTGGAGATCTGACAGGAGGTGTTGCAGTTTGTTGCTGGAAATTGTTGTTGGGATAAACATTTGCTGGGTCATAATAGATCGTGACTGTTGAGACATCTTCGTTAGTATTTGCTGGTGTTGTAGGCGTTTCCATTGATAAAATGGGTGTTGATGTTGTAGAAGTAAATGTTGCTGAACTCTGACCTGTTGAAATAATGGATGGAGTGATTGCTGGTGTTGTGGATGAATCAGTGGGAATGATAGTTGTTGCAGTTGTAGGAGGATATGCTGTTGCTGAAGGAAGAGTTGTTGATGTTGTAGGAGAATCCATTGTTGTTGAAACAAGATTTGTTGAAGGAGCTGTTGTAGTAATTTGCAAGATTCCATCTTTGATGAGGCCATCTATGCCAAACCTTAGCTTTTCACAACCATTAATAGCAGCCTTGCACAATTCACAGCAGGCCTCACAGCCTGGGAACACTTGGCATCTTAAGAGTTGAGTCTTGACTTCTGCCAACGGTGTTTGAATCTGTGCAACATTGCCAATCAGTGCAGATGGTTGATCCTCTTCTATGGCATTAATCCTGGGCCCACCATGATTAGGCATAGGATTCCTGTTAACATTCGAAGGGGGTGCGAAATTGAGAGCTTTGGAATCGACCAAATCCTGAACCTTCATCTGCAAGGCCCTGCACTTCTCGGTATTGTGACCAGGTGCGTTGGAGTGAAAGGCACACCTGGCATTGGCATCATAATTCTTCGGGAGATTGAGAGGATCTGGTGGAGCCAACGTCCTTAACTCAACCAGGTTAAGCTTCAGGAGTTGTGGCAGTAAAGCAGCATAAGGCATAGGAATGGGGTCAATCACCCTATTTGCTTGAGATGGTCTCTGTTGAAAGGGACGCTGTTGTTGGTTGTTGTTGTTATTGCTGTAAGTTCTTTGTTGCGTAAAGTGAGATTGTTGCTGTTGATAGTGATGTTGTTGTGGTTGTTGATATGATGATTGTTGTGGAAATGGAGCCGGAATAGTAACAGCTGCTATGGTTCTGTGAGAATATTGGGGTCTGCCCCTGCTTGCATGGATAACATTTGTTTCACCCTCCCTTCGAGGTCCTGCAAAAGGTTTTCTAGGGTTGTTGGAGGAACTTGCACCATTGTCAGAGATTTTGCCCATCTTCAAAAGACTTTCAATTCTCTCACCAGCTATAACTACATCAGCGAAACTGGTGGAAGAGAATGCAGCAAGTCAGTCAATATAAGTTTCCTGCAAGGTGTTCATAAACATGTCAGCCATCTCTCTTTCTGACATGGGTGGCTGGAAAGAAGCAGCAAGTTGTCTCCACCTCTGAGCATAATCCCGAAAGCTTTCCCTCGAAGACTGAGACATGCCCATTAGAAGAGTTTTATTGGGGGCCATGTCTAGGTTGTACTAGTATTGCCGGATGAAGGCTTCGTCCAAGTCTTTCCAACATCTTATAGTGTCCCTTGTCAGGTGCAAATACCATTCTCTTGAAGCTCCAGTCAGGCTGTCCTCAAAATAGAACATCCATAACTTCTCATCCAGGGTATAAGCCTTAAGTCTCCCTAAGAAGGATTGCAGATGAGTACGCGGGCATGAGGTACCATTATATTTCTCAAAGCAAGGGGGTTTGAATTTGTGGGGAATCCTCACCCCATCTACCAGCCCCATATCCATCACGTCGAAGCCTAAGGAGTTATGAGATTCCAAAGACCTTAACTTTTCAGCAATCTCATCCAGTCTTCTGTCATACACCTCACCCCCAACTCCAATAATAGTGAATTGCTCTTCTTGGGGATCCTCTTGCAGGATTCTGCCCCCAGCAGTATTACCTTGAACATTCCTCGTGACGTTAACATCTGGATTCAAATGGGGCCCATACTCTGGTGGGTCGATACGGGGCTGTCCTCGTTCATTATTGCTGGTTCCCCCTGTTCCAAGATGGGGCTCTTCAGGTGTCTGCCTTTCCACCAGCTCTCTCAGCCTCTCTTGGCTCTGGGCTAAGCCAGTCATCACAGCCATAAACTGAGACATTTGGTTTCTCATTTCGACCCTTTCATTTACCATCTGATTTCTCACTTCAGTCAGGTCCTGCTGTACCTGCTCCATATGAATGCCGGGAAGGTTGTTACGCGTTGGGTACTGGTGTATGCGGTTGACAAGGAACACTCGGCGACGAACAATGTTTCCTGAGAGCACAACAAAGTGAAAAACAAATAATAAACAAAAACCTACAAAACAAAGAAAATGTTAGTATGCAATGCAGTATGCTTATTTGTTTTCCAAGGTATCCGGTTTGGTTCTTGGTTTTGACCTTTCCAGACCTCGAGGAGACGCTTGATGATGTTGAGAGAAAGCCCATCAAAAATAAAACAAACTAATATATTACAAATGATGAAAATACATAGTCTGTTTACAATACATGCCCATGGTGGGTCAAAAAATACAACAAAAAAGAAAAGTACATCAAAAGAAAAGAAATACAAGCAAAGAGGAATCAGACATCCAGTCCATAGTCATCTTCCCTGACTTCCTTCAGGAGTGCCTCAGTCACCGGACCAGCCGGGTGCTCTATAATGGTCCTAATGAGGAGGTTCCTGGTAGCAATGGCATTAGTCTGCTTCTTATGCCTGTCCTGATCCTTTGATCTCTTTAACCCCGCTCGGAGCTTCAATTCTGATATCTCCTTTTGAGCTTCCAACAAAGCTTCCTGCTGCTTCTTCTCATTGGCTTCCAGCTGCTCAATCTTGGCCTGAATCCTCTGGTCTTCTTGTGCATGGGCTTCGGTGATCCTGATCCACCTAGCCTGGCTCTCCTCCAAGTAACGCTTAGCCCTAGCTTTCTGAATCTTGGACTCCTTGCAGACATTCTTCAATATCTGTTCCCCGGCTCTTGCTTTCCTTATGTAGTCATTTGTCCTCTCAATTTTGGTAAGATGCTCGGTCTTGAGTCTTTCCAATCTTTCAATGTCTAGACGACCGTCATTTCTTTCCAAAAGAGTCTTCTTCAGGGCCTCAGATAGCTGATTATTGATCTCTTTCAGCTTTTCAAATTCCTCCAGGCTAACAATTGCTGCAGGCTGTACCGTAGATGGTCCAGGTGTGTCTTCCAAGGTGAAAGGCATTCTGGTGATCTGAGCTCTAGTACGGGACCAGTCAGAGTACTGAGCTGAAGCAATATTGTTACATCTTCCAAGGATGGCTGTCCCTTTGGTCTGGATGTTGTCCCAAGCCCAGGAAGCTTGCCTGACAACAGCTGAATTAGGTTGCACTTCACAGTATAGGGTCTCAGCTAAATCCTGTCCTCTGGGAGGGTGAACCAAGGCATATCCCAATTGTCTCTTAAACAGTAAAAGGTTGTAATTGATGCAACCTTTTACTCCTATCAGAGGCACATTAGGGTACTGCCCACAGTTGGTAATAATCTCCTTGCCTTTGGTGCTCTGGGTGCACCATCTGATATCATCTGATGTTAAGGCAATGAACCTCTTAGCCCAGTTCCTCTGCTGATGTGGGTTCAAGAAGGCATCTGATTTAGGCAGGTGTTTGAGCAGCCAAGAGTAGAAAAGTGGAGCACAACATCTGACTAACTTCCCCCTTTGCTTTTCATTTCTCTGATGGATGGAGTAGTAAAAATCCCCTAGCAATGCAGGCATTGGGTTCCTCAGAAGGAACATGTGGATGGAATTCTTACTCACAAATTTGGGCTCATCTGCAAACAATATAACCCCATATATGCTGAGGGCTAAAAGTTCACAGACTGCCCTCCATTCTCCCACTGTAGCCTTTAGGATGGCTTGAGAAATCAAGAAGTCTAGATGTAAACCAGGAATCCCAGCTTTTGTTGTCATGTTTTTCTCAATAAGGGCAGGCTCCAAGTACAATGCCCTTGCTATCTCTTCACTTCTGGGAGCAGTCATCTCTGGGTTAAAGGGGATCCCTCCTCTGATAGGTACTCCAATCAACAAAGAAAACTCTTCCAACAGGGGCCCCATATGAAAGTCAGGAAATGTGAAGCACATGAGTGGAGGGTCATAGAACTGCAAGCATGCGTGGATCATGCTTCTCTGAGAAGAATCAAGATCCATGACCATGTCTAAAATACCCCCATAGTGCTCTCTGAACAGTGGGATGTGGTCAGGTGTGATGAGTGACTGGACCTGCCTGATACCAATCAAGATGGGCTCAAAAAAGTGATAAGATATGTTGCTTTTCCTTGGAACATCCATGAGTGCTGATGAAGAAGCTGAAGTCAAATATTGATGAAGATCACAAACTGGGAAGTTGGAGGTAAGTCTCTGACAGACTGATGCAGGTGAGTCTCTGACAGACTGCTGGAGGTGCTGAAGGAGATAGCTGAAGCAGAGGTCTAAGCAATAGAAAGGGTCAAAACCAAACCAAGATATAATGAGGTGGATACCCTGAAAAACAAATAAATAAATGTTAAATGATGCAATGATGATATATGCAAATGAAATGCAAGGGTTTGTGATCAAGAGCTGGATCTGGTTATCTGTCTTGATATAAGGCCCATGTATGTTCAAAGGTCCGGATGGAGGCTCAGAAATCCAGTAACCAGGGTGGGGGACTCAAATAAAGAGTCACATATCTAGGGCTAATCACAAGAACTGTCCAAAGTGAAGTACTCTTAAACAATACAGTAACAGGGTATGATGGGGCCAAGGGTTCCTGCAAACCTGTAAACAACCCAACCCCCTCACATGTAATGTTCTAGAACAAAGATCCTCAGACTTGGATCAGTTATGAGAAGTGTAAACACTTCTAACCCGGAGGTCCAGTGTTTACAATAACCATAAAAGACCCTCCTCTAATTCTCCCCAGATTCTGAAGGTCATATCTAAAGGTCATCCAGACTTAGCAGGCTTCCCAGATAGCCCTAGCACTACAGGAAATTTGTAGCACAGAGTTCTCAAGAAGAAACCCACATCTGAACCGTGTTTCATATTCCCGCACCAGACCAAAATGGAATGGGAAAGAACATGAACCACTCTAGCCTAGGTATCACTCAGGTCCCAGGTATAGGACCTTAATCACTCAATGAACCCCCACCCACCAAAGAAAACCAGATCCAGCACAGTGATAATGACAGTATGAAATATGCATAAGACTATAAAGAAAGCAATAAATAAAGTTGTACATAAAGAAATAAATAAAACAAAAATAAATAAACACAATTAGCACATAACACCCCTGTAAACACAAATCAAACAAACGCTAGGAGGAACCCACAAAAAGAACCAGAAGCCCTGGTTGCAGTATAAGATTCCCCAGCAGAGTCGCCAAGCTGTCGCTCCCTCCAAATTACACATGGCCAAGAGGGGTACAGATGCGAACGGTCGGCGAAAGAGAGAACAACATGAAGATGAACTGAAAAGAGTTGCCAGCTAGGCATTTTTATCCCGAAGGAAAGGTAATGCTGCATAAACCTGGAAAGAGATGGATAAGACGGTCGCGAACCATAGAAACTGAGAAAGGGGGTTAGTTACAACCTGGGAAGGTATTAGCACCCAGATTGTCCGTCGTACTCGACGGGATCCACGCTTGAAAGTTTGTGTTTAAAAGGGGTAGTGTCAGTGCTATTCTGTGTGCAAAAGCTGGAAAAGAATGCAAGTGTCAGTGCAGGAAAGAAGTGTGAAATGAAATGAAAGAGTGTCAGTGTAAGGAAAGAGTGCAATGCTCAAGACTATGAGGCTTAAAAGAATAATGCTAGAAGAGGGGGAATATAAAGAGACTTTTGTTCGATAACGATTAAGTTATGCCTACGTATCCTCTCGTGCAATGAGGAAGTCAGAACACCGTAGTTCGACTCAAAGAGACTGAAAGATAAATTGACTGATGAATTGCTTACTTATCTATGCTCAAGTGTATGACCTGTCTGGCTCAGGTGCTAACTGTCTTGCATTAGATGGAAGAAGCGAGTTCTCGTTTATGAGTGAATGAGGTGAGAAAAGAATCCCGAAGGAGACAATTATTGTTTGTTTTTTGTGTTTTCAATCTTTTATTGCTTTTTGTGTTTGTCATAAGAAAATGAGCTTAAGCCTAAACCAAGGGTTAGTAAACTCACCACATCCTCCCTCTGATTAGGGGTAATGAGAATACCTTAAGTATGAAGTAAACACCCCACACTTAATCACCATGATGTAGGATTAAGATCATTAACCTACTTGCCATGATTTAGATGTTTTTGGAGTTTTTGTTTAGTGTTAAGTAATGAGTTTAAGCCATAATCAAGGATTTAATGGACTCATTACACCATCCTAATAGAAGGATAATAGATGAGAACATTTAAGCTGAGGAAGATACCTCAACTTAATCCATGATTAGGGATTAACCTCATGACAAAACAAAGCCTTTATTAAAGTGGATTTTAGTTAATGGTAAGATTAAGAAGTGATTTGTATGGTTTGTAGGACAACTTGAGGGGGACTTGTCCATTAACACTAGGGTTAGTCCTTCTTAACCAATTAAGGAAGAATTAGAACCCTAATGCAAGGCCCAAGTTACAAGCTTGATGTCTTAGTAATTATTAGATGGATTGATTTAAGGGATTTAAACACATTAAGGGTTTAACACTTAGGATTAAAGTTATACACTCCATCCTAATAGAAGGATGCAGGCATAATCTTAATCACAAAGCCTTAAAACCTTAAGGGTTTAATCCCTGATTATGAGATGAGAAGAGAAGACACAAAAGATGACACAAAGGTAAAACTAATGGGGGAATAATCAAACCCTAATTGTGATCATGCTTGGGTGTTCCTAGGGTTTATGAGGCTTGCAAGAGATCTTCAGGAAAAGCCACCAAGGAAGAAGCAGATGAAAGGAGGAGAAGTAGAGGAAACAAGTCAACTTACTTCACTTAAGAAGATAAGTTGCTTGAAGAAAGAAAGTGAAGAAGGAACATGAATTAGCAAGCTCACTCTAATACAAATAAAAAATGCAGAAAGGATGCATAAAAAGAGGTGAGAAGAGATTATGAGAAGTGAAGGCAAATTCACTTCTCAAAGGAACTTACCACCTGAAAAGTTAGTGAAAGGAAATGAAATGAAAATGAAATGAATGCAAGGATGCAAACCAAAACTAGAAGAATGTTCATGGTGTAAATGATGCTAAGAGATGATGCAAATGTATGCCAAGAGATGTGAATGATCATACAAGTAATGAGGATGCAAATGAAGCATAAAGGAAGCATGAAAGTTCATGAATGTACATGAAATGAAATGAATGCATAACAAGGCAAATGGATGATGCAATGATCAAACATGATTCTAATGTGTCCTAAGATGTCTTAGAAGTCATGTGGATGCAAGAAATGTCATGGAAAGTTCATGGATGCAAGCATATACTAGATGAATGCAAATGAAGATGCAAAATTAGGGTTTTATGAAAGGATGAGATGCAAATGGAAAAGACAGAAGCAAATGACATGATAAAAAATTGAAAATGTACTCAAAGGAACCCTAAACCTATACTAGGTTACCATCCAAAGGGGGAGGTCAGAAGCTAAACCTAAAAGGAGTTATGAATTTCCTAAGTTTCTAGGGTTTTTTGGGTGATCCTTAATGCAAAATGCCAAACAAATTGAAAATGCAAGATAAAAATGAAACAAAAATGATTTTGGATGCTAGAAGCCATGCATAGAACAATGCAAAAAGAATCATTCACAAACTCAACTTGGTTTAAAAGTTATGAATTTTTGAAGTTAGGGTTAAAAATGGACAAATTTAAGAACCCTAATTCATTGAAAAATGTCAAAGCATGATCAAAACCAAAAATAAATTTGTATGGAGAGTTTGTAAATGTTTCTAAATGTCCAAGAATTTTCACTGAATTTTTTTGTGATTTTTAAATACTTAAATGTATTTTTAATTAATTAATTTCCATTAATTAATTAAATAAAACATTTAAATGATATAAAAATATTTTTTTAATGCAAAAAATGAAAATAAAAATATTTTTGGTTTCTGAAAATTAATAAAATGTTTGATAAAAATTTTCAGAATTTTTTGATCATTTTTACTATTTTAAATAAATGGTATAAGATTAAATGAGAAAAATGAAATAAAAAATTAAATAAACAGAAGTATGCACAATGGATGGTTTGGATTGGTTCTGGGTTTGGAGGGATTGACTGGCGCGCATCTGGACGGTCTATATTCAAACTGGCTTATTTAAACTTAACCCTAATTAATTAATCTAATTAATCAGAATTAAAACTAATTGGGAGATCCTGGCCCTAGGTTCACGCGCGCTAAGCTTCATCCTACGCTCCAGATTCAAACTAAACTAATTACTCAGCCTAACCCTAATTAGGGCACACAAACCTCAGACGGCCGAAACAGTGGTTCCGGTCGTCTTCTCCGGCCAACCCTCAAGAACAAAATCTTCCCTAGGTTATTTTAAGAGCCGTAAAGCTCCAGATCAAACCTCCCAACCTTCCTAAGCACGAATCCACTCCCAAAACAAATTTCTTTTCACTCAATCTCAAGATACAAATCAAAACTTAAAAATGACCAAACTTTCAGAGATACGGCACAGGCTCAATAATCAATCATTTTCAAAAATAAAAAGTGCAGAGTGATCAGGGGAGCATGTAGATCATTTCTATAACTTAAAAAAGGGTTTCTGGAAAAAAAGTTCTTGATAGCTACCTGAGTTGAAGCTTTCGAAACTGGAGCTTTCTGGCCACTCCCTTGGTGCTTTTCCACTCCAATGAACCCCTTGATGCTTCTGGTAAGCTTGAAACAAGTTTGTATGGAGTGTTTTGAAGGTTTCAGTTCAGAGGTGATGAAAATCGTGTTTTTGTTTGAGGTGGTTTCAGGCTGTTTTGGTAGGTGGGAAATGATCCTGGGATGATGTTGAGTTGTTTTGTGAAAGAAGTTTGAAGTTTTGTTAAGTGTGCTAAGAGTTTCGAAGAAAAATGCAAAGGAGGTGATTTTTGTGAACTAGGGAAATGCTGAGGATTTAGGCTTGGTTCTTGTGTGTTATGGCTTGCATAAAGTCCACATATCAAGCTGTGATAGGTCTATGGAGTTGGTGTGGGCTATGCTGATTGGTATGGGTGAAAATGAAAAAAGTCAAGGTTGGTTGTACTTTGAGGTATGGGCTGGTTCAGGCTTGGTACAATGGGGTGTTTGGTGCAGCAAGGATCAAGGATGGCCATGGAAATCACTTAGAGGCAATTCAACATGTGGGGAATAAGTTATGGGAGGTTTTGCAATTTGAAGAAAGTTTGGCCCCTTTTGGATTTCTTGATGTGCAATTCATGATGTGAGATTCTTGGGCCAATTCTGAGTTTTAGGCAATGTGTTATGTTACTATGATGCTTAGAAGTGTATTTGAAGTCACAAAATGGCTTGGCATGAGGTTTTGCAAAAATCCCTCTTTGGCATGAAACTTGAAATTATGTGATTTTTGCCAACTTTGACAAGCCATAACTTGAGTTCCAAAATGAATTAGATCTTGTTCTTGTACTTTTTGAAAAGGGAATGATCCAATCTACAACTTTCATGACCAACAATTTTTCATTTGAAGCATTTTTGGTTGAGAAAGAGGAGGTTGAAAAACTTTCCCAAAATGGAAAGTTTACATTACAAGTCATTTCCATTTTTGGCAACTTTTGGTTTAGCCCACTTTTCTTCAAATTTGTGAACTTCTAAACACTTCATTGATCAAATAAAGACCATATAACTTCAATTTGAGGAAAAATCCATTTTGGTTTCATGTTGGGGGCCTCAAATGCCCTGATTTGGCTCTGACTTGCTCAAGAAGTTACCTAGTGATCAGATGACTTCCACAATGAATTTCTTCATCAAACTTGGTATGCATGGTCCTTATAACATATTGAGACCAATAGAAACAAGAATGACAAAAAAATTGGATTTATGGCCTCTGAAACCAAAACCCTAATTTTAGGTCATCTGTGTAGTTAAACCCTAGCTCAGCTTCCATGCTTTGCCAGTTCTTGTGATTATTTGACTTCCTTGATCTTTGGAGGATAAAATATGATGATTGAACATACATGGACCCTATTGAGATGATTGAAGACCTTTGGAGTGGCTCATAAGGATCTTGGATTGCTCAGATCACAAACCCTAGATGCAGATGAACTTGAGCCAATGCAGTGAAGCAAAAATGCAATATGAGATGATATGCTTAAACTAATGCAAGTATGAAAGGTGTGAACTTAGTGAGGGAAAATTTGGGGTGTTTACAATTGTCATGTCAAGCAGAGCTTTAGTTCTCCTTTTAGCAAGACCATTATGATGTGGAATGTAAAAAGTAGTCACCAAATGCTTAATACCATGTTCCTCACAAAACTTATTGAACTTTGTTGAGTTAAACTCACCTCCAATATTAATTATGAGGATCTTCAACCTTTTTCCACTTTGATTTTTAGCCTTCACTTTGAACTTATGGAACTCGGCAAACACCTCATGTTTGAACTTAATGAGTGCTACCCATGTCAATTCTTGTGAACTCACCCACAAATAAAACAAAATACTTGTTCTCTCCAAGTGAAGGTACCTCAAATGGACCATAACAAAACATGAGTTACTCTTGGAGGCATTTATAAGGAGATTGAAAATCTAGGTTGCTTGCCTCTCATGCATACATCACATGATTTCTATGATGCCACAATCTTAGGAATTTTATGTACCAGATTCTTTGAACTCAGATTCCCTAAGTGTAATATCCATATACAAAAGACATACATAAAGCATATTTTTCATATATAATATTAATAATTTTGTACTGAAATACAAATAAGTTCTTAGCAACACATTGTATAAATATAGCCACTAAAACATAAGGTACTAAACAAGGCTATATAATAGTACAAGATGTTCAACTACAAAATGATCTAAGAACTAGATCCGAAGATCTCAAAAGTCCACAGCGGAAGACTAAGTCATCAGCTATTAAAGATAATCAAGTCGCCTTATCCTTACCCTTAGCGGAACCTGAAGTACCTGAAATAACAACATCAACATGGGGTGAGATATAACATCTTAGTGGGTTCTCTATCTTAGAGTTCTCTCGCTCTAAGGGTCATTTCCAACAAAACTCGCATGCTTCACAAACCAATTTACACAAGGAACAAGGGCATAGGGATAACTAAGGTCCACACACGATTTCAAAACACAAAGGGAAATGTCTACCTCAAGTCCTTACGGATGCTCTAGTGAAACACATAGTAACCACTTTGAGACTTATACAAGACCTTACGGAGAAATTGACATAACACGCGCTTCAATCTTTACAGATGCTTCCCATGGGACTAAAGATAACCCACCTCAAGACTTACTCAAGATTGACACATAACTAGCATAGCACTTGCACCAAGTCCTTACGGATGCTTCACGTGGGACTAAGGACAACCCACCTCAAGGCTTACTCAAGACCTTACGGAGGACTTATAGTCTACACTTCTCAAATCAACGCCCATGCATACACAACGAATAACTCAAGTCCTTATAGATGCTCTAGTGAAACACATAGTAACCACATAGAGACTTATAAAAGACCTTACGGAGGATCCTAAAAACGAAACATAAATCATAATTCAAACGAGTTTAAGGGGAACCTAGATACCTCACAAGTCGTACCTCTCTCTATTTCCATTAACTCACAAGTTCCATTTTATCAAGTTTTGGTCATATGAAAATAGTCGGGTAAAAGTCGGCTAAAAAATAAAGTTTCTTGATCTTAATAGATAGATTATGCTATTAGCTTCAAAACGATATGTGGAACGCTCAAAACGGATGCCTGAATCATAAGTTACGAACTAAAAACCAAAGTTGGGAACTACAGGTCTCGCTGAGCGAAAACCGCCCTGGAACTTTCGCTGAGCGAGGTATGCTCGCTGAGCGAGCTACACCAATTCGGGAATTTCCAGCCTTATGGGAAAACACTCTTCCCACACCCAATCACCCCCAAACATCAACCAATGCAACAAGACATAATCAAACATATCCATTATCATAATATGAGTATTTTAGGTTGGTTTTAATCGAGTTTTAACCGTTAAACTTCCGATTTTTCTTAGATTTTCAACTAAACCCTAACCACAAACATCTCTAAAACTCAACCAAAATCAAAGATAAAAGTTTCTAACTAAGAACCCACCTCGAGAGATGAAGATTGGCGGAAAGATTGAGTTGATTCGACAGTCGGATGATCGAGAATGAGGAATTGGAGCTTTATGGCTTTTCTCTCTTCTTCTTCTCTTCTCTTCCCCTTTTCTTCTTTCTTACCAACTTCCTCTTTCTCTCATAATCTTTCTATATATATAAAAAAATAAAAAACTTATATTTTTACCAATAGGTCAAAATTTAGAGAGTATCCGAAAATGTCTCTTAATCCGATATTTTATAAAACCTCTGAGTCAGCTAATATTAATTAATAAAATAAAATCCCATGAATTACTCTATTTAGTTCCATTAAAATTTCTTAGAGTATTCCGGAATAATATTATTACCAATTAATATTGTCCAGAGCTTTAAATAAAATACGGGGTATTACATCCTCCCCCCCTTAAATAAAATTCGTCCACGAATTTGAAGGATTACCTGAACAAGTGAGGATATGATTCTTGCATTTCTGATTCCAACTCCCACGTAACTTCGTCCAGATGCATCTCGTCCCATTGCACTTTAACAAGTGGTATTTCTTTATTTCTCAGTACCTTGGTTTCTCTCCCAACAATACGACTTGGTTTGGGTTCAAAGGTCAAATCCGTTTCTATCTCGATAGAATCCAGCAGAATAGGCTGAAGAGGATCGGGGATGAACCTACGAAGTTGGGATACATGAAAGACATCATGCATTTCAGATAGAGATGGCGGCAAGGCTAAACGGTAAGCGACTTCACCAATCCTTTCTAGGATCTGATACGGTCCTACGTATCTCGGACCTAACTTACGCGACTTAAACGGTCCTTTCAACCTTAATCTTGGAGTGACTTTCAACTACACATGATCGCCTTCCCCGAATTCCAGGGGTCTCCTTCGATTGTCAGAATAGCTCTTCTGACGATCTTGGGCTTGCTTAATCTTTTCTCGGATCATACGAATCTTTTCCGTAGTCACTTGAATAATTTCCGGTCCTAGAATTCTATCTTCACCCACTTCTGACCAACACAACGGTGTTCTATACTTTCTTCCGTACAAAGCCTCATACAGAGCCATTCCGATGCTCGCGTGATAACTATTATTGTAAGAAAATTCGATCAACGGCAAAAGTTCTTTCCAATTCCCTTTGCTCTCTAAAACACATGCTCTCAACATATCTTCCATCGTTTGAATCGTACGTTCCGTCTGACCATCCGTTTGAGGATGATTAGAAGTACTCAAACGCAAATTCGTACCCATGGCTTGTTGGAACACCTTCCAAAATCTCGAAGTGAACTTCGGATCTCTATCCGATACAATACTGGACGGGACACCATGCAAACTCACAATTTCAGCTATAAACAACCTTGCAAGCTGACTTGCCTTATATGTAGTCTTCATGGCTAAGAAATGCACAGATTTCGTTAGTCGGTCCACAATCACCCAAACAGAGTCATAGCCACCCTGAGTATTCGGTAAACCTACTGCAAAGTCCATAGAGATACTATCCCATTTCCAAATTGGAATGTCCAAAGGTTGTAACAATCCACCTGGCCTTCGGTGCTCAATTTTCACTTACTGACACACCACACATTCTGACACAAATACTGCAATGTCCTTTTTCATTCCGGACCACCAATACTCTCTCTTCAAGTCTTGATACATCTTCGAAGAATCCGGATATATCGTAAAAGAACCTTTATATGCTTCTTCCAGAATCCTTCTCTTTAACACATCGTCATTCGGAATGCAAATTCTTTGATTAAATAGGATGATCCCATCTAATGATCTCACAAAGCCCGGTTGGAGTAACAGTCCTTGGAGCTTCTCACCCAAAACTTGCGCTTGTTGAATATCATTCTTTAATTTAGAACTAATATTCAAGTTTCCCATGATTACGTCATTCAGAGTCCAAACAAACTGAAGGTTAAGATCTCGAAACTTTTCTAATAATGCATACTCTAATACCATCAATTCGGCACTACGAATCACTTTTCTACTCAAGGCATCTGCCACTTTGTTTGCTTTTCCGGGGTGATACTTCAACTCAAGATCATAATCCTTCAAATACTCCATCCATCTTCTCTGTCTCATATTCAGTTCCTTCTGATCAAAGAGGTACTTCAAACTCTTATGATCACTAAACATCTCAAAATGCACACCATACAAATAGTGTCGCCACACCTTCAAAGTAAACACCACGACCGCTAATTCCAAATCATGCGTAGGATAATTCTTCTCATGAACTCTCAACTGTCTCGAAGCATACGCCACTACGTGTCCCTCTTGCATGAGAACACCTCCTAAACCCATCTTTGAAGCATCGCAGAACACTTCATAAGATTTGTTAGGATCAGGAATAATCAAGACTGGAGCAGTTGTCAATCTCTCCTTCAACCACACATAACTTTGTTCACAATCAGAATCCCATTCATAATCGAAGTCCTTCCTAGTGAGTTTATTTAACGGTAACGCCATCTGGGAAAAACCTTTAATAAATCTTATGCAGTAACCTGCCAAACCTAGGAAGCTTCTCACTTCGGTAACATTCTTCGGTCTCTCCCAATTAATTACAACTTCTATCTTTGACGGGTCTACAGCTACACCTCCTTGTGATATAACATGTCCAAGGAACTTGACTTCTGACATCCAGAATTCACACTTACTAAACTTAGCAAAAAGTTGCTTTTTCTGCAGTATCGATAAGACAATCCTCAGATGTTCTCCGTGCTCTTGCGGAGTACGAGAATAGATAAGAATATCATCGATAAAGATCACCACAAATTTATCCAAATAATTCTGAAATATCCGATTCATGTAGTCCATAAAAACAGCTGGAGCATTCGTCACACCGAAAGGCATTACTAAGAATTCGTAATGACCGTAACGGGTCCTGAATGCAGTCTTCGGAACATCAGAACTATTCACACGAATATGATGATAGCCCGATCTTAGATCAATCTTCGAGAACATGCAGGCTCCTTTTAATTGATCTAGAAGATCGTCTATCCTTGGTAAGGGGTATTTATTCTTGATTGTAACCTTGTCCAACTTACGATAATCGATGCACAACCTCATACCACCATCCTTTTTCTTTACCAATAACACCAGAGCTCCCCACGGTGAGACACTAGGTCTTACAAAATGCTTTGCCATTAAATATTCTAACTGATCCTTTAACTCTTTCAACTCGAGCGGAGCCATCCAATAAGGGGAAACAGATATAAGAGTCGTTCCCGGTATCAGGTCGACTGAGAATTCAACCTCCCTCACCGGAGGTAAGGAAGTGACATCTTCAGGAAAGACGTCGGGAAATTCACAAACTATCGGAATGTTCAAAACTTGCTGGTCAATACTCTCCTCTTTAGTAAGGACAAGCAAAACAGATTTCTCTTGCTCAAACAGAAAATTTACCATTCCAATCGTACCTTCTAAGATCGTTGCCAAAACATCTTTCGGAGGCACTTCAACGGAGGGAATGAGGATCAACTTCTCTTCACACCCAATAAACATAGAATTAGCAGACAACCAGTCCATTCCCAGGATAACATCAATTTTCTTAAGGGTCAAACAAATGAGGTCAATCTGAAAGATTCTGCCATCCACGGACAACGTACAGTTCTCACACTTAAGCGGCGTCTCGACAGTTTCATCCATATCGATAGTAACCACCATTGGAGGGTGTAAACACCCCAAATTTTCCCTCACTCATATCACACCATGGCTTGTGATCTTTCATTTTTTGCATAAGCATTGCACCTCATATTGCATTTTTGTTTCATCTGCATAAGTTCAAGTTCATCTGCATCTAGGGTTTGTGATCTGAGCAATCCAAGATTCCATCTGAGCCATCCCAAAGGCCTCAAAGCTTTCCAAGAGGGTTCATGTGTGTTCTATAATCATATTATGTCCCTCAAAGTTCATGGAAGTCAAGAGATCACAAGAACTGGCAAGGCATGGAAGCAGAGCTAGGGTTTTCACTACACAGATAACCAAAATTAGGGTTTTGGTTTCAGAGGCCTTAACACCAAATTTTTGGGCCATTCTTGTTTCTAATGTTCTTAAGATGTTATAAGGGTCATGTATACCAAGTTTGATGAAGAAATTCATTGTGGAAGTCATCTGTTCACTGGGTAACTTCTTGAGCAAGTTAAGTCAAAATCAGGGCATCTGAGGCCCCCAACAATGGAACCAAAGGGGTATTTTCATCAAATTGAAGTTCTATGATCTTTATGTGATCTTAGAAGAAGTTAGAAGTTCACAATATTGAAGAATTTTGAGCCATTTGCAAACTTGCCAAAAATGGAAATGACTTGTAATGGAAACTTTCCATTTTGGGAAAGTTTTTCAACCTCCTCTATCTCAACCAAAAATGCTTCAAATGAAAAATTCTTGGTCATGAAAGTTGTAGATTAGGTCTTTCCCTTTTCAAAAAGTACAAGAACATGTTTCCATAAGCCATTTTTCACAAAAATTCTCAAAAGAGGGATTCTTGCAAGAATGATTTCCAAGGCTTTGTATGACCTCTAACTTGTCTCAATGCACCATAACAACATTGTGTAACATGCCATGACCAAAATTCAGAATTGAACAAGGCACTTCCATGAACAAATATTACAAAGTTCACAAAATGGCATTTATGCATAAACATTGCAAACCCTTGATCAAGGCATTACAACTGCTTTCTAATGATCTAAGGGCCCTCCACAAAGCCAGCTGAGGCCAGACATGCCTTGGAACCACTCCTCCCATGGCCCATGCTCATAGTACAACCAATGTTGACTTTTTGCAAAAATAACCATACCAATCAAGCTGAGCCACAACAACTCTATGAACCAATTGCAATTGTTTATACTAACCTAAAGCAATCCAAAACACACCACACACAAGCTCAGAACCTCCCACAAGCCAGGACTGAAAAAATCATCAAAAACCTTCCTCTCTTCGAATCTGAGAAACCAGCCATCAAACTTCAAATATTTTTCCACCATTCACCTCACCACAACCTAAGGATCATTTCCCACCCTTCATTTCAGCCAAACACCCACTCAAATCAAAATACGATTTTCCACCTCTCAAAACTGAACTTTAGAAAGAGGCCAAATAAACTCACTCCAAGCATCAAAACATTCTCAGGAAGCTCACTGGGGTTGGTTTGCACCAAATAAAGGTCCAGAAAGCTCAAGAACTGAAAGCTCAACCTCAGGTAACCTCAAGAACATTTTTTTCCAGAACTTGCGTTTTAAGTTTCTAAATGAATCTTCATGCTTCACTAATCATCCTGATGTATTTTGTTTTGAAAATGGTTGAGTATTAAGCATGTATTGAACTTCTGAAAGTTTTGTTCAGTTTTATGATTTGCTTCGAATCTTGTTTTTGATGTATGATAAATGTGTTTTGATGATAGATTCTTGCTTAGGGATGTTAGGAGAGTGATTCTGGAGTTTTAGAGCTCTTGATTTGGCCTAGGGAAGAAGATATGTGTTTTGGTTGGCCGGAGAAGATGAACGGAAGTCTTCTCCGGCCACCTGAAAGTCATTAGGGCTAAGTTTCTGATTAAGTTCCCAGATGCGCTTGTGGCCGTTAGATGAGGATTAGGGTTAGTAACGAGTGGTCAGGATCAATTCATTTAAGATTAATTCAGATTAATTAATTATAAAACGTAATTAAGCTCAGTTTGAATTTAGGCCATTGATCTGCGCGCGCAGTCAATTACCTCCAAGCCCAGTTCAAACTGCAGCCCTTGGATCAACATACTTTGCATTTTTATTTATTTTATTTTCATTTTATTCTATTTCTTTTGTACAATTTATTAAAAATAGCAAAAATCATCCAAAAAATATTTCCTTTTGCATTTCTGTTTTAAATATTTTTCTTAACCAGAAAATGATTTTTATTTTATTTTTTGCATTAAAAAAGTATTTTTAAAATATTTAAATGTTATTTTTAATTAATTAAAATCTTTTAATTAATTAAAAATACATTTAGGTTTCTAAAAATCACCAAAAAAATCATGGATAATCCCTTTGCATTTAGAAACATTTTCAAACTCTTCACACAAATTTCTTTATAGGGTTGATCATAACTTGAGAATTTTCTTTGAAATAAGGGTTATTTAAATCACATTTTTGAACCCTAACTTGAAAAAATCTTTTCTGCCTAACCAAAAAGAGTTTGAAGATGATTCTTTTTGCATTGTTTTGTGAATAGCATTTAGTTTATAGGTCATTTATCCCATAAATTTATCTTTCATTTTCAAATTGATTTTCATTTTTCCCTTTTGAACCATCCAAAAACTCTAGAAACTTAGGAAATTCATAACTTTTGGGTGGTAAGGCTTCTGACCTTCTCCTTTGGGGTGTGACTTAGTATGGGATTAGGGTTTGTTTGAGTGTGATTTCCAATTTTTATCATGTCATATGCTTCTGTTTTGATCATGTGCATCTCATACTTCCATATAACCTTAGTTTTTCATGATTCACTTGCATTCATCTTGCATATGCATCCACATATGAACTTGCCATGACTTTTCTTGCATTCATATGTCATCTTAGACATCTTAGGACATGTTAGAATCATGCTTGATCATTTATTCATTCATTTGCCATGATTTGCATTCATTTCATTTCATTAACTTTCATGTGTTTTCAAACTTCAAAGCATGCTTCCATTTGCATCTCATCTTTGTATGATCATACATGTGCATTTTGTATGCCTTTTCATCATCTCACATGACATTAAAATTGCATAAGCACTTCTTAATTTGGTCATTTCATCTCATCTCATCTCATTTCATTTCATTTCTTTATGTCTCACACCTTATGCATTCATGCTAACATTTTCAGGTGGTAAGTTACTTTGAGAAGTGGATTTGCCTTCACTTCTCATTTCTCGTTATCTCTTTCATATGCATATTGATGGTTTCTTTGAAGTGAACTTGTTCACTTATGTTCATTCTTTCTCACTTTCTTTCTTTCTTTAAGTTACTTACCTTCTTCAATGAAGTAAGTAACTTATTCTTCCGCTTCTCTCTCCTTTCTTCTGCTTCTTCTATTGGTGGCTTCCTTGAAGATCTTTCTTAAGCCTCACAAACCATAGGAACATCCAATTATGATAATAATTAGGGTTGTTATTAGTCCCCCTTTAGCTTTTAACTTTGAGTCTCCTTGAGTCTCTCTTCTCATCTCAATAATCAGAGACTAAACTCTTAAAGTTTTAGGACTTTGGAATTAGGGTTATGCCTGTATCCTTCTCTTAGGATGGAGTGTATAACTTTAATCCTAAGTGTTAAACCTTTAATTTGTTTAAACCTCTTAATTAAATCATCTTAATAATCACTAAGACTTTATCTTGTAACTTGAGCCTTACATTAGGGTTCTAATTCTTCCTTTATGGTTAAGAAGGACTAACCCTAGTGTTTAATGGACAAGTCCCCCTCAAGTTGTCTTACAAACCATAAAACCCACTTCTTAATCTCATCCCTTAAATAAAATCCACTTAATAAAGGCTTGTTATCTAATGAATTTAATCCCTAACCATGGATTAAGTTGAGGTATCTTCCTCAGCTTAAGTGTGCTCATCTATTATCCTTCTATTAGGATGGTGTAATGAGTCCACTAATCTGTGATTAGAGATTAGACTCATTACTTAACACTAAATAAAAACCCAAAAACATCTAAATAATCACAAGTAGGTTAATGATCTTAATCCCACATCATCATGGCAATTAAGTTGAGATGCTTATCTCCTACTTAAGTATTCTCATTATCCATAATCAAGGAGGATATAATGAGTTTACAACCTTTGATTTAGGCTTAAGCTCATTAACTTATGCAAAATACCAAAAACAATAACAAAACTGAAAACACAAAAACAAACAATAATCGTATCCTTCGGGATTCTTTTCTCATCATCCTCATTCATAAGCGAGAACTTGCTTCTTCCGTATGATGCAAGACAGTTAGCACTCGAGCCAGACGAGTCATACACTTGAACATAGAAAAGCAAGCAGTTCACAGTCAATCTTTTTTCAGTCTCTTTGAGTCAAACTACGGTGTTCTGAATTCCTCATTGCACGCGAGGATACGTAGGCATAACTTACCTGTTATCGAACAAAAGTCTCTTTGTCACCCCCTCTTTCAGCATTCTTTTCCAAAGTCTCATTTCCTGAGCATTCACCCTTTTGCACTGACACTTGTATATTCATTCTTAGCTTTTGCACACAGATAACACATACACTGCCCCCTTTTAAACACAATCTTTTAAGCGTGGATCCCGTCGACGACGGACAATCTGGATGCTAATACCTTCCCAGGTTGTAACCAACCCCCTTTCTCAGTTTCTATGGTTCACAACCGTCTTATCCATCTTTGTCTAGGTTTATGCAGCATTACCTTTCCTTCGGGGTAAAAATGCCTAGCTGGCGACTCTATTCAGTTCACCTTCTTTTCTCCCTTCGCCGACCATTCACGCTTGTACCGGGATGCAAATCTTTGGGAGCGATAGAGGGGACAAGGGAAAAAGTCGCAACCCAAGTCGCTTCGCACAAATAGTAGATATAAAAGAATGCGTAGCTCCACAATTAAATAAAACAAGACAAGGATGGTTGTTAATAAGACAATTACCCGCAATCAAGGAATTGTCGCCTTTTGCCTTCCTGGCGTCCATAACATAAACTCTCCCTTGAGTCAGATCCTTTCTCTGAGGGCAATCCCTAGAAATATGTCCTTCCTTCTAACAATGATATAAAATTACACCGTTCTGCTCACATCTTCCAAAATGATTCTTGCGACATCGGGGGCAAGAAGGAGGAGCACTGGATCTAGGACTCGACACCTGTTTCCCCTTGAAGGGTTAAGGCCTCGGCCTAAAAGATTGACTAGCCCTCCCCCTATCTCCTTGAACCACTCTTTCGGTACTGGCTTCTATTTGAACTTACTTCAAACTATGTTCTGCAACATAGCATTGCCTCAACATCTCGGAGTAGGTAGTGAACTCCCTTTGAGAGACACTATGCGAGATCTCGGCCCTTAGCCCAAACAAGAACTGGTCAATTTTCCATCTTTCATCAGGGGCCATGTCCTCAAACTTCTCAGCATAACTGGCCACAGTCATGCTCCCTTGCCTCAATTGTTGAAATTCAAACTCTTTTTGCGTCCTAAAGGAACTCGGGAAATACTTGTCCATAAAAACTGTCTTAAATTGTTGCCACACTCTTGGAATTTCTTGCACCATCATCAAGTTGGAGGCACTTTCCCACCACCTAGCAGCATGACCCTTTAGTAAATGTGACGTGAAGGTCACCTTGTCTTCTTCACTACAAATCACAATCTGGAATATCCTCTCCATTCCAGTCACCCATTCATGAGCCTTAACCGGATCCAACCCGCCATGAAACTCCTGAGGGTTCATGCGGAAGAAGTCTCTAAATGTTCCACCCGCAGCTCCAGGAGCAACCACGTGAGGGTGAAGGCCCCCACTCATCTGATGCATCATTTCTTGCATGAATTAGTGCTGCTGTTGCTGCATCTGCTGCATAAATTGGAACATAGGAGCATTCTCATCGCTACCTGCTTGATCGCTACCGGGAGGAGTGACATTGGGTCGAGCACGAGTTCCACGTCTACCAGCCATAATTCCTAAATGTCATCAAAACATGATTAAGTTGATCAGGATCAATACCATAAACATAACATTTAGTCCTATCGCAAGTCAACGTGTATGAACGGAAGGAAACACATACATAAAGCATATTTTTCATATATAATATTAATAATTTGGTACTGAAATACAAATAAGTTCTTAGCAACACATTGTATAAATATAGCCACTACAACATAAGGTACTAAACAAGGCTATAATAGTACAAGATGTTCAACTACAAAAAGATCTAAGAACTAGATCTGAAAATCTCAAAAGTCCACAGTGGAAGACTAAGCCATCAGCTAGTAAAGATAATCAAGTCGCCTTATCCTTACCCTTAGCGGAACCTGAAGTACCTGAAATAACAACATCAACATGGGGTGAGATAAAACATCTCAGTGGGTTCTCTATCTTAGAGTTCTCTCGGCTCTAAGGGTCATTTCCAACGAAACTCGCATGCTTCATAAACCAATTTACACAAGGAACAAGGGCATAGGGGAAACTAAGGTCCACACACGATTTCAAAACACAAAGGGAAATGTCTACCTCAAGTCCTTACGGATGCTCTAGTGAAACACATAGTAACCACTTTGAGACTTATACAAGACCTTACGGAGGAATTGACATAACACGCGCTTCAATATTTACGGATGCTTCCCGTGGGACTAAAGATAACCCACCTTAAGACTTACTCAAGATTGACACATAACTAGCATAGCACTTGCCCCAAGTCCTTACGGATTCTTCACGTGGGACTAAGGACAACCCACCTCAAGGCTTACTCAAGACCTTACGGAGGACTTATAGTCTACACTTCTCAAATTAACTCCCATGCATACACAACGGATACCTCAAGTCCTTACGGAGGATCCTAAAAACGAAAAATAAATCATAATTCAAACGAGTTTAAGGGGAACCTAGATACCTCACAAGTCGTACCTCTCTCTATTTCCATTAACTCACAAGTTCCATTTTATCAAGTTTTGGTCATTTGAAAATAGTCGGGTAAAAGTCGGATCGAAAATAAAGTTTCTTGATCTTAATAGATAGATTATGCTATTAGCTTTAAAACGATATGTGGAACGCTCAAAACGGATGCCTGAATCATAAGTTACGAATTAAAAACCAAAGTTGGGAACTGCAGGTCTCGCTGAGCGAAAATCGCCCTGGAACTTTCGCTGAGCGAGCTACACCAGTTTAGGAGGTTCCAGCCTTACGGGAAAACACTCTTCCCACACCCAATCACTCCCAAACATCAACCAATGCAACAAGACATAATCAAACATATCCATTATCATAATATGAGTATTTTAGGTAGGTTTTAATCGAGTTTTAACCGTTAAACTTCTAATTTTTCTTAGATTTTCAACTAAGCCATAACCACAAACATCTCTAAAACTCAATAAAAATCAAAGATAAAAGTTTCTAACTAAGAACCCACCTTGAGAGATGAAGATTGGCGGAAAGATTGATTCGACGGACGGATGATCGGGAATGAGGAATTTGAGCTTTAGGGCTTTTCTCTCTTCTTCTTCTCTTCTCTTCCCCTTTTCTTCTTTCTTACCAACTTCCTCTTTCTCTCATAATCTTTAAATATATATAAAAATATAAAAACTTATATTTTTACCAATAGGTCAAAATTTAGAGAGTATCCGAAAATGTCTCTTAATTCCATGAATTAATAAAATAAAATTCCATGAATTATTCTATTTAGTTCCATTAAAATTTCTTAGTGTATTCCAGAATAATATTATTACCAATTAATATTGTTCAGAGCTTTAAATAAAATACGGGGTATTACACTAAGCTTCTATAGTTTAGATGCCCCAATCTCTTGTGCCACAACTCACTTTCCCCTTTAGCACTTCTTGCACTTAGGCATTGAGTTTTTCTATTGCAACAATCACCTTGAACATCACGTTTCTTCCTAGTTAAGACTATAACACCCCAAATTCGATTAAATTATTTAATTGAATTATCTTGATTTATTTTATTTAATTATTTGATGTTGGTGTTCATTTAAATACAATTATGTGATTATATGTATTATGGCATGGTGAGAATGTAGTAGCTTGATAAAATAAATTAAAAAATTATAATAATTTGTACTTTTTAATTATTATTTGAAATAAAATAAGAAAATGGGTGAAATAGGAGATTTGTGCCATTTGTGGTAATTGAGGAAAACATGTGGCAAGAAGAGAGAAGCTAAGATTAAGTTGGGAAAGAACTATAATTTTGGGGAATTAATTAGAAACCATATAAATTCTAAAAATTGGGGGAAAGCTGGATTTTTAGAGAACTCTGACAGTATGTAAAATTAAGAGGTAAGAAGAACAAGGCTTTTGAGAAGAAGAGTTAGGGTTGAGAAGACGATCCATATGAGTTTCTAGATTCATAATTATTGATGGAAATATAAGGTAAGGAGGGAGAAATAAATATCAATATGTGTATTGTATGATGGGGGTAGAGAAGAGAGGTCTTTACTCTCATTAGGGTTCCTAGGTTTTCTTTTGATGAATGGTTGTATGATGAAAATATGGACGTTCGTTGATCGATTGTGTGTTTCTATGTGATTTTATGTATGAATCTATGTCTAAATCATCATGATTATGTGTTTATGTTTTTTTTCCATTGATGAATGCTTGAGTGCTTAGTTGTATCCATGAATATTGATGAAATTGGTTGTTGAATTACTAATGAAGTTGCTATGAATTGTAATGAAATAGGTATTGTATATGTTGATGATTATGATAATATGATTTACTATTAAAAACCTTGTTTGGGTCTATTGAATTTGTATGAATTGATTGGGGAGATGAATAGAGGTTAAGGATTGAAGAGAATACTCGAGGTACATGGAAAATCAAGTTTCCGGGCGAAATTTACTCAGACCGATCGATTGGCCTCCTTGAGCAATCAATTAGTTCACTCAAAAAATTGAAAAAAACAAAGGAAAAATTGATTGGTCATGATGTGTAATCGATTGGTCCAATCAAATTTTGAAAAAAAATTAAGTCAAAGACTTTGGGACAATCGATTGGTCCCTGGTTCGGTTGTTTGATCCACTTGTAGATTTTGGTTGTACCTTTCGTTCTGTAAGTCTAAATGAGATGTCGTTTGAAGCGTTGGAAAGTTAAAGCATAGAGCTACCTCATGGTAGTACTTGGTGAATTGTTTAAGTTATAGTAATGTGACTACTGTGGAGGTTTTTATGATAACTTGTATGATCGATTAGTGAATCGTTGTATTTATACAACAATGTGTTGTTGTTTTTGATTTAATGTTATTTGTTGTTGAATATCGTAACATTGATTAATTGTTGCGCATGATGAATGAAGTTGTGCATAAATAGTGAAATATGCATGACGATTCTTTTGGTGAACTTTATGATGATAATGCATGTTGTTGAGAGTCATGCATCATGGTGAACTTAAACATAAACATGATAAATGGATGATATAAAGCATAATAAAAAGAAATAAAAGAGAGAAGGGAGCAAGAGATAAAAATAAAGAGGATAGGGAACAAGAGGAATCAAAATAGTAATATATTAGTAATAATAATATATACATAATAATGGTATGGTGAGCTTAATCATCCACAACTAAGAGAGTAACAAGGCAACTAGTGCCAAAAACGAAAAGGCAAATAATTCCGCTTCGTATCTTGAACTATAATGATTAACCAATGCAATTAGGCCAAATTTAATGAAGACTAGAAAGAAGATTGGGATACCAAATCAACTATGCATCAAGATTCAAAGACCATGGACCTAATGCAAATAATTAATCAACATTGGGATGACGCGACCAACTCGAGGTCCGGTCCACGAAAGAACAAGTGTCGAATTAGATTTTATTCTAAAATAGGGACAAATTTAGGCCTATGTTAAGCAATCTCTGAGTAATTTACAAAGTAATTACCCTACAAATGAGGCCGGCCAAAATAATATGTGTGTTAATGCCTGCGAGATAAACGATATACACATCGTTATCCAAAAGCAATACCGCATGAAACTAAAGATGAATACCAAATTGAAACACATTTATGATATCCTTTCATCTTTAAGTTCAATCACTCATCTTGGTGGATTCAAGTATGAAAATGTATCACTAATACAAAGCACCTAAAGTGAATTAGATAATTCACTTAAAGATCGATTTGAATTAATGAACATTATCTCCTCTAATCTACATCCAAAGTTCATTGAATTTAAAAAGAAATCAGTCTCAAAAATGTCTCCCAAGGTAAAAATAAGATGAGAGGGGAAGAAGAGGGAAACAGAGGCAAAACAGTCCCAAAACATAGCAAAAACTCACTTCTGGAGAAGTGTTAATCGATTAACACTTTGGTTAATCGGTTAAGACAATAAAAAATGCAATTTTGCGCTGAAAATACATTGGTTAATCGATTAACCAATTTGTACTGCAACTGATTAATCGATTAACATTGTACCAGAAGCAAAAAATTAGCTGAAATTTAGCACGATCCTCTTTTAAAACTTTGATCAAACACCTTTGGATCATGAACTGAATTTACACGAATTTTTCAAGTAAAAAAAAAACAATAGAAACCTGCAATCAAACAATAATATATGATCCAAAAGGACCAATAACAAGAGCACCAAGGATCTACATCCTGAATGATGAATATGAAGCTTTAACAATGGTAGAAAGTGAATTATCACTCCAAAATAGAAAATCCTTCTAAATTGCTGCAAGATCTACTCCAATAAAGCCTTGATATATGAACAAAAACAATAATGGATAAAGGTTTAACTCTAAGTTGAACAAGTTTCAATGTGAAAGCTTGTTATCTTACAAAGAAAGAAATTGAGGTTTGGTGAATTTGTGGTTTTGGAAGATATTTTGCAAGAGATTTTTTGGCTATCAAAAGCTTGTGAAATGAATGACATTAACCCTTTATTTAAAGAATTTAGGCTAGGGAATTTGGTGAATGGAATGAGGCTTGAATAAACAAAATTAGGATTAGAATTCAAATTTGGAGGGAAATTCATAAAAGATTGGTGATTAGTGAAGGTATATGGTGGGAAATGATCAAAGTGATGTAGGAGAATTACAATGATATGGTCTAGAATATTCCAAGTGAGATCAAGGGTTGAGATGATGCAAAATTGAAACAAAAATTTCAAAATTTGCCCAGGTTAATCGATTAACACAATCAAAATTTGAATTTTCATTTCTTTTGATTGCACTACTGTTGCTTCGACTCGATTCTTTTGCGTGTCAATGAAGGCATGGAAATAAATACATGAACCTTGGAATTCCTTGAATAAACCAATTAAAGCTTGGGGAATCCTTGATCAGATAAATTGACATGATTGCAGATCAATTTTGACTTTTTTTATCAGTGAAATTCAATCGAGCCGCATGGCTGCTATTTTTGGTATTTTCAACTTGTTCTTCCCCTGAAAATGTTAATAAAAGAAAACAAAATATTTTTGGATTTTTATTAAGGGTTAGTAAACATAAACAAATATAAAGCACACAACAGCATGGTGATCTCCTGTGAGGCATAAACCTGCAACTAAGAAGGGCATAAGAACCAATGTGTGATCTTTTTTGTATGCAATGATGCAAATGAAATAAGAAGAATATTAGGGGAAAAATTAGGGGATTACAGCTTCCCCCATTTAAGTTTCTTCAATCTGGAGATATGAAGATTGACATCTTTGTCTCAATAAGATGGGAGAGACTTAAATATAGAAAACTCAATTTTTGTCCCTAAGAGACCATGCTATGATATGAATATGGGATGACATGCAAACCCAAAATCTCTATGGGAGATATAGAACCACAAGAGACAAATGAAATATTGGGGGACAGAAGGAATAAATCCCTCTGGGGAAAACAGAAGGGACTTCTGTTGGGGAAGAACAACAGAAGACAAGAGAGTTTACGAGGAAAATAAATCACTAGATAGCTGACTCAACTGGGGAAATGATTGTGTATGAAAATAAATCAAAACACAAGCTCAACATAAAAAAATGAAACTTAAATAGAGAAAACATTAACCAAACAAAATATAAAAATCCAACAAACGGAGGAATATTGGGTTGGGAAAGAATTATCTGCTACCAGTTACTAGATAGAAAAATATGCAGATAATAAACTTGAAAGGAAAGATTATCCACTACCATACAAGTGATAGCTTAATTCTAAAGTAATAAATCAAATAAGAGGATAAATATTACCTACTACCACCAAAGTGGCGTTTAAACCAAGGTAATAAACTCGAAAGGAAGGATTACCCACTACCATACAAATGATAGCTTAATTCCAAAGTAATCAATCAAATAAGAAGAGAAATATTATCTACTACCACCAATGTGGTGTTTAAACCAAGTTAGTATACTCAAAGAGAAAGATTGCCTACTACCATACAAGTAATAGCTTAATTCCAAAGTAATTGAATCAACTAATAGGAGAAATATTACCTACTACCACCAAAGTGGCGTTTAAACCAAGGTAATAAACTCTAAAGGAAGGATTACCCACTACTATATAAATGATAACTTAATTCTAAAGTAATTGATCTAATAATAGAATAAATATTAACTACTACCACCAAAGTGGCATTTAAACCAAGGTAATAAACTCGCAAGGGGGACCAAAATTCAATCCAAGAACAAGTTGGAAAGAAATGGTCAAACAAGACTCATCCCAAGGAGGAAATATCTCAACTAATGAAAATTCCATCTAGATAATTTACTGGGAAGGAAGCTGAATAAAAAACCATCCACGAGAAATAAACTCAGTGGGGAGTTAGAAAGGATAAACACTTTTTGCTTAATGGTTGACACTCTAAACTTGAGAGAAAACAACACACGCTCTGTAAGGGGAAACAACACCAGAGAGCGGATAGATAATCAAAGAATGAAAACATGAAAACATATGATGTAATGTATAACGTGAATTCATGAATATGAATATGAATATGATGACAAAATAATCATAAAGATAATCAACAGGTGACAAAAAAACCATAACAACCGGATACTCGGCTAATCCCAAAGCGACATTGTTGGAAATTCTGTTGGAGATTCATCTGGAAGAATCTTGCAGAGGATAATCAAAATCCATCAAAGGAATAAATCCTACTACAAGGCTCAACTCAAACTAAGGAGATTATGCTGGGGATCCAACCCAAAAATCAGTCTTCAATAATCCACGAAAGGTGTAACGCCCCGATATATTCGTTTGATAATTTATTCGATTAATTGGAGAATTGTTGTGTGATTCATAAATTGTAAAGATTAATGGTGTGTTGTTGTGCCTTATTGATGGTTGTATATCCTTAGTGAAGGGTAATGGCATTGTGATGTAGGTCGATGTGTTGAGTAAAAAGAATGATATTATTTTAATTAATATAAGTTTAATAATTTATATTATATATTGAAATAATTTAATTATTGGAATATTAAGGGAAATGATAGGTTGGTAAATAGGTAAGGGGTTAATGAGGCCACAATGGGGATTCCATTATTAGGGATCCAAGGGTTATGTTGGGAATTGGAGAAAAGAGAAGGGAGTTCGTAAAAACTGTTTGTGGATTGAGAAGAGCTTAAATAGAAGAGAGGAAGAAGGAGCTAGGGCAAGAGTTAGAGGAAGAGAATTCCGGCAAGGGAGAAAAATCGTCCATCAAATCAAGGTAAGAGTGAGATTTCTTTCATCTCCTAAGGGTAAACTAATATCCGTATTGAGTAGAGAATCATTAGGTTGGAATCTATAGGGTTAAAGGAAATTTTGATGAAAACGTATGATGGAGTGATTAGGAATTGATGAATTGTTGTGTTTATTTGATTTGATGATTATATAGGATGAATGTATAGTATGTATGAACTTCTGTGATATTCTGAGGTTAATAAGGGTTTTGGAAGAGGAAAATTGTAGCGAGAGATAAACTAAAATTGTAGAGAATTTCTGTTGAATTTGCAGAGCACGCTCAGCGCGGTATAGCGCGCTTAGCGCGGTGTTGGGAAATTTAGCCTTTTCAAGGCAGTGACGAGCACACTTAGCATAGAAGGGTGACTGCTCAGCACGATATGGGACTGAAAAATACCTTTTTTTAATTATCGGAAAGTTCATGAAACCGTGTGTTTTACACTCTAATAGTATTGTTTTGATTTTTGACACTAAGAGCATGTATTGGTAGGTTACGTGCTTGTTTTGTAGTATGTTAGAGGTAACGATATAAAAACATGAGTTAACATGTATATATGTATGTTGATGTTGTTGCGTGTTGTTGTTGATGTTGTTGTATGAGGTTGTTGTTATTGTTGACATTGCATGTTGTCATTGATGGTACATGGCATGTGCATAGTTGTGGGATGGTGTACCAAGGTAGGGTAACAAAGTCCATCCGAATTCCCTAAGGGAATCATTATTGGTGCGGTCATGAAATAGGGACTGTACGTGACCATGAAATAGGGGTCGTGAGCGTGATCATGAAATAGGGGTCATTCTAGACCATGAAATAGGGGTCGAGAGTTCCGACGGGAACTGGATCATGAAACAGGGATCTTTAAATGGTACCACATGCATTGAGTCTGGTGGGGTCTCATTTGCATGAATTAGTTGATGGAATTTGTAACACGGTGGGAGAAATGACTTTTAGTTTTTTTGTCTCAAAATATGTTGCAGTAAGCTAGAGTCGCCACCGACTTTTATTTCATCCAATTAGGAAAGGCATAAAAGAATAGGAAAGACCTTTAAAAGAATTTTGATTTCGGGGGGTAAGTTATACAAAGGGAAGGTGTTAGCATCCTTTGTATCCATGGTTATCCATGGGCTCTTAAATGCTTAGCTCACTTTTTACTTGCTTTGTTTGAAAAATGTAGTGTGTGATTAAAATATTTTCGTAAAGATTTAACTTTGTAATGATTCTAGTATAAATGTATAGAAATTGTTTACTTGTTTGAAAGTATTTTGAAAAAGAGGGTGGGGTGTAAAAGTATTTGTTTTGAAAGTTGTGAGCAAGCGTTTAAGAGTTACTTACCCTAAGTTGTAAGGTATTTCTTGTCATTTTTGTTTCCTTAGGGATAGAACTATCCTTACTATTAGTTAGTAAGTAGTCTTATCCTTGGATTTGGAGGGACAAGCATAGGGTCATCGAATGGTCATAGAAGGCAACATGTAAGGATACCTTAACAATTCGAAGGGACTATCATCATTTTCGTAAGGACAAGATCATTTATTCGAAGGAAACTCGAAGGGTCATCGAGGGACTATGATCTTTTTCGTAGGGACAAGATCATTTATTCGAAGGCAACTCGAAGGATCATCGAGGGACTATGATCTTTTTCGTAGGCAACTATGATGATTTATTCGTAAGCATCTTTTGCTAAGATACCCCTACGTTTGAGGGACATGAGCATTATTCGTGAGGCAACAGGAGAGGTTACCCTAGAGGTGTGAATGTGCAAGTGTATTAGTTACAATTATTTTTATCTTGAGAGTTAGGTTATTCTAGCGTTTTGTTTGTTATCTTGCCATACAAACCTAATTACTAGCAATTATATATATATATATATATATATATATATATATATATATATATATATATATATATATATATACACACACACACACACACACACACACACACACACACAAATATAGGTGCGAGAAAATAAAGTGCGAAGAAATAAAAAACCTACGACTATTACATGGCCTTGGGATAGTTACATAATTGAAAATACGAGAAAGTAAATTACGACTATTACAAAAATATAACCGTGCGAACTATACATTTGTTCTAGAATTTAAATAAATAAAATATAGACAAAAGAAAAGCCTAAAAAATCTAAGTTAATGTTATTAGTATATTTTTTAGAAAAAAAGATGTGTTAAAATAAAATGATATTTATTTATAGGCCAATTAGAAAAGAAAAAAAACTGAATCTAATTAATTAAATAATTAAAAATTAAGTCTAAGGTATTAAATTAATGGATTAAAATCTAATACTATTTTCTTTTTGATTTTATGTAAATTAAAAGAATTAGAAAGAAGTTAATTAACACACAAAAAAAAAAGGTTAGAAAAGAGAAAACAAAAAAACAAAACGTAGAGGGTGGGTGTGACTATGATATTTTACGATCTGAATTGCATGTGATCATTATGATGATCCAAACCTATGGAAACACATCTCAGAAACATATTAGTGGCATTAGTATGACTTAAAACAAAACTAAAATTATAATAAGAATATTGTAAAAAATTATGAAACTGATGATAGGTACATGTATGTTTGGGCACATTTGATCATCAAAATTACCTTGAAAAGAGGTTGAAAAAGAAAAGAAAAGAAAAGAAAAAGAACGTGGAGTTAGAAATTGTGGAAATTTGTGGTGTGAGAGATGAGGCTCTTATGTGTAAAACAACATGTATTTATAGATTTAGAAAATCAGGTTAAAAAACTTATTAGAAAAAAAATCAGTCTTAATTCCTATTGATAAGAAAATATTTGAACAAAATCAAATAATATCTGATTTTTACTTGATCACCAAGTAGACCAGTTAGAAATTAAGTATGACACAAAAATGACATAAACTGTCCAATAGAAAACGAGTATACAAGAAAAGAAATGTTTTTGGTATCTATTATGATTTTTTTTTTAGATTTTTTTTTCATAAAATAATGATTTTAATGAAAAATCATATTTTTAAAAATGCATTAAATGCAAATACGAAAATTAAAAATTAAATAATAAAAAAAGCTATTTTTGTGATTTTTTTCCATAAAATAATGATTTTAATAAAAAAATCATATTTTTTAAAATGCATTAAATGCAAATACGAAAATTAAAAATTAAATAACAAAAAAAATGCTATTTTTATCACTTATACCCATCTTTCTACCATTTGTGCTATTTTATTTATTCGAAATAAAAAGGCACCAGAAAGCATATGAAGTTGGTCAAAATTTGGGGTACGACAAGTGTGAGGAGACCTTTTGAATCAATTTGTCTCAAATATGTGAGGGCAAATTTTGGGGTACAACAGCTGCCCTGTTCAATCTTCTTAGACCTGAGGAGTTAGATTGGTATGTGTGCCAATCGTGATCTGAAGGTGGGAGAGGATTGAACATATAAGTGCCCAGAAATTTGCACTCACGAGTGCACAAAGTGAATCGTTGGTTGACTGCATTGCTTGAATGGGCTTAAAGATGCCTTTCAGAGTAATTGGAGATTGGCTTATAGATGCCATCCAAATTATCTGTTGATATGAGTATCAGAATGTGTCTATGTTTAACTATATCTGAATGTTGTTCATGAATGAATATCAGAACTAAATCTTTGTCTTGATCGTCTCTGAACAGTCTTTGGAAAATATCCTGAACTAAGTATCAGAACTAGATCTTTGTCTTGATCGTCTCTGAACTGTCTCTGAAAAATATCATGAACTAAGTATCAGAACTAGATCTTTGTCTTGATCGTCTCTGAACTGTCTCTGGAAAATATCCTGAATTAAGTATCAGAACTAGATCTTTATCTTAATCGTTTCTGAACTGTCTCTGGAAAATATCCTGAACAAAGTATCAGAACTAGATCTTTATCTTGATTGTTTCTAAACTGTCTATGGAAAATATCCTGAACTAAGTATCAGAACTAGATCTTTGTCTTGATCGTCTCTGAACTGTCTCTGGAAAATATCCTGAACTAAGTATCATAACTAGATCTTTGTCTTGATCATTTCTGAACTGTCTCTGGAAAATATTCTACACTAAGTATCAGAACTAGATCTTTGTCTTGATCGTTTCTGAATTGTCTCTGGAAAATATCCTGAACTAAGTATCAGAACTAGATCTTTATCTTGATCGTCTCTGAACCGTCTCTGGAAAATATCCTGAACTAAGTATTAGAACTAGATCTTTGTCTTGATCGTTTCTGAACTATCTCTGGAAAATATCCTGAACTAAGTATCAGAACTAGATCTTTTTCTTGATTGAGTGTTAGAATTAAATCGTTGTCTCCATTATCTCTGCACCGTATCTAGGATATGACAATGTTTATCTGACCGCGAACTATCCTAAAAATGCAAAGTTAATTTAATGCGAGGTCATTGATGTATGTAATGCATTGCATGACGTTCTTAATATAAATGAGAATGTTACATGTGTTTTGTATGCGTATGCTATGATATGTTGTAGATGATATATGGAAAAATTATGTAGTTGAAGCACATTAGTAACTTCATGTAACAACTGCAAGCTGGGGAAAATAGATCCCTGTTCATTGCTGGGGATGAAGATATTACTTCAAATCTCAGTCAAGGAGAGTCGATCATTTGTCATACTTTTTATCGAAGAATTAAGTTCCTAAATACCATGAATGAGGATAAAAGAGATGGACATTCCTCTGATGTACTATCTAACCAGATGTCAACCCTTTTGGGGATAACAGGCTTATGTTGGAGAAGAGAATCTTGACAGGGCTTTGTAGTGTTGGAAATACAATCTCTGTTGGGAAATGTGATGATAGGAATGTATTTTCATACTGCGGTGGATCGTGTATGCCCCGGGTAATGGTTCAGGAGCTTGCAACTGAATTTGATATGATTAGATTTGAAAAGAGAGTGTTTCCCCTAGCTGAGGATGATTTGTCCCAGAATGGAAGTATTTGAAAGGAGCTGCCTCAAGAGAAATAAATGAGATGCCCTATAATAATATGCCCCTAGCATCGTGAACTTGGTAATGTTGCTTCTGGAAATTCAGATAAGGAGACCCGCCCCTAGCTATTAAGCATCGTTGAATCTTGACCTAAATGCCCCAGATGAATTGGACAATAACACGACATGCCCCCTTGATTGGAAGATAGTGACCGTGCCCCTTGTATACATTGGCTTTGATCCAACTGAGTCAGGCCCAGGAAGCAACTTTGTCTGTCAGGAGGACTTTGGTTTATTAAATGTTCATCATGTAAGCTTCTCTGCTATCAAACACTTAGTTATATGCAAACAATGATATTCAAAATGCAACGCTTATGTCTGTCTTGAAGTTTTGAAAAAGAATTATTTTAGCAAATAAATGTTTGTAAAAACTGTGATATTAACTCAAGATTTATAATAAGCCCTAAAGGAATTAGGATACCTTTTTGTAGCAGTACGCTTTTGAACTAACCATGCTTCAACTAGGAATTTTAAAGGTTTATAACGTGGCCTGGTTCACGGTTTAAGAAACAAAGGTTAAAGGCTCAAATTTTATTTGTACCCAACTTATCCTTCATGATGTTCTTCAGCCCTATGTTCAGTTAACTTATGCATTGAGGCTCCAAAAGAGTTTGAAATTGTAACACTAACAAAAGTTTATTTGAAAAGCCAACCATCTTTTTTTTGTTGAGGATTTGTAGTGACCTCTTTTTCTCTTGACTTTGTTATCCTTTCCTTTTGATTGAACTGTTTGTTTCAAGATTACAGTCAGTGGGATGTCTCAATTTTTACTAAGTCTCCTTAATAGGTTTTGACTTAGTGAGCTTTTCTTTTGCTAGATATCGACTGTCGGACTTAGTGATTACATGGAACCATCATTAGTTGTGTACAAAAAGGACAACTAGAATAATTGAGTTAACCTAGGAACTACCCTTCCCCAGGTTATGATTAAGGGTTTTAATTTGCGTGAGAATGAAAAATCCTACTCCATAGGCTCAAAAGGGTTGACTAAGGATTAACTTCCATATATCTCCACTATTTAGGAATCAAAACAATGCATGTACATCGTTAGCATAGTCTGTTCAAAAGCATACTATATGAAATTATGGTATCGTCTTCGTCATCCTCCCTTCAAAGGCTTACTGCTTTAACAAGAGTTAAATATCATAAAAGAGATGTAAGAAGCATATTTTAAATATAGTGAAATGAATGGATTAATTCAAAACAAACATATGCAATGCATTAACGTGAAAACAAAAGTTTAACATAATAGTAAGTGTTTAAGCAAACAAAAGAAATTATAAATGAAAATTTAAATGTTCTCAGCCCCCTCCTCTAAACTTGTCACTCCGGATGTCTGGAAGCTTTGATGTTTGATGGACGATAGAAGAACTCAATCTGGTCTTCTGGCGTAACCTCGAGGACTCCTTCATTAACCAGGTCTTGAATATTATACTTTAATGCCCAAGAATTATTAGTATCATGTCCAGGACAATTGGAGTGATATACACACCTTTCATTAGGATCATTGCAAGGAGATGAAGTAATGGGTCTCTGAGGAGGTTCCCTTAATGCAACCAGATTCATCTCTAACAAGCATTGCAAAATTTGCGACATAGGCGTGTGGATTTTGGTAAACTGTCTTTTACGTTCCTTGTGTTGAGGAAGATAAACCGTATAAGACTTTCTTCCTTTAATTGAAAGACTATCAGTAGTAGCCTATCTCTTTCCTTTTCTTATCCTCATCTTCCTTTCAACCAAGTCAGCTTGTTTTATCGAAGGTTGAATGATGATTAGATTCCCAACTCCGTTGTATTGAAGTTTATTGACGAAGACTCTCAGCTCTTCTTGCCCCTGGGCTAAGTTTTGGATAAGAGCCACCTGACCATTCATCTGGATTCTCATCTCTGCCATCTCGGCTTGCAGTTGTTCCAACTGATCATCCTTGTTGTCTTCACGATTCTTCTTTTTCATATCCTTAGTGAGGAGGTATTTCAACTCTTCTTGCCCCTTGGACAAATTCAGAATCACTTATTGAAATTGAGCATTATGGGTTTGGATATCTTTCCCAGTCCGCTCGAGATCCATCTCAACTGAAATAAACAGTGAGAAGATAAGAAACCTGTTACGGAAACCTGTTATGCAATGGTATAGCATGTAAATGCATATACAATGAAGGAACTTGTGGGATTTAAATTTATTATAGAAAAACAGAAACAAAGCTTTTATTAGTAAGTTCAAAATATAACTGCCATTGGGCTTACAATGAAGGAACAACAAGAAAGAAGCTACAAAGAAAATAAAAACATCGGAGACTTAAGACTCAAGTCTCCCATGGACGTTTCTTCATATGTATTGAGGTTCTGCTCTTCGTGAAGTTGCCTTGTCAGCTCCAACATTTTCTCCTTGCTAGCATAGAACTGAGCCTCAAAGGTATCCCTTTCCTCCTTCAGTTGGATCCTAGATTTCTGTAGCTCTTCTAGTTCATTAGGCATGTCTGGATGAAGAATGGTATAAGGAACATCTCCTTTAACAATAGGCTCAACGATCATCGGTAGAACAACAGGATATGGAATCATAAGAGTTTGAGCACGAGACCACACCATCTGAGGTAAGGCTCCATAGGGATGAAGTATTTTGGTTCCAGAGTGTTGCTATTAATCTTATTCACCATGCCCCAAGCATGTATAAACCTTTGACGGTAACCTTGAGGATCATTTTCATAATCGAACATAATACCTTGAATAATCATATCATGAGGACCGTCACTCCGAGCATAACCAAATTGGCGTAGTGCTAAAGAAGGATTATAAGTGATGCCTCCCCTTATGCCAAGTAGTGGAACATTAGGGAACTCCTAACAGTGGTCAATGATAGTGATGTTTTACATGGATCAGGAACACCAATGGATATTTGAATGAGAGAGTGACATTATCCTTCTAGACCATCTCAAACCTTGTTCATTCTTCATCACAGATCGAGAAAGGTGTGAAATAAACCACCTTGATAATAGAGGTATGCAACACATTAGAGTCCCTCGCGCCCCCGTAGTACGAGTGTGAAGAGAGTGCAAAATATCTCCAAGCAAAGTAGGCACAGGATTATGAGTCAGAAATATCTTGATTGCGTGCACATCTATGAATTGGTCCGAATTAGGGAACAACACCAAACCATAGATCAATAGGCCCAAGATCTCCTCAAAAGCGTAGTAACTTATAACATTTAGAAATAACTGAGATTTCTCTATCAAGACTTTAGCAAGAAGACCTTTAACTCCACTTCTTGTCTCACATACAATATCTGACTTCTTCAGATGTAAAGCTGCTGCAATAACTTCAGGTTTAGGCTCATTCTCTAGACCTGTGAAAGGTTTTTGATCAAGAATAGGTACACCAAGTAGTTTAGAAAATTCTTCCATTGTGGGCACCAACTGATAATCAGGAAATGTGAAACAGTTATGTTTTGGGTGAAAGAACTGGAACAAAACACTCATTATGTCTTCATTAAACCATGAGGTAACCAAACCAAGTAGAAAGTTGTAACACCCCAAAATTTGATCACTCTTTTTTGCTCATCATTTGCATATCATATATCACATCATGTCATACTTATATCCCATCATATGGCATAGAAAAATGAAGCATAAGAATCCATGACCAAGCATATGGCATATGATCAGTTATCTAGCGGATTTGATTTTTCAAGGACAAAATAAGCCAGGTGGTTTTGCAAGAAGCTCACAACATATTCTCACAATTTTACAAGCTCAAAGGAGTGAGAATCAAGATCAACTCAAAATGGATGACACATAAGCATTCTTGGGGTTTCCCACCTAAAGGAGGGAAGATTCAAAATTTTGCATGCGTTAACCGGTTAACGCTATAGGTTAACTGATTAACGGTTACGAATTTTGAATTTCTACAGCAAGGAAGGCATGCATGTTTTTGGCTTCAATTTCAATTTTCAGATTTTAATTCACTCCAATTATTTGAATATTGTGGGGGGAGGATCTAGAATGCTTACCAAGCCTAATTCCAAAGCTAACTCCTAATCAACTTTCTAAGCTCACTCCAAACCACATTTTTGGGCCCCAAACCTAAATTTTATATATCCCATTTCCCTCCAAACCAACACGCACACACACACACACACTCTCATAATTCACAATTTTCATTTCTAAATTTTCAGAACTCTCTCACATTTCTCTCATTCCTCTTCAAACCTTCATCACTTAAAGTTCCTTTTCTTTGAAGATCATCAAATTTTGCATTGGAATTTGTTAATCTTGGAACTAGACCTTCATTCCTTGCTTCTATACATCCTTTTTATGGTTTTGCTACTGGTTCAGATCTGAATTGTTGCTTGGAAGTGCTTTTGGATTAAGATTTTGCATCAAGTTCATCTACTTGCATTTATTTTGCATTGTGTGTGAAGAAGAGCATCGAATCTTGGGAATTCTCAACTAGATTCATCATTTTCAGCTTGAACAATACTCACCAAAGCAAATCTCAGCTTTGTAGTTTGGTTAATTTCAGATCTACCTCTTTTTTTTAGCTTATTTGCATGTTCATGATGTAGATCCATAATGTGCTTGTGTTGTTTGGTTGATTTGTGAATTAATCTATGTGATGATGTTTATGAATCTATTTGTGTTGATTAATACTCAATTTGGTGTTATTTTCATGCACGATTGATTAGTGAATTGTTGGAAGATTATTGAAATAAGCTGGTTTTGGAAACTGACTATTCTGCAGGGATTTACTGTTGTTCGCACAGTGTTACCGGTTAACACTACAAGTTAATCGGTTAACACTACAGGTTAACCGGTTAACGCACTATTTTGCTGACTTTTTGTTGCAGGTTAAGGTTCGTTAACCGGTTAACCCTTGGGGTTAACCGGTTAACACTGAAGTAGAATGGAATTTTTGAGCTGTTGTGGGTTTATTTGCTTGCCATATCTTCACTATTCATCATGGATTAGTATGTTACCATTTTATATGTTTGTTTAGAGTGATTTGCATGCTGATTGATGTATGTTTGTGCTTCCTTGACACGTGAGTTTGTATGTTTCCAATAGGGGGCATATTTGGTGATTTTGTTTGCTTGAAGCTTTGAGTATGTTGATTATGTGATTTTGTTGACATAATAATACTTGGTCAATTTGCTGGATTTTTATAATTGGAGTATGTTTCTAACCATGTAGGTGCAATGGTAAGTGAAGTGTGGTTGTTTTCCACATTTCAAATCCTTTCCTCTTCTCTTTTAATGCTTTCCTATTTGTCTTTGATATGTTCTTTAGGCCATCACTTCACTTCTTTTCTTCCCCTTTTGAGTTCAACTTAACTTCTTCAAAAGAATTAAGTTGATTCTCATTTTCCTTTCTCCTTTCTTTTTCTTTTCTTCTTCTTTAGGATAGGCTTCAAGCCTCACTAACCTAGGACAAACCCTTTGCATGATAACTTCTAGGATGGTTAGATTCCCTTAGTTGTTTACCTTTTGCTCCTCTGGTTCTCTTTTCTTCTCATCTTCATACAAAAAAAAACACTTAATAAAGGTTGAAATAGTCCTTGATGCATAGCCTTATTCCATGGGGCATTGGTATTCATTCCATCTTGGAATAGTACACTTGTCTAGCATGATGTACAAGTCTAATCATGGGACTACTTCACAAAGAAAATCTTAAAATATATTGCTTCATAAAAAACCCCAAAAACATCTAATAAGTTTAACAAGTTAGTGAGCTCAGGCCCTAACCCTTGGAAACAAGTCTTGGATAAATTCTCCTTACTTGGTGTGCTTGTTCTATTATTCCATCTTGGAATGTAGTAACAAGTACACATTCCATGGAAACAGACTTGAATTCACTTCGTTGAGCCACACCAATAAAAAACTCCTAAAAAACACTGGATAAAGAATAAACGTCTCTCCTTCGGGATTTCTCTTCTCATCACCTTCACTCTCATTGTAAGAACTTGCTCATACTTGTCACTTTGCAAAACGATAACACACTCGTGCCAGACGAGCATGTAACACCTGAGCATTGACTTAAGCAGTTCAAGCTTTTAAAACACAAGCCATTTTCCTCCCTATTTAGGGGAACTACGACGACTCTGATCCTCATGTCCAGATGAGGTACGTAGGCAGCGGGGTAGGGCCCGTTCGAGCACTCTTTTATTTTACTTACATTTCCCCCTTTCTTTTCTTTTCTTATCCAGTTTCAGTCTTTCTTTTTGCAGCAACTTTCATTTCTTTACCCTTTGAAATAGTTTCTTTCCAAGCGTGGATCCCGTCGGGTACGGCGGACAATCTGGCGTGCTAATACCTTCCCAGGTCATAACCGACTCCCGAACCCAGTTCTTTGGTTTGCAGGATCTGTGTCCTTCCTTTTCTTTTCTTTGGTTTGTGCAACATTACCTTTCCCATTCCTTTGGGATAAAAATGCCTGGCTGGCGACTCTACCACTTTCGCGCCACTTTCACGTTTACACCAGGATGGAAATCCAGGGAGCGACAGTTGGCGATTCTGCTGGGGATCGAACCCAGAATCTCTGGTTTCCCTTGAGATTCTCTCCTAGCGCTTGTGTGTTTCTGTTTCACTAGGTGTTTGATTGCTTGTTGTTGCGTGTTTATTTTGCTGTTTTATTTACAGTTTTATTTATCGCTTTCAGTATTTATTTTCATGCATCATATATATATATATATTGGACTGTCTGGATGTGTTAGTTTTCTTTTGGTAGGTTGGGGATTGTTGCTGTGAGATGAGCCCGTAACCGGGGCTCGAGTGCACCTTAGGACTTAGTGTGGACAGTCACTTTGGCTTCATGACATCTTTCTATATTGGTAGTAGTGAGTTCCGCACCCAGACTTACGACCGTCTTGGAAATGTTTTGATGCAAGAATCTTTCTTGGATCATTACACGACCTCGATAGTTATGTGTATCTGGGGACCGATCATTGAGGACCTTTGTGGAAAAATCCCTCTCCAGTAGTGACAGTGGTAGACCATGTTTTGTGGCAAACCCATTCGCACCCGAGGGCCCACTGGGAACTCGCATAAGATGGCCTGGTTCTCTTGTAGGAACTCAGTCAAAGCATCTGGTCGTATGACGATAGTACTGTATCCTACGGGCTGAATGTACTGTTGTTTCCCGATTTCAACACTTGAAGCTGGGAACTTATAAGGGATGCTTATTTTTCCTGGACTCACGCTGAGACCTCCCTGAGTAATATATAATGCTTAACCGATTCCCTGATTTGGTCATGAGTCATCTCTCGGAAATGGTGGACGTATTATTGTTATTCGGCTTTGAGAGTCCGTGATGTTTGACCTGGAGCTCACCCGTGAGATGGGGAAGGGTTTACAGGTTTGCAGGAACCCCTTACTTCAACATACCCTTTGTCATCCGTGTGATCTTATGTTGTGGTCCGCTTATCATGGCTCTGAGGATTCTTGACTATCTGGTTACGTTTCTCTTATCTGAGGGTTGTTAGACAGAGAATAGTTTGAGGGTTTCTAATCACTTGGCTCTCAACATTATATCTGGACAGTTCTAGGTTGATCATGTGCATGCATTGCATCATACTTGCATTAACTGTTTGTGTTTTTATTTTCAGGTTGTCACTTGCGTATTGTACCCAGTTCCAGTAATTGTTTTTTATCCAGATGGCAGAAGATAAAGAAGCTCCCAGAAAAAGGAATGTCCATTATACTTTTCCACAACCAGAAACTGAGGGTATTCAGAAGCTGGCTGGCTTGATGAATGACAAAGTTTTAGATGATTTCAGAAGCAAGTTTGGGAAGATTTTAGGTTACATGAACAAGCCCACTGTTGATCAGAGAGATAGTCTTCATTCTTACTACAGTTCTACGATCCTCAGCTACGAATCTTTGTGTTCCCAGATTATATCTTAGCTCCTACCTTGGAAGAGATTTCTGACATCTTTAAGATTCCCGTCAAAGAGTGTATTCCTTTTTATGCATCAGAGAGAGTTACCCCATATGAAGACATAACAAGTGCCTGCCATTTGAGTATGCTTAGAGTCAAGATGATATTAGAGGCTAGCAGAGGTAAATGGTTTGCTTTGGATTTTCTTATCACAGAAGCTCATGTCTTTGATTTAGGAAACAAATGGGTAGAATTCAGTGCATTGTTGGCCCTGGTGGTGTATGTGATAAGTCTGTTCCCAAGAGACAAAGGTCTGATCAGCATGGAAGCCATCACTATCTTCATCAAAGGAAACCCGATGCCAACGTTGTTAGGAGATTTCTATTATGGTGTCCATTATAGAAATGAGAAGAGAAAAGGGTATGTGAATTGCTGTGCTCCTTTGTTTGCTGAGTGGTTTGCCAATAGGCTTCCAAAGTCAGGACCATTCAAATATCTTAAGCAGGAATGGAAGTGGGCTAGAAGATTGATAGGGCTAACTTCTGATGACATAGCTTGGGGATGCAACAGAGATCTAGTGGGAAAGGAGATCATTACCAGGTGTGGTGACTTCCCTAATGTACCTTTACTAGGAAGAAAAGGAGTGATAAGTTACAATCTAGTGTTGTCCAGAAAGTAGTTTGGCTACCCTCTGAAGAATCCTCCATCTAATGAAGAGTTAGCTGAGTCTTTGTATTTTCTAGCAGAAGGAAATGAACAGTTGGTTATTTAGGTATCCCAAGCTTGGGAAGTAAAGACGAGAGAAGGTAAGAACGAGTTTGGAAAGGTGGATCCGAAGACATACCCTCCTTTTGCTGCTTGGTTACAGGTTAGAGTAGACACCTTCCTTCTTCCATTTTCAGCAGAAGCTCCATTGTACCCAAAAGAAGTACCTGCTCAGGCCACTATTTCTGTTGAAAGTTAAAAGAAGCTGGAAGCATTGATACATGACTTAAAGGTTGAAAATTTGGAGATGACTGGTCTGTATCATCATGCATTCAGTTCTAAGGAAGAAGTAGAGGAGAAGCTGCAGAAGATGTAGATAGCTCAAGAAGTTAAAGAGAAGGAGTTCGTCGGGAGGGAATCTTATTTCCAAAGAAGAGGCCTGATGAACTCAAGGAGAAAAGCAGAGTATAAGAATATTAAGAAGACTCTCAGAGAAGCCAAACAATCCATTATCTGGTTGAAAGAGATGAGAGACAAAGACCAGAAGATGTATGAAGAAAAAGAGAAAGCCTACAAGTTGCAAATCCAAGACCAGAAAGAAGAGATGGAAAAAGTTCACTAAATCCGTCGGGAGAAGTCTCAACAACTGATGCAAAGTCAGCAAGCCTTAGAAGAAACACTCAAGGAGATTAAAGATCTCAAGCTGATGGCAGAAGTTAAGAAAGTCAGATCTGGGCTAGGATCTAGTGGGGAGGGATCAGAATCCTCTTGTAGTCTTGTTTTTTAGCTTTTGTGTATGGATTACCTACAGGCTTGTTGTAGGAATCTGTGTTTATTGCTTTCAGTTTTTCTTTTCTTTGTTTTGTAAGAATTGTAACCCTTCGGGGATGTTTTGTATGGCTTTTTCCTGGGGAGGCTATTCAGTTTATGCATCTTTGTTTGGTTTCTCATTTACTTTCCTGAATCACTGAAACTAGTCGTTCAAGGTCATCAGAATTTGAATACCTTGCAAAGAATCATGTGTTGGAAAATCAATCTCTAAAGGCCATCTGGGTTGTTTTATGTAAAATACCGGAATTGGGGCACCCAATGCCTAACCATGGAAACAAAAATAGTTTCATTGCATGCATATAACCTAGTTTTTGTTTTGCAGGTACAATTTCCAAGTTTCTAACATCTCTTCCTTCTCAGGCACTATTTCTACACGAAGAGTGCATAGGTATCCCACAGAAGAAAACAAGGTCAGAATCATGGATCAAATGCAAGCTGAGCTGATGGAGCTGCGTAATCGAATGGACCAGTTCATGACGTTAGTGACTGGCATAAACCAGAATCAGGAACGGTTGTGAGAGATGTTAGATGCTAATAATGGTACAGGAGCTCGTGGTAATAATAATGGTGATCCTCAATCGGAGGTGGTTGTCAATGCTGGAGGAGGTCCTTAATATCAGATGGATAATCAGGATGACCAGTTTACTATCTTGGAAGACATGGAAGGTCAGGGTGGGAAGGTCAATCGCCATTTTGAAGAAATGGCTGAGCAGATCCGTTCTATTCAATCCCTAAACTCTTTGGGGTTTGATATTACTGACTTAGGTCTGGTGCCCGGAGTTAGGATTCCTCATAAGTTCAAGGCTCACACTTTTGATAAGTACAATTGTACTTCGTGCCCAAACACTCATATTCAAGCCTTTGTCGGTAGAATCGCTTCTCACACCGACGATGAGAAGTTGTGGATGTATTACTTTCAAGATAGTCTCGCCGGGGTGTCCCAGGAGTGGTATATGAAGTTGAGTAGGGCTTCCATCAGAAACTGGAAGGAATTGGCTGAGGCTTTTGTTAAACACTATCAGTAAAACCTGGACATGGATCCCAATTGCACCCAGTTGCAAAACATGTCACAGAACTCGAAGGAAAGCTTCAAGGAGTATGCCCAGAGGTGGCGTCAATTGGCTGCAAGGGTGCAACCCCCTCCACTGGAGAATGAGATGGTTGATATGTTTATGGGCACCTTGCAGGGGGTATTCATTGATCGCTTGGCATCATGTTCAGCAACCAAGTTTACTGACCTTGTTATAGCCGGGGAAAGAGTTGAGAACTTGTTGAAGACAGGCAAGATTCAAGATATTGGTGATAGTAGTTTGTCTGGGGCAAGGAAGCCTTTTGCAGGTCCTCATAGGAGGAGGGATGGAGAAACCAATGCTGGTTTTGGTCAAGGAAGAGGTCGTGGGCGTAGAAATTCATATGGTTATGTGGCAGCTGTCACTATACCTTCAAACCCTGCTCCTCAACAGCAGCAGCAATGCAACAACCAACAAAGATCTTTCCAGCAACGCCAGCCTATGCATTCTGATTGTGTTATTGAGGCCATCCCAATGATGTACACAAGTTTGTTACAGAGATTGCTAGATTTGAATATGGTCCAGCTGAGAACTTTGGCCCCACTTGTGGGTAATCCTCCTCCTGGTTATGATGCTAATGCCAGGTGTGCTTTCCACTCTGGTGCTCCCGGGTATTCTACCGAGCAGTGTAGGGCGTTGCAGATGAAGGTACAAGACTTGATCGATTCAAAGGAAATCAATTTCTCACCACCACCGAATGTCACCAATAATCCTATACCTAATCATGGTGGGGATATGGTTAATGCTATTGAGAGCGGTGAACAGTTGAACTTAGTTTCAGATGTTGAGGAGGTGCAGACTTCCCTCCTAGTTGTAAAGGAAAGGTTATTGAAAGGACACGTATTTCCCGGTTGCGGATCTGATTGTGAAGAGTGTGTATTTTTTCGAAATGGTTGCGACAAGTTGAAAGCTGGACTTTAGGGTTTGATGGATGAGGGTTCACTGCAGTTCGATAGAGTGAACAACCAAAGTGACTACGTATCCACTGTGACAATATATTTTACTCCTTTTGATATTCCGGTGCCTCCCCATACGGAACTTGTCACCATATATGTGCCACAAGACGTAAGCCCTATCACCATTACAAACCCTAGGCCTGTACCATACAATGATGATAAATCTGTTCCCTGGCATTACAACTCTGATGTTTATGTGCGAGGACAAAAGGTGGAAGATAAACTAGTGACGATCAACCCTGATGTTGTGAATGTTAGAGGTTTGGGTGGTTTTACTCGTAGGGGACGTTTATTTGCTCCACAAACTCTCAGAACAAATACTGAAGCCGAAGAAGCTGCCAAAGCCAAGGGTAAGCAAGTAGCCACTGAAGAAGTTGTGACTCCGGCCACTGAGAAGAGTGTGTTTGAGAAGGAAGTGGAAGAGTTCATGAAAATTATAAAGAAAAGTGATTATAAAGTGGTGGAGCAACTGAATCAGACACCATCCAAGATTTCTATCCTATCATTGTTGATGTGTTGAAAGGCACATAAAGAGGCTCTTCTGAAGGTATTGTAGTTGGCTTACGTACCTCAAGAGATCACTGTCAATCAGCTGGAGTCAGTGGTGGCCAATGTAAATGCTAGTCACAGGCTGAGGTTTACATATAGAGATCTTACGCCCGAGGGGAGAAACCCTAATAAGGCTTTGCATATCACTATGGAATGCAAAGGTGCTGTGTTGTCCCATGTCTTGGTGGATATGGGCTCCTCTTTGAACATGCTCCCAAAGAAAGCTCTAATGAAGTTGGATGTAGAAGGTATAATTCTCAGGCCAAGTGATTTAGTTGTGAGGGCCTTTGACGGTTCCAAGAGATCAGTTTTCGGAGAAGTGGAGCTTCCGGTGAAAATAGGGTCACAAGTGTTCAAAAGTACTTTTTATGTCATGGACATTCAACCAGCATACAGTTGTTTGTTGGGTTGTCCTTGGATTCATTCTGCAGGCGTTGTGACGTCTACTCTGCACAAAAAATTAAAAATGTTGTGGATGGTCAAGTGGTCACCGTATGCGGGGAGGATGACATTTTTGCTAGCTACTTGTCCACGTTAAAATATGTTGATATGGATGGTGAGATTCACGAAATGTTATGCCAGGCCTTCGAAGCTGTGAATGTCAGTACAGTCGCTCCTAATTCCACAATCAAGAGCAATGAGAGGGTGTGGACTTCCATATCTTCTTACAAGCAGGCTAAAGAGGTAGTGCAGTCAGAACAGGCCCAGGGCTGGGGAAAACTGTTGGAGGTTGAGAAGAAAGATGACAAATTTGGCATTGGCTATCAACCGGGGAAAGCTGGGTGGTCTTAAGGTAGCCAAACAAGAGCTTCACCAGTGCTGGAATGATTGATCCAAACTAGGTGTGTGCTATGGATGAAGATGTCGACAGTGATTATGATCTGGACAACTGGGTGCGCCCATGTGTTCTCGGGGAAGAGCTTCAGAACTGGTTTGTAGAGGATTTCATCCAAGTTACTTGTCAGCCAGAGTAATTTTTCTTGTTTTCCCATTTATCACGTGCATGCTAAGTCCTACATTATGCCCAAGGTGTATGGATCCATTGTAGGGCCACCTTGCATCTTATGCGATTATTTTTATCATGAATAAAGGAAATATTTCATTTAAATTGTGTTCCCTGTCTTCCTTTTCAAATTTTTCACAAAAAACAATAAAAATGGAAATGTTTTTTCTTCTATTTTTGTTTTCATAAAAGCAGATTCTGAAATGAGCACATCACTTGTGAAAAATCAATCATTCGGATTTCTTTGATAACTCTCCCTCTATAACCGAGTATAATTTCGATAATCCGATCTACCAAGCTGATGAAGGGGTTAAGGAGACTGTGAACTCCCGGAAGAATTGTCCAAGTTATTGAGACAGGAGGAAAGAGTGATTCAGCCTCACCAAGAAGAGATCGAGATCATCAACATCGGAATAGAAGACACAAAGAAGTAAATAAAGATTAGGGCCAGTCTGCAGGCCGGAGTAAAAGAAGGGTTAATTGACATGCTTCGAGAATATATGGATATCTTTGCTTGGTCATATCAAGATATGTCAGGTCTGAATACTGATATTATTATGCATAAGCTACCACTGAGGGAAGACTGCCCTCTTGTTAAGCAAAAGCTTAGAAGAACTTGTCCTGACATGGCATTGAAGATTAAAGAAGAGGTTCAGAAACAGTGGGACGCCAGTTTCCTTGCCGTAACTAGTTACCCACCATGGGTAGCTAACATTGTGCCAGTACCGAAGAAGGACAACAAGGTCCGGATGTGCGTTGATTACCGAGATTTGAATAGAGCGAGCCCAAAAGATGATTTCCCATTACCTCATATTGTTGTACTGGTTGATAATACGACTCAATTCTCGGTATTCTCCTTCATGGATGGCTTCTCCGGTTATAACCAGATCAAAATGGCACCAGAAGACATGGAGAAGACAACGTTCATTACCCCATGGGGTACGTTTTGCTACAAGGTCATGCCTTTTGGTTTGAAGAACGCTAGGGCATCCTATCAGCGGGCAATGGTGACTCTGTTTCATGATATGATCCACAAAGAGATTGAATGTTATGTGGACGACATGATCGCCAAATCCCGAGACGAAGAAGAGCATTTGGTTAACCTCAAGAAGCTCTTTGGATGACTGAGAAAGTATTGTTTGAGGTTAAATCCTAACAAGTGCACCTTTGGGGTGCATTCTGGAAAACTGATGGGTTTTGTAGCGGTAAAATCATGAGTGTAAGCTATTAGTTAACTTAACTCAAGGTAAACAGAGTCGCCACCGCGCTTTTATTTTATTCCAAAAGGAAAAGGGGAAAAGAGAGAATAAAACCTAATGAATCTAAAAGCAAGAAAGCTAAAGAAACACATCATAGAAACAGGTAAGGGGATAGGTTACACAATGGGAAGGTTTTACGCACCCAAAATGTTCGTGGTACTCCACGGGAGCCCTTTGAAAAATTTACCGCTTTTGGTTTGAAAATGGTTTGTAAAATGTGAGTGGAAGGATGAGAAAAGAATTATTTTTTAATATTTTTGTGTTTGAAGAGGTTTAACGCCTCATGCCTACGTACCCACAAAGTGCAATGCGAGATCAAAACCCCGTAGTTCGTGGTACAAAATATGAAAAGAAACAATGAATTGAAGTGATTTTAAAATGTAAAGATAAGTCGTCATTCTTTAGCGAATAATTCCGCTAGAAAGAATGAATCATATCTAAACATATGAAAAGAAAAGTGCACGAAGGCACAAAAAAAATTGAGTGAGTTTTGAATTTTTTAAAGTCTTTGAGAAGAAAATTTCGATATGCTTATATGGATTAACATTTATTAAGAAAATGGAATGAAAAGGTAAAATCGCTTGACCTAAGTCAAGGTTTGATTTATGAAAACGTTTGAAGTTTGAAAACAAAGAAGATTTTGAAAATAGGAAGAAGATTTGAAAATTTAAGAAGTGGGAGGAGATGAAGTGACTATCCTAAGAAAATAAAATAAAGAGATAAGGGAAGAAAGATCTAACCAAACTTGATGACATTCCAAATTATGAGCATAAGAGTTCCGTCCTTATAAGCTAACAAATGGCCAAATAAAGGCTAAATCCAACTTTTTGAAGATCAAGGCAAATGAGGTGTCCTAAGAATCTAAGTCCAAATCTCCACTCCAAATTCTAAGGATAGTAACCAAAAGTCCACAAATTAAAATCACAAGTTTTTTAGAGGTTTAATCCTTTATTAATGTTTTTATGTCCAAACGGACAAATAGAAAATCAATAAACAAATAATAAGAGCAAATAATAAACATGATATGGATGAGTAAAGCAAAATAGAATAAAGACAATAAAAATGCAAGAAATTAAATGTTAGTATAAAAATGCAAGAATCTAAAATATTATTAGTAGTAATAATATTCATATAATAATGGTATGGTGAACTTTAATCAACCACAACCAAAAAGGAAAGTAACCAAAATCGAAGGCAACCGGATCCGCTTAGCATCTTACACTATAGCGATTAATCAAGGCAAACCGAACCGAATTCAATGAAATTTGAAAGGCGATTGGGAGACCCAAAGCACCTACGCATCAAAAATTCACAAGTCTCGATTCTTGAAGCAACATGATTAACCACATTGGGATTGCGCGATCAACAAGAGATCCGGTCCACGAAAGTGTAAGTACCCAATTAGATTTTTATTCCGAAGTCGGGACACATTTAGGTCTATGTTAAGAAATCACCGAGTAATTTATGAAGTAATTACCCAACAAATGAGGCCGGCCACCACCAATTAAGGTGCATAATGTTAGTGCTAATGCATGCGAGATAAACGATATGTAAATCGTTATCCGAACGCGATACCACACAAAACTAAAGATGAATACCAAATTGAGTCGTACTTATGGTATTCTTCCATCCTTAAGTTCAATCACTCATCTTGGTCAAAGTACCTTAAATGAATTGAATAATCCACTTAAAGGTAGTTTTGAATTAATGAACATTAACTACTCTAATCTACACCCAAAGTCCATTGAAATTAAGGAGGAATTATTCCTAAAAATGCTTCCCAAGGTAAAAATAAAAGGGAGGAAGAAGAAGAAGAAAGAGGAACCAAAAAGGAGCTTGAAACAAGCCAAAAACACCATTCTGACTTGTGTTAACCGGTTAACCAATTGGTTAACCGGTTAACGCAAGTAGATTTTGGACAAATTGCGCTATTTTTAAACTGGTTAACCGATTAACCAAATGGTTAACCGGTTAACGTTGTACCAGATGATGAAAATGCATAAAATTCAGCATGATCCATTTTTGAAACCTTTTCTCAAACATTGGATGATCATGGTCTGAATTTGCACGAATTTTAAAACTAAAATACAGTGGAATCCCTGCAATCAAACAACAAATAAAGATCCGAAGGATCTAGAAACAAAAGCACCAAAGATCTACATCTTGAATGTTGATGGTGAATATGGGTTTATGGAGGAAGATGAATTACCAAAAGCTCTTCTTCAAATTGAATCAGCACAAGCTTAGATCTACTGAAATTGATGAGCAAAAGAATGAAAGGATGAAGGTCTAGCTCAAATTAATCAAGAATTCAATGTGAATTCTTGATAACTTCAAAAGAAAGAAAAATGAGCTTTGGAGAATTTGGTGTTGAGGGAGTATTTTGCAAGAGGTTTTGTGGCTATCAAAAGCTTGTGGAATGAATGAAATTGTGGTCCTATTTAAAGGCCTTAGGTATGGAAATTTGGTGGAATGGGGATTGCTTTGTGTCATACCCCAAATTTGTCCTACCTGCACCTTTTTATTTTACTGTTTCATCATTTTTCAGAAGTTCCAAAAAGTTCGTATCATTTTTTTGTGTGTCTGATATTCAAATTGTGCGAAAAGTATTGGTCTAATTGAGATTGTTGTGTCGAGTGTGTGCGTGCAATACTAAAAAAATCAGTGTGGTGTGTGGAGTTTGTCTATCCAATTTCATCTTTGTTTTTATAAGTCATTTTATCATAAAATTATATAAAATAAATTAATTAATCAAATCAATTTCTTTATTTCTCTTAGTTTCTTAATCCATGTTCCATTTCTAAACCATTTCTTTTAAATTCAATTATCCACCATTTATCCAATTCTTTTTTTTTTTTATAAAAAACATTAATTATTATTATTTTTACCCACTTTGTTCTTTCTATCTCATCCACCATTTTTATTTATTTATTTTATTTAAAAAAAACATAGTTCATTCATCATCAAAAAAAAACCATTTACCTATTTATATACAAAAATAAAAAAATTCATCCTTTTTTATAGTTATTATTATTATATTTTTTTTACTAGTATTTTTATTTATTTATATTATTAGATTTTTAGCTTTTTTATTATAATTTCTATTATTTAGTTTCTATTATGTTTATTTTGCTGTCACTAATACATACTAAAAAAAAACACTAAGATAAATTCACAAAAGAATTCACTTTTATCATTACATCTTAACCTTCAAATTATTCCCTCATTTTGCAGCATCTCACACAGTCCACCCATTTCATCCCACTAACCCGTACAAGTATTTCCACTACCAATATCAAAACAAATCTCCACTTTTTGTTAGGAAAAACGCACTACATGTGTACTATATGAAACAAATTTCACAAAGAGCATATTCTACAAAGTATATCTCACACAGTCTGTCAACAAATTTTCATCAATCTCCATCTACCCTCACTTCATTATATATAACAAGCATCATTCTTTTTCACAAAAACTGAAACCATCAATAAGCCTCTACTGTAAAAATCTGCAGAAAATCACACCACGAAACCACCTCTTCAACCTTTCCTCACCAAGAGCCACAGCCGCAAAAAACCTGTAAACTCCTCATCACCTCCATTAAAACCACCACAAAAAAAAAGAAAACAGAGATGAGATAAGAGGAACGAAACCAACAGCGTGAGCCTCAACCACTTCCACCAACCCGCAACCGAAACCCACCATTGAAACAACCGAAAACCAAATCACTCCGAAACCACCAAAAGGACCATTCCGTCAACAACACAAACCGGCAAACCATCACCACCGCGCCGGAAAACGCAAGCAACCGTATATTCCATCGAATCCGACCCAACCACCATTACCTTCACAAACAGAACCACTCACCACCACCGAATCGCAACGCCGCTACCACCAACACAAAACGCCGATCGGAACTTAAACCAGAGAAACTCAAACGTTTGAAAGCCGTTAAAACACAAACTCAGATCCGGAAAAATCTGAACGGAACCACCGCGAGATTCGTGAGACACCAACTCAGAGAACCGAGTCCGAAATCGCGAACGCAGATCGCAGACAGAGCGCATCACAAGTGAGAAGTTCGCTGCAACACAACAACCTCCGACGAAACCCCAATTCCACAAACCGCTCCGAAGCCGCCGACGCACACGAATCGCAAACCAGCCAGGGCCGCCGCGAAAGTGAACGGAGAGGAAGATGATCGAAACCAGGCCGCGGAGAGTTGTCTGAGGTTGGGTTTTCTTTCATTTGTTTTAGGTTGGGGAAAGGGTTCATTTACTTTTGTTTTCTTGTTGTGGATTTGGGAATATAACGTGCTTAGATTTTTTTTAGAATACTGATTGATTAAAGTTTTTATTTTATTATTATTTTTATCTTATACACTGATTGTTAAAGTTTTCATTTTTGTTATATACTGAGGATTTGGATTGAGTGGCCCATGTTTTTTTACTCTCTGCACGCCTAAATCCCAGCGCTGATCTTCCCCCTTTTTTCAGTTATTATTTTTTTTCATTTTATTATTTTAAGCCTTTTATGGTTTGTGTTTTTGTCCGGATTTAAGGGTCTGCATTGTTGTTCGCTAATTGCACATTATATCGCCCAGACACACTCTTTCCTTTTTTATCCAATAAGTCCTTTATTTTGAAAATTATCTAACTTGCATTTATTTATTTATTTTTTACTTGTTTTTTTATTGAATCTTTATGCCATTTGTATCTTGATTTTTTATTTTGGGGCCAATGACATAACAAAAGGCCGATGTTCGCCCGATTTCATTAAATCGGTGATACTCGGTCAATATGAGGCCCTCCTTGTAATTAGTTTTTTTTATTATTTTGGCAAATAAACATTTAAATTAATTTAATTTATTTATTATTCTTAATATTATTTGATTTATTTAATTATTTAATTCATTATTCTATCTTAATTTAATTCTCGCAAATCAATTTTATTTATTCATTATCGCATTTCAAAAATAATGTTTCGACTCCTCATAGAACGGTTTCTTTAAACCGGCTCTAAGGAAGTGAACGAAGTAAATTTCGACGCGTCCCAAAAGGTCCAACGCCTTCGAATAGTTGTTCCCGATTAAAAAGGTCGAACACCTTCGAACAGTTCAAAAACACTGCACACACGCTTTCTCTTGGGCGAATTACAACGAGACCCCTTTATTTCTCGCAATCCCCTGTATTTATTTTGTATCCCTCTCCCATTACTTTGTACGCACTTTATTTTCCGTATTTTATTTAATTCTGAATCCTTGGTCCAACGCCAAGCGATTGCACTTGCACACTCGCACTTTATTTTCCAGTTATCTTTATCGTTTATTAGGATCCACTCCACCTTCCGAGCCGAGCGCTTTGTGCCTCGCTAACAAACTACAAAATAAGCCTCCATTTGCATTCACCCTCTAAACCTCAAAAAAACCAAAATGTTTCGATTAGATCCAAACCCTTGATCCAACGTCAAGCGGTCTTAGGAAATAAAACACTTTAATAAATGCGAGAAGATTTGTACGCCACGAGCCTTAAGCGGTAGAAAGGAGGATAACGAGCTCTCGTTACTCGCTCCGATTATTTTGACGCAAGACGCTCGTCTTGTTGGACGAGATAAACTATCCATAGTCTTTAGTGCATTTCAACTCCTAAACACTTTCATCAAAGAAAGGTAATAAAATCAAACAACCATTACCCTTAGTAGGCCGAACTACGAGGCTCTGACTTTCCCATTGCACACGGGAGTACGTAGGCACGAGGATCTCAATCCTTGCCGAGCACCTAGGTTCAATCTAACTTATAATTCAACTCATTTCCCTCTAGCAAGCAATTCGTTTAAGCATAGACATCCTTTCGCGCGTGTTAACTTAGATGGTTCCCATCGAGTACGATGGATGTAGGGGGTGTTAATACCTTCCCCCTGCATAACCGACTCCCGAACCCAGGCAATGGTTCCGTTGACCTTTGTCCTCATCCTTCTCTTCCCGGGTTGTATCTATATCTTCCCTTTCCCTCTTCGAGAATAAATAGAATTAGGTGGCGACTCTTCAGTCTGTCCGGCGCGCGGCTCCCGTCTTTTCGGATCGCGTGAGGTCGTATTTTTCGGGGTACGACACTTTGGTAATTTGAATTTAGGTTTGATAATTGGAATTTTGGTGGGAAATGGAAAAGAGTGGTGATTAGTGAGGGTTTATGGTTGGAAATGATCAAAGTGATGTACAGAAATCAGAAACCAATGGATCTAGAATATTCCAATTAAATCAATGATTTAAGGGTGCTGAATTTGAAATAAAAAATTCAAATTTCGCATTGGTTAACCGGTTAACCATTTGGTTAACCGGTTAACCATTTGGTTAACCGGTTAACCAAGCTGAATTTTGAATTTTTGTTCAAAAATAGCTGCTTGGTTGTTTCGGCCCGATTCTTGAGTACGTCGAAGAAATAAATACGTGAACCTTGGAGATCCTTTGAATGAATCAATTAACTTGGGAAATCCTTGATCTGATAATTTTGAATTATTTGCGGATCGTCTTCGACTTTTGTGAAATTTACTCGAGCTGCAGGACTGCTATTTTTTGGCATTTTTATATGAACCCTCTTCCTGAAAAAAAAAAGGTTAGCAAAAGGAAAATATTTTTGGATTTTGATTAATGGTTAGTAAACACAATCAAATAAAACAATTAAAGACAACGGTGATCCCCTGCGAGGCATAATCCTAACCCGAGAAGAACCGTGCAACCAGTGCGATCTTGTTTGTATGCGAAATGCAAATGAGATGCAAAGAAAATCTTAGGGAAAAAATTAGGGTGTTACAGCTGCCCCTATTTAAGTTTCTTCAATCCGGAGATTTGATGATTGACATCTTTGTCTCTACAAGATGGGAGAGACTTAAATACAGAAAAACCTAATTTTTGTCCTAAGAGAACATGATATGATATGGATATGATATGCAAGCCCAAGATCTCTGTGGGGAAAATATGACCACCAGAGGAAAGCAAAAACTTGGGGACATAGAGGAAAATCCCGCTGGGGAAACAACAAACACCAAAAGAGTTACCAGGAAAATAAATAATTGGATAACCGATTCCACTTGGGAAAAGATATATGATATAATCAAGGTACAAGATTCAACAAGGGAAAGAATAAATACTCTACCAGGGAATATCAACCAAACAAAATATTCAAGTCCAAAAATGGAGGAGTACCAAGTTGGAAACGAATTATCAACTACCTGTTTACTGGGTAGGAATACAAAGGACTCGACTATCGATTTACTGGATAGGAGCAAAACAAAGAGGGATAACCTCCACTACCTTTTTACTGGGTAGAAACAATTCTCAAATACCTGATTTACTGGGCAGGAGCTTAAGCAAAGGGAACCGACTTCTATTACCTTTTTACTGGGTAAGAAGAAAGAACTCTCGACTACCGGATTTACTGGGTAGGAGTACAAGCAAAAGAGCTTGATCAATTTGGTAATATTACCCACTATCGATTAAATGATAGTTTAATTCCAAAGTAATATACTCAAGCTGGAGAAAATGTTGTCCACTATCAAACAATGATAGCTTAATTCCAAAGCAATATTACTCACAAAGAGGACCAAAATTCAATCCAAGGACAAATTGGAGAGAAACGGTCAAACAAGACTCATCCCGAGGAGGAAATATCTCAACTGGGGAAATTCCATCCAGATAATAAACTGGGGAGGAAACTGAATCAACATCATCCACGAGAAACAAACTCAGTGGGGAATTAGAAAAGATTCACACTCTCTGCTTAATGGTCGACACTCTAAACTTGAGAGGAAGACAACACACGCATTCTTTGGGGAAAATCCACACCAAAGAGCAGGGAAAAACGATGAACGCAAGAATGCAAGCAAATGATGCTATGCTTATGCGTATGAATATGCTGACAAAACAGACATAAAGCTAAGAAACGGGTGACATGAACATCACAACAACCAGATACTCGGCTAATCCCAAGGCAACAATGCAGGGAAACATGCTGGAGATTCAATTTGACATCCTGCGGGGGAATATCATAAACCATCAAAGGAATAAAATCCTACTACAAGGCTTAACTCATGATGAGAAAACATCTGCTAGGGATCCAATCCACAAAGCAATCTTCAAGAAACACTAACAAAATCTTCCATTCTTTGGGGAAAGAGGGAAATGTCCCTGCTAACACTGATGGGAACAAATATTCTCATGACTCCGTTTGAGAAAACAAAATAAAGATCTACCAGTGATATAACCTACCGAAGTATTAAACATCAATCATCAACTCTGCATAGGGATATCACCCTGCTGAGGAAAGGTAATAATCTGCTGAAGATTAGGGAAAACCTTCCACAATCCTTGCTAGGGACAGAAGAATTCTTGATAAAAATCAACTTTTGCGAGGAATAACTGTCATATCACTCCTGCTCCAATTGGGGATATAGTGCAAGACCTGCTGAAAATTACATAGGAACCTACTGGAAACCAACACACGCAGACCTACTGGTGATCCACATGGGGATATCAGAAGTTAACATCATAGCCAAAACACAGTTACGAGGGATTTTAAATCAATACCCACCATCAGGTAAAAGAAAACCTCTAAACTGACTACTATATCAATACTTCTATTCAAGGATGCAACCAACTCAAGTTGAGGAACAAGGACTCGGCTAAGGATTCCCAATTCTTCTCAAATTAGAGATAGCTTGCTAAGGAAGAGATCACAACTCAACTGGGGATTCCTAAGAACATCCCTTCCAACAATTCTTCTGGGTAAGACATTGGAACTCAAATTAAGAGCAATCATATAATTCCCGTTCATGCTTATTGTTGGGGATCAAAACATCATTAACATCAACCTGCCAAGACTATTCAGGAACTTCACATGGACACAACCGAATCAAACCCTGCTTTGGGAGAGACAAGTTACACATATCCAGACTTTACCATCCTTGGAATCACTATTGATATCCTTTCTTTGTTCACATATCAAAAGAAAAATGTTTTTATAATCTTCAAAGATTAAATTTATTAAATTTGGTTCAAAAAACATCATCAACAATAAATTGAAATTTTGTAAACAAAAACAAATATACAGAGTTGCAAACAATTGGATAAAAGCTCAAATTCATTGATAGAATGGTAGTCAGCAAATGGCATGACTCCATGGATCATTACAAGTTTGAAAAATGGTAAATACATGGAAAAAGGCTACATTGAAATACAATGATCATTATTCTCCCTATCAACTTTGAACTCCGTTGTGTCTGAAACTTCAGTCAAGGATGAGTGAAAAAGAATCTTTGATGGGAAATTCTTCTGAGGAATAGAATCTGAAATCCTCGGTTGTTACAAGTGATCTAGTCTGTCGATGCAGTTACTTGCCATGATCCCTAACTTTTGCCTAGATTGCCCTTTCGGGTTTTCAATCTACCGGGATAATTATTTCTGTTTATGTCTCTAATTTTTGCCTGGACCACCCTTTCGGGTTTTCAATCCACCGAGACGCTCATTTTTGCCTAAGCCGCCCTTTCGGGTTTTCAACTTAGCGAGCTGTTCTTTTATTTTTTTTTAGGCGAAGTATTTCTTGACTGCATCCGCATTCACAGGGTGAGTGATCTCCTCACCATCCATAGTTGCAAGAATTAATGAACTGCCAGAGAAGGCTTTCTTAACAACATATGGGCCATCATAGTTCGGAGTCCACTTGCCCCGAGAATCTTTAATGAAAGACTGAATCTTTTTGAGCACGAGGTCGCCTTCTCTGAATACACGAGGTTTGACCTTCTTGTCAAAAGCTTTCTTCATTCTTTGCTGGTACAACCTACCATGACACAAAGCTGTTATTCTCTTTTCATCAATCAAATTCAACTGATCAAATCTACTCTGACACCATTCAGCCTTAGTCAACTTGGCTTCCATCAGAACTCTCATTGATAGGATCTCAACCTCGACGGGGAGCACTGCTTCTGTACCATAAACAAGTGAGAAAGGGGTTGCCCCTGTTGAAGTGCGGACAGATGTACGATACCCATGCAAAGCAAAAGGGAGCATCTCATGCCAGTCCTTGTATGTCAGAACCATCTTCTGAATAATCTTCTTAATGTTCTTATTCGTAGCTTCAACAGCCCCATTCATCTTTGGTCTATAAGGAGAAGAATTATGGTGTTGAATCTTGAATTCTTCACAAAGTTCTTTCATCATCTTATTATTCAAGTTCGAACCATTATCAGTAATGATTCTATTCGGAACACCATATCTGCAGATAATGTTATTCTTGATAAACCGAACCACAACTTGCTTGGTCACATTAACATACGATGTCGCTTCCACCCACTTGGTGAAGTAGTCAATTGCCACAAGAATAAAACGATGTCCATTCGAAGCCTTGGGTTCAATCATACCAATCATATCAATTCCCCACATAGAGAAAGGCCATGGGGAAGAAATCACATTGAGATAAGCTGGTGGCACGTGAATCTTATCATCATACACTTGACACTTATGGCACTTTTTTACATACTTGCAACAATCAGATTCCATTGTCAGCCAAAAGTAACCTGCTCTCAACATCTTTTTAGCCATTGCATGCCCATTAGCATGAGTGCCAAAAGATCCTTCATGAATTTCTTTCATTAACATGTCTGCTTCATGTCTATCCACGCATTTGAGAAGACCATGTCAAAATTTCTCTTATAAAGCACATTTCCATTCAGGAAGAAATTTCCTGCCAATCTCCTTAAAGTCCTCTTATCTTTATCGGATGCCCCAAGTGGGTATTCCTGACTCTGGAGAAAACATTTAATATCATGATACCAAGGTTTGTCATCATGGACCTCTTCAATTGCTAACACATGAGCTGGTCTTTCAAACCGCATCACCCTGATCATGGGAACATCATTCCACTGGTGCACCTTTATCATAGAAGCTATAGTTGCTAAAGCATCTACCATCTGATTCTCATCACGAGGAACATAATGAAACTCAACTTTAGTGAAGAAAGTTGATATCTTCCTGGAATAATCTCTATAAGGGATCAAGTGGGGTTGATGAGTTACCCACGTGCCCTGGATCTGATTGATTACCAAGGCAGAATCTCCGTACACGTCAAGATGCTTAATCCTCAGATCAATAGCTTCCTCAAGACCCATAATACAGGCTTCATACTCAACTTCATTATTAGTACAAGGAAAAGTCAACCTCGCAGCAAAAGGAATATGTGAAGCATGGGGAGTAATGATCATTGCCCCAATTCCTCTTCCGCGTGCATTTACAGCACCATCAAAAACTAAACCCCATCGAGATCCAGGCTCCGGCCCTTCCTCAATCAAAGGTTCATCACAATCTTTCATTTTCATGTACATCACATCCTCATCTGGAAAATCAAACTTGATAGGCTGGTAATCATCAATCGGTTGATGTGCCAAATGGTCAGCCAAGATACTACCTTTTATAGCTTTCTGAGCTCGGTACTCGATATCATATTCTGATAACAACATTTGCCAACGAGTAATCCTCCCAGTCAAAGCAGGCTTTTCAAATATATACTTGATTGGATCCATTTTAGAGATCAACCAAGTTGTATGATTCAACATATACTGGCGAAGACGCTTTGCAGCCCAAGCTAAGGCACAACAAGTTTTTTCAAGCATGGAGTACCGAGACTCACAATTAGTGAATTTCTTACTCAAGTAACAAATTGCATATTCTTTTCTTCCAGATTCATCTTGCTGACCAAGAACACAACCCATGGAATCTTCCAACACAGTCAAGTACATGATCATCGGTCTACCTTCCACCGGAGGAGACAAGATAAGAGGTTCAAGTAGATATTCTTTGATACTTTCAAATGCCTTCTGACAATCATCTGTCCATACACAACCTTTGTCTTTCCGAAGCAACTTGAAGATCGGAGCGCATGTGGCAGTCATGTGGGAGATAAACCTCTTACTTGCTTTTCAGTTTTTGGAGTAGGCATTTCCTGAATAGCTTTCACTTTATCAGGATCAACTTCAATGCCTCTTTGGCTGACAATGAAACCTAACAACTTTCCAGAACATACACCAAAGGTGCACTTATTCGGATTCAAACGAAGCTTAAACTTCCTTAACCTCTGAAACAACTTCAGCAAATGTTCAACATGATCCTCTTCAGTTCTCGACTTAGCGATCATATCATCAACATATACCTCAATTTATTTGTGCATCATATCATGGAAAAGTGTGGTCATAGCTCTTTGGTATGTCGCACCAGCATTCTTCAACCCAAAGGGCATCACTCTGTAGCAGAATGTTCCCCATGGTGTAATAAATGTGGTCTTTTCCATGTCCTCGGGTGCCATCTTTATTTGATTATAACCGGAAAATCCGTCCATAAAAGAGAACACATCAAACTTAGCCGTATTATCTACCAACATATCAATGTGTGGCAATGGAAAATCATCTTTTGGACTGGCTTTGTTCAAATCTCTGTAATCAACGCACATTCGGACTTTTCCGTCTTTCTTTGGAACAGGAACAATATTGGCCACCCATTGAGGATAATTTGACGTCATAAGAAAACCTGCATCAATCTGCTTTTGAACCTCCTCTTTGATCTTTACTGCCATATAAGGATGAGTTCTTCTTAACTTTTACTTTACAGGTGGACAATCAGGCTTCAATGGCAATCTATGCTCCATAATATCAGTATCAAGACCTGGCATGTCTTGATAAGACCAAGCAAATACATCAACATACTCTCTGAGAAGCTCTACAATCCTCTTCTTAACATCAGGACCAAGCAATGCTCCAACTTTGACTTCTTTCTTATCATCTTCAGAACCCAAGTTGACCATCTCAATAGACTCTCCATGAGGCTGAATAACCTTCTCCTCGTGCTCAAGCAACCGAGAAATCTCATCAGGAATCTCTTCAACATCCTCTTCCTCAACTTCAAACATAGGGAATTCAAAGTTGGGAGAGGGCATATGATCATTGTTTTCAATGGGTTTATCAATCAATATGCACAATGATTTTATTTTTATTTTAGAGTATGAACAAAAAATGCAGACATTATGCAGATAAACAATTATTATTATTTTGGGTTTTTTATGTTACCATTTTTCAGAATAAAGCAAAAAGGAAAAACACATATGGAAATCAAAATAGCATTTTATTGATGATGATAAAATTTGAAACAAAGCCCGACAAACATCACTTTCACCTTGGGCAGAGTGAAAGGATCTTTTGAAAGAAAATAAAACAAATTACTTTGAAGCATGAACAATAAAAGGAACATCAACAGTAATCCAGTTCTGGCAAATCTTTCTGTGCGTAACAAAGTTAGGCATTTCTTCATCTTCATCATCTTCAATGATGGCAGCAACGAAATGATCATTGATAAACCCAACACTTCAAAAACCTTCTTGAATAGTCTTCGGGTCATTGAGAACCACGCCTGGTGCAAAGCCGATACCAAATCCTTCCTTGTTGTCGACAACATCAATAATTCACCCCTAACCATCAGATTGACCAGTTTCAAGCATACGCAGAGCATCCTTGAAAGAAGACATAGGCATAGCATTCTTCTTAGCAACATTATCCACAACAGAAAGAGCTTGAAATAAAGTTCCCACCTCTTCTTCAGCATCAATATAGGAGAAAGATGAAAAATTGCTTACGAGCATCACACTTTCACCACCAATGGTCACTAATTTCCCCTCTTTCACAAACTTCAGCTTCTGATGAAGAGTGGATGTCACAGCTCCTGCCTCATGAATCCAGGGTCTTCCGAGGAGACAACTGTAAGCGAGACGTATATCCATTACTTGGAAAGTAATTTGGAATATAAACGGTCCAATAAGAATAGGAAGATCCACTTCACCAATCACTGTCTTCTTCGATCCGTCGAAAGCTTTCACAATAATCCCACTATGCCTCATGGGAGCACCTTGGTACGCAAGCTTTGACAAAGTCGACTTCGGCATCACATTCAGAGAAGACCCAGTATCAACTAGCACCTTAGACATAGCATCTTCCTGACAGTTCACTGAAATATGCAAAGCCAAGTTATGATTCCTTCCTTCTTCAGGCAAATCATCATCATAGAAACTTAAATTGTTGCACGATATGATATTAGCCACAATACTATAAAATTGACCAACAGTCACATCATGGTCAACGTAAGCTTGATCAATAATCTTCTGCAAAGACTGCCTATGAGCCTCAGAGCACATCAAGAGTGATAAAACTGATATCTTCGACGGAGTATGCAACAACTGCTCAGTAACGTTGTACTCACTCTTCTTTATCAATTTCAACACCTCATCTTCACTATCACCAAACTGACCTGATCGGGCAACACCATCCATAACCTGTTTACTCGCACTTGTATCTTCAACTCTCTTCGGAGGATCTGAAGCATACACTCTACCACTTCGAGTAACCTTTGTCACATCAGAAATGCTAACCACAGACTTTGGAGAAGGAATAGGAACTTCCCTACCATTTTCTATCATCGTAGCACTATACCGGTACGGAACAGCTTTATCAGACTCATATGGCATTGGACCAGGCAAATTAATCACCAATGGAGTAACAACATATTTGCGGCTATCAAAAGAAATAACCACCTTCTCAGGAACAACCTTCTCAGGAATATTGAACTGAGGCATAATAACATTCACTTCATTTTCATACTCATCTCTTTTTGCTGTCACTTCAATCAACTTATCATCCATCATCTTTTGAATGTCTCTCTTAACAATCACGCAACCACGAGGGTTCACCGAGCAAATGCAACATCTAGCATAATCGTGATCAATATCGTGATATTCACTTAAGAAAGCATGCATCTCAACTAAAGACCTTCGAATATGGTGGACCTCATAAATCTTGAATAAACCAGGACAACCATCAACCATATTCACAGACGTATTACCATGCTTTGGCAGCGGATTTGTCTTTACATTTGGATTAACATCATTGAAAAACAGAACATTGTTCCTCATCAATTTCTGTACTTCAAACTTCAATGGATAACAATTCTCAACATCATGCCCCGGGGCACCCTGATGAAAAGCACAGCGAGCCTCTGGCTTATACAACCATGGGATAGTCTCTGGAACTCGAGGTGGAGAACGTGTTTGCACAAGATTCTTTGCAATCAAAGATGGAAGCAAGTCCGCATATAACATTGGAATGAAATCAAAACTCGGCTTAGCCCGAACCTGTTGATTACCACTCTGTTGCACAGAAGGTTGTTGATAACGAGACTGGTACTTTGGAACTATTGGCACGGTTGGAGCCACATTGATCATCGGAGTTACATGAAGCTACATGTTGCGGATGGTGATTCTCACGACCACGAAGCCTTCTATAACTTTCACGAGACACAACATTAGTCTCACCTTCTTTCTTCTTACCAAAATTGAACCTTCTAGAGCTTGAGCCATTACTATTCTCTTGACTTAACCGTCCTTCACGGACACCTTCTTCTAAACGCATCCCCATACTCACCATTTCAGTGAAATCAGAAGGAGCACTTGCTATCATCCTCTCATAATAGAAAGAACCTAAAGTCTTCAAAAAGATCTTCGTCATTTCTTTCTCTTCCAAGGGGGGGGGGACAATCTGAGCTGCTAACTCGCGCCATCTCTGCGCATACTCTTTGAAAGTCTCTTTGTCCTTTTGGGACATAGCACGAAGCTGATCTCTATTTGGTGCCATATCAACGTTATACTTGTATTGCCTCACAAAATCCTCTCCCAAATCATTGAAAGTCTTGATTTGGCTATTATCCAAACTCATATACCATCTCATGGCTGCACCGGTCAAACTATCCTGGAAATAGTGAATCAACAGCTTATCATTGTCTGTCTGAGCAGACATCTTTCTAGCATACATAGTCAAATGACTCAAAGGACAAGTGTTGCCTTTATACTTCTCGAACTCAGGCAACTTGAATTTGTACAGAACTCTAACATTAGGGACCAGACAAAGATCATAAGCATCTTTTCCGAACAAATCCTTATGCTTCAAGGCTCTCATCTCCTTCTGTATCTCAACAAAGCATCCTTGGAAATCATCAAGTCTTTCAATCACTCCAGCGCCTTCACTGGGCTCAGCATGGTAAATCATTTCATCATGGTGCGAAATAGTGTGCATCACAGGCGGTGCAGTAGTCATAACTGGAGGAAGAGTAGTCATCACCGGTGGGAGAGTATTAAATGCAGCAGCCTCAGGAGGAGGAGGATGATAACCAGCAGGAATGAAATCAACCGGCATGCCCCAAGGCATACGATAGCAAGGAGAGATGACAATTTCAACAGGAATTGATGCAGTAACAATCTCGGAGATGACTGTATTCTGAACAGGAGAATTAGGAGGAGGTGGCTGATTTTGAGCAGCCACCAAGCCTTCCATCATGGCAGAAACTCTTTCCAAGCTTTCCTTCAGATATGTAACCTCCTCGCGCAGCTCGCGATTCTCTTGTTGTAGGGTTTCCAACATCTTCCTCCGATTAGCTCGAGTATCAAATCGGTGAGTCAGCTTGACAAGAGAACTGAATGAAGACCAATAAACAACATAAGATCCCTGGAGAACACTCAAAAAACAAGACAAATGCGGGTATGATGCATGGTATGCATATGCAAATGCAAAGATTTCAAAGGACTATAAGATAACTTGCACTATTTATAAAAAATGCTTTTTGAAGTACTTAAAAAAAACTCATTCTCATTAGAATCAAAGTAAGTATTACAAGTGAAGTGCAAGCCTCAATAACCCTAATACATGAAAGAAAAAATAAACTAGACCTAGAGAATCATATCCAAAGAAGATCCGAATCCTGGCTGATATTTCATGCGAATCCTCTTAATCTCTTTCTTGTACCGATCTTCCATGTCTTCCTTATCCTTCACCAACTGATCAACAATGGCCTTCCAAGCACCGGATGTAGGAGGAATGGTAGATGGAGTACTAGAGGAAAATAAATCCTCTCTTGGCCTGTTCATAACACGCCGCTCAAGTAACTCAATGAGATCATCCTTCTCCTTCAGTTGCTCTTGCATCGTAGTCTTCTCAAGTAGCCATTCTTCTTTCTCTTTCTTCATCTTGTCCAACTCTTCTTGAAGAGCCACCTTCTCATCAACGGGAGGAAGAAAAATGGACAATGGTAATATAGGAAACAAAGGATCCTCAGGTGGATAAGGCATCTTGAGCTTGGAAGCCCTAGATTGAACCCACTGGATGTAACACTCGGAGGGAGCAAGGTGTTGTCTTCCCAATTGACCTTTCTCTTTCCGATGAACCGCATGCCAAGAATGAGCAATCCTTTTCTTCATTTCTACGTGATCTGCACCATTAAGAAAGAAGAAACGGGATAAGGAAAGATTGTTTGGTATGTCCTTCAAACAATATCCCAACTGTCGCCTAGCAAGAATAGGGTTGTAACTAATTCCCCCACGTGTACCAAGAAGAGGTACATTAGGAAATTCTCCACAACTATCAATAAGCACTCCAGTATCATAATGAGAACAATATCATGTCATATCCTTATGAGAAAGTGACATAATCCTTTGAGACCATCTTCGATTCTCTCTATTGTCTTTGAAGACATCGGACTTTGGTAGTTGCGAAATAAACCACCTGTAGAGAAGAAGCGCACAACACACAATCTCTCCATCACCTTTGGAGGTCCTATAATGAAAAGCACGATACATGTCTCCAAGCAAAGTAGGCACCAGATTCTTCTTCAAGAAAATCTGAATGGCATTCTCATCCATAATACCATCTAAGTTAGGAAACAAGACAATCCCATAAATGAGCAAAGCAAGAATAGCCTCAAATGTATCCTTATGACCCAAAGTACGTGAAGTAGAAGTTTTCCCCATCAAGAACTTAGCATTAATACCACGAACACTCCCCTTTGGAAGAAACTTCCCATTAAGATCAGACTCCTTAAGAAAAAGGGCTTTGGCGATGACTTTGATAGTAAGCTCCTTCTCTAAACCACTGAAAAGAAATTCCTTGTCCAAAATAGGTAGACCTATCCAATGAGAGTACTCCTCCAAGGTCGACACAAGCTGATAATCAGGAAAGGTGAAACAATGATGCCACGGATCATAGAACGGAGCTAAGGTAGGAAGAATCCCCTCTGGTACATCGGTATCCAAAATAAATAAGAGCTTCCCATAACATTTTCGGAACTCCTGGGTATTAACCACCAATGCTCCTAGCCTTCTCAACTCCACTATATAGGATTATTGAAGGTGTACTTCTTTGTGTTCCTCCTTTCAAAATTCATAACCATAGACATCTGAAATTTTGCAAAAGTTCCTTATGAGTCCCTTGAAATCTCAAAAACAATGCTCATGAATGCATGATGGCATGTATGCAACAACCACAAACAAGATCACACAAAGCACACGGGTTTAGGTTCTGAGTCACGAGCATGAAGTCAAGGTAATAGAACACCACCCCACACAGGTAAGTACTAAGGTTTTGTCTTCATTGTACCTGCAGAAAACCAAAAGGGTGCTAACAGAGGTGCTCGGAGTTAACAGCCATCTTTAGAATATCATCGGTACGTTGGATTACTCCCCAACCGATAACATTCTTAAAATAGACCTCGTCCGAGTGTAGTATCGCGTGACAACCACCTTAGGTTTACACCCAGACAGTTTCCGCACTACGTTCCTAAATTGGCTTGGATGGGTTAAGGGTTCTACGGTCCTCAGTATGATCAGCTCAAAGTCGGAAAATAATGCCACGTATGATTACTCATCATGACATTGATAGTCCAAGAGAGCCTAACCGAGTGGAGATTATCAAATTGATATAGCTTTGGACTACTCCATCGCTTATCGCTTCGAATATCGCCGTCCTATCATAATTTCAACTCAGATCCGGGTTAGAATCTATCTCACTCAGAGGATCACCAAAACCGAATCAGAACAAACAAATAACAAACAAATCAAACCAAGGCAGTAAATAAATCAAAGTAGGTCGAATCCACTTAGAGATTACTCCCCAGCAGAGTCGCCACTTTTCTGTAGCGGTAAAATCATGAGTGTAAGCTATTAGTTAACTTAACTCAAGGTAAACAGAGTCGCCACCGCGCTTTTATTTTATTCCAAAAGGAAAAGGGGAAAAGAGCGAATAAAACCTAATGAATCTAAAAGCAAGAAAGCTAAAGAAACACATCAGAGAAACAGGTAAGGGGATAGGTTACACAATGGGAAGGTTTTACGCACCCAAAATGTCTGTGGTACTCCACGGGAGCCCTTTGAAAAATTTACCGCTTTTGGTTTGAAAATGGTTTGTAAAATGTGAGTGGAGGGATGAGAAAAGAATTATTTTTTAATATTTTTGTGTTTGAAGAGGTTTAACGCCTCATGCCTACGTACCCACAAAGTGCAATGCGAGATCAAAACCCCGTAGTTCGTGGTACAAAATATGAAAAGAAACAATGAATTGAATTGATTTTAAAATGTAAAGATAAGTCGTCATTCTTTAGCGAATAATTCCGCTAGAAAGAATGAATCATATCTAAACATATGAAAAGAAAAGTGCACGAAGGCACAAAATCAATTGAGTGAGTTTTGAATTTTTTAAAGTCTTTGAGAAGACAATTTCGATATGCTTATATGGATTAACATTTATTAAGAAAATGGAATGAAAAGGTAAAATCGCTTGTGTTGCACCCCAAAATTTGCCCTCACAATACAAGACTTTGTGTACTAAGAAGGTTCACAAGGTTCACAAGATTCACAACACTTACAAGACCTTTCATGAGGTTCATGAAGTTTACAAGTCACTTTATGAGGTTCACAAGGTTCACAAGATTCACAACACTTACAAGACCTTTCATGAGGTTCATGAAGTTTACAAGTCACTTTATGATGTTCACAAGGTTCACAAGATTCACAATGCTTACAAAACCTTTCATGAGGTTCATGAAGTCTACAAGTCACTTTATGAGGTTCACAAGGTTCACAAGACCTCCCATGAGGTTCATAAGGTTCACAAGACATCTTATGATGGTTCACAAGGTTCACAAAGTCCACAAATAGTCAGAAGATTTGACAACTCCCTCAGACAATGCACCTCCTAAGCAGTGCATCCAAAACTAGGGTTTTGACTTTAATCAGGCTAAATGAACTTCCAAGACTTCAAGTGAGCTTCATAACATCTTATATGTGTGTAATAACCCCCATGACAAGTTTCAAGACTTTTCTCAAAAAGTTTGCTCAGTCAGATGATCAGGTAAGTCAAAATCAGTCAAAGCAGTTAAAAAGTCAAACTGAGGTCAACTGTGGTCAAACCAAAGTCAAACTTCATGATTTTTTGCCAACATAAATTATATGAAGTAAAATTCATCATATGATCAAGGTTTTATCATGATTCATCAAGGAGATTTCAGATCATTAAGAATCAGGAGTTTCTAAATTAGGGTTTCCTCAGTAAAAGTCAACTAAACTTTGACCAGCCATAACTTTCACATGCTTAATCACCAAGTCTCCATCCAAAGCTCATTTTGAAGGAAATTGAATTCTCTACAACTTTGTGTCTCACAAGCCAAGCCCAAAAATGCTTCATTTGGAAGGTATGAGCTAAGACATTATAGGTCCTTTTGAAAGTCAACAAAAAGTCAACAACTTCAAAAGGGCATAACTTGAGAATGGCAAATGATATGGACATGAAACCAGTGGGGTTGGTTAGAGGACTCTTCAAGCTTTCCAAAATGTCGAAGAACACCCTCATAGCATTAAAATTGAAGGATGTGTGCCCTTGCAAAGTTGGGAAACTTTTGGTTGGTTTATGAGGAAAATGGAGGTTTAAAACTAATTTTTTCTAAATGGGCTTGCCATATGATGACCCAATCCACACCAAGACATCTTGCACGAACTTAACTTAATATTTTCATTATTTTATTTATTTTATTTTTATTTATTATGATTTTTATATTAAAAATCATTTTAAATTCAAATAAAATAAGAAATAGTGAAGATTTAAAATTATCTTGCTTCTAGAATGTCATAAATGATATTTTGATCTAATTGATACAAGAGTTATGAAAATCATCCCAAAATAGCAAGGCAAGATCAAGATATTTCAAGTTTTAAAACCAAATATTTTTCAATCTTAAAAGGTCCAAATATCCACAAGTTTGTGAGAGCTCTTAACCTAATTTCATTCACTCCTATATATACAACATGAGGCAGTTTCAAATGGAGGATTTTTAGAGCCTCAAAAACTATCTTCAAACTTCACAAAATCACTTGAAAAACTCCAATCCGGTTTCCTACTTAGAAGCACTCTCAAAGCTTTTTAAAGGTTGCATTGGTTTCCTTGAGTATCACTGAACATAACCTGATCATTATCATTGTCCAAAACATGCCTAAATGCATAACCCGAAATCAATTTCCTCTTAAAATTTCAAATTTTCGATTTCATATGTTTATGTATTATAAATTGTTTTTGACCATTGATAATTGCTTGTGAAGGTATTTGGAACGTTTCTGTATGCTTGGATTGAATTTTTATTGCAGATTAAGGAATCCACCATGGCTAGGGTTTCGGCCTCTTGATTAGGGTTTCATGATAAACCAAATATAAATAGTTTCTAAGAACATAGGAAGATTGTAGGTGCTTTGAGGATCATGTTTCACTAATCAATTTGTAAAAAATTTATTGTTTTGTTGATATTTGAGATTCGTAGGTTCTGTACATGATAAAATTCGCAGGAAAATTCGTGGTAAAATTCGTAGCAAGATTCGCAGGTCCAGAGGTAGGAGACGAAGCTGTTTGGCGCGAAATTCATATTTGAAATGCTGACAGGGCTTAAAACAAATTGATGCTGTCTATATATCACAATGAGCGTGTGGCTCAGATGGTTTTGGTGTGTGTATACGCTGCTGGATGGCTTGGGTTCGAAACCAGCCGAATGAATATTTTTTGCTTTAATTTCTTTTGTTTTCACAGAATAGCAACAAAACAAAGTAGGAGGAGGATATTGTCACAACGCGCAAGCTGGCCCAGTGGTGATCCCCTTTGTGTTTCCAGGTAAAGGACCTGGGTTCAAATCCCAGGTCCTGTTTTTTGGCTTTTCTTTCTTTTTTTTTAGGTTTATTTATTTTATTAATTTCTTATAATTCTTCTTTATTTAAATTAATTCCTAAAAAATATTTAAAAATATATTCTAATTAAATTTTATTTTTTTTTACAAACCTAAATTAATATGTATATTTATTTATTTGTTTTTTTTCTATATATTTATATGTATATATTTATTTATTAATGTAAATTAAAACTAAAAAACCCTAAAATATTTTTTTCTAAAACCCTAATTGTAATTCTTGCTCATATTTTAATTAGTGAATAAATTTTTATTATAATCTTTAAATTTGTAAATATAATAGTATGATCATATTTTATTTAATCATGTAATATAATTAAATTTTTGTAAATACAATTATAATTAATCCTATTTTCATAATATATATATATTCTATAATTTGTTCATAATTTAATTCTTGCATGTAAATAATTTTTAATATATGTTTAAAAAATAATTAAAACTTGTTAATCTAATATAATTTATTTTCATAATATGTTTATAATTAACCTAATTTTTATAGCATTTAAAACTTTATGATAATTAATTGGTTATATTTTCTTCTTAATCTTAAATAATAATTGTTCATAAAAATTTGATCTTTTAATTATTATGCTAATATTCTTATTTATTTTATCATTAATGCTATTTATTTTCATATCTATTTTATTATTACTAACCCCATTTAGATATATTGTGATTTATTATTATTATTATTACTAACCCCATTAAATTTGATATTATTTTTATTATTATTATTTTCACTAACCCAATTATAATTATTTATTTATTTTGCTTATTATATTTAAATTGCTTTATTATTATTATTGTAATTGCTCCTTGGTGTAATATTTAATAGTAATGTTTAAATTATTTATTTTATGCTATGGTTAGTAAATAGGGAGTGTAACATGTATGTTTATTTAAAATTAATTTAGATCACTTAATTTTAAAAGATAAATATTAAAATTGTACACTCACACACGTAAGTCGATCTTTGATCGTCATCTCACTTCCTTAGGGATACCTCTCATGTTGCCTAATCAAAAAGGTCAAGTAGGGTGTATAAAGCAAAAGTCCCTCAAAATAAAGTCATCTAGTCCCTTAAAAATAAAAAGATCAAGTCCCTTAACGGTTGCCTTCGTAATGATCTTGTCCCTTTTCGAATAATGATGACAGTCCCTCCAAAAAAATGCTTAATATACCCTACAGTTGCCTACATTAACAGATGACCCTTACTTGTCCCACACATCCAAGGTAATGACTACCTATTCCTTAATAATAGGGATAGTCTTACCATTTAAAGGATTCAAGAACAGAAAGACTTAAACTTTAGGGTAGGTTCCTCATAGTTACTTGCTCACATTTTAAAAATACTTCAAAATAATTTCAAACATTTCACAATTTCAAACACAAGTTTTTTACGCATCCGTACATGGATCATTATCAAACTCTTATGAAAATTTCTATTCACACACTTCACATTTCAAAAACCATTCAAAGTGAGCTAAGTAACTAAGAGCCCATGGATAACCATGGATGTAAAGGGTGTTAATACCTTCCCTTTACATAACCTACCCCCCGGACCCAAAAATCTTTTAAAAGGTCTTTCCTGTTCTTTTATGCCTTTCCTTTGGATAAAATAAAAGTCGGTGGCTGTCGCTCCCGATAAATAGGAATGGCCCAAATAAAGGTACAGACGCGAACGGTCGGCGAGAGGGACAATGAGAACACACAGCCGTGAAATCACTGGAGATGAAAAGAGTCGCCAGCTAGGCATTTTTATCCCGGAGGAAAGGCAATGCTGCATAGACCTAGAAAGAAATGGATAAGACGGTTGCGAACCAGAGAGACTGAGAAAGGGGGTTGGTTACAACCTGGGAAGGTATTAGCACCCAGATTGTCCGCCGTACTCGACGGGATCCACGCTTAAAAGATTTGTGTTTTAAAGGGGTAGCGTCAGTGCAATCTGTGTGTAAAGGAGCTGGAAAAGGATGTACAGGTGTCAGTGTAAAGGAACTGAAGTGTAATATATACAGTGTCAGTGTAAGGATGAAAGTAAGCTCATGACTATGAGGCTTAAAGAATGATACTGGAAAGAGGGGGAATATACAGAGACTTTTGTTCGATAACTGTTAAGTTATGCCTACGTATCCTCTCGTGCAATGAGGAAGTCAGAACACCGTAGTTCGACCCAAAGAGACTGAAAGATAAATTGACTTATGAACTGCTTACCTGTCTATGCTCAAGTGTATGACCTGTCTGGCTCAGGTGCAAACTGTCTTGCATTGGACGGAAGAAGCAAGTTCTCGTTTGTGAGTGAAGGTGATGAGAAAAGAATCCCGAAGGAGACGATTATTGTTTGTTTTTGTGTTTTCAGTCTTTTATTGCTTTTTGAAGTTTGTTATAAGTTAATGAGCTTAAGCCTAAACCAATGGGTTAGTAAACTCATCACATCCTCCCTCTGATTATGGGTAATGAGAATAACTTAAGTGTGAAGTCAGCTTCTCACACTTAATCACCTTTGGTGTAGGATTAAGATCATTAACCTACTTGTGATTATTTAGATGTTTTTGGTGCTTTTGTTTAGTGTTAAGTAATGAGATTAAGCCATAATCAGGGATTAAACAGACTCATTACACCATCCTAATAGAAGGATAATAGATGAGAATGTTTAAGCTGAGGAAAGCTCCTCAACTTAATCCATGATTAGGGATTAAACTCATGACAAAACAAAGCCTCTATTAAGTGGATTTATTTAATGATATGATGATGAAGTGATTTTTAGGGTTTGTAAGACAACTTGAGGGGGACTTGTCCATTAACACTGGGGTTAGTCCTTCTTAACCAATTAAGGAAGAATTAGAACCCTAATGCAAGGCCCAAGTTACAAGTGTGATGTCTTGATGATTATTAAGTGAATTGATTAAGAGATTTAAACACATTAAGGGTTTAACACTTAGGATTAAAGTTATACACTCCATCCTAATAGAAGGATGCAGGCATAAGCTTAATCACAAAGCCTTAAAGCCTTTAGGGTTTAGTCCCTGATTATGAGATGGGAAGAGAAGACTCAAAAGAGACACAAAGGTAAAACTAAGAGGGGAGACTAAACAAAACCCTAATCATTGTCATGCTTGGTTGTTCCTAAGGTTTGTGAGGTTTACAAGAGAAGTCTTCAATGGAACCACCAGGAAGCAGATGAAAGGATCAGGAGAAGCAAAGCAACTTGCTTCATTCAAGAAGTCAAGTCACTTGAAGAAAGAAAATGAGAAGAAGGGGAATGAACAAGCTCAAACTCAAACACATAACAAAATGCAGCAAGGATGCATGAAAGAGATGAAGAGAAGTTGTGAGAAGTGAAGGCAAATTCACTTCTCAAAGTCACTTACCACCTGAAAAGTTAGTGAAAGGAATGCAATGCAATGCAAAATGAAATGAAATGGTATGATGTAAACCAAAACCAGAAGAACATACATGATGTTAATGATGCTATGAGATGCTACAAACATGAAACAACACATGGGGATGATCATACAAGCTTATGGATGCAAATGAAACAAGTTAAGAAGCATGAACATTCATGAAAAGTTATGAAATGCAAATGGCATACAACATGGCAAATGCAAGATGCAATAATCAAACATGCTTCCAATATGTCTTAAGATGCCTAATGAATCAAAAGAATGCATAAAATGCTATGGCATGTCAAGGTATGAATACAAATGCAAGATGGATGCATATGGAAACCCAAATTAGGGTTTATGATCAAAGCATCAAACACAAACCAAAATCAGAAGCAAACATCAATACAAAAAATTGAAAATGCACTCAAAGGATTCCTAAACCTATACTAACTCACTGCCCAAAGGAGAAGTCTCAACTCTTAACCTAGTTCAAGTTATGATTTTCCTAAGTTTTCTAGGGTTTTAGGGTTCCTTAACAAGAAAAATACCAAATAAATGGAAAATGAAAGATCAAATCATGGCCATTTAATCTCACAAACTACATGCTAAACACAATGCAATGCAAAAAGAATCAAGGTCCAACTCTCAATGGTTAGGCAAAAATGATTTTTGGAAGTTTGGATCAAAATAATGCATAAAAATGATTTTAATTCCATGAAAAATTCTCAAAATGCATCAAGATCAAAAAAGAAATTTGGTTTGAGGGTTAGACAATGTTTCTAAATGTTTTTAAATGTTTCATGAATTTTTTGGTGATTTTTAAATACTTAAAAGTATTTTTAATTAATTAATTCTCATTAATTGATTAAAAATAAACTTTTAAATATTTAAAAATATTTTTAAAATGCTAAAAATAAAATTAAAATATTTTTGTGTTCTGAAATTAAATAATAACTTGTATAAAAAATTTCAGAATTTTTGAATGAATTTTACTATTTTAAAATAAATGAACAAAAGAAATGCAAAACAAATGAATTAATATTAATAAAAATGAAAAGTAATCCAATCCAACGCATCAGATTCAAAGTTGGGGGGTCAGAGGTTGACTTGGCGCGTGAATCAAGGGTCAGGATGGACTCTGGCTTAAATCAGGTTTTATGAATTAATTAAATGGATTAATTAAGTTATTGGAGATTAGGGAAAAATGGACACATCTGGGCCACACAAACACGCGCCTAGTCAACCCAAGTCAAATGATCCAACGCGTCAGATTCAAATGCCAATTAATTACAGGGATTAGGGCTAACCACATTCAGGTGACCGGAGGGAAGCTCCGGTCATCTTCTCCGGCGGGTTGAAAACCCTAGATCAAGATTCAGGCCACCACACTTCAAATTAAACACAGCAAAATGATCCTCTAACATCCTAGAACACAAATCACCCCTCAAACATCATTTAAACCTCAAGAATCAGGCCAATCGAAGAAATCATTTTTCACGGGTGAAATTTCAGAGCATCAGTAAATCCTCATTTTTCACTCATTTTCAATTCTAAGCACATCCCCATGACCAGCAAGACATACACTATCAATTTATAACATAAAATGCAAGCTCTGTGAGAAAAAGTTCATGGCCATACCTGAGGTGGAAGCTTCTGATTCTGGGCTTTCTGGGCTGTTCTTTGGTGCAAACTTACTCCAATGATCCCCCTTGTGCTAATGGCCAGCTTGGATGGAGTTTAAACAAGCTATTTTGAGAGGTTCAATTCTGGTGTATCAGAAAATGGAGTCTGTGTATGTGATGTTTCAGGTTCTATCAATGGTTGACTCTTGTTCTCTTGAGTGTGTGTGATGCAATGGTGAAGAGAAAATGGATGTTTTGTGGCTGGAGAGGGAGATTCGAAGAAGAGAAGTTCTTTGACAGTTTTTGTGAAGGCTGTGTTCTGGCTTGCTTCAATGACCAATGTTGTGCTATAACTCTCCCAAGATGTGTGAATAGCCTGTGGAGCAGGTCAGTAGAGGTGGCTGCTTACTGTTCCATGAGTATGGGAGTTTTGGCCAAAAAGTCAATGTGATTGGTACTTGCAGCATGGGCTATGGCAGCAGCTGTCTAAGGGCATGTCCTGCTTCAGCTTGGGTCAAGGATGACCCTTAGATTGCTTGTAGATGACTGCAACATGTGGATCATGAGCTATGCTAGCTTTTGCAACTTGCCCACTTGTGGTTTCTTGTGATTTTGTGCTATGTTCTTGAGAAACTTCTTGCTGAATTTTGTAGCATAGAACTTCTTTTAGTCATGGCAATGCATAAAAATCATCTAGTGATCACATAACTCATGGGAAGATGATTTTGCCAAGAATCCCTCTTTGCACTCTTATGGAAAATGCCTTATGGAAATGTGAAATTCAAAGCAAATGAATGGGAATCCCCTTGGGCCAATTCTGTTTTTGGGTCATATATGATCATGTGATGAAGTTTTGAAGTCATTTTGAAGTCAATAGAATGCTTGGTACATGAATTTGCAAGTTTTCCATTTGGTGCATAACTTGAAATTTAGTGATTTTAGCCAACTTTGATGAACCATAACTTTTGATCCAAAATGAATTAGGTCATGTTCTTGTACTTTTTGAAAAGGGAAAGATTTATTCTACAACTTTCATGACCAAAGTTTTTCCATTTGAAGCTTTCTTGAATCAAAAAGTAAGGGTTGAAAAAGTTGCATAAAATGACATTTTCATGAAAAGTCAAACTTGCCCAAAAAGTCAACTTTGCAAAAACTTGAAATTCTTGAATTTTGTAAGCTTCAAACATCTCACATGACCAAATAAAGATCATATGCATCCAAAATGATGAAGAACACCCTTTGGTTGGGTCATTGGGGGCCTCAGATGCCCTGATTTTGCACTGACTTGTCCAGAAAGTCAACCTTTGATCAGATGACTTCCCCATGGAATTTCTTCATGAAAATTGATATGCATACTCCCTATACCATATAGAGACCAATAGAAACAAGAATGACCAAAAAATTTGGAGTTATGGCCTTTGAAACCAAAACCCTAATTTTAGGTCATTTGTGTAGTCAGGCCTGGCTCTGCTTCCATACCAATCCCAGTTCTTGTGATTTTTTTGACATTCTTGACTTTGAGAGGATATAATATGATATTTGAACACACATAGACCCCTTTGAAGTGATTGATGACCTTTGGAGTGGCTCAAGAAGCTCTTAGATTGCTCAGATCACAAACCCTAGATGCAGATGACTTAGAACCTATGCAGTGAATCACAAATGTGGTATGAGATGATATGATTGTGTTTATGCATATGGAATGATCACAAGCCATGGTGTGAATGGGTGAGGGCAAATTTGGGGTGTTTACAGCTGCCCCTATTCAAACATGAGTTAGCTGTGCAGGATGTAAGCAACGGCTTAACGGGCAAACAAGATAACTTGTGGTTGAATACCAAAGACAGTCCAAAATTTGCACTCACAGAATGAAGAAGAAAAAGGATATAGATTGTAAAAGAAAATAAAGTATATTGTAAAATGTGGGCGACGGAGGACGACCGTCGAGCAGAGGACGACTGCTGGGTAAAGAGCAATGACGGGGACGGCCGACATGCTGGAAAAGTGCGGAAAGTAAAGCAGTGACGGGGACGGCCGACATGCTGGGGATAAAAAGAATTATGATGGGGACGGCCATCAAGTAAAGCTGTAAAATTCTCTGGGGATTGTAACACGGTGGGAGAACTGACTTTAGTTAAATGTTGCGGATAGCAAGAGTCACCACCGACTTTTATTTTATCCAAAAGGAAAGGGCATAAAAGAACAGGAAAGACCTTAAAAGATTTTTGAGTTCGGGGGGTAGGTTATGTAAAGGGAAGGTGTTAGCACCCTTTACATCCATGGTTATCCATGGGCTCTTAGTTACTTAGCTCACTTTAAAATGTTTTGGGAAGTGTAGTGTGTGATTAAAAATTTTCTTAAGTACTTTATAATGATCCATGTACGGATATATATAAAGACTTTGTTTTGAAAATTTGTTTGAAAATGTGAAGTGTTTTGAAATTTTTTGGAAAGTGAGTAAGTGCATAAGAGGAACCTACCCTAAGTTAAGTCTTTTCTGTTCTTAAATGTTCTTTCAATGGTAAGACTATCCCTATTATTAAGGAATAGGTAGTCATTACCTTGGATATGTTAAGGGACAAACGTAGGGTCATCGTATGGTCAATGAAGGAAACTTAAAGGATGTCCTTAGCAATTCGTAGGGACTATCATCATTTATTCGAAGGGACAAGATCATTATTCCGTAGGCAACCTCGAAGGGACTTGATCTTTTAAATTGTAGGGACTTGATGATTTTTATGAAGGGACTTTGCTTAAGACACCCCTATATTCGAGGGACTTGACCATGTTTAAGGCAACTGAGAGGGGTAACTTAGGAAGTGCAAGATGGCGATTAAAGATCGACTTACGTGTGTGAGTGTTTATATTCGGGTATTTATCTTATTTTAATTATCTAAGTTCAATTTAATTACATATAAGTTATACACACCCTAAGGTTACTAACCATATAGTTAAATATTTACAAAGAAAATAAAGACGGAAAAATAAATCTACAAATTATTACAAGGCTTTGGCAGATACATAATAGTCGGATAAGAATAAATTATAAAGCAAGAATAATAGATATAATAAAATAATAAATAAGCAATAATAATAATAATAATAATAAAGTAATTATAATAATAATAAAGTTAAAATAAATTAAAGAAATAACAATTAAAATATTTAATTAAAAAGAAAAAGTTTAGGTTAGACAAGTTAGATTTTTTTAGAAGTTATTAGAAAAATATGAGTTTAAAATAAATTAGTAATAATAAAAGAATTAATATAAAATAAAAGAGTTATATGAAAAATATTAAGTTAGTTATTTACTAAATAAATAAAGATTATAGAAAATATCAAATTATTAGATTAATAGATTTATTATTATTATTCAAGATTTTAGAATTATCATTATTCAATTAGAAAAAATGGTCAATTAGATTTTATTTACAAAATATATAAAAATTTATTATTATAAGTAAGTAATTAAAAAAAAGTTATTAAAATAGTTAGTATTTATTATTTATTTACAAAAAATATAAAGGTTATAGAAAAATAGTAAATAATTAATTTAGTAAGTTTTCACGCCCTACGTTACTAAACCACGCAGTTAATATAGGATCAATGGCAGGAATTTAAATGGCAGAAAAATAAATGGCAGAAAAATAAAATGGCAGAAAATAAATGGCAGAAAATAAAATCCTAACTATTACAACGCTTTGGTGCAGTTACATAATAAAGATGGCGAAAAGTAAAACTGAAAATATTACAAATTAAAACTTAAAATATTACAAGGGCGAAGCAATTACAGTGTATGAATAACATAAACATGAGCGAAAATAAGAAATAATAACAGGTTTGTTAAGGTTTGAGAAAAAAAGATTAGGGTCAAATTAAGAAAATCTAAATTAATTAATCAATTTTTTATGAAAAAAAAAACAATTAACCTAATAAGCTAAAAAAATTAATTAATTAAAATAACCTAATAATTATATAAAATTAATTAATTAATAAAAAAAATTTTAGGAAACTTATTTTATTTTAAAAAAAAATGGTTAATTAAAGATTTTTAGGTTAACCATGGTTTAAAGAGAAAAAATAACCAGATTTGCTCAAAAATGCTATGGGTAAGAGTTGAACTCACGCCCTTTGACCTCCAAGCCAGTGGCTATGCGCGCCTTTGGGAATAAACCTGAAACAAAATAATTATATGATATAAAATGGGAAAAAAAACATAAGTTGGAAAAAATGTCATAGGTTGGGTTTGAACCCACGCCCCCATCAACTTCGACTTTGGCCACTAAGCGTTAAAAAATGTCCAAGACTGGGTTTGCACGCTTGACTTTAAGGCCTTCAACCCTGGTCATAAAAAAATAAAAAGGCAAGGCATAAAAAAAAAGATCTAAATATATGTATATAAATAACATAAAAATGATATGAATTAAAAAAAGGAACAACGACATTGCTAACGCAAAATTGCGATCATCGCAATTGGATCAGATCAACACAAATGTCACGCATTATACACACAAATGTGAAAATAGCATATTGACACGATTTGATCCGAACATAATCAAATAAATAAAAGTATTTAACAAAATTTTATATATTATATATTATTTATTATATACAAGTTATAAACATTACATAAATTATATATTAATATTATATACAAGTTATGAAACAGTAATTAAACATGAGCATGAGGTTTTTTTTAATCTTATATAAGGTTATGATAAAACGTTAGTCCATATTAGAAACATTGTATATATATCAATATTTTATACAATATATATTATACAAGATATTAAACAACAAAGAAATAGCATGTGATATGTGGATAGCTTGGTATGCCAGAAAACAGATTTATGATAAGTCTCTATGTACTAATAAAATATGAGAAACATATAGTAAAAGAAGTAATCCCCCGTCTACAAAAGCGGATCGGAAGTGTATATGTCGATGAAGCGCCGCTGCTATTCCTTTTTTTTTTCTTCCTCTTTTCTTTCTTCTAGCAGTACACAACATAAATATATAGAGAGGTCAATTAGGGTTAGTGATAATGGGCCTAAAAATTAATTTTGGAACCCAATAAAATATTAATATAAATAATTAAATAAAGTTAAATAAAAAATAATTAAAATTAAAATAAAAACTAATTAATCTATTTATTTATTCTAGATCCAATTATAAAAATAAATAGATTCAAAAAAAATAAAAGTTGGGCACCAAAATGCTCGAAAAAATAAAATGAACACGTCAAAATAATCAGCGCGAAATAAATGACTCGGAAAAATACAGCGTTTAGTCGGATTTTGAAATAAAAATTATGACCGTTTAAATTGCTCAGACTGATCAACGTATGACCAAAAATAGTCGTAAAAATATTTTTAGCATGTCAAATTAAACCACGTGAACCGCAGATTAATGTTACCGACATTTGCAAACTTAAACTTGACATTTTTTCGTTGACTAATTTTAGGCACAGTTAAAAAGTTAATTTGACCAGTCTGTCTGTAAATTCCGAGAAATTATTCCGGCTAATATTAAGACGGAAAAAAATGTTATGCTTTGAATATGATGCAAATGAATGCGAAACAAAAAGTCGATTAGAGTTAAAAATAGAGGGCAAATTTTGGGGTGCAACAGGGATTAATGAAACATGACGGGGACGGCCATCAAGTTCAAAAGTAAAGCAACCAACGATGGGGACGGCCATCGGGTTAAACTGATGAAGGACGATCATCAGGAAAAGGAAAAGGGACCACGACGGGGACGGCCATCGGGTTAAAGAATAAATAAAATAAACAGATGATGAGGGACGGTCATCAAAGGTGAAGGACGATCACCTAGCAGGGGACGGCTGCTCTGTTGGGGATAAGATGAGGGACAGTCATCTAGGGTGGAGGACGACCACCTGGCAGGGTACGGCTGCCGAAAATATCGCGACATAGGACGAATGCCGGATAAAAGGTCAACGATGGGGACGGCCATCGGACGAGCATGATGAAGGAGGATCATCAATAGGTGGAGGACGACCACCTAGCAGGGGACGGCTGCTCTCGAGGTTTATCATGACATAGGACGAATGCCAGATAACCAAAATCAACAATGGGGACGGCCATTGGATAAAATGATGAAGGACGATCATCAAAAGGTGGAGGACGACCACCTAGCAGGGGACGGCTGCTAAATATCACGACATAGGACGAATGTCGGATAGAAAATCAACGATGGGGACGGCCATCGGATGAGCATGATGGAGGACGACCATCAAGAGGTGGAGGACGACCACCTAGCAGGGTACGGCTACTCTCAAAGTTTATCATGTCAGATAAAAGAAAAATTGCTTTGTTGGCGATCAACTGGGGAATAGTAAACACGGACGAGTGTTTACATCCAAGAAACAAAAGGTATAAGTGTTTAGATGTTTGTGTATAGATTAAAGATGCGGACGAGCATCCTTAAGACTACGATACAGACGAGTATCAGGTAGAAACAAATACTGACACGTGTTCAGAGATGATGATACGGACGAGTATCAATGGGTTAACAGAGAACACAGACGAGTGTTGAATCTGAAGGGATTCTTCTGGGGAATGATAGACATAGACGAATGTCTAAATTCAAGAAGACAGAAGTGTTTGACACAGTGTATGGATTAAAGATGCTGACGAGCATCCTTAAGACTATGATACGGACGAGTATCAGGTAGAAACAAACGCTTGACACATGTTCTGAGATGATGGTACGGACGAGTACCAACTGGTTAACAAAGAACACAGACGAGTGTTGAATCTGCGGGGATATAAATGGTGTACATTAGATACGGACGAGTATCTGCATAAGTATGAGTGGTGTATAGATGAGAGTTTAATCTGCTGGGGAAAGTGACACGGACGAGTGTCGAAAGGAGAAAAGTATAGTATAAACAAGTATCTGATGTACAAAGTGTTTATGTTTATGTTACTGTACTGGGGAAAATGACACGGACGGATGTCAAGGAAATTAGTGCAAAGGGGATGTCTTTGGCTTTCTGCTGGGGGTATGACACAGACGGGTGTCAAAAGGTATCTGTAGTACGAGTGGTACTGTTTGCACAGAGTGTTCAGGTGACTTTACTGGGGAGTATTGACACGGACGGGTGCCAAAGAGAGTATATACTGGCGTTTGTGAATGTGAGGCAACTGCTTTGGCTGGGGAATCTCCGCTAGGGATTTTTGGGGGGAGTCTGTATGATGACGGATTGTCATTATTCACAAGTGTTTGATTCAAAACATGGCTTATGATTATGTTTATATGTTTTATTTTTGCCGTAATGCTCCGTACTAGACGGAATGCTACGCTTTGTGGGTGAATATGATGCGAATGCTATGATTATGCAAAGATAACAAACCGGGATTCGGATCCCGTTGTTACGAAGATCTTTGGTCGATCTGCTTGAAGTGGACATCCCAGCTGGGGGTGAGATCACTGGTAGATCTGACGAGATGATATCTGCTTGGGGATTCAGGTCACTGATAGACCTGTTTCAAATAATGAGGGGACCCAGCTGGGGTTTGTAGAAGCTTTTGTCGCTCTGTTGTGATCCCATTGCGCGTTGCTCTTCTGGATAGAGGCTGAAACTCTGTGGGGAGATGGTCCCTTGACTTTTGTACTTGGCTGAGGGGAAATGGCAACTCGGCTGGGGAGAAAGAGAGATCACTGAAAGATCTTCTGTTGAGGAGGGTTCTTGACTCAACCGGGGATATGGGCGCCTTCTGGTACTGTTCTGCTGGAGCAGTGATGCCTGGCAACTCTAATGGGGAAAAGTAATAAGTGGCAACTCAGCTGGGGAGAAGACACTTTGGGTGCTAAAGCTGAGTGTTGATTTGTCAGCTTGCTGTAGTGAAGCTTTCATGCCCCAAGTTGCATTCTGGATACCTGCAATCCTGCAAAGATATAGAAACGCACAAATGATCCCGAGGTATCCCTTGCCGGATTCCGTCATAGGGGTTTAGACATTTCTGAGAGTAAGTATATTTCCTGCAAGCATGTGACTTTTATTATTTATTTTTTTGAAGATAAGCATCTGTATTTATGCCGTCAGTTTTTTTTTCTTAAAACATCAGACATTTTTGCAAATAAAATGTACAAGACGAAACATGACTGGAAATCTGATTTTATTAATTCAAATGCCCTGAATTGGCAAGATACAGTCAAGGAAACATATCCCCTGAAATGAGGAGATTGCTACAAATTGAGAAACAAAATGATGGCAGTGTTGACGACGCTTTAAGGAGCTTCCTCTTTTGCTATGACTCGTATGACTTTTGACGCTCTTCTCGTCTTACTTTCTGAAGAAGGCTGATTCTGAAAGAGGCTTGATCCCTTCGAAGCTTACCAAGTTGTAAGTGATACAGACGAATTCAGAATGCAGCTGTTCGCTTATTCCCTTGTTTTGCATGGATCGCCTTTTCGGGTTTTCAATCCATCGGGATACCCCTTTTTGCCTGAGCTGTCCGATGCGGCTTTTCAACTCAGCAGGTGTACATTTTTTTGTTTATTTTTCCCTTATTTTTGCTCGAGTCTTTTATTCTGTTTTTGACTCGCCGGGATGCCCTATTTTTGCCTGGACTTACATTCTGTTTTTATGTCCAGCGGGTCATTTTTTATGCAAAGTATTTTTTAACTGCATCTGAATTCACAGAGGATGGGAAATCTTCGCTATCCATAGTGCTGAGCATCAGTGCTCCACCAGAGAAAACTTTCTTTACTACAAATGGTCCTTCATAATTCGGAGTCAACTTGCCCCTGTGGTCTGTATGAGGAGGGAGGATTCTCTTCAGCACAAGATCCCCTACTTGATACTCTCGGTGCCTGACTTTCTGATCGAAGGCTTTCTTCATTCTTTTCTGATATAACTGCCCATGACAGATTGCAGCCAATCTTTTCTCTTCAATCAGACTCAGCTGTTCATATCGGGACCGGACCCACTCCGCTTCGTTTAACTTAACATCCATTAGTACCCGCAAGGAGGGTAATTCAACTTCAACGGGTAGGACTGCTTCCATACCATATACAAGCTGATACGGTGTTGCCCCAGTGGATGTTCTGATTGACGTGCGGTACCCATGCAAGGCAAACGGTAGCATTTCATGCCAGTCTTTGTAAGTGACTACCATCTTCTGCACAATCTTCTTGATATTTTTATTTGCTGCCTCAACAACGCCATTCATCTTTGGCCTGTAAGGAGAAGAATTGTGATGCTGAATCTTGAAGTTCCGGCACAGTTCAGCAATCATTTTGTTGTTCAAGTTGGAACCATTATCAGTAATGGTTCGCTCGGGAACTCCGTATCGACAGATGATATCTCTCTTCAGAAATCTGGCTACCACTTGTCTTGTAACATTGGCATAGGAAGCTGCTTCGACCCACTTGGTGAAATAATCAATGGCAACCAGGATGAACCTGTGGCCATTCGAAGCAGTCGGCTCAATCTTTCCAATCATGTCAATGCCCCACATAGAAAAAGGCCAGGGTGAAGACATCACATTCAAAGGATTGGGAGGCACATGTACTTTATCTGCGTAGATCTGGCATTTATGGCATTTCCTGGCGTAGGCACAATAGTCAGCATCCATTGTGATCCAGTAGTAACCTGATCTTAGCAACTTCTTGGCCATGGCATGCCCTCCAGCATGGGTACCAAAGGATCCTTCGTGCACTTCATGCATTAACAAATCTTCTTCTGTTTTATCAACACATCTGAGGAGTACCATATCAAAGTTTCTTTTATACAAGGAACCATCAGTGTTCAAGAAGAAACTACCAGCAAGCCTTCTCAAAGTCTTCTTATCATTGGAAGATGCCCCAGGTGGGTATGTTTGATCCTCCAAGAAGCGCTTGATGTCATGGAACCAAGGCTTATCATCTTTGACAATATCTGCTGCGAACACATATGCTGGTCTGTCAAGTCTGGATACTGAAATCTGAGGTACAAAGTTGGCAGCTTGAACTTTGATCATGGACGAAATGGTAGCAAGAGCATCTGCAAACTGATTCTCATCCCGAGGGATATACTCAAGCTTGACTGTTGTAAAGAAAGTCAATAATCTCCTTGTATAATCCCTGTAAGGTATCAGATGGTCTTGGTGTGTGTACCATTTGCCGTTGGTTTGATTAACTACCAGAGCTGAATCTCCGAATACGGTCAATGTCTTGATCCTGAGGTCAATGGCTTCCTCAAGACCCATAATGCAAGCTTCGTATTCAGCTTCGTTGTTAGTGCAGTTGAAAGTGAGTTTTGCCGAGAAAGGCATGTGGACTCCCTTAGGTGTAATGAGTACTGCACCAACACCACGACCATTCATATTAACGGCCCCATCAAACATCATGGTCCATTCTTCTTCCGGGTCGGGCCCTTCAGTGTGAACAGGCTCTTCATGATCTTTTGCTTTTATGAGCATGATGTCCTCATCAGGGAAGTCAAATCTCATAGGCTGGTAATCATCAATAGGTTGCTCAGCAAGATAATCAGACAATACACTGCCCTTGATGGCTTTCTGAGAAGTGTACTGGATGTCATACTCCGTAAGGATCATTTTCCATCTTGCAACCCGTCCGATAAGCGCTGGTTTCTCAAATATGTACTTAACTGGGTCCATCTTTGAGATCAATAAAGTAGTGTGGGTCAACATATACTGTCTCAGTCGGCGAGCAGCCCACGCTAAAGCACAACAAGTTTTCTCGAGCAGCGAATAACGTTGTTCACAGTCGGTAAACTTTTTGCTTAGGTAGTATATTGCATACTCTTTTCGACCAGACTCGTCATGCTGGCCCAGCACACACCCCATTGACTCTTCTAATACTGTCAAGTACATGATTAGAGGTCTTCCTTCAACTGGAGGCATAAGGATTGGAGGTTCTTGCAAGTATTCCTTGATCTTGTCAAAAGCCTTCTGACAGTCTTCGTTCCACCTGACCGTTTGTTCCTTTCTTAACAGCTTGAACAAGGGTTCACAGGTTGCCGTAAGGTGTGATATGAACCTTGAGATGTAGTTCAATCGACCTAAGAACCCTCGAACTTCCTTCTCTGTCTTTGGTGCAGGCATCTCTTGAATAGCTTTGACTTTATCAGGGTCAACTTCAATCCCTTTCTCGCTTACAATAAATCCCAGCAGCTTACCAGATCGCACCCCGAATGTGCATTTGTTGGGGTTCAACTTCAGTTGGTACTTCCTCAGACGTTTGAACAACTTTAGCATATTTACCAGATGGTCTTCTTCAGTGAGGGATTTGGCAATCATGTCATCCACATAACATTCGATTTCTTTATGTATCATGTCGTGGAATAGTGTCACCATAGCCCGTTGATACGTTGCACCAGCATTCTTCAGCCCGAATGGCATCACCTTGTAGCAGAACGTCCCCCAGGGTGTGATAAAAGTTGTCTTCTCCATGTCTTCAGGTGACATTTTAATCTGATTGTATCCTGAAAATCCATCCATGAAGGAGAATACCGAGAACTGAGCCGTATTATCCACCAATACATCAATGTGAGGTAAAGGGAAGTCATCTTTCGGGCTGGCTCTGTTCAGATCCCGGTAGTCAACACACATTCTTACTTTGCCGTCTTTCTTAGGCACAGGTACTATGTTAGCGACCCACGGTGGATAGCTAGTTACGGCAAGGAACCCGGCGTCCCATTGCTTTTGTACCTCTTCCTTGATTTTCATTGCCATGTCTGGGCGAGTACGGCGCAGTTTCTGTTTAACCGGTGGGCATTCCTCTCTTAAAGGCAGCTTGTGCACAACAATGTCGGTATCCAACCCTGGCATATCTTGATAAGACCAAGCAAACACATCCACATATTCTTGAAGCAGGTCAATCAGTTGTCTCTTTATTGAGTCTTGTAAGCAGGCCCCGATTTTAACTTCTTTCACGTCTTCATCTGTACCAAGATTGATCGTTTCGACCTCCTCCTGATGAGGAGTGATAACCTTTTCCTCTTGTCTCAACAATCTGGCTAGCTCTTCAGGAAGCTCGTAATCTTCTTCAACCCCTTCATCAGCTTGATTGGTCGGATTGTCAAAGTCATACGAAGTCATAGCCGTGCTGTTGTCGGTGCAGTCTGGAAGGCAATCTCTGCAAGGGTTCAGTTTGTTCATTTTAGTGATTTGATTTTAATCTTGCTTAGAAAAGTGAAATAAAGTTGTCATTTTGAAAACACTGCCATTTATTTTTTTGTACAAAAAGAGAAATGAAAAAACAGTGAGCGGAAAAGAAAAAGACTCATTTGCAAAAGATGTCTGATATTTCATTGATTAATCTTGTTGCACAAAAAGTACAGATGGCCCGATTACAAAATGAGTCTTGTCATCTTGGGCAAGATGCAAGACTTGATGCATGCTATAAAATACAGGAAATAATAATTACTCTGCAGGAGTAACTCTTATAATTTCCTGGGAAGACCAGTTTGAGATACTGCTCCCCGGGATCTTTGGACGAATCCAACTTTCCAGGTTGCGGTCGCTTTCATCCTCGTCTTCCAAATTGTTGACAGCATCAGGGGTGAGCATTCCCCCACTAACAAAGTTGGGCTCCTTAGCAGCCTCTGCTTGATCTTGTTGAGTTGGTTTGTAACCCAACCCAAATCTATCCTCTTTCTTCTCCACAGGTAGCAGTTTGCCCCAGCCTTGGGCAGTCCCTTCCTCAACAACCTTCCGGGCTTGTTGATAAGACGTTATTGAGGTTCCAGGTACAGCAGATGTTTCATTTATGTTCAAGGCCTCAAACCCTTGACTCATTGTTTCGTGGATCTCCCCATCCATCTCAATGTATTTGTAGGTAGCCAGGTGGCTAACAAAAATATCCTCCTCTCCACAGATAGTAATGACTTGGCCCTCCCACTCGTATTTTAACTTCTGGTGAAGGGTTGAGGTCACGGCGCCAGCGGCGTGAATCCATGGCCTACCCAATAGACAGCTGTAGGCAGGCTGTATATCCATCACGTAGAAGGTCGTTTTGAAAGTTTGTGGGCCAATCGTTATGGGCAATTCAATTTCTCCCAGAACCGATCTCTTAGAACCATCAAAGGCTCTCACTACTAAGTTGTTGGGACGTAATGCCAATCCGTCATACTCTAGCTTCACAAGGGCTTTTTTAGGTAAGACATTGAGGGATGATCCTGTGTCTACCAGCACATGGGAAAGAACTGCACCTTTACATTCCATGGTAATGTGCAAAGCCTTGTTATGATTGCGGCCTTCCGTAGTCAAATCAGTGTTGGTAAACCCTAGTCCATGACTAGCATTAACATTTCCAACCACAGCTTCCAACTGATTGACAGTGATCTCTTCTGGCACGTAAGCTGCGTGCAAGACTTTTAGTAGTGCGTTCCGATGAGCTTCGGAGCACATGAGCAATGATAGGATTGAGATCTTGGAAGGCGTCTGGTGCAGCTGATCTACTATCTTGTAATCACTTTTCTTGATGATTCTCATGAATTCATCAACTTCTTGATCAAAAGGTGTTTTCAAAGCTTCCTTAACAATCTGCTCTTCCTGCACCAAACTCTTCCCTTTTGCCTTGGCAGCAGCTTCTGCTTCGGCAGTGGGTCTTTGAATTTGTGGAGCAAAGAGACGTCCGCTTCGAGTGAAGCCTCCGCCTCCTCCCACATTATCTATTTGTGGTGCAGGGGTTGATGATTCAAGAGTGATTTTCTGTCCTCCGTAGTATAGATCAGAGCCGTAATGCCAGGGGATGGCATTACTGCTTTCATAAGGTACTGGTCCAGGCACTGTGATAGTGACTGGACTGATGGCAGCTGCAGAAGGGACTGTGATAGTCTGTGGATCATAGTATATTGTGACTGGTGCTCTGATGGGAGTGGCATTTTGTGAGTTGTAAGCAGAATCATTTTCAGGATCATAGTAAATTGTAACTGTTGAGACATTTGCTGCTGAAGTTGTAGGAGACATTATTGGAAGGATGGGTGTTGTTGTTGTAGGAGTTTCTGAATGAAGTGGTGCCGAAGTTGTAGAAGGGATGTTTGCTGATATTTGGTTTGTTGAAAGAACAGGTGAAGCATTTGTTGATAAGATTGAAGAGTTGCTTGGGATAATGGTTGTTGCAGTTGTAGAAGACACGGGAATTGTTGTTGATGAGGTTGCTGGATTGGTAGGAATTGACGTTGTGATTTGAAGCAGGCCACTCTGGATGAGACCGTCTATGCCATCTCTCAAGTTATCACAACCATTCACTGAAATGTTGCAATAAGCACACCCTAACTCACATCCCGGGAACATTTGACATTCGAGGAGTTGAGCTTTGATCTCTACCAATGGTGTCCGAATCTGACCCACACTGGTTATCAAGTAAGACGGCTTGTCTTCTTCAATAGCATTGATTCTGGGACCCCCGTGGTTCGGCATAGGGTTTTTGTTAACATTTGGTGGTGGTGCAAAGTTCAGTGCTTTAGAATCCACCAAGTCCTGTACCTTCATGTGCAAAGCTCTGCACTTTTCTGTACTATGGCCAGGTGCATTTGAATGAAAAGCACATCTGGCGTTGGAGTCGTAGTTTCTGGGTAGACTGGTGGGATCTGGAGGTGCCAACGTCCTTAGCTCAACCAGGTTGAGTTTTAGGAGCTGTGGCAGTAATGTGGCATATGGCATAGGGATCGGACCGATCGCCCTATTGGCCTGAGAAGGTCTCTGTTGGAACGGTCTTTGCTGATTGTTGTTGTTGGTGTTGTTGTAATTTCTTTGAGGAGGATACTGAGTCTGTTGCTGATAATTCTGTTGCTGTGGTTGATAAACTGGTTGTGGATGAATTGGAGCGGGAATGGTGACTGCTGCCACAGACCTATGAACATATTGGGGTCTGCCCCTGTTGGTATGGATAGCATTGGCCTCACCAGTTCTTCTTGGGCCCGCAAAAGGCTTCCTTGTGTTGCTGGATGAGCTGGCACCGTTGTCAGAAATTTTGCCCATTTTTAACAGGCTCTCAATTCTCTCTCCATCTATAACGACATCTGCAAAGCTGGTGGAAGAGAAAGCAGCCAGCCTGTCAATGTACGTTCCTTGGAGGGTGTTCATAAACATATCTGCCATCTCCCTCTCCGACATAGGTGGTTGGACAGCAGCAGCCAACTGCCTCCACCTTTGGGCGTACTCCCGGAAACTTTCTCTAGATGATTGTGACATCCCCATCAGGAGGGTCCTGTTGGGTGCCATATCCAAATTGTACTGGTATTGTCTGATGAAGGCCTCTGCCAAGTCCTTCCAACACCTGACGGTTGCTCTAGTCAGATGGGAGTACCATTCCCTTGACGCTCCAGTTAAGCTATCCTCAAAATAAAACATCCATAGCTTCTCGTCCATGGTATATGCTTTCAACCTTCCCAAAAAGGACTGTAAGTGGGTCCGGGGGCAAGAAGTCCCGTTATACTTCTCAAAACAAGGAGGCTTAAACTTATGGGGAATCCTGACCCCGTCCACTAAGCCCATGTCCATAACATCAAAACCCAAAGAGTTTTGAGACTCCAAGGATCTTAATTTTTCAGCAATTTCGTCCAGCCTTCTGTCATAGGCTTCTTCCCCAGCACCCATTACTGTGAACTGATCCTCCTGGGGGTCTTCTTGCAGCACCCTGCCTGCAGTGGCAGTCCCTTGTACATTAGCAGGAATGTTGACCTCTGGGTGAAGGTGGGGTCCAAATACAGGGGGGTTGACATGAGGTTGGACCCTCTCATTGTTGCTTGTCCCAGCAGTCCATATATGGGGATCTTCCTGATTCTGCCTTTCTACCATTGCTCTCAATCTTTCTTGACTCTGAGCCATGTTGTTCATCACTTCCATAAACTGCGTCATCTGAGTTCTTATTTCCAATCTTTCATTGGCCATTTGGTTCCTGACCTATGCAAGGTCCTGTTGTACCTGGTCCATCTGTATGCCCGGAAGATTGTTACGGGTTGGATATCGGTGTGGACGGTTGAGTGGAAATACCCGACGTCGAGCAATAGTTCCTGAGTATCACAATAGAGTTAGAAACAACAACAAAATAGACCTACAAAACAAACAAGGGGTTAGCATGCAATGCAGTATGCTTATTTGTTTCCAAGGTATCCGGCTTGGCACTTGGTTTTGACCCTTCCAGATCCTTGAAGATGCTGTTGATGTTGCTTTCGAAGTAAACTCAGATGGAACAAACTGATACATATATTACAAAAGGCGAATGATACATAGTTTGTTCTTTACAAAACATGCCCTCTGAGGGGTCAAAATACGTCATAAGAAAATAAAAGTACATGAAATGAAAGCAACAATAAGCAAAAGTCAGACACCGAGACCAAACTCATCCTCCTGAACTTCCTTGAGAAGTGCTTCAGTCACAGGATCAGCTGGACGCTCCGTGAGATTCCTGATAAGGAGATTCCGGGTAGTAACAGCTGTGGTTAGCTTCTTTTGTTGACTCTGGTCCTTTGACCTCTTCACTCCAGCTCTGATCTTCAGCTCTGAGATCTCCCTTTGGGCTGCTGCCAGGGCTTCCTGTTGCTCCTTTGCACTAGCTTCCAGCTGCTCAATCTTGTCCTGAGTCCTCTTATCTTCCAGAGTACGAGCTTCGGTGATCCTGACCCACCTAGCTTGACTCTCCTTCAGATACAGATCAGTCCTGGCCTTCTGGAACTGGGCTTCCTTGCAGGCATTCTTCAGAATTTGCTCTCCAACCCTAGACTTCTTGATGTAATCCTCAGACTTCTCAATTTTAGCCAGATGCTCCACCTTCAGCTTTTCCAACCTTTCAATATCCAACCTACCATCACTCCTCTCCCAGAGGGTCTTCTGTAGAGCTTGAGTCAACTTCTCATTTCTTTCTTTCAAACTCTCAAACTCCTCTAAGCTAATAGTGGCAGGAGGTGGTGCTGAGGATGATCCAGGCATATCTTCCATGGTGAAGGGCATCCCAGAAAATTGAGCCCTGGCATGGGACCACTCATAGTATTGCGCTGATGCCACATTGTTGCACTTCACCAGAATGGTTATTCCTTTAGTTTGAACATTGTCCCAGGCCCAGGCTTCCTGCCTGACAATAGCCAGATTAGGCTTGTTCTCACAGTAAAGAGTCTCAGCCAAGTCTTGTGCCTTAGGAGTGTGGACCAACGCATAGCCCAGTTGTCTTTTGAATAGCAGAGGGTTGTAGTTGATGCAACCCTTAACTCCTATCAGGGGTACATTGGGAAACTGCCCACAACTGGTAATGATGTCCCTGCCCTTTGTGCTTTGAGTGCACCACCTGATATCAGCTGAGGTCAAAGCAGTGAGTCTTCTAGCCCAGTTCCTCTGCTGATGAGGATTCAAAAATGCATCTGTCTTGGGCAAATGCTTGAGAATCCAAGTATGGAACAAAGGAGCACAGCACCTCACTAATCTTCCCCTCTGCTTTTCATTCCTCTGGTGCACTGAATAGTAGAAATCTCCCAGTAAGGTGGGCACTGGGTTCCTCAGGGTGAAAAGATGGATTGCATTCTTGCTAATGAATCTAGGCTCATCTGCAAATAATATGATCCCATATATGCTCAGGGCCAATAAAGCACAGACTGCTTTCCACTCTCCCAAAGAAGCCTTCAGGGTAGCTTGAGAGATCAAGAAATCCAGATGCAGGCCAGAGATTCCAGCCTTAGTAGTCATATGCTGCCCAATCAGAACTGGTTCCAGATGCAATGCCTTTGCTATCTCCTCATTACTTGGGAAAGCCATCTCAGGGTTGAAGGGGACTCCACCCCTGATAGGTATACCAACCAATGATGAGTATTCCTCCAATAAAGGGCCCAACTTAAAATCCTGAAAAGTGAAACACCTCAGTGGGGATCATAAAACTGCAGACAAGTATGAATCAGGCTCTTCTGTGAAGGGTCCAAATCCATAACCACATCAAGTATGTCTCCATAGTGCTCTCTAAAAAGTGGTATATGGTCTGGAGTAATCAGGGTCTGAATCCTCCTGATGTCAGCTAGCTCAGGCTGAAAGAAGTGGTAGGAGATATTACTCTTCTTAGGTGCCATGTTGTTGAGGATGAGTTGAGACAGGTGCTGATGACAATACTGAAAAATGGGCCACTGATTGCCTGGTGCAGGTGACTGAAGCAGGTAGCTGACAGCTGAAGTAGATGCTGATGAAGATAGGTCTATACTGATAATGGGGTCAAAACCAAGCCAAAAATAAAGTATGGATACCCTGAAAAACAAATAAACAAATGTTAAAATGATGCAATGATGATGTATGCAAATGATATGCGAGGGTTTGTGACTGAGCTGGATCTGATCAAGTGCTCTGATATAAGCCCAGGTATGTTCAAGAAATCCAGATGGAGGTCTATAAGTCCAGTAACCAAGGTGGGGGGACTCAAATAAAGAGCCACATGTCCAGGGTTAAAATCACAAGAACTGTTCCAAAATGGAGTACTCTTAATCAAACAAAGTAACAGGGTATGCTGAGGTCAAGGGTACCTGCAAACCTGTAAACAGCCCAACCCCCTCACAGGTGGTGTTCTAAAACAAGGATCCTCAGACTTGGATCAGTTATGAGAAGTGTAAACACTTCTAACCCGGAGGTACAGTGTTTACAATAACCATAAAAGATCCTCCTCTAATTCATCTCAGTTTCTGAAGGTCAATACTAAAGGTCATCCAGACTTAGCAGGCTTCCCAGATAGCCCTAGTACTGCAGGAAATCTGCAACACAGAGTTCTCAAGAAGAAACCCATATCTGAACCGTGTTTCATATTCCCGCACCAGACCGAGATGGAATGGGAAAGAATATGAACCACTCTAGCCTAGGTGTCACTCAGGTCCCAGGTATAGGACCTCAACTCTCAATAGAACACCCACCCACCAAAGTAACAAAACAGATCCAGCCAGCACAGTATGACAATATGATATATGCAAAGCAATAAAGAAAGCAGTAAAACAACTGTACATAAAGCAATAAACAAAACAAATATACAAACACAGATAACACATAACACCCCAGTAAACACAAATCAAACAAGCGCTAGGAGGAACCCACAAAAAAAAGAACCAGAAGCCCTGGTTACAGCATAAGGGTCCCCAGCAGAGTCGCCAAGCTGTCGCTCCCGATAAATGGGAATGGCCCAAATAAAGGTACAGACGCGAACGGTCGGCGAGAGGGACAATGAGAACACACAGCCGCGAACTCACTGGAGATGAAAAGAGTCGCCAGCTAGGCATTTTTATCCCGGAGGAAAGGCAATGCTGCATAGACCTAGAAAGAAATGGATAAGACGGTTGCGAACCAGAGAGACTGAGAAAGGGGGTTGGTTACAACCTGGGAAGGTATTAGCACCCAGATTGTCCGCCGTACTCGACGGGATCCACGCTTAAAAGATTTGTGTTTTAAAGGGGTAGCGTCAGTGCAATCTGTGTGTAAAGGAGCTGGAAAAGGATGTACAGGTGTCAGTGTAAAGGAACTGAAGTGTAATATATACAGTGTCAGTGTAAGGATGAAAGTAAGCTCATGACTATGAGGCTTAAAGAATGATACTGGAAAGAGGGGGAATATACAGAGACTTTTGTTCGATAACTGTTAAGTTATGCCTACGTATCCTCTCGTGCAATGAGGAAGTCAGAACACCGTAGTTCGACCCAAAGAGACTGAAAGATAAATTGACTTATGAACTGCTTACCTGTCTATGCTCAAGTGTATGACCTGTCTGGCTCAGGTGCAAACTGTCTTGCATTGGACGGAAGAAGCAAGTTCTCGTTTGTGAGTGAAGGTGATGAGAAAAGAATCCCGAAGGAGACGATTATTGTTTGTTTTTGTGTTTTCAGTCTTTTATTGCTTTTTGAAGTTTGTTATAAGTTAATGAGCTTAAGCCTAAACCAATGGGTTAGTAAACTCATCACATCCTCCCTCTGATTAGGGGTAATGAGAATACCTTAAGTGTGAAGTAAGCTTCTCACACTTAATCACCTTTGGTGTAGGATTAAGATCATTAACCTACTTGTGATTATTTAGATGTTTTTGGTGCTTTTGTTTAGTGTTAAGTAATGAGATTAAGCCATAATCAGGGATTAAACAGACTCATTACACCATCCTAATAGAAGGATAATAGATGAGAATGTTTAAGCTGAGGAAAGCTCCTCAACTTAATCCATGATTAGGGATTAAACTCATGACAAAACAAAGCCTTTATTAAGTGGATTTATTTAATGATATGATGATGAAGTGATTTTTAGGGTTTGTAAGACAACTTGAGGGGGACTTGTCCATTAACACTGGGGTTAGTCCTTCTTAACCAATTAAGGAAGAATTAGAACCCTAATGCAAGGCCCAAGTTACAAGTGTGATGTCTTGATGATTATTAAGTGAATTGATTAAGAGATTTAAACACATTAAGGGTTTAACACTTAGGATTAAAGTTATACACTCCATCCTAATAGAAGGATGCAGGCATAAGCTTAATCACAAAGCCTTAAAGCCTTTAGGGTTTAGTCCCTGATTATGAGATGGGAAGAGAAGACTCAAAAGAGACACAAAGGTAAAACTAAGAGGGGAGACTAAACAAAACCCTAATCATTGTCATGCTTGGTTGTTCCTAAGGTTTGTGAGGTTTACAAGAGAAGTCTTCAATGGAACCACCAGGAAGCAGATGAAAGGATCAGGAGAAGCAAAGCAACTTGCTTCATTCAAGAAGTCAAGTCACTTGAAGAAAGAAAATGAGAAGAAGGGGAATGAACAAGCTCAAACTCAAACACATAACAAAATGCAGCAAGGATGCATGAAAGAGATGAAGAGAAGTTGTGAGAAGTGAAGGCAAATTCACTTCTCAAAGTCACTTACCACCTGAAAAGTTAGTGAAAGGAATGCAATGCAATGCAAAATGAAATGAAATGGTATGATGTAAACCAAAACCAGAAGCACATACATGATGTTAATGATGCTATGAGATGCTACAAACATGAAACAACACATGGTGATGATCATACAAGCTTATGGATGCAAATGAAACAAGTTAAGAAGCATGAACATTCATGAAAAGTTATGAAATGCAAATGGCATACAACATGGCAAATGCAAGATGCAATAATCAAACATGCTTCCAATATGTCTTAAGATGCCTAATGAATCAAAATAATGCATAAAATGCTATGGCATGTCAAGGTATGAATACAAATGCAAGATGGATGCATATGGAAACCCAAATTAGGGTTTATGATCAAAGCATCAAACACAAACCAAAATCAGAAGCAAACATCAATACAAAAAATTGAAAATGCACTCAAAGTATTCCTAAACCTATACTAACTCACTGCCCAAAGGAGAAGTCTCAACTCTTAACCTAGTTCAAGTTATGATTTTCCTAAGTTTTCTAGGGTTTTAGGGTTCCTTAACAAGAAAAATACCAAATAAATGGAAAATGAAAGATCAAATCATGGCCATTTAATCTCACAAACTACATGCTAAACACAATGCAATGCAAAAAGAATCAAGGTCCAACTCTCAATGGTTAGGCAGAAATGATTTTTGGAAGTTTGGATCAAAATAATGCATAAAAATGATTTTAATTCCATGAAAAATTCTCAAAATGCATCAAGATCAAAAAAGAAATTTGGTTTGAGGGTTGGACAATGTTTCTAAATGTTTTTAAATGTTTCATGAATTTTTTGGTGATTTTTAAATACTTAAAAGTATTTTTAATTAATTAATTCTCATTAATTGATTAAAAATAAACTTTTAAATATTTAAAAATATTTTTAAAATGCTAAAAATAAAATTAAAATATTTTTGTGTTCTGAAATTAAATAATAACTTGTATAAAAAATTTCAGAATTTTTGAATGAATTTTACTATTTTAAAATAAATGAACAAAAGAAATGCAAAACAAATGAATTAATATTAATAAAAATGAAAAGTAATCCAATCCAACGCATCAGATTCAAAGTTGGGGGGTCAGAGGTTGACTTGGCGCGTGAATCAAGGGTCAGGATGGACTCTGGCTTAAATCAGGTTTTATGAATTAATTAAATGGATTAATTAAGTTATTGGAGATTAGGGAAAAATGGACACATCTGGGCCACACAAACACGCGCCTAGTCAACCCAAGTCAAATGATCCAACGCGTCAGATTCAAATGCCAATTAATTACAGGGATTAGGGCTAACCACATTCAGGTGACCGGAGGGAAGCTCCGGTCATCTTCTCCGGCGGGTTGAAAACCCTAGATCAAGATTCAGGCCACCACACTTCAAATTAAACACAGCAAAATGATCCTCTAACATCCTAGAACACAAATCACCCCTCAAACATCATTTAAACCTCAAGAATCAGGCCAATCGAAGAAATCATTTTTCACGGGTGAAATTTCAGAGCATCAGTAAATCCTCATTTTTCACTCATTTTCAATTCTAAGCACATCCCCATGACCAGCAAGACATACACTATCAATTTATAACATAAAATGCAAGCTCTGTGAGAAAAAGTTCATGGCCATACCTGAGGTGGAAGCTTCTGATTCTGGGCTTTCTGGGCTGTTCTTTGGTGCAAACTTACTCCAATGATCCCCCTTGTGCTAATGGCCAGCTTGGATGGAGTTTAAACAAGCTATTTTGAGAGGTTCAATTCTGGTGTATCAGAAAATGGAGTCTGTGTATGTGATGTTTCAGGTTCTATCAATGGTTGACTCTTGTTCTCTTGAGTGTGTGTGATGCAATGGTGAAGAGAAAATGGATGTTTTGTGGCTGGAGAGGGAGATTCGAAGAAGAGAAGTTCTTTGACAGTTTTTGTGAAGGCTGTGTTCTGGCTTGCTTCAATGACCAATGTTGTGCTATAACTCTCCCAAGATGTGTGAATAGCCTGTGGAGCAGGTCAGTAGAGGTGGCTGCTTACTGTTCCATGAGTATGGGAGTTTTGGCCAAAAAGTCAATGTGATTGGTACTTGCAGCATGGGCTATGGCAGCATCTGTCTAAGGGCATGTCCTGCTTCAGCTTGGGTCAAGGATGACCCTTAGATTGCTTGTAGATGACTGCAACATGTGGATCATGAGCTATGCTAGCTTTTGCAACTTGCCCACTTGTGGTTTCTTGTGATTTTGTGCTATGTTCTTGAGAAACTTCTTGCTGAATTTTGTAGCATAGAACTTCTTTTAGTCATGGCAATGCATCAAAATCATCTAGTGATCACATAACTCATGGGAAGATGATTTTGCCAAGAATCCCTCTTTGCACTCTTATGGAAAATGCCTTATGGAAATGTGAAATTCAAAGCAAATGAATGGGAATCCCCTTGGGCCAATTCTGTTTTTGGGTCATATATGATCATGTGATGAAGTTTTGAAGTCATTTTGAAGTCAATAGAATGCTTGGTACATGAATTTGCAAGTTTTCCATTTGGTGCATAACTTGAAATTTTGTGATTTTAGCCAACTTTGATGAACCATAACTTTTGATCCAAAATGAATTAGGTCATGTTCTTGTACTTTTTGAAAAGGGAAAGATCTATTCTACAACTTTCATGACCAAAGTTTTTCCATTTGAAGCTTTCTTGAATCAAAAAGTAAGGGTTGAAAAAGTTGCATAAAATGACATTTTCATGAAAAGTCAAACTTGCCCAAAAAGTCAACTTTGCAAAAACTTGAAATTCTTGAATTTTGTAAGCTTCAAACATCTCACATGACCAAATAAAGATCATATGCATCCAAAATGATGAAGAACACCCTTTGGTTGGGTCATTGGGGGCCTCAGATGCCCTGATTTTGCACTGACTTGTCCAGAAAGTCAACCTTTGATCAGATGACTTCCCCATGGAATTTCTTCATGAAAATTGATATGCATACTCCCTATACCATATAGAGACCAATAGAAACAAGAATGACCAAAAAATTTGGAGTTATGGCCTTTGAAACCAAAACCCTAATTTTAGGTCATCTGTGCAGTCAGGCCTGGCTCTGCTTCCATACCAATCCCAGTTCTTGTGATTTTTTTGACATTCTTGACTTTGAGAGGATATAATATGATATTTGAACACACATAGACCCCTTTTAAGTGATTGATGACCTTTGGAGTGGCTCAAGAAGCTCTTAGATTGCTCAGATCACAAACCCTAGATGCAGATGACTTAGAACCTATGCAGTGAATCACAAATGTGGTATGAGATGATATGATTGTGTTTATGCATATGGAATGATCACAAGCCATGGTGTGAATGGGTGAGGGCAAATTTGGGGTGTTTACAGTGGCGACTCTTGCTATCCGCAACATAACTAAAGTCAGTTCTCCCACCGTGTTACAGAACTGGCGACTCTGCTGGGGATTTAAATTAAAGAGGGGTACCCTTAGGAATTAGATCACTTTAAATTGTTTGCCTTGTTTGCTTTACTTTACTTGTTGGGCTCTTATGTGTGAAAGATCCTAACCCGGATCTAGTGTACCTTAGGTAAATGGCAATAGACCAAGGAAACTGTACGACGTATATCGATATGGTTGATCTGGTGGCCATAGTTAGTGTGACTTCTTGGTTGGTGCTTATGTTCCTTAAGTCAAGTTGAGGATAATATGAGGCTGCCATATGTTGTCAATGCACTAACTAACTTTTAGAACCCTAGTTATCCCATCTTGGCCTTTAGAAAGTAGTGAGGTAACCGGCTTTGGTGCAGACTGAAGTTGGTTGACACTCGATACTACGCTCATTGAGATCTTAAACTTGGAGGGTTTTGGTTGGCAAGTAAGTTGCCTACTGAACAACCACCCTTGTGAAGGATCAATGATATTGAGATCCCTTAGAACCTGGTTACTTTTGTAGGACAGGATGAACCAACTAACTTCAGGGGAGGGTACTTACCTTAAACCTCATGCAAGCCTTTAAACCTAGGGCTATTGTGTGACTTGTTTGTGTGTGCCACATGTTTGTGATTGAACATAACATCATGACATCATCATGCATCATAAGCATAGCATTTTCACTAACCATTTCAAGGACCAAAGGATTTATCTTTGTTCTTTGTTGCAGGTCATGGCTTCTGCTCGTAGAAACACCATCAGGATCAACTTTGTGGGCATACCTGCTAAACTTAAAGAGTTGGTTTCTCAAGTGTCTGATCACTCCCAGTTCATCAAGAGACATGGTCACCTACTGGATCTAGTCACTTCAGGGTTCAATGAAGATATGATGAGTGTCCTGTTTCAGTTATTTGATCCTAAACACCATTGCTTCACATTCCCCGACTATCAGCTGGTTCCTACAATGGAAGAGTTCTCTAAACTTCTGGGTATACCTGTTCTTGATCAAAGACCCTTCACAGGCTTGGAGAAGGAGCTTAAACCAGAGGTTATTGCTGCAGCTCTACACCTGAAGAAGTCTGACATTGTTCTAGAAACGAGAAGCGGAGTTAAAGGTATTCTTGCTAAGGTGTTAATGGATAAAGCTCAAGTGTTCTTGAAGGCCATGAGCTATGATGCTTTTGAGGAGATCTTAGCCTTGCTGATTTATGGCTTAGTGTTGTTCCCCAATCCCGATCAGTTCATAGACGTTCATGCCATCAACATCTTCCTGAGTCACAATCCAGTACCTACATTGCTTGGAGACATCCTACATTCTCTTCATACTCGTACTACAAGGGCAAGAGGAACTTTGATGTGCTGCATATCTTTGCTTTCTAGGTGGTTTATTTCTCACCTTCCTCGCTCAGTGATGAAGAATGAGCAAGGGTTCAGGTGGTCCAAAAGGATCATGTCACTCTCACATTCAGATATCCATTGGTGCTCCAGATCTATGGAGAATGTCACTATCATCGACCGTTGTGGGGAGTTTCCTAATGTGCCACTTCTAGGAATAAGAGGAGGCATCACCTACAATCCCTCTCTAGCTTTACGACAGTTTGGTTACGCTCGGAGTGATGGTCCTCAGGACATGTTAATCCAGGGCATTGTGTTTGACTACGACAACGATCTTCAAGGTTACTGTCAGAGATTCATACGAGCATGGGGAAAAGTAAACAGGGTGACAGCAAGACACTGGAGCCTAAGTACACTATTCCTATGGAAGCTTATCTCAGATGGGTGCGATCTCGTGCTTAGACTCTCATGATGTCATATCCTGCTATCCTACCAGTTACCATGGAACCTGTTGCTGAAGGAGACACTGCTTATACCATCCTTCACCCAGACATGCCTACTGACATGGAAGACTTGCAGAAATCCGGGATCCAGTTGAAGGAGCAAAGGGATACTTTCGAGGCTCATTACAAAGCAAGCCAAGAAAGAATCCTAGAACTAACAAAGCAACTTCACGAGGAACGGAATCTCAACTCATACCTCAACACAAAGAGGAAACGTCCATGGGAGACTTAAAACCCCATCTTTTGTACTTATTTTAATTTCATTTTTTGTGAGCCTAAGAGGCAAAACAAATTTATTACTAATAAAAGTTTACCTTCTTGTTTGTTTAAGCAAATTTAAATCCTGCGGTTCTTGAAAACATTGCATACGCATTTACATATCATATCACTGCATCACAGGTTTCTTATGTACAAGTTCTTATCTTCTCGCTGTTTATTTCAGCAATGGCTCTTGAACAAACAGTCAAAGATCTCCAGGCTCAGAATGCCCGATTCCAAGAGTTGATTCTGAACTTGTCCAAGGGACAAGATGAGTCGAAGACACTGCTGGCTAAGAAGAAGAGTCCTGAGGACAACAAGGATGGTCAGTTGGAACAATTGCAAGCTGAGATAACAGAAATGAGGATCCAGATGAATGGCCAAATGGCTCTTATCCAGTGTTTGGCCCAGGGGCAAGAAGAGCTGAGAAGCTTTGTCAGTGAGCTTCGGCATAACAGAGTTGGGAATCTAATCATCAGTCAACCTCCGTTGAAACAAGCTGACTTGGCTGAAAGGAAAGTAAGGATAAGAGAAGGAAAGAGACATGCTACTACTGATCATCCTTCAATGGAAGAAAGAAGGCCTGGTAAGGTTAATCCACTTCTATACAAGGAATGTAGAAGACAGTTCATCCGGTTCAGCACACCAATGTCACAAATTTTGCAATGCCTGTTGGAGATGAAGTTGATTTCCTTGGAAAATTCTCCTAAAAATCCTAACACCTCTTCTCCTCGCTATAATCCCAAGGCAAGGTGTATATATCACTCCGACTGTCCTGGTCATGACACTAATAACTGTTGGGCATTGAAGAATAAGATTCAAGACCTAATCGACGAAGGAATACTTGAGGTTACTCCAGAAGGCCAGGCTGAGTTCTTCTATCGTCCATCAAGCATCAAAGTTTCCAGATAACTGGAGTGACGAGTTTAGAGGAAGAGGCTTTGAGAACATTTGAATGTTCATTTGTAATTTCTTTTGTTTGCCTAAACACTTACTATTATGTTAAGCTTTTGTTTTCATTAATGCATTGCATATGTTTGTCTTGAATTAATCCATTCGTTTCACTATATTTTGAACTATGCTTCATATTTCTATCTTGTGATATTTAACTCCTGATAAAGCTATAAGCCTGTAGAGGGAGGATGACGAAAATAATACCATAATATTAGGTAGTATGCTTTTGAACAGACTATGCTGACGATGTACAGGCATTGTTTCAATTCCTAAACAGTGGAGATATAAGGAAGTTAATCCCTAGTCAACCCTTTTGAGCCTATGAAGTAGGAGTTTTTATTCTCGCACAAATTAAAACCCTTATTCATAACCCGGGGCAGGTTAGTTACTCGGTTAACTCAAATATGCCAATTATCTGTGTTGTACACAACTAATGATGGTTCTCTGTAATCATTAAACCTGACAGTCAATATCCAACAAAAGAAAAACCCACTAAGTCAAAACCTATGAAGGAGACTTAGTAAAAAAATTAAGACATCCCGCTGACTGTAACTTTGAAATAAACAGTTCAGGCAAAAAGAAGGGATAACAAAGTCAAAAGAAAAAAGAGGTCACTATGAATCCTCAACAAAGAAAGATGACTGAATGTTCAAATAAATTTTGGGTTTCTGAACCATCACAAATGTAAGTGTTACAATTCCAAACTACTTTGGAACCTCAATGCATAAGTTAACTAAGTATAGGACTGAAGAACATCATGGAGATTGGGTTGGGTACAAATAAAATTTGAGCCTTTATCCTTTGTTTCTTAAACCGTGAACCAGGCCACATTATAACCCTTTAAAAGTCCTAACTGAAGCATGGTTAGTTGGAAAGCGTACTGTTACAAAAAGGTATCCTGACTCCTTTAGGGCTTATTATAAAACTTGAGTTAATATCACGATTTTCACAAAAAAAAAAAAACTGTTTTTCTAAAATAACTTTTTTTCAAAATTTCAGGACAGACATAAGCATTGCATTTTTGAATATATTTGTTTGCATATACCTGAGTGTTTGACGAATGGAGAAACTTACAGGATGAATGTTCAATGAATCAAAGTCCTTCCGATGAACAAAGTTGCTTCCTTAAAGTCCATGTATACAAAGGGGCATAGTCATTATCTCCCAATCAAGGGGGCAGGCCATGATACTGCCTAACTCATGTGGGGCAATCAAGATAGGATTCAGTTATGTTTAAATATCTAGGGGCAGATCTCCACATCTGTCTAAATTACTGAGGGTAACATTACAAAGTCCATAATGCTAGGGGCATAGTCACTGTTTCCCAGTCAAGGGGCATATCAACTTACTGTTCAATTCATTTGGGGCAATCAGGACAAGATTCAACTATGTTTAAGAAGCCAGAGGCAGATCTCCTCATCTATCTGAAGTACCAAGGGTAACATTACTGAAGTCATAATGCCAGGGGCATGGTCATTGTTTCCTAATCAAGGGGGCATACCAAGTTACTGTTCAAATCATTCGGGGCAATCAGTTCCAGATCCAACAGTGCTTAATAGCCAGGGGCAGCTATTCTCATATATTTGAAATACCAAGGGTAGCACTGCAAAGTTCATGATGTCAAGGGCATATTATTATGGGGCATTCTGCTTAGTTCTCCTGAGGTAACTACATTCAGATACTTCCCTTTTGGGACAATTCATCCTCAATCAAGGGGCAATGCTTTCTTTTCAAATCTAGTAGCCGGAGCGTATATGGTCCATTACAATTTGAAGATACATTCCTCTCGTTATATTACCTTGATTTGGAGTTCTCAGCAGAAGTCATTGTGGGAATTAATGGTCTACACCAGTAGTATCAGATGGTGTCAGTATCATGTCTTCAGATCCAGCTATGAGGATTTCTGGGAGGGTATTCAGGAAAGTTAAGAATTTCAGGAGCTCTAAATCCAACTGGTTATACACTCTCGAAGTTGAAATGATTCTGTTTTCAAGTTCAGCTTTACTTTTCCCTCTGAATCCAGATTTACTTTTACCCTATTTACATAAGCAAAACGTCCATTGGGTGTGTTTGAATGTATGTATGCTTAATATGATTGATGTTTACCAGAAATACATGAAAATGCAGTAATAGTATTTACTAAAGACGAACGAGGGAAGGATTTCAACGAAGCTTCGCCGGTTCATCTTTACAAATCAGCTACAAACCCTCAGTAGGACAAATCCATCTTCATAAGGTCACATCTCCCCGGGAATTTATATCCATCTCTTTTATCCTCATACGGATATTCGGGAATTTACTTTCCAATAAGAGTACGACGAACGAAGACGGGAGGTTATGTATACCTTACTATTCCCAGCAGACGGGAGGTTATATATGCCTTGCTATCCCCAGCAGACGGAAGGTTATGTATAATATATTATCAAACAAGACGGGAACGAGTTCCTCATATTCTTCAACAAATCGGGATTTATTTTCCCTGGCCAGCAGTTGTTATATAAAGATATCCAGACGCTTCAGGCAGCATCATATCATACATACATAATTTATATCATACCATAACATACATATCCATAAATGCATAATACATTTACTTAGGTGCATCATACTATGCATGCATACATATTGCATAAACTAACATTCTCCTTGCAGGATAGTTATATGCAGATAAAACAGCATCAACAATTCACAACAAGTCAGAAATGATCCGTACATTACTCAAGATGTCCTCGGAGAGTAGGCAAACAGTCTGTAAGAAGATCCATTCCCTAATCCAGGATATTTCCAGAAGATTTCATCTATCTGGTCTGGAATAGCAGGCAAACAGTCTGTACAAAGATCTATTCCCTGGTTCAAGATATTTTCAGAAGATTTAATCCATTTCCTCGGAGAGTAGGCAAACGGTCTGTAAGAAGATCCATTCCCTAATCCAGGATATTTTCAGGAGTTAATCCTGACACTTTTTTGTCCTCGGAGAGTAGGCAAACGGTCTGTAAGAAGATCCATTCCCTAATCCAGGATATTTCCAGAAGATTTCATCTATCTGGTCTTGAATAGCAGGCAAACGGTCTGTACAAAGATCCATTCCCTGGTTCAAGATATTTTCAGAAGATTTAATCTATTTCCTCGGAGAGTAGGCAAACGGTCTGTAAGAAGATCCATTCCCTAATCCAGGATATTTTCAGGAGTTAATCCTGACACTTTTTTGTCCTCGGAGAGTAGGCAAACGGTCTGTAAAAAGATCCATTCCCTAATCCAGGATATTTCCAGAAGATTTCATCTATCTGCCCTTGAATAGCAGGCAAACGATATGTAAAAAGATCCATTCCCTGGTTCAAGATATTTTTCAGAAGAACTAATCCTGACGTTCTTTTGACCTTGAATAGCAGGAAAATGGTCTATACAAAGATCCATTCCCTGGTTCAAGATATTTTTCAGAAGAACTAATCCTGACGTTCTTTTGACCTTGGAGAGTAGGCAAACAGTCTGTAAGAAGATCCATTCCCTAATCTAGGATATTTCCAGAAGATTTCATCTATCTGGTTTTGAATAGCAGGCAAACGGTCTGTACAAAGATCCATTCCCTGGTTCAAGATATTTTCAGAAGATTTAATCTATTGGCCCTTGAATAGCAGGCAAACGGTCTGTACAAAGATCCATTCCCTGGTTCAAGATATTTTTCAGAAGAACTAATCCTGATGTTCTTTTAACCTTGGAGAGTAGGAAAACGGTCTGTAAAAAGATCTATTCCCTAATCCAAGATATTTCCAGAAGAGATAATCGTCACGAAGATTTATTTCTACTGGTCTATTCAACAAATTCAAATTATAAACGATTCAGAGACGGCCTATACGAAGACCTAGTACTGAGATCCAGTATCAACACAAAGCTATCATCACATCCAGTTCTTTAGATGGCATCTCTAAGCCCATCTCCAGTTCTTCCAAGTGGCATCTTTAAGCCCACTCAAGCATATACAACCAACCTTCAGTATCAGTTTACGCACTGGTGAGTGCAAATTTTTGGGCTTTTGTGTTCAATCCCCTTCAACCTTCCAGGTCACGACTGGCAAATATACCAATCTAACCCCTCAGGTTTCAGAAAATTGAACAGGGGCAGCTGTTGCACCCCAAAATTTGCCCTCACAATACAAGACTTTGTGTACTAAGAAGGTTCACAAGGTTCACAAGATTCACAACACTTACAAGACCTTTCATGAGGTTCATGAAGTTTACAAGTCACTTTATTAGGTTCACAAGGTTCACAAGATTCACAACACTTACAAGACCTTTCATGAGGTTCATGAAGTTTACAAGTCACTTTATGAGGTTCACAAGGTTCACAAGATTCACAATGCTTACAAAACCTTTCATGAGGTTCATGAAGTCTACAAGTCACTTTATGAGGTTCACAAGGTTCACAAGACCTCCCATGAGGTTCATAAGGTTCACAAGACATCTTATGATGGTTCACAAGGTTCACAAAGTCCACAAATAGTCAGAAGATTTGACAACTCCCTCAGACAATGCACCTCCTAAGCAGTGCATCCAAAACTAGGGTTTTGACTTTAATCAGGCTAAATGAACTTCCAAGACTTCAAGTGAGCTTCATAACATCTTATATGTGTGTAAGAACCCCCATGACAAGTTTCAAGACTTTTCTCAAAAAGTTTGCTCAGTCAGATGATCAGGTAAGTCAAAATCAGTCAAAGCAGTTAAAAAGTCAAACTGAGGTCAACTGTGGTCAAACCAAAGTCAAACTTCATGATTTTTTGCCAACATCAAGTATATGAAGTAAAATTCATCATATGATCAAGGGTTTATCATGATTCATCAAGGAGATTTCAGATCATTAAGAATCAGGAGTTTCTAAATTAGGGTTTCCTTAGTAAAAGTCAACTAAACTTTGACCAGCCATAACTTTCACATGCTTCATCACCAAGTCTCCATCCAAAGCTCATTTTGAAGGAAATTTAATTCTCTACAACTTTGTGTCTCACAAGCCAAGCCCAAAAATGCTTCATTTGGAAGGTATGAGCTAAGACATTATAGGTCCTTTTGAAAGTCAACAAAAAGTCAACAACTTCAAAAGGGCATAACTTGAGAATGGAAAATGATATGGACATTAAACCAGTGGGGTTGGTTAGAGGACTCTTCAAGCTTTCCAAAATGTCCAAGAACACCCTCATAACATTAAAATTGAAGGATGTGTGCCCTTGCAAAGTTGGGAAACTTTTGGTTGGTTTATGAGGAAAATGGAGGTTTAAAACTAATTTTTTCTAAATGGGCTTGCCATATGATGACCCAATCCACACCAAGACATCTTGCACGAAATTAACTTAATATTTTCATTATTTTATTTATTTTATTTTTATTTATTATGATTTTTTATATTAAAAATCATTTTAAATTCAAATAAAATAAGAAATAGTGAAGATTTAAAATTATCTTGCTTCTAGAATGTCATAAATGATATTTTGATCTAATTGATACAAGAGTTATGAAAATCATCCCAAAATAGCAAGGCAAGATCAAGATATTTCAAGTTTTAAAACCAAATATTTTTCAATCTTAAAAGGTCCAAATATCCACAAGTTTGTGAGAGCTCTTAACCTAATTTCATTCGCTCCTATATATACAACATGAGGCAGTTTCAAATGGAGGATTTTCAGAGCCTCAAAAACCATCTTCAAACTTCACAAAATCACTTGAAAAACTCCAATTCGGTTTCCTACTTAGAAGCACTCTCAAAGCTTTTTAAAGGTTGCATTGGTTTCCTTGAGTATCACTGAACATAACCTGATCATTATCATTGTCCAAAACATGCCTAAATGCATAACCCGAAATCAATTTCCTCTTAAAATTTCAAATTTTCGATTTCATATGTTTATGTATTATAAATTGTTTTTGACCATTGATAATTGCTTGTGAAGGTATTTGGAACGTTTCTGTATGCTTGGATTGAATTTTTATTGCAGATTAAGGAATCCACCATGGCTAGGGTTTCGGCCTCTTGATTAGGGTTTCATGATAAACCAAATATAAATAGTTTCTAAGAACATAGGAAGATTGTAGGTGCTTTGAGGATCATGTTTCACTAATCAATTTGTAAAAATTTTACTGTTTTGTTGATATTTGAGATTCGTAGGTTCTGTACATGATAAAATTCGCAGGAAAATTCGTGGTAAAATTCGTAGTAAGATTCGCAGGTCCAGAGGTAGGAGACGAAGCTGTTTGGCGCGAAATTCATATTTGAAATGTTGACAGGGCTTAAAACAAATTGATGCTGTCTATATATCACAATGAGCGTGTGGCTCAGATGGTTTTGGTGTGTGTATACGCTGCTGGATGGCTTGGGTTCGAAACCAGCCGAATGAATATTTTTTGCTTTAATTTCTTTTGTTTTCACAGAATAGCAACAAAACAAAGTAGGAGGAGGATATTGTCACAACGCGCAGGTTGGCCCAGTGGTGATCCCCTTTGTGTTTCCAGGTAAAGGACCTGGGTTCAAATCCCAGGTCCTGTTTTTTGGCTTTTTTTTTTTTTTTTTAGGTTTATTTATTTTATTAATTTCTTATAATTCTTCTTTATTTAAATTAATTCCTAAAAAATATTTAAAAATATATTCTAATTAAATTTTATTTTTTTTACAAACCTAAATTAATATGTATATTTATTTATTTGTTTTTTTTCTATATATTTATATGTATATATTTATTTATTAATGTAAATTAAAACTAAAAAACCCTAAAATATTTTTTTCTAAAACCCTAATTGTAATTCTTGCTCATATTTTAATTAGTGAATAAATTTTTATTATAATCTTTAAATTTGTAAATATAATAGTATGATCATATTTTATTTAATCATGTAATATAATTAAATTTTTGTAAATACAATTATAATTAATCCTATTTTCATAATATATATATATTCTATAATTTGTTCATAATTTAATTCTTGCATGTAAATAATTTTTAATATATGTTTAAAAAATAATTAAAACTTGTTAATCTAATATAATTTATTTTCATAATATGTTTATAATTAACCTAATTTTTATAGCATTTAAAACTTTATGATAATTAATTGGTTATATTTTCTTCTTAATCTTAAATAATAATTGTTCATAAAAATTTGATCTTTTAATTATTATGCTAATATTCTTATTTATTTTATCATTAATGCTATTTATTTTCATATCTATTTTATTATTACTAACCCCATTTAGATATATTGTGATTTATTATTATTATTATTACTAACCCCATTAAATTTGATATTATTTTTATTATTATTATTTTCACTAACCCAATTATAATTATTTATTTATTTTGCTTATTATATTTAAATTGCTTTATTATTATTATTGTAATTGCTCTTTGGTGTAATATTTAATAGTAATGTTTAAATTATTTATTTTATGCTATGGTTAGTAAATAGGGAGTGTAACATGTATGTTTATTTAAAATTAATTTAGATCACTTAATTTTAAAAGATAAATATTAAAATTGTACACTCACACACGTAAGTCGATCTTTGATCGCCATCTCACTTCCTTAGGGATACCTCTCATGTTGCCTAATCAAAAAGGTCAAGTAGGGTGTATAAAGCAAAAGTCCCTCAAAATAAAGTCATCTAGTCCCTTAAAAATAAAAAGATCAAGTCCCTTAACGGTTGCCTTCGTAATGATCTTGTCCCTTTTCGAATAATGATGACAGTCCCTCCAAAAAAATGCTTAATATACCCTACAGTTGCCTACATTAACAGATGACCCTTACTTGTCCCACACATCCAAGGTAATGACTACCTATTCCTTAATAATAGGGATAGTCTTACCATTTAAAGGATTCAAGAACAGAAAGACTTAAACTTTAGGGTAGGTTCCTCATAGTTACTTGCTCACATTTTAAAAATACTTCAAAATAATTTCAAACATTTCACAATTTCAAACAATTTTCAAACACAAGTTTTTTACGCATCCGTACATGGATCATTATCAAACTCTTATGAAAATTTCTATTCACACACTTCACATTTCAAAAACCATTCAAAGTGAGCTAAGTAACTAAGAGCCCATGGATAACCATGGATGTAAAGGGTGCTAATACCTTCCCTTTACATAACCTACCCCCCGGACCCAAAAATCTTTTAAAAGGTCTTTCCTGTTCTTTTATGCCTTTCCTTTGGATAAAATAAAAGTCGGTGGCGACTCTTGCTATCCGCAACATAACTAAAGTCAGTTCTCCCACCGTGTTACAGCTTGACCTAAGTCAAGGTTTGATTTATGAAAACGTTTGAAGTTTGAAAACAAAGAAGGTTTTGAAAATAGGAAGAAGATTTGAAAATTTAAGAAGTGGGAGGAGATGAAGTGACTATCCTAAGAAAATAAAATAAAGAGATAAGGGAAGAAAGATCTAACCAAACTTGATGACATTCCAAATTATGAGCATAAGAGTTCCATCCTTATAAGCTAGCAAATGGCCAAATAAAGGCTAAATCCAACTTTTTGAAGATCAAGGCAAAGGAGGTGTCCTAAGAATCTAAGTCCAAATCTCCACTCCAAATGCTAAGGATAGTAACCAAAAGTCCACAAATTAAAATCACAAGTTTTTTAGAGGTTTAATCCTTTATTAATGTTTTTGTGTCCAAACGGACAAATAGAAAATCAATCAACAAATAATAAGAGCAAATAATAAACATGATATGGATGAGTAAAGCAAAATAGAATAAAGACAATAAAAATGCAAGAAATTAAATGTTAGTATAAAAATGCAAGAATCTAAAATATTAATAGTAGTAATAATATTCATATAATAATGGTATGGTGAACTTTAATCAACCACAACCAAAAAGGAAAGTAACCAAAATCGAAGGCAACCGGATCCGCTTAGCATCTTACACTATAGCGATTAATCAAGGCAAACCGAACCGAATTTAATGAAATTTGAAAGGCGATTGGGAGACCCAAAGCACATACGCATAAAAAATTCACAAGTCTCGATTCTTGAAGCAACATGATTAACCACTTTGGGATTACGCGATCAACAAGAGATCCGATCCACGGAAGTGTAAGTACCCAATTAGATTTTTATTCCGAAGTCGGGACACATTTAGGTCTATGTTAAGCAATCGCTGAGTAATTTACGAAGTAATTACCCTACAAATAGGCCGGCCACCACCAATTAAGGTGCATAATGTTAGTGCTAATGCATGCAAGATAAACGATATGTAAATCGTTATCCGAACGTGATACCGCACAAAACTAAAGATGAATACCAAATTGAGCCATACTTATGGTATTCTTCCATCCTTAAATTCAATCACTCATCTTGGTGGATTCAAGCATGAAAATGTATCACTAATGCAAAGTACCTTAAATGAATTGAATAATCTACTTAAAGGTAGTTTTGAATTAATGAACATTAACTACTCTAATCTACACCCAAAGTCCATTGAAATTAAGGAGGAATTACTCCCAAAAATGCTTCCCAAGGTAAAAATAAAAGGGAGGAAGAAGAAGAAGAAAGAGGAACAAAAAAGGAGCTTGAAACAAGCCAAAAACACCATTCTGACTTGTGTTAACCGGTTAGCCAATAGGTTAACCGTTAACGCAAGCAGATTTTGGACAAATTGCGCTATTTTTAAACTGGTTAATCGGTTAACCAAATAGTTAACCGGTTAACGCTGTACCAGATGATGAAAATGCATAAAATTCAGCATGATCCATTTTTGAAACCTTTTCTCAAACATTGGATGATCATGATCTGAATTTGCACGAATTTTAAAACCAAAATACAGTGGAATCCCTGCAATCAAACAACAAATAAAGATCCGAAGGATCTAGAAACAAAAGCACCAAAGATCTACATCTTGAATGTTGATGGTGAATATGGGTTTATAGAGGAAGATGAATTACCAAAAGCTCTTCTTCAAATTGAACCAGCACAAGCTTAGATCTACTGAAATTGATGTGCAAAAGAATGAAAGGATGAAGGTCTAGCTCAAGTTAATCAAAAATTCAATGTGAATTCTTGATAACTTCAAAAGAAAGAAAAATGAGCTTTGGAGAATTTGGTGTTGAGGGAGTATTTTGCAAGAGGTTTTGTGGCTATCAAAAGCTTGTGGAATGAATGAAATTGTGGTCCTATTTAAAGGCCTTAGGTATGGAAATTTGGTGGAATGGGGCTTGCTTTGGTAATTTGAATTTAGGTTTGGTAATTGGAATTTTGGTGGGAAATGGAAAAGAGTGGTGATTAGTGAGGGTTTATGGTAGGAAATGATCAAAGTGATGTAGAAAAATTAGAAACCAATGGATCTAGAATATTCCAATTAAATCAATGATCTAAGGGTGCTGAATTTGAAATAAAAAATTCAAATTTCACATTGGTTAACCGGTTAACCATTTGGTTAACCGGTTAACCAAGCTGAATTTTGAATTTTTGTTAAAAAATAGCTGCTTGGTTGTTTCGGCCCGATTTTTGTGTACGTCGAAGAAATAAACACGTGAACCTTGGAGATCCTTTGAATGAATCAATTAACTTGGGAAATCCTTGATCTGATAATTTTGAATTATTTGCGGATCGTCTTCGACTTTTGTGAAATTTACTCGAGCTGCAGGACTGCTATTTTTTGGCATTTTTATATGGTTCCTCTTCCTGGAAAAAAAAAGGTTAGCAAAAGGAAAATATTTTTGGATTTTGATTAATGGTTAGTAAACACAATCAAATAAAACAATTAAAGACAACAGTGATCCCCTACGAGGCATAATCCTAACCCGAGAAGAATCGTGCAACCAGTGCGATCTTGTTTGTATGCGAAATGCAGATGAGATGCAAAGAAAATCTTAGGGCAAAAATTAGGGTGTTACAGGTTTCATTGTAAGTCAAAGTGGAATTTAGGTAGATCCTGCAAAAGTCAAAGCAATACAAGATATGCTTGCACCGCGTACAGAAAAATAAGTGCGTGGCTTCCTGGGTATACTGAACTACATTGCTCGGTTCATATCTCACCTGATAGCCACATGTGAACCAATATTCAAACTGCTAAGATAAGAGAAGGCGGTCAGGTGGAACGAAGATTGTCAAAGAGCTTTTGAAAAGATTAAAGAATACTTGCAGGAACCTCCAATCCTAATGCCTCCGGTTCTGGGGAGGCCACTTATCATGTATTTGACTGTGCTAGAAGGGTCAATGGGATGTGTTCTAGGCCAATATGACGAGTCTGGTCGAAAAGAGCTTGCAATATACTACCTTAGCAAAAAGTTTACCAACTGTGAATCCCTTTATTCACTGCTCGAGAAAACGTATTGCGCTTTGGCATGGGCTACTCGCCAACTGAGACAATATATGTTGACTCACACTACCCTATTAATTTCAAAAATGGATCCTGTCAAGTACATTTTTGAGAAAACAACATTAACTGGAAGGGTTGCAAGATGGCAGATGGTGTTGACAGAGTACGACATTCAATACACTTCCCAGAAATCCATCAAAAGAAGCGTACTTTACGACTATCTTGCACAACAACCCCTTGAAGATGATTATCAACCAATGTGGTTTGACTTCCCTGATGAGGACATCATGTACCTCAAAGCAAAAGATTGTGAGGAACCACTTCCAGAGGAGGGGCCAGAACTTGAATCCAAATGGAAGTTGATGTTTGATGGGGCAGTCAATATCAACAGACGCGGAGTTGGTGTTGTTCTAATTACTCCTGAAGGTGTTCACTTTCCCTTCGCTGCCAGAATTACTTTTGGTTGCACCAACAATGAAGCGGAGTACGAGGCGTGTATAATGGGAATAAAGGAGGCTATTAATCTTAGGATTAAGACCCTTGATCGTAGACTCAACCCTCGTAATTAATCAAATTACAAATAAATGGTATACACACCAAGATCATTTAATTCCTTATAGGTATTATGCCATAAGACTGTTGACGTTCTTCACAACAGTGAAGCTTCAGTATATACCACGCGATGAAAATACATTTTTCGATGCATTGGCTACGCTCTCTTCGTCTATTAAAGTGATGTGTTGGAATTATGTCCCAAAAATTGACATCTCCAGGCTTGATGTGCCTGCTTACGTGTTCTCAGTTGACACAGTATCTGATGATAAGCCTTGGTATTATGACATTAAACACTTCCTGGAAAGTAAAGAATATACATCCGGGGCATCTTCGATTGACAATAAGACCTTAAGGCGACTCGCTGCTAGTTTCTTCTTAAACACTAACGATGTTCTGTACAAGAGAAACTTTGACATGTTCCTGCTCAGATGTGTGGACAAGAAGGAAGCAAACATGTTAATGCAGGAAGTCCACGAGGGATCTTTTGGTACCCATGCAGGGGGACATGCAATGGATAATAGGTTATTGAGATCGGGGTATTATTGGTTAACAATGGATGCAAACTGTTGTTCATACGCCCGCAAATGTCACAAATGCCATATATATGCAGACAAAGTGCATGTTCCTCCAAGCCCGCTGAACATCATGTCATCTCCTTGGCCCTTTTCCATGTGGGGCATTGACATGATCGAGAAAATAGAGCCTACTGCTTCGAACGACCATCGTTTCATATTGGTTGCAATCGATTACTTCACCAAATGGGTCGAAGCGGCATCTTATGCCAAAGTCACCAGACAAGTGGTGGCCATATTTCTGAAGAAAGATATCATCTTCAGATATGGAGTTCCCGAGCGAATCATTACTGATAATGGTTCTAATCTAAACAACAAAATGATGGCTGAACTTTGTCGGGACTTCAAGATTCAACATCACAATTCTTCTCCTTATCGGCCAAAGATGAATGGTGCGGTCAAGGCAGCAAACAAGAATATTAAGAAGATTGTGCAGAAAATGGTTGTCACCTATAAGGATTGGCATGAGATGTTACCGTTCGCTCTGCATGGGTACCGTACATCGGTCAGGACATCTACCGAGGCAACTCTTTTTTCCTTGATATATGGTATGGAGGCAGTCTTACCTGTTGAAGTGGAAATTCTTTCTTTGCGAGTGTTGATGGATGTCAAGCTTGAAGAGGATGAGTCGGTGCGTGCCCGATATAACCAGTTATGCTTAATTGAGGAGAGGAGATTAGCAGCTGTATGTCATGGTCAGCTTTATCATAGGAGAATGAAGCGAGCATTCGATCTGCGAGTACACACTCGAGAGTATCAAGTTGGTGAGCTTGTGCTCAAAAGAATCATTCCTCCAGATTCAGATCACAGGGGCAAATGGACTCTGAATTATGAGGGCCCATTCATAGTAAAGAAAGTTTTCTGTGATAGAGCACTGATGCTCACTACTATGGATGGAGAAGACTTCCAGTCCCCTGTTAACTCAGGCGCACTTAAAAAATACTTCGCATAAAAGACCCACTGGAAAAAAAATAGAATAAAAAGTCCATGCAAAAAAGGGGCATCTCGGCGAGCTAAAAACAGAATAAAAAGCTCGGGAAAAAGTTAGGGAAATAAATGAAAAAAAATTGTACACCCCCTGAGTTGAAAAACCGCATTGGACAGCTCAGGAAAAAAAAGGTATCCTAGTGGATTGAAAACCCGAAAGGGAGATCTGGGTAATCTGTACCATATCATCGTCTCAGTTAACTTGGAAATCTCAGAAGGGTAGGGATCAGTCCAATCTTCTTCTTCAGAAATAAAAAGCGGGAACAAAAAATCTTGAAGACATACTGGTCATAGCAGAAAGGAAACTCATTGAAATGCCGCACACATTGCCATTATGATAGTTTCTTTTCTCAATTTACAATGATTACCTCTTTCCAGGTGATTGCTTCCTGATGTAAATTTTCGCCTATTTAGAGGCTCATCAATAAAAAGATTATTCAGTAAAAAATCTTTATCTTTGTTTTGTTTTACTTGCTTTGTTTGCAAAAACATGTCCTGAAATTTTGATAAAAGAACATTGCATTTAAAACTTGGTGGATTTATAAATGACGTACAAAGGGAAAGCGTTCAAAATCACTTTGAATGTCAGGTGACGTGGGATGATTAACTCATACCATGAAATTTCTCGGGGCATATGTGTGTACTTTGTTATTGCAGGTTGGCAGCTAACAAGAGATGCTATCAGACAACATTTTCCAAGCAGGGTGTTTCTCCCCAGCAAGGGACACTTTATAATTTCTACTTCCAGCAGGAAGATGATCCACAACATCCTCAATAGAGTGCGAGCGCGAGAAAGAACATTTCCCCAGCAAGCAACTGAAGGAATTGCTTCCCCACAGGTCTAGAATTTTCAGAATTCTATCCCCAATCAGGTCCTGACAATTTGTTTCCCCAACCGAGTCGGAAGATTATCGGTTCCCCACAGAGTTTCATAATCGGAAGTCAACCATCATTGAAGTATTCCCCGAAGAGGTCGCCAATTTATTTTTGGCCCAGGGTGACACAGTAATGCAGACAGTGTTCTCCTCCCTCAGTTAAGATCAAGTATTGTAAGAATATCTTGATGTCTTTTCTTCAGCAGAATGTTAGTCAGAAAGTTCTCGTCCCCAACAGAGTTATAAATAGTATTCTCCCTTGTAGAGTTGTTACTCTCCTCAATAAATCTTCAGACTCACGTTTGTCTAGTGTCAACGGACCATTCTTATTCAGACTCGCATTGTCCAGTGTCAATGGACACCTCTCATTCAGACTCGCATTGTCTAGTGTCAACAGACCATTCTTATTCAGACTCGTGTTTGTCCAGTGTCAACGGACACCTCTCATTCAGACTCGCGTTGTCCGGTGTCAACAGACCATTCTTATTCAGACCCGCATTTGTCTAGTGTCAACGGACTCCTCTCATTCAGACTTGCGTTTGTCCAGTGTCAACGGACTTCTCTCATTCAGACTTGCGTTTGTCCAGTGTCAACGAGATCCTCTCATTCATCACTTTGTCCCGTGTCAGCGGACCTAGGTTTGAAGTCCTGACGGTAGAAATCATCGAAATTCTACTTTAGAATCACAAGTGCATATTAAGATGCATATTCTAATTAGGGTCGTTCCAGCGCAATTAGGGCGAGATCCTGACAATGGGTTTATATTTTCAAAATAGTGCAGAGGATCATAAGCGCATGTTAAGATGCAGATTCTCCTAGAAGCACACGTTCACCGTATATCCGACCCGAGGGTATATGAAGAGAATCATAAGCGCATATTAAGATGCGGATTCTAATCAGTATCGTAAGCGCATGGTAAGATGTGGATCCTGATCAGTGCATGTCTACCCCACAGACTCAAATGCACCAATGGAAAACGTAGGAAGACGTGAGATTCATAAGGAATCACCCATTTCAAAGTCCACCGTCGTTGTGGCAAGCTAGTAGTCGTATGGCATCATTCAAAAAGACCGTTTCGAAGTCCATCATTGCCGTGGCAAGCCAGTAGTCTCCTGGCGTCGTTTAAAAGACATTTCTTTAGTTCTTTGGTTACTTGTCACCTTACCATGGTTTGCAGGAGCTCTCCTTTGGTTGGGTTTAGTTCCCGGTTTCTTTCCTAATCAGAGTGAAAATTTCAGGGTTATCTTGGTATTCAACCACAATTCATCTCGAACGGCCGACAACAAAAGCTTTCGTCCTTTTCAGATTAACAAATGCTTGAATAGGGGCAGCTGTAACACCCCAAAATTTAATCACTATTTTTTGCTCATCATTTGCATATCATATATTACATCATGTCATCCTCATATCCCATCTTATGGCATAGAAAAATGAAGCATAAGCATCCATGACCAAGCATAAGGCATATGATCAGTTATCCAGCAGATTTGATTTTTCAAGGACAAAATAAGCCAGGTGGTTTTGCAAGAAGCTCACAACATATTCTCACAATTTTACAAGCTCAAAGGAGTGAGAATCACGATCATCTCAAAATGGATGGCGCAGATGTATTCTTGGGGTTTCCCACCTAAATGAGGGAAGATTCAAATTTTTTCCTGCGTTGATCGGTTAACGCAACAGTTATGAATTTTGAATTTCTCCAGCAAGGAAGGCATGCATGTTTTTGGCTCTAATTCCAATTTTTCAGATTTTAATTCACTCCAATTATTTGAATATTGTAGGGGAAGGATCTAGAATGCTTACCAAGCCTAATTCCAAAGCTAACTCTTAATCAACTTTCTAAGCTCACTCCAAACCATATTTTTGGGCCCTAAACCTAAATGCTATATATCCCATTTCCCTCCAAAACAACACACACACTCTCTCAGAATTCACACTTTTCATTTCTGAATTTTCAGAACTCTCTCACATTTCTCTCATTCCTCTTCAAACCTTCATCACTCAAAGTTCCTTTTCTTTGAAGATCATCAAATTTTGCATTGAAATTTGTTGATCTTGGAACTAGACCTTCATTCCTTGCTTCTATACATCCTTTTTCTGGTTTTGCTACTGGTTCATATATGAATTGTTGCTTGGAAGTGCTTTTGGATTAAGCTTTTGCATCAAGTTCATCTACTTGCATTTATTTTGCATTGTGTGTGAAGAAAAGCATCGGATCTTGGGAATTCTCTACTAGATTTATCATTTTCAGCTTGAACAACACTCACCAAAGCAAATCTCAGCTTTGTAGGATGGTTAATTTCAGATTTACCTCTGTTTTTAGCTTATTTGCATGTTCATGATGTAGATCCATAATGTGCTTGTGTTGTTTGGTTGATTTGTGAATTAATCTATGAGATGATGTTTATGAATCTATTTGTGTTGATTAATGCTGAATTTGGTGTTATTTTCGTGCATGATTGATTACTGAATTATTGGAAGATTATTGAAATAAGGTGGTTTTGGAAACTGACTTTTCTGTAGGGATTTATTGCTATTCACACAGTGTTAACCGGTTAACGATATAGGTTAACCGGTTAACGGGCTATTTTTCTGACTTTTTGCTGCAGGTTAAGGTCTATTAACTGGTTAACCCATGGGGTTAACTGGTTAACATTGAAGCATAATGGAATTTTTGAGTCGTTGTGGGTTTATTTGCTTGCCATATCTTCTCTATTCGTCATGGATTAGTATGTTACCATTTTATATGTTTGTTTAGAGTGATTTGCATGCTGATTGATGTATGTTTGTGCTTCCTCGACATGTGAGTTTGTATGTTTCCAATATGGGGCATATTTGGTGATTTTGTTTGCTTGAAGCTTTGAGTATGTTGAATATGTGATTTTGTTGACATAATATTACTTGGTCAATTTGCTGGATTTTTATAATTGGAGTATGTTTATAACCATGTAGGTGCAATGGTAAGTGAAGTGTGGTTGTTTTCCACATTTCAAATCCTTTCCTCTTCTCTTTTAATGCTTTCCTATTTGTCTTTAAGAAGTGCTTTAGGCCATCACTTCACTTCTTTTCTTCCCCTTTTGAGTTCAACTTAACGTCTTCAAAAGAAGTAAGTTGAATCTCATTTTCCTTTCTCATTTCTTCTTCTTTTCATCTTCTTTAAGATAGGCTTCAAGCCTCACTAGCCTAGGACAAACCCTTTACATGATTGTCGCTCCCCAGATTTCCATCCTGGTACAAACGCGAAAGTGGCGCGGAAAAGAATAGAGTCGCCAGCCAGGCATTTTTATCCCCTAGGAACGGGAATGGTAATGCTGCACAAACCAGAAGAAAAAAGAGGAAGGACACGGGTCCTGCGAACCAAAGAGACTGAGTTCGGGAGTCGGTTACGACCTGGGAAGGTATTAGCACCCAGATCGTCCGCCGTACCCGACGGGATCTACGCTTGCAAAGAAACTGTTTCAAAGGGTGAAGAAATGAAAGTTGCTGCAAAAGAAAAGGGACTGAACTGGATAAAAGAAACGAAAAGGGAACTGAAAAAGAAATGAAAAGGAAAAAATGTAGGGAAAATAAAGATTGTGCTCGAACGGGCCCTACCCCGCTGCCTACGTACCTCATCTGGACAATGAGGATCGGAGTCACCGTAGTTCCCCTAACTAGGGGTGGAAAAGATTGCTTGTGTCTTAAGGCTTGAACTGCCTATGTCAATGCTCAGGTGTTGCAGGCTCGGACGACGAGTGCGTTACCGTCTTGCAAAATGACAAGTAGGAGCAAGTTCGCTTATGGAGCGAAGGAGATGAGAAAAGAATTCCCGAAGGAGAGACGCTTATTGTTTGTTTGTGTTTTTTTAGAAGCTTTTTAGGAGTGTGTCACAAGGAAGTGAACTCAAGCTCTTTTCCATGGAATGTTCACTTGTCACTACATTCCAAGATGGAATAACAGAACAAGCACACTCAAGTAAGGAGAAGATCCCCAAAACTTGAATCCAGAGATTAGGGCTTAAGCTCACTAACTCATTAACTTATTAAGTGTTTTTGTATTTTCAATGAAGAAGTGTGTTTTATGATTTTCTTGGTGAAGATGATATCCTGATCAGACTTGTACATCACAAGACAAGCTTGTACTATCCCCAGATGGGAAGACTACATGTGTCTCATGGGATAAGGCTATTTCTCAAGGTATCACTTCAAACTTTATTAAGTGTCTTCTTTAGGGTTTTGAGATGAGAAGAAGAGAGAAACCAAAGGATCACAAAGGTAAAAGTCTAATGGGGGACTAAAGAATCCTAATTGTTGTCATGCATGGGAAATCCTAGGTTAGTGAGGTTTACTATCCTAAAGAAGAAAGAAAGAAGAAGAGAAGAAGAAGAAAAAAGAATAGAAGAGGGGGGAAAGTAAGGCTTAAGCCCAACAATTACAAGGTTAGAACAAAAAATAAAAAGAAGAGAAAAGATAAGATTTGGAGATGTGGGAATCACCTCCACACCTCTCACTTACCAAAGCCCCTGAAATGGTTAGTAACACAAGTATAAAGGCAATACCAAATGAACATAATGCCATACCAACACCATAAAACCAGAAGTGAAGTCATACACACAAATGTCAAATGCAAACTCAAGGTACAAGAATAAGAAAAGAAGCACACAAATCAACATGAGGCAACATGAATCACTTATGGAAAATCAAAACAAACATGATAAGATGCAAAGCAAAATGAACAAATCACAACCCAAGGTACAAAACCAGAACCCTAATCATGTTAGAAGAATGCCTAAGAAGCATGGGAAATGAAGAGAAGAAGGGCACATAGTCAAACAATTACATTATGAGAAGAGAGATGCAAAGGAAGTGAGGTGGATATACATAAAAGGGAATGAACTCCAAAAGCAAACAAATACAAAACTCCTCAAGGCACAATCCAAAACTCAAGATCAGAGAAGTATCCACATCCTAATAAGGCTCTAAACAAGTTGAAGAAGTTGGCACAAGTGCCCTTCTAAGCTAAGGAATGAACTTATGATAAAAAAGAAGCAAAATGGGACAAGTCAAGAACAAAAAATCAAAACAAATTAAAAGAGCATTCAAAAGTTCCCCAACCTTGCACAAATGATCTTCAATCATACCATAACAACATGCCAAAAGGAGGGAGAAATAATCAGAAGCTTGATCATTCAAATGAGGATACAAACATGGATTAGGGTTAGATGATTTCTGTAACACGGTGGGAGAACTAACTTTAGTTAAATGTTGCGGATAGCAAGAGTCGCCACCGACTTTTATTTTATCCAAAGGAAAGGGCATAAAGAACAGGAAAGACCTTAAAAGATTTTTGGGTTCGGGGGGTAGGTTATGTAAAGGGAAGGTGTTAGCACCCTTTACATCCATGGTTATCCATGGGCTCTTAGTTACTTAGCTCACTTTAAACTGTTTTTGAGAAGTGTAGTGTGTGATTGAAAATTTTCTTAAGTAATTTATAATGATCCTTGTACGGATATATATAAAGACTTTGTTTTGAAAATTGTTTGAAAATGTGAAGTGTTTATGAAATATTTTTGAATGAGTGAGCAAGTACTTAAGAGGAACCTACCCTAATTTAAATCTTTTCTGTTCTTAAGTGTTCTTTCAATGGTAAGACTATCCCTATCATTAAGGAATAGGTAGTCATTACCTTGGATATTATAAGGGACATGTGAAGGGTCATCTGTGATTAGGCAACTGTAAGGTGTCTTAGCAATTCGAAGGGACTTATCATCTTTTATTCGAAAGGGACAAGATCATTTACGAAGGCAACATCAAAGGGACTTGATCTAATAATCGTAAAGGGACAAGATAATATTAATGGAGAAGGGACTTTGCTTTTAGACACCTTACTTGACCATTTTATTTAGGCAACATGAGGGATATCCTTAAGAAGTGAGATGGCGATCAAAGATCGACTTACGTGTGTGTGTGTACAAGTTCATATATTTATCTTATTATTAGTTATCTAAATTAATTTAAAAGCAAACATGTTATCACTCCCTATTTTACTAACCATAGCAATATATATAAATAAATAAACAATAAAATACTATGACTATTACAATGCTTTCACAGTTACATAATAATAAAAACAATTTAAATAATAATTATATAATAAAATGATAAACAAAAGCAATAAATAAAAGGGTTAGAAATAAAATAATGATAAAAGGTTAGCACAAAATATAAAATATATACAAGCTAATTAAAATTAAATAAACATTTTTTTTTGGAATTTTTTTGAGATAAAAATAGAATAATAAAGATAATAATAATAAATCATATATTAATTTACTTACAAAATAAACATGATTAATGGTTTAATTATATATATTAGAAATATTTATTAAATATAATAATTAAACAAAAATAATTAAAGTGAGAAATTAAAATTTTAAAAGAAATTAGGGTTTTTAGAAATTAGAAGATAAATTAGGGTTAAGGATAATTAGGGTTTTAAAAATATTAGGGTTTCTAATTTAATTTACAAGATTAATTTAATAATTAAATAAATATATACATATTTTGATTTAAGTATATGAATAAAAAAAAATAGGTTTAGAATTTAGAAAATAAATTAGAAGAAGTTTTTTCTTAGAAAAAAATATGAAGTTACATATATATATTTACATATTAATATTTATAATTATTTTTGTATTGGTTATAATTAATTATAAAGTAATAACAATAAAATAAAATAATTAAAGAAGCAAAAAAAATTAAAACTTACCTGGGCAGGGTTTGAACCCACGCCCTAGGCATTAACACCCTTAGACCAGCCTGCCTTCCACTGGACCAGCTGCGTGCTGGTGATAGAGACTGGATAGCATTCATTTTATTTTTAACCTACGAAAATCAATGAAAAATAACAAAACAAAATGGCCTGGGGAAGGTTTGAACCCAGGACCATCCAATCTCACACATGCGCGCTAACCAACTGAACCAGACATCATTAGTTGATATAAAATAAACAAAAGTTCTAAAAATATTAACTTTTCAAAAATTCAAATTTCAGATGGCGCCAAGAGTCATCTTCTTCCTCTGGAATTCGCAGGTTTTCCTGCGAATTCTCCTGCGAATCTACCTACGGTTTTTCCTGCGCATCAAAACCTGCGAATTACCAAACACCAAGCAAACAACAAAATTTCTTTAAATTGATGAGTGCAATACGTTCCTTAAGGTCCATACAACACAACCACATCCTTCAAACTCATTTATATTTGATAAATCATAAAACCCTAATTGAGGTCAGTAAACCCTAACTATGGCATGTTTCGATTCAGTCCATGAAACTCTAATTTAACTGTCCAGAAAGCTTCAATGCAAAGAAACAAACAAAGTTAGACAATCAAAATCAATTAAAAACTATTGAAACCATGGAATCGAAAAAATTCAAATGTTGAATGAACACAGATTCGGTTTATGTGAATGAGAGTGTCTCATGCGCTTTTTATGATCCAAACATGTTATATGAACATCATAGAACGCATTGCAATGCTTAAAACTCTTTGAAATCCCCTCTACCTTGGAATCCGAATTGGAGTTTTTTGAAGGATTTTGTGAAGTTTGAACAATGTGCAAGAGGCTGGGAATTCGTGGCTGTGGCTTGGCATTGTGTTGTATATATATGAGTGAATGAATTAGGTCAAAATCTTTAACAAGTTTGTGGATATTTGATCCTTGGGAGATTGAAAAAGTTTAGCTCTTAAATTTTGAAATATCTTGATCCAGTCTTGCTATTTTGGTATGATCCTCATTATTCTTATATCAATCAAGTCCAAATATAATTTATGACCTTCTAGAAACCAAATTAATTTAAATCTCCATTATTTTATATTTTATTTAAATTTAAAATGATTTTTAACATAAAAAATCATAATAAATAAAAATAAAATGAATAAAATTATGAATAAATCAATTTAATTTCGTGCATGATGTCATGGAAGTAATTGGATCACAAAAAAGCAAGCCCATTTGGTGAATTATGGTTTTAAGACCCCATTTGCTTCATAAACCTCCCAAAAATTTCCCAACTTTGCAAGGGCACAAATCCTTCAATTTTAATGCTATGAAGGTGTTCTTGGACATTTTGGAAAGCTTAAAGAGTCCTATAACCAACCTCTTTGGTCTCATGTCCATATATTTTACCATTCTCAAGTTATGTTCTTTTGAAGTTGTTGACTTTTTGTTGACTTTTAAAAGGACCTATAATGTCTTAGCTCATACCTTCCAAATGAAGCATTTTTGGGCTTGGCTTGTGAGACACAAAGTTGTAGAGAATTCAATTTCCTTCAAAATGAGCTTTGGATGGAAAATGTTTGATGAAGCATGTGAAAGTTATGCCTGGTCAAAGTTCAGTTGACTTTTCCTATGAAAACCCTAATTTAGAAACTCTTGATTCTTGATGATCTGAAATCTCCTTGATGAATCATGATCAACCCTTGATCAAATGATGAATTTTACCTCATATACTTGATGTTGGCAAAAAAATAATGATGTTTGACTTTGGTTTGACCACAGTTGATCTCAGTTTGACCTTTTAACTACTTTGACTGATTTTAACCTATCTGATCATCTGATTGAGCAAATCTTTTGGGAAAGTCTTGAAACTTGACATGGGGATTCTTGAACACATATAGGATGCTATGAAGCTCACTTGAAGTCTTAGAAATCCTTTTAGTCTGATAAAAGTCAAAACCCTAGTTTAAGATGCATTGCTTAGGAGAATGCCTTGTCTGAGGGAATTGTCAAACTTTCTGACTGATTGTGAACCTTGTGAACCTTGTGAACCTCATGAGATGTCTTGTGAACCTTGTGAACCTTGTGAACCTCTTAGTACACAAATTCTTGTCTTGTGGAGGGAAAATTTTATGGTGCAACAACTTCACTCACAAGTTAGAGACCAAAATCAATTAACCAAGATTCTACAAATCAGAACAAAAATCACCAATAAACTACACTCCATCATGAATCCAGAGCAAAAAGAATCAACCAAAAATTCAAAATAATGATCAATATGGAAAATGGACAAGTTAGCATGCTTCAAAATGGAATAAAAATAATTAATTAAAAGAATTAATTAATTTCCACGTGCCAATTAAAAATAAATGGAAAATAAAAATATCAAAAATTAAAGAAAACTAAAACAAACATTCATGAATTTTTTTAGAATTTTTGGAAGCCTAAAACTATTTTTATTAATTGAAAATCAAAATGAAATTAAAATGAAATAAAATGAAATAGAAATAAAATGAAACAGGTTGGGGGTGCGAAAAGAAAACAATTCCAGTTCATTTCTCATTGGGCTCAAAACAGGGGGTGGGGATAGCCATTGAGGCCCACTTGGTCCTGCGCAGGTTCACAATATTTATGATGGAAATTCAGTAATTCAGAAAAAAAAACATGGTCCATTGGATCAAACGTACGCATATGATAAGTCAACTCATTAAACACAGTCATCACTTTAATTAGTTGGAGGTGAGGGAACAGGAAAATTATGCTGTGGTGAGAAACATGATGAATTAAATCAGAAAACATAACACACGTGAGAGGGAGGTGGTCCATTAATGCGTTGGCAGAGTGAGAGACGTCCAGATGAGATGATCTAAGGGCCAAGAGGTCATCTTCTTCATTCAAACTCTGGTGAGCTCACTCCAGAATCCGGTGACCGGAGCTAGGGCTCCGGCACCGGAAAACACAAACCATGAACAAAACACAATATAAATAACTCAAACACTCCAGATCAAACAATTAGGGCATGCTGATTTCAAATATGGTGATGAAATTCACAAAAGATCACTGAATCAAATGGATCGAAGCAAAACAGATCCAACTATGAAACTTCAAATCATCATACAATACTCAATTCTCAAGCATTTTCAAAATCAAACATCACAGAATCATCAGCATACTTCACAGATCATAATGCACACAAGAAAAACAAGTTTCAGATCCATGGATTCAGTGATTTACCTGAGATGGAACCACTTCAAAATCACCAAGATAAAGCTCCAGATGCTGCAGATCTACTCCTTTTGATCTCCTCTTGCAAAATAAATGTAAGAGGAAGCTTGAGAGAGCTTGAATCTGAAGTTTCGGTCAACCTGCCCTGGAATGGCACCTCTCCAATCTTTCACTTTCAGCTTGAATGAGTGGTGGATTAGTGATCCTTATGACTCAAGGATTCAGAAGATGTGATTTGTTTGTGAAGAGAGTGAGAGAATGAGGAGATTCGAAAGAAAATGCTCTTGGTGCAAAAACTTTGGAACAATGAAATGTGATGGATCTGAGCCAAAATAAAACCCTAGCTTTCTTATATATGAATCCAAAATGCAATGCTGAAAGAATGAGGGAAAATGCACGTGAGATGAGAGTGTGAGAGTGAATTTGCAAAATTGGCAAAATTCTTGTGAAGTCATGCTTGGCTCGTGCATCCCTCCCATTCTTTGCACATGTGTGATCAATATCCCACCCTTGATTCAAAACAACAATCATTTTGGCCCTTGGATGTAAGGATCATGTTTTTCTCATGATCATGCATGTTTTCCATCTTATGAAATACTCCTTTTCTCATGCACGAATTTGGCAACATTTTTTGAGCAAATTAACTTTCTTCCAATGCCTTATAATATTGTGATCATACTTGGCCCATAAATCAGCTTGAAAATAAGTTTCATGATCTTTTGCATTTGGAGGATACTTGGATTTCATGCCATGCCCTAGAATTCTTGAAATTTTCGAAGGGTCTATCTCTCTAACCATGAGGGCTATGAAAATGCTCTTATACTTTTTGAAAATGGGAGGCTTTAATATTCAACTTTCATGTTTGGTTGTGGTTCATTTGAAGCTTTTTTCACCAAGTTATGCTTACTTGAAAATTAGGGCAAAATGTTACTAAAAATAGAGATTTCCATGACCAAACTTATGCCAATTTTGCAAAACACCTCAAAACCTCATGATTCTTGATTTTTGACTTTGCTAAACCTCTTCTAAGGTTTTAAGAACATCCCTTGGCTTGAAAACTAAGGTTGGCCCCTTTGAAATCTCACAGTTGACTTTTAGAATGCACAGTTGACCAATTTCTTCATTTACAAGCAACTGAAGAAATAACTGACTTCCACAAGGAATTTTCTCACCAAATTTCATCCCTAGGATCCTCTTAACATATGAGAGACTTTTCCCAAATGAAATGGCCAAAGTCATAAGGTTTTCATGCTTGAAACTCAAACCCTAATTTGGGATCATTGTGTAGGAGCTTTGCCCTAGCTTGAATCCTCTGATGACCCACCAACCTCTAGGCTTTTGTGAATGATCTTAAGCTCGTGGATGCAATGTAGACTCCTCATAGGACTTGAACAAATCCATTGGGCCCCTTGTCATAGCTTGTGATGCTTCAAAACCCTCCATAGATGATCATATGCCTAATGCTAGGTCATGAGAATGTTATGCCTCATCTTTCCATGCTAAGATGCTAAGAATATGGTATGTTCATGATGAATATGATATGATATGATGCTTAAAAAGAAAAGGGCAAATTTGGGGTGTTACAATGATAACTTCTAGGATGGTTATATTCCCTTAGTTGTTTACCTTTTTCTCCTTTGGTTCTCTTATCTTCTCATCTTCATACAAAAAAAACACTTAATAAAGATTGCAATAGTCCTTGATGCATAGCCTATTCGATGGGGCATTGGTATTCATTCCATATTGGAATAGTACACTTGTCTAGCATGATGTACAAGTCTAATCATGGGACTACTTTCACAAAGAAAATCTTAAAAGATACTTCTTCATAAAAAAAAACCCAAAAAACATCTAATAAGTTTAACAAGTTAGTGAGCTTAGGCCCTAACCCTTGGAAACAAGTCTTGGATAAATTCTCCTTACTTGGTGTGCTTGTTCTATTATTCCATCTTGGAATGTAGAAACAAGTACACATTCCATGGAAATGGACTTGAATTCACTTCCTTGTGCCACACCAATATAAAACTCCTAAAAAACACTAGATAAAGAATAAATGTCTCTCCTTCGAGATTTCTCTTCTCATCACCTTCACTCTCATCGTAAGAACTTGCTCATACTTGTCACTACGCAAGACGATAAAGCACTCGTGCCAGATGAGCCTACAACACCTGAGTATTGACTTAAGTAGTTCAAGCTTTTAAAACACAAGCTATTTTCCTCCCTAGTTAGGGGAACTACGGCGACTCTGATCCTCATGTCCAGATGAGGTACGTAGGTAGCGGGGTAGGGCCCGTTCAAGCACTCTTTTATTTTCCCTACATTTTCCCCCTTTCTTTTCTTTTCTTATCCAATTTCAGTCTTTCGTTTTGCAGCAACTTTCATTTCTTCACCCTTTGAAACCGTTTCTTTGCAAACGTGGATCTCGTCGGGTACGACGGATGATCTGGGGTGCTAATATCTTCCCAAGTCGTAATTGACTCCCGAACCCAGTTCTTTGGTTCGCAGGACCTGTGTCGTTCCTTTACTTTTCTTCGGCTTGTGCAACATTACCTTTCCCATTCCTTTGGGATAAAAATACCTGGCCGGCGACTCTATCACTTCCGCGCCACTTTCACGTTTTTACCAGGATGGAAATCTAGGGAGCCACAACAACCATGCCTTTCGATGAATTGAGAGTTCTCAGGAACTTTTGATACTAATTCCTTAAGCTTGTAAGGTATCCTTGCAAAGTTGATTCGGATAGTGTTTCTGCAAGCGAAAGCCATAACTTGCAGCAAAGAACAAAGATAAATCCCTTGGTCCTTGAAATGGTTAGTGAAAATGCTATGTTATGATGTCATGATGTTATGAGGTTATGTTCATGTTTAAAGCAAGTAAATGGAAAGCACACACAAGTCATACAAGCTCCTTAGGTTTAAAGCTTGTATGAAGTCGATAGGTAACTACCATCCCCACTAAAGTTTAGTTGGTTCAACATGTCATAGAAATAGTAACCGGGTTCTAAGGAATCTCAATATCACTGATTCTTCTCAAAGGCTTTATTTTAGTGTGGCAACTGTTTCACCAACCAAATCATCCCAAGATTAGAATCTCAATGAGTGTAGCATCGAGTATCAACCAACTTTAGACTGAACCAAAGCCGGCTATCTCACAACTTTCTACTGGCCAAGATGGCTCAATTAAGGTTCTAAAGGGAAGTTAGTGTATATGATACCATTGTTATCCTGATATTATCCTCAACTGACTTGAAGAACACCAGTACAAACCAAAATGTCACACTAACTGTAGCTACCATATTAACCATAGCGGTATACGTCGTACATTTTCCTTGGTCTATTGCCACTTACCTAAGGTACATTAGATTCAGGTATAGGATTTTTCACACAAGTATCTCCCAAGACAAATACCCTTAAAAATAAAGCATGTAATTTAAACAAGTTAAAGCAATTAGTAAAGTGATTTAACTCTAAGGTAACCCCTCTTTTTCAAGAGATAAACTCTCCCCAGCAAGGTCGCCAGTTCTGTAACACGGTGGGAGAACTGACTTTTAGTTTTTTTGTCGCAAAATATGTTGCGTTAAGCAAGAGTCGCCACCGACTTTTTTTTCATCCAATTAGGAAATGCATAAAAGAACATGAAAGACCTTTAAAAAAATTGAGTTCGGGGGGTAAGTTATACAAAGGGAAGGTGTTAGCATCCTTTGTATCCATGGTTATCCATGGGCTCTTAAATGCTTAGCTCACTTTTTACTTGCTTTGTTTAAAAAGTGTAGTGTGTGATTAAAATATTTTTGTAAAGATTTAACTTTGTAATTATTCTCGTATGAATGTATACAAATTATTTACTTGTTTGAAAGTATTTTGAAACAGAGGGTGAGGTGTAAAAAGTATTTGTTTTGAAAGTTTTGAGCAAGCGTTTAAGAGTTACTTACCCTAATTTGTAAGGTCTTTCTTGTCATTTTCGTTTCCTTAGGGATATACCTATCCTGACTATTAGTTAGTAAGTAGTCTTATCCTTGGATTTGGAGGGACAAGTGTAGGGTCATCAAATGGTCATAGAAGGCAACATGTAAGGATACCTTAGCAATTTGAAAGGACTATCATCATTTTCGTAGGGAAAAGATCATTTATTCGAAGGCAACTCGAAGGATCATCGAGGGACTATGATCTTTTTCGTAGGGACAAGATCATTTATTCGAAGGCAACTCGAAGGGTCATCGAGGGACTATGATCTTTTTCGTAAGCAACTATGATGATTTATTCGTAAGCTTCTTTTGCTAAGATACCCCTACGTTCAAGGGACATGACCATTATTCGTGAGGCAACAGGAGAGGTTACCCTAGAGGTGTGAATGTGCAAGTGTGTTAGTTACATTTATTTTTATCTTGAGAATTAGGTTATTCTAGCGTTTTGTTTGTTATCTTGCCATACAACCCTAATTATTAGCAATTATATATATATATATATATATATATATATATATATATATATATATATATATATATATATATATATATATATATATATATATATATATATATATATATATATATATATATATATATATATATATATATATGTGTGTGTGTGTGTGTGTGTGTGTGTGTGTGTGTGTGAGAAAATAAAGTGCGAGGAAATAAAAAACCTGCGACTATTACATGGCCTTGGGACAGTTACATAATTGAAAATGCGAGAAAGTATATTACGACTATTACAAAAATATAACCGTGCGAACTATACATTTGTTCTAGAATTTAAATAAATAAAATATAGACAAAAGAAAAGCCTAAAAAATTTAAGTTAATGTTTTTAGTATATTTTTTAGAAAAAAATGTGTTAAAATAAAATGATATTTATTTATAGGCCAATTAGAAGAAAAAAACGAATCTAATTAATTAAATAATTAAAAATTAAATCTAAGGTATTAAATTAATGGATTAAAACCTAATACTATTTTCTTTTTGATTTTATGTAAATTAAAAGAATTAGAAAGAAGTTAATAAACACAAAAAAAATGGTTAGAAAAGAGAAGAAAAAAAACAAAAATGTATAGGGTGGGTGTGACTATGATATTTTACGATCTGAATTGCATGTGATCATTATGATGATCCAAACTTGTTGAAACACATCTCTGAAACATATTAGTGGCATTAGTATGACTTAAAACAAAACTAAAATTAAAATTAAAATATTGTAAAAATTATGAAACTGATGATAGGTGCATGCATGTTTAGGCACCTTTGATCATCAAAATTACCTTGAAAAGAGGTTAAAAAAAAGAAAAGAAAAAGAATGTAGAGTTAGAAATTGTGGAAGTCTGTGGTGTGAGAGAGGAGGCTCTTATGTGTCAAACAACATGTATTTATATATTTAGAAAATTAGGTTAAAAAGCTTAAAAGGAAAAAAAATCAGGCTTAATTCCTATTGATAAAAAACTATTTGAACAAAATCAAACATAATCTAATTTTTACTTGGTCACCAAGTAGACCAGTTAGAAACTAAGTATGACACAAAAATGACATAAACTGAATAATAGAAAACAAGTATACAAGAAAAGAAATGTTTTTGGTATCTATTATGAATTTTGTTTTAGATTTTTTTCGTAAAATAATGATTTTAATGAAAAAAAATCATATTTTTAAAAATGCAAATACGAAAATTAAAATTAAATAATAAAAAATATTATTTTTGTGATTTTTTTTTGTTAAGACTTTTTCCATACAACAATGATTTTAATGAAAAATCATATTTTTTAAAATGCATTAAATGCAAATACGAAAATTAAAAATTAAATAACAAAAAATTCTATTTTTATGTTTTTTTTATAAAAAAATAAAAATAGAAAAAGTTATTAGTAAAGGAAAAAAAACAGAAGGTGGGATTTGAACTCAAAACCTCACATTTATATCCCTTATAGCCATCTTTCTACCAATTGTGCTATTTTATTTATTCAAAATAAATAGGCACTAGAAAGCATATGAAGTGGGTCAAAATTTGGGGTATGACAAGTGTGAGGAGAGCTTTTGAATCAATTTGTCTCAAATATGTGAGGGCAAATTTTTGGTTACAACAGACTTGCATAATGTTGATATGTGTATTGGTATGAAAGCTTATTATGTTAATTGATGAAAAGTGGTGAATACCTGATGATGTTTATCTCTTATTTGTATTATTTTTCTCTTTTGTTGGTGTAAGTATCTCACCCCTTTTGTTTGAATGTTACCTCTACGTGGGTAATGTACAGGTGATCAGGAGTAGTTAAGTCTGTTGTTGGTGAAGTCGGTGCACTTCACATTAGAAGAGCCGACTCTGATACATAACTTTTGGGAGTTGAGAACGATGTTGAATTTTTATGTTTTAAAACAAAAGACTAAGTTATTATCGAAATATTATGTTTATTCTCTTTAAAATTTCCGCTGCATGAATAACTTTTATGTTACGTATCGTTTGAGCCATGTTTTGGAAGAAATTGTAACACTTGAATTTCGTCTTATGTTTTGGTTACTTTGATTTTGAATTGAAATTTTACGGGGAAATATTCAGGTGTTACAAAGTAGTATCAGAGCAGGTTGGTTCGTCTGACTAAGTAGTTGAGTCATCGAGTCATTGTTAAGTGTTGTTGTAGGTTTCTTAAACGTTGTTTCTAGTTGTTGTTGCGTGGCAGATTTAGAATGGTTGGGAGAAATGATGTTGCACTTGCCGCCTCTATGTAGGTGTAAACACCCCAAAATTTCCCTCTCTTTTTTCTCTCACCTTGGCTTGTGATCCTTCATGTTAAATTGCATAAGCATACCATCTCACTGCATATTAACTATGCAGTGAGATGAAATAACTATGCAGTGAGATGGTATGCTTATGCAATTTAACATGAAGGATCACAAGCCAAGGTGAGAGAAAAAAGAGAGGGAAACACCCCAAATTTGCCCTCACCCATTCACACCATGGCTTGTGATCTTTTCATATGCATCTGTTCAGTCATAGCATCTCATATTGTATTTTTGCTTCACTACATTGTTTCTAAGTCATCTGCATCTAGGGTTTGTGATCTAGGCAATCCAAAGAGCCATTTGAGCCACTTCAAAGGTCTTCAATCACTTCAAAGAGGTCCATGTATGTTCAAGCATCATATTGTATCCTCACAAAGTCAAGAAAGTCAAAGAATCACAAGAACTGAGATGGGCATGGAAGCAGAGCCAGGTTTGACTGCACAGATGACCTAGAATTAGGGTTTTGGTTTCAAAGGCCATAACTCCAAATTTTTTGGTCATTCTTGTTTCTATTTGTCTCTATATGGTATAGGGATCATGCATATCAATTTTCATGAAGAAATTCCATGGGGAAGGCATCTGATCAAGAGTTGACTTTTTGAGCAAGTCAGTGCAAAATCAGGGCATCTGAGGCCCCCAATGACCCAACCAAAGGGTGTTCATCATCATTTTGATTATGTATGATCTTTATTTGATCATAGAAGATGTTATAAGTTCACAAAATTGAAGAATTTCAAGCCATTTGCAAAGTTGACTTTTTGGGAAAATGACTTGTAATGGAAACTTGCCATTTTGGGAAACTTTTTCAACCCTTGCTTTTTGATTCAAAAATGCTTCAAATGGGAAAACTTTGGTCATGAAAGTTGTAGAATGGATCATCCCCTTTTCAAAGAGTACAAGAACTTGTCCTAATTCATTTTGGATCAAAAGTTATGGCTTGTCAAAGTTGGCCCAAATCACATAATTTCAAGTTTTCTACCAAAGAGGCAAAGTTGCAAAACCACGTGCCAAGACAAATTGTGCTATCAAATGGACTTCTAATATTCATACAAACATAAACCAAGGCCTAAAGATCAGATTGCATCAAAAGTTCACTCATTTTCATGACTTGTGGATCAAGAAACTTCAAAAGGGCCAAAGTTGATCAAAATTGCAAAACCTCATTCAAACCCCAATCCATGTGCTGGCTGATTTCAAATTTGATCCTATGGTTCTCCACACTTCTTGCTGCGCAGGACACCCCTCTTGTCCTTGGCTAGCTATGAGCCCATACCTCTCTTACACAAAGATTGACTTTTTTGCAAAAGACCCATACCAATCACCATAGGCCACCAACAACTCTCTGACCTATCACCACTTGATACATGGACCAAAAGCAGCTCAACACACCACACACACAAGCCTGAAACTCTCTCTAAGCCAGCATTCTCATTTTTCACCTCTTATGCAACTTCCTTCGAAACTCATCATACAAGCATCAAACACAAAAACAAACTTCACAAAACATCTCAGCACACTCCCCTGATCATTTCCCTGCCCTCATTCATCCCTGAAACCCCCTCAAATCAAAACACGATTTCCTCACTTCACTGAACAGAACCTGCTCAATCTCACAAACCAGCCATTTTAAACTCCAACCAAGCATTGCAAGCTTCTTAGGAGGTTCATTGGGGTGGATTTGAAGCAAAGAACTGGTCCAGAAGCTCTTGGGTTGAAAGCTTCGATTCAGGTAGCCATGGAAATTCATTTTTCCATAACTCTTATTTCTCGTTTCTAAAATGATCTACATGCTTCCCTGAATGCACTGAACCTTTTATTTTTGAAAATGAGTGAGAAATGGCCATGTATGCTTGTTCTGAAACTTTGCCCGTGAAATGAGTTTTGCTTTGATTCTCATGATTCAGTGAAAATAAATGGTTTTTGGGGTGGGGTTTAGGTTTAATGATGTTTAAGGATGAAATCTGGAGATTTTAGTGAAGTTTTGATGCGTAGGGAGTGAGATAGCATGAACACCTTGCCGGAGAAGATGACCGAAACACTGTTCCGGTCACCTGAAAGTGTTTAGGGTTCAGATTAGGACTTAATGACGTAATTAGGCAAGTTTGAATTCTGGCCGTCCAGATGCGCGCGCTGGTCAATTCCCGCGTCCTGAGTTTGAATCCCAGCCACTGGATCAGTTGACTTCTCATTAATTCATTTATATTTTCATTTTATTTGATTTATTTTGTACATTTAATTTAAAATAGCAAAAAATGTTTAAAAATTATGAAACTTTTTGTCAAGATTTTCATTATTTTTCAGAACACAAAAATATTTTTATTTTTATTTTTTGCATTAAAAATTATTTTTAAATCATTTAAAAGATTATTTTTAATTAATGAATGAAAATTAATTAATTAAAAATACTTTTAGGTATTTAAAAATCACAAAAAAATTCATGAAACATTTAAAAACATTTAGAAACATTGTCCAACTCTGAAACCAAATTTATTTTTTGTTCTTGATGCCTTTTGATTATTTTCTTTGGAATTAAATTCATTTTGAGGCAATATTTTGTGACAAACTTCAAAAATTCATTTCTGCCTAACCATTGAGAATTGGATGATGATTCTTTTTGCATTGCATCTTGCATAACATGTAGTTTATAGGATAAAATTGGCTTGAATTGATCTTGCATTTTCAATTTGTTTGGCATTTTTCTTGACAAGGTACCTTAAAACCCTAGCAATCTTAGGAAATTCATAACTTCCATTAGGTTGAGAGTTGGATCCCCTCCTTTGGGAAGTGAGTTTGTATAGGTTTAGGGTTCCTTTGAGTGCATTTTCAAATTTTTATCATGTCATTGGCTTCTGGTTTTGGATTTTGCTTTGTGTGTTGATCATAAACCGTAATTTATGCCTTCCTTTGCATCCATCTTCCATTTGCTTGCATACCCTGACTTGCCATGACATTTTGTGCATTCATTTGATTCATAATGCATCTTAAGACATATTAGAATCTTGTTTGATCATTGCATCTTTCATTTTCCATGTTATATGTCTTTTGCATTTCATAACTTTTCATGAACATCCATGGTTCAAAGCATGTTTCTCTTGCATCCATATGTTTGTATGATCATTCTCATGCCTTGCCTCATGTTTGCATCATCTATTAGCATCATTAACATCATACTCATGCCTCTGGTTTTGGTTTACATCATCACATTTCATCTCATTTTGTATTGCATTTCCTTTCCTTTTCTAACTTTTCAGGTGGTAAGTTGTTTTGAGAAGTGGATTTGCCTCCACTTCTCACAATCTCTTTTCATCTCTCTTATGCATCATTTCTGCATTTTTATCTTGTGCTTTGGAGTGAGCTTGCTCACTCTTGTTCATCTTACCTTCTTTCTCCAAGCAACTTGACTTCTTGAATGAAGCAAGTTGTTTTGCTTCTCTTTGCTTCTGGATCCTTTCATCTCATTCCTCCTTGGTGGCCTTTGAAGATTTCTTTCTCTCTTAAGCCTCACTAACCCTAGGAATGACCAAGCATGACAATAATTAGGGTTTGATTAGTCCCCCACTTAGATTTTACCTTTGTGTCTCTTTGAGTCTTCTCTTCTCATCTCATAATCAGGGACTAAACCCTAAAGGCTTTAAGGCTTTGTGATTAAGCTTATGCCTGCATCCATCTATTAGGATGGAGTGTATAACTTTAATTCTAAGTGTTAAACCCTTAATGTGTTTAAATCCTTTAATCAATTCACTTAATAATCATCAAGACATCAAACTTGTAACTTGGGCCTTGCATTAGGGTTCTAATTCTTCCTTAATTGGTTAAGAAGGACTAACCCTAGTGTTAATGGACAAGTCCCCCTCAAGTTGTCTTACAAACCACAAAAATCACTTCTTCATCTTATCATTAACTAAAATCCATCTAATAAAGGCATTGTTTTGTCATGAGGTTAATCCCTAATCATGGATTAAGTTGAGGAGTCTTCCTCAGCTTAAACATTTTCATCTATTATCCTTCTATTAGGATGGTGTAATGAGTCTATTTAATCCCTGATTATGGCTTAATCTCATTACTCAACACTAAACAAAAACAACAAAAACATCTAATTAATCACAAATAGGTTAATGATCTTAATCCTACTTCAGGGTGATTAAGTGTGAGATGTTGACTTCACGCTTAAGGTATCCTCATTACCCCTAATCAGAGGGAGGATGTGATGAGTTTACTAACCCACTGGTTTAGGCTTAAGCTCATTAACTTATGACAAACTTTCAAAAGCAATAAAAGACTGAAAACACCAAAAACAAACAATAATCGTCTCCTTCGGGATTCTTTTCTCATCTCATTCATTCACAAACGAGAACTTGCTTCTTCCGTCTAATGCAAGACAGTTTGCACCTGAGCCAGACAGGTCATACACTTGAGCATAGACAAGCAAGCAGTTCATAAGTCAATTCATCTTTCAGTCTCTTTGGGTCGAACTACGGTGTTTTGACTTCCTCATTGCACGAGAGGATACGTAGGCATAACTTAACAGTTATCGAACAAAAGTCTCTGTCTATTCCCCCTCCTTCCAGCTTTATTATTTAAGCCTCATGGTCTTGAGCATCTCATCCTTGTTCTTACACTGACACTTCACTTATACACTTCACACTTCTTTTACACTGACACTTGCATTCTTTCCAGCTTTGATACACAAATTGCACTGACACTACCCGTTTAAAACACAAATCCTTTAAGCGTGGATCCCGTCGAGTACGACGGACAATCTGGGTGCTAATACCTTCCCAGGTTGTAACCAACCCCCTTTCTCAGTCTCTCTGGTTCGCAACCGTCTTATCCATATCTTTCTAGGTCTATGCAGCATTGCCTTTCCTCCGGGATAAAAATGCCTAGCTGGCGACTCTTTTTTTCTCCTGAGTTCACCTCTGTGTGTTCTCTTCCTCTTTCGCCGACCGTTCGCGTTTGTACCCCTTCTGACCTTTGAGGTGTCATTTGGTGGGAGCGACAATTGCACAGTAGTCCAGGAAGGCTCAGGGCTCCTACACAAATGACCGAAAATTAGGGTTTTGGGTTTGAGGCCCTTACACCCAATTTTTTTGGCCATTCTTGATTCTATTGGTCTATATATGTTATAAGCAGCATGTGTATCAAATTTGAAGCAAAAATTCCTTGTGCAAGTCATCTGATCAAATGGTAACTTATTGTGTAAGAAAAGTCATAATTAGGGCATCTGAGGCCACCAACAAGGGTTCCAAAGGGTCATCTTCATCAATTTGAGGTCCTATGATCTTTATTTGATCTTGGGAATGCTTATAAGTTCACAATATTGAAGAATTATGAGCCATTGCAAAAGTTTCTATTTTTGGGCATGACTTGTAATGAAAACTTTCCATTTTGGGAAAGATCTTCAACCTCCTCTTTCTTGATAAAAAATGCTTCAAATGAATTTTCCTCAAACATGAAAGTTGTAGATTTGATCTTCCCATTTTCAAAAAGTACAAGAACGCATCTTGATTCATCCTAGAAATCAAGATATGGCAAGTCAAAGTTTGGAAAAATCTTGTAATTTTCAAAGTTCATGCCAAAGAGGGAATTGTACAATTTTGATTTCCAAGCCTTCTCATGACCTCTAATGCATTGCTACACATCATAGAAACATAATGCAACATGTCTTGACCAGAATTATGCTTTTAACCACAAGATTTCATGACTTGCATCTCAAGAAATGTCAAAGTTGTCAAAATGAAAAAACCATACAAACTCATGAATCAAGCCATACAGCTCATCATTTTCGATCCAAAGGCTCTCCTTGAACTCAGCTGAGGCAGCCCAAGACCTCAAATCACTTCTGCCATGGCCCATGCTTCAAGTACACCATTTTTGACTTTTTGGCCAATGAAGCCATACCATTCCCACAGTGCCCAACCACTCTTCTGACTCATTCTAATCTTCTATGCATAGCCTAAGGATCACAACATACAGGACACAAGAGCTCAGAACAAGCCAATACTCATACTACCTTGTTGATCTCAAAGATGGACCCCGTTAAGTACATATTTAAGAAGCCAACACTTAACGGAAGGGTTGCAAGGTGGCAAATGATTCTAACAAAATATGATATTCACTACACCTCTCAGAAAGCCATCAAGGGCAGTGTATTGTCTGACTATCTGGCTGAGCAACCCATTGAAGACTACCATCCTATGAAATTTGATTTCCCTGATGAAGACATCATGTTCTTGAAATCAAAAGATTGTGAAGAGCCTATTCACACTGAAGGGCCTGATCCAGAAGAAGCATGGACTATGATGTTCGATGGGGCAGTTAATTGTAATGGTCGTGGAGTTGGTGAAGTGCTTACTACACCCAAAGGAGTCTATTTGTCTTTCTCGACAAGGCTCACCTTTGCCTACACTAACAACGAAGCCGAATACGAAGCTTGTATCATGGGTCTTGAAGAAGCCATTGACCTCAGGATCAAAACCTTGAATGTATTCGGAGATTCAGCTTTGGTAATCAATAGAACTAATGGCAAGTGGTAATACCTTCCCAGGTTATAACCAACCCCCTTTCTCAGTCTCTCTGGTTCGCAACCATCTTATCCATATCTTTCTAGGTCTATGCAGCATTGCCTTTCCTCCGGGATAAAAATGCCTAGCTGGCGACTCTTTTTTTCTCCTGAGTTCACCCCTGTGTGTTCTCTTCCTCTTTCGCCGACCGTTCGCGTCTGTACCCCTTCTGACCTTTGAGGTGTCATTTGGTGGGAGCGACAGCTTGGCGACTCTGCTAGGGACCCTTATACTGCAACCAGGGCTTCTGGTTCTTTTTGTGGGTTCCTCCTAGCGCTTGTTTGATTTGTGTTTACTGGGGTGTTATGTGCTAATTGTGTTTGTATTTGCTTTATTTACTGCTTTATGTACAGTTATTTATTGCTTTCTTTACAGCTTTTTATACATCATACTGTCATACTGTAATCTGGCTGGATCTGGTTTTTGTTTTGGTGGGTGGGGGTTCTCATTGAGAGTTTAAGGTCCTATACCTGGGACCTGAGTGACACCTAGGCTAGAGTGGTTCATGTTCTTTCCCATTCCATTTCGGTCTGGTGCGGGAATATGAAACACGGTTCAGATGTGGGTTTCTTCTTGAGAACTCTGTGCTACAGATTTCCTGTAGTGCTAGGGCTATCTGGGAAGCCTGCTAAGTTTGGATGACCTTTATTATGACCTTCAAAAACTGAGGTGAATTAGAGGAGGATCTTTTATGGTTATTGTAAACACTGTACCTCCGGGTTAGAAGTGTTTACACTTCTCATAACTGATCCAAGTCTGAGGATCCTTGTTTTAGAACATCACCTGTGAGGGGGTTGGGCTGTTTACAGGTTTGCAGGAACCCTTGGCCACATCATACCCTGTTACTTATTGTGTTTAAGAATGCTTCACTTTGGACAGTTCTTGTGATTTAACCCCGGACATGTGACTCTTTATTTGAGTCCCCCACCCTGGTTACTGGACTTCTAAACCTCCATCTGGACTTCTTAGACATACATGGGCCTTTTATATCAAGACAGTAATCAGATCCAGCTTGATCACAAACCCTTGCATATCATTTGCATACATCATCATTGCATCATTTAACATTTGTTTATTTGTTTTTCAGGGTATCCACATTACCTCTGGCTTGGTTTTGACCCCTTCATCTGCATAGACCCCTGTTCATCAGCTATCTGCTTCAGCTATCTTCATCAGTGGTTTGCTACAGTACCTTCATCATCAGCCTATCAGTGGTTCATTTCCAGTATCAGTCTTCATCATCAGCAGTTATTTTTAGCTCTTCATCAGTAGTCATGGCACCCAAGAAGAGCAACATTTCATACCATTTCTTTGAGCCTGTGTTGGCTGGCATCAGGCAGGTTCATGCACTTATCACTCCAGACCACATCCCATTATTCAGAGAGCATTATGGAGGCATCCTTGATATGGTCATGGACTTAGACCCTTCTTAGAGGAGTTTGATCCACACTTGCCTACAGTTTTATGACCCTCCTTTGAGATGCTTCACTTTCCAGAACTTTCAGTTGGGACCTCTGCTGGAGGAGTTCTCATCTTTGATTGGAGTACCTGTCAGGGGTGGTGTCCCCTTCAACCCTGAGATGGCTTCTCCCAGCAATGGAGAAGTGGCAAAAGCACTGTATTTAGAGCCTGTTTTGATTGAGCAGAACATGACAACAAAGGCTGGGATCCCTGGATTGCACCTAGACTTTCTGATTTCTCAGGCTATCCTGAAGGCCTCCTTGGGAGAATGGAAGGCAGTTTGTGCATTGTTAGCCCTCAGTATATATGGGGTTATACTTTTTGCAGATGAGCCCAAGTTTATCAGCAAGAATGCCATTCATCTCTTCCTTCTGAGGAACCCAGTGCCCACATTGCTGGGAGATTTCTATTATTCTGTCCATCAGAGGAATGAGAAGCAGAGAGGGAGATTGGTGAGATGATGTGCTCCTCTATTTCACACTTGGCTGCTTAAACACTTACCCAAAACTGATGCCTTCCTGAACCCTCACCAACATAAGAATTGGGCCAGGAGGCTTATTGCTTTGACCTCAGATGACATCAGGTGGTGCACCCAGAGCACCAAGGGCAGAGACATAATTACTAGCTATGGGCAGTATCCCAATGTACCTTTAGTAGGAGTGAAGGGTTGCATCAACTACAATCCTTTGCTGTTCAAAAGACAATTGGGCTATGCTTTGGTTCACCCTCCTAGAGTGCAAGATTTGGCTGAAACCCTGTATTGTGAGATAAAGCCTAATCTAGCTGTTGTCAGGCAAGCATCCTGGGCTTGGGACAACATCCAGACCAAAGGGATGGCCATTCTTGGGAGATGCAACAATGTGGCTTCAGCTCAGTATTATGAGTGGTCTCATGCTAGGGCTCAGATTTTTGGGATGCCTTTCACCATTGAGGATACACCTGGACCTTCCACAGTGCCACCTCCAGCCACTGTCATCCTGGAAGAATTTGAGAAGCTAAAGGAAAGGAATGAGAACCTGTCTCAAGCTCTGAAGAAGACCCTCTGGGAGAGGAGTGATGGTCGTATAGACATTGAGAGGTTGGAGAAGCTCAGAGTGGAACATCTGGCCAAGATTGAGAAAGCAGAAGACTACATCAAGAAATCAAGGGCTGGAGAGCAAATATTGAAGAATGCCTGCAAAGAGGCCCAGTTTCAGAAGGCTAGGACTGATCTCTATCTGAAAGAAAGTCAAGATAGGTGGGTCAGGATCACTGAAGCTCTCACCCAAGAAGATAAGAGAACTCAAGCTAGGATTGAGCAATTAGAGGCCATTGAGAAGAAACAACAGGAGGCTCTGCTAGCAGCCCAGAAGGAGATTTCAGAATTGAAGATTAAGGCTGGTGTGAAGAGGTCAAAGGACCAAGACAGGCACAAGAAGCTAACCACTGCTATTGCCACCAGGAACCTTCTTATCAGGAACATCACAGAGCATCCGGCTGGTCCTGTAACTGAAGCACTTTTGAAGGAGGTTAAGGAGGATGAGTTTGGTTTAGATGTTTGACTACTTTGCTTGTTGTTATTTCCATTGGACGTACTTTTCTTTTTATGTTGTATTTTGACCCTTCAAGGGCATATGGTGTAAAAACAGACTATGTATTATTCACCGTTTGTAATGTATTTGTCAGTTTGTTTCATTAAGTTTTCTTTCTCTCAAAGCAACATCAAAGCATCTCCCTCAGGGTCTGGAAAGGTCAAAACCAAGTACCGAGTCGGATACCTTGGAAAAAAATAAGCATACTGCATTGCATACTAACTCTTGTTTTGTTTTGTAGGTTTTTGTTTTGTTTGTTACTAACTCTGTTGTGATTCAGGAATTATTGCTCGCCGTCGGGTGTTCCCTCTCAACCGTCCGCACAGATATCCTACTCGCAACAACCTTCCTGGTATCCAGATGGATCAAGTACAGCAAGAGCTGACAGAGGTCAGAACCCAGATGGCTAATGAAAGGCTGGAGATGAGAAACCAAATGACCCAGTTCATGGAAGTAATGAATGGCTTGGCTCAAAGTCAAGAAAGATTGAGGGCATTGGTGGAAAGACAAACCCCAGAAGAACCTCCTCTGGGAACTGGAGGAACAAGTAACAATGAAAGAGGTCAGCCTCATGTTAACCCACCAGTATATGGGCCTCATCTACATCCGGAAGTCAACATCCCGGGTAATGCGCAAGGAAATACTACTGGAGGAAGAATCTTACAGGAAGACCCCCAAGAAGAGCAGTTTACTGTAATGGGAGCTGGGGATGAAGTTTATGATAGGAGGTTTGATGAAATTGCTGAGAAATTGAGATCTCTGGAGTCTCAAAACTCTTTAGGGTTTGATGTCATGGATATGGGGTTAGTGGATGGGGTAAGAATTCCCCATAAGTTTAAACCCCCGTGCTTCGAGAAGTACAATGGAACTTCCTGTCCACGAACTCACTTGCAGTCTTTTCTGGGAAGACTTAAGGCATACACCATGGATGAGAAACTGTGGATGTTCTATTTTGAAGATAGTTTGACTGGGGCTTCAGGGGAGTGGTACTCTCACTTGACCAGAGCTACTATCAGATGCTGGAAGGACCTAGCTGAAGCTTTCATCAGACAGTACCAATACAATCTAGACATGGCTCCTAACAGAACCCTTCTGATGGGAATGTCTCAATCCTCCAGAGAAAGCTTCAGGGAATATGCCCAGAGGTGGAGACAGCTTGCTGCTGCTGTCCAGCCACCCATGTCGGAAAGAGAGATGGCCGACATGTTCATGAACACTCTACAAGGAACATATATTGATAGGCTAGCTGCCTTTTCTTCCACCAGCTTCGCTGACGTAGTCATAGCTGGGGAAAGAATTGAGAGCCTTCTGAAGATGGGTAAGATTTCTGATAATGGTGCAAGTTCGTCAAGTAATCCCAGGAAGCCTTTTGTGGGACCTAGAAGAACCGGTGAGACAAATGCCATTTATGCCAACAGGGGCATACCTCAGCATGCCCACATATCAGTAGCCGCTGTCACAATTCCAGCTCCAATTCCTCAGCAACCAGCATATCAACCACAACAACAACCACATTATCAGCAGCAAGTTCAGTATCCGCCACAGAGGACCTACAACAACAACAACAACAATCAACAGCAAAGACCCTTTCAGCAAAGACCATCACAGGCAAATAGGGTGATTGACCCTATCCCTATGCCTTATGCTACCTTATTGCCACAACTCCTGAAGCTCAACCTGGTTGAGTTAAGGACATTGGCACCTCCAGACCCTTCCAATCTTCCAAGAAATTATGATGTCAACGCCCGGTGTGCTTTTCACTCCAATGCACCTGGCCACAACACTGAGAAATGCAGGGCTTTACAAATGAAGGTACAAGATCTGGTGGATTCTAAAGCCCTCAACTTTGCACCCCCTCCAAATGTCAACAAGAATCCCATGCCCAATCATGGAGGACCAAGAATTAATGCCATTGAGGAAGACAAGCCATCTTTCTTAATCACCAGTGTTGGACAGATTCGAACACCTCTGGTAGAAATTAAAGCTCAGCTTCTAGAATGCCAGATGTTCCCCGGGTGTGAGCTCGGTTGTGGTTATTGTAACATTTCGGTCAACGAGTGTGATAACTTGAGAAGCGGCATAGATGGTCTTATCAAAAGTGGTATACTTCAGATCACAACATCAGCGCCCACAAATCCAGCAATCCCTTTGACAACAATTCCTGACTCTTCTACAACTGCAACAACAATCATTCCGACCAATTCATCAATATCATCAACCATGGCTCCATCCATCACTTCAACAAATCAAATGTCGTCAACCATTTCTTCTACAACATCAGCACCCATTTATTCAGCAGAATCTTCTACAACGCCAACAGAAATTGATGAAGATATCTCAGCAGTCACCATTTACTATGATCCGTCAAATGTTCCTCCAAACAACAACTTTCAACAACAAACAGTGGCACCTCTTGCCAGATCACCGGTCACCATTTACTACGATCTGCACACCATTTCAGTACCCTCCTCTGCTGCAGTCAATCCAGTTACCATCACGGTGCCTGGACCAGTTCCATATGAAAGCAGTAATGCCATCCCCTGGCATTATGGCTCTGACCTCTACTGCAACGGGGAGAAAATCACTTTGGATTCTTCAACCTCTTCTCCACAGATTGATAATGTTGGGGGAGGCGGAGGCTTCACTAGAAGCGGACGCCTTTTTGCCTCATAAACTCAAAGACCTAATGCCGAAGCAGAAGCTGCTGCCAAGGCAAAGGGAAAGAGTGTGGTATTTGAAGAGCCGAATGTCAAAGAAACTCAGAAGACATCTTTTGAACAAGATGTAGACGAGTTTATGAGAATCATAAAGAGAAGTGATTACAAGGTGGTGGATCAGCTTCACCAAACTCCTTCAAAGATCTCCATATTATCCCTGTTGATGTGTTCTGAAGCTCACAGGAATGCATTACTGAAAGTCTTGCACGCAGCATACGTGCCAGAGGAGATCACTATTAATCAGCTAGAAACTGTGGTGGCAAATGTCAACACCAGTCATGGACTGGGCTTTACCAATGTTGACTTAACAACTGAGGGACGTAACCACAACAAGGCTTTACACATCACTCTATAATGCAAGGGTGCTGTTCTATCTCATGTACTGGTGGACACTGGGTCTTCACTCAATGTTCTACCAAAGAAAGCCTTGGTGAAGCTGGAGTATGATGGCTTGGCCTTGCGTCCGAGTAATTTGGTGGTAAGAGCATTTGATGGCTCTAAGAGATCAGTGCTAGGGGAGATTGATCTGCCTGTGATGATTGGCCCGCAGACTTTTAAAATTACCTTCTATGTGATGGATATTCAGCCGGCCTACAGCTGTTTGTTGGGTAGACCCTGGATCCATGCCGCTGGCGCAGTTACGTCTACCCTTCACCAGAAGTTGAAATTCGAGTGGGAGGGCCAGATCATCACCATCTGTGGGGAAGAGGACATCTTTGTTAGCCATCTGGCTACGTACAAGTACATTGAAATGGATGGAGAGATCCATGAAACTATGAGCCAGGGGTTTGAGGCCCTGAACATAAATGAAGCATCTGCTGTACTGGGAACCTCCATGACATCTTATCAGCAAGCCAGGAAGGTTGTTGAAGAGGGTACTGCCCAAGGCTGGGGCAAGCTGCTGCCTGTGGAGAAGAAGGAAGACAGATTTGGGTTGGGTTACAAACCAACTCAACAAGATCAATCAGAGGCTGCCAAGAAGCCCAATTTTGTCAGCGGGGGGATGCTCACCCCGGATGCAGTGAACAACTTGGAAGATGAGTCAGAAGATGAGCGCTACCTGGAGAGCTGGATACGTCCAAGGACCCCGGGGAGCCATATCTCAAACTGGTCTTCCCAGGAAATTATAAGGGTTACTCCTGCAGAGTAATTATTATTTCCTGCATATTTTAAGCATGCATCAAGTCTTGCATCTTGCCCAAGATGACAAGACTCATTTTGTAATCGGGTCATCTTGTAATTTTGTGCAAACAGATCAATCAATGAATATCGGACATCTTTTGCAAATGAGTCTTTTTCTTTTCCGCTCACTGTTTTTCATTTTTTTTCTTTTTGTACAAAAATAAAATGGCAATGTTTTCCAAAATGACAACTTTATTTCACTTTTCTAAACAAGATTAAAATCAATCACTAAAATGAACAATCTAAACCCTTGCAGAGAGTGCCTTTCAGACTGCACCGACAACAACACAACTATGGCTTCATATGACTTTGACAATCCAATCAATCAAGCTGATGAAGGGGTTGAAGAAGATTATGAGCTTCCTGAAGAGCTAGCTAGGTTGTTAAGGCAAGAGGAGAAGGTTATCACTCCTCATCAGGAGGAGGTCGAAACGGTTAATCTTGGTACAGAAGAAGATGTGAAAGAAGTCAAGATCGGGGCCTGCCTACAAGATTCAGTAAAAAGACAATTGATTGACTTGCTTCGTGAATATGTGGATGTGTTTGCTTGGTCTTATCAGGATATGCCAGGGTTGGACACCGATATTGTCATGCACAAGCTGCCTTTAAGAGAAGACTACCCACCGGTAAAACAGAAATTGCGCCGTACTCGCCCAGATATGGCAATGAAGATTAAAGAAGAGGTACAAAAGCAGTGGGACGCCGGTTTCCTTGCTATAACTAGCTATCCGCCGTGGGTTGCTAATATTGTACCCGTGCCTAAGAAAGACGGCAAGGTGAGGATGTGTGTGGATTACCGGGACCTGAATAGAGCCAGCCCGAAAGATGATTTCCCTTTACCTCACATTGATGTATTGGTTGATAATACGGCTCAGTTCTCGGTATTCTCCTTCATGGATGGATTTTCAGGGTACAATCAGATCAAAATGTCACCTGAAGACATGGAGAAGACAACTTTCATCACACCCTGGGGCACGTTCTGTTACAAGGTGATGCCATTCGGACTGAAGAATGCTGGTGCAACTTATCAACGGGCTATGGTAACATTATTCCACGACATGATCCATAAAGAAATTGAATGTTATGTGGATGACATGATTTCCAGGTCCCTCACGGAAGAATACCACTTGGTAAATCTGTTGAAGTTATTCAAGCGTCTGAGGAAGTACCAACTGAAGCTGAACCCCAACAAGTGCACATTCGGGGTACGATCCGGTAAGTTGCTGGGATTTATTGTAAGTGAAAAAGGGATTGAAGTTGACCTTGATAAAGTCAAAGCCATTCAAGAAATGCCTGCACCAAAATCAGAAAAAGAAGTTCGGGGTTTTCTAGGTAGATTGAACTACATTTCAAGGTTCATATCTCACCTTACAGCAACCTGTGAACCTTTGTTCAAATTGTTAAGGAAAGAACAAACGGTCAGGTGGAACGAAGACTGCCAGAGGGCCTTTGACAAAATCAAGGAATACTTACAAGAGCCTCAAATCCTTATGCCTCCAGTTGAAGGAAGACCTCTAATAATGTACTTAACAGTATTAGAAGAATCAATGGGGTGTGTGCTGGGCCAGCATGACGAGTCTGGTCGAAAAGAGTATGCAATATACTACCTAAGCAAAAAGTTTACCGACTGTGAACAACGTTATTCACTGCTCGAGAAAACTTGTTGTGCTTTAGCGTGGGCTGCTCTCCGACTAAGGCAGTATATGTTGACTCACACTACCTTGTTGATCTCAAAGATGGACCCAGTTAAGTACATATTTGAGAAGCCAGCACTTACCAGACGGGTTGCAAGATGGCAAATGATCCTCACAGAATATGACATTCAGTACACATCTCAGAAAGCCATCAAGGGTAGTGTATTGTCTGATTATCTTGCTGAGCAACCCATTGATGATTACCAGCCTATGAAATTTGACTTCCCTGATGAAGACATCATGTTCATAAAAGTAAAAGATCATGAAGAGCCTATTCACACTGAAGGGCCTGACCCAGAAGAAGAATGGACTATGATGTTTGATGGGGCTGTTAATATGAATGGTCGTGGTGTTGGTGCAGTACTCATTACACCTAAAGGAGTTCACATGCCTTTCTCGGCAAAACTCACCTTTAACTGCACTAACAACGAAGCTGAATACGAAGCTTGCATTATGGGTCTTGAGGAAGCCATTAACCTCAGGATCAAGACTTTGACTGTATTCGGGGATTCAGCTTTGGTAATCAATCAAACCAACGGCAAATGGTACACACACCAGGATCATCTGATACCTTACAGGGATTATACAAGGAGGTTATTGACTTTCTTCACAACAGTCAAGCTTGAGTATATCCCTCAGGACGAGAATCAATTTCCAGATGCTCTTGCCACCATTTCATCCATGATCAAAGTTCAAGCTGCCAACTTTGTACCTCAGATTTCAGTGTCCAGACTCGACAGACCAGCATATGTATTCTCGGCAGAAGTTGTTAAAGATGATAAGCCTTGGTTCCATGATATTAAGTGCTTCTTGGAGGATCAAACATACCCACCTGGGGCATCTTCCAATGATAAGAAGACATTAAGAAGGCTAGCTGGTAGTTTCTTCCTGAATACTGACGACTCCCTGTACAAGAGAAACTTTGATATGGTACTCCTCAGATGTGTTGATAGGGCAGAAGCAGACTTGTTAATGCACGAGGTGCACGAAGGATCCTTTGGTACCCATGCAGGGGGACATGCAATGGCCAAAACGTTGTTAAGATCAGGCTATTACTGGATCACAATGGATGCAGATTGTTGTGCTTATGCCAGGAAGTGCCATAAATGCCAGATCTATGCGGATAAGGTGCATGTTCCTCCCAATCCCCTGAATGTGATGTCTTCACCCTGGCCCTTTGCCATGTGGGGCATTGATATGATTGGCAATATTGAACCGACTGCTTCAAACGGCCACAGATTCATCCTGGTAGCCATTGATTATTTTACCAAGTGGGTTGAAGCAGCCTCCTATGCAAATGTTACAAGGCAGATGGTAGCCCGATTTCTGAAGAGAGATATCATTTGTCGGTATGGAGTGCCCGAATGAATCATTACTGATAATGGTTCCAACTTGAACAACAAAATGATGGCAGAACTGTGTCGGGACTTCAAAATCCAACACCACAATTCTTCTCCTTACAGGCCAAAAATGAATGGCGCTATTGAGGCGGCTAACAAGAATATCAAGAAGATTGTGCAAAAGATGGTAGTCACTTACAAAGACTGGCATGAAATGCTACCATTTGCCTTGCATGAGTACCGTACGTCAATCAGAACATCCACTGGGGCAACACCGTATCAACTTGTGTATGGTATGGAGGCGGTCCTACCTGTTGAGGTTGAATTACCCTCCTTGCGGGTACTAATGGATGTTAAACTGAATGAAGCAGAGTGGGTCCGATCCCGATACGAGCAACTGAGTCTGATTGAAGAAAAGAGGTTAGCTGCAATCTGTCATGGGCAGCTGTATCAGAAAAGAATGAAGAAAGCCTTCGATCAGAAAGTCAGGCTCCGAGAATACCAAGTAGGAGATCTTGTGCTGAAAAGACTCCTTCCTCCTCATACAGACCACAGGGGCAAGTGGACTCCGAACTATGAAGGACCATTCGTAGTAAAGAAAGTTTTCTCCGATGGAGCACTCATGCTCAGTACTATGGATGGTGAAGACTTCCCGTCCCCTGTGAATTCAGATGCAGTTAAAAAATACTTCGTATAAAAATGACCCGCTGGACATAAAAACAGAATGTAAGTCCAGGCAAAAATAGGGCATCCCGGCGAGTCAAAAACAGAATAAAAGACTCAGGCAAAAATAAGGGAAATAAACAAAAAATGTACACCCGCTGAGTTGAAAAGCCGCACTGGACGACTCAGGCAAAAATGGGTATCCCGATGGATTGAAAACCCGAAAGGGCAATCCATGCAAAATAAGGGAATAAGCGAACAAATGCATTCTGAGTTCGTCTGTATCACTTACAACTTGGTAAGCTTCAAAAGGATCAGGCTTCTTTCAGAATCAGCCTTCCTCAGAAAGCAAGACGAGAAGAGCGTCAAAATTCATACGAGTCATAGCCAAAGGGAAGCTCCTTAAAGCGTCATCAACATTGCCAACATCTATTGTTTTCCAATTTGTAACGATCTCCTCATTTTAGGGGATTTGTTTCCTTGTCTGTATTTGCCAATTCAGGGCACAAGAATTAATAAAATCAGATTTTTCAGTCATGTTTCGTCTCGTACATTTTATTTTCATTTGCAAGAATGTCCGATGTCTTTAAGATACTGGTTGCATAAATACAGATGCTTTTCTTCTAAAAAATACGTGCGTGCAGGAAATATACTTACTCCCGGGAGTGTCTAAACTCCTATGATGGAATCCAGTAAGGGATACCTCGGGATTACTTGTGCATTTCTCTGTCTTTTCAGGATTGCAAGCGTTCAAAGCACAGCATGGGGGCATGAAAGCTTCATCCCAGCAAGCTGGCAAATCATTACCTACTCATTCCTAGCACCGGAGGTGTTTCCTCCCCAGCTGAATTGCCTTTTGCTATTCCCTCCTCATCCAATTGCGAAAGCCAGGGAACCATCTCCCCACAGAGTCTCAACCTCTATCCAGCGAAGCAATAACCTGAAGATCTCACAACAGAGTGGTGAAAGCTTCTACAAACCCCAGCTGGGTCCCTTATTACCAAGATAGGTCTATCAATGACCTGCATCCCCAAGCGGAGTCCCATATGTCAGATCTACCAATGATCTCATCCCCAGCTGGGATGTCCACTTCAAGCAGATCAACCAGAGATCTTCATAGCAACGGGATCCGTGTCCCGGGCCGGAGTCTTCGCATAATCATAGCATTCACATCATATTCTCCCCACAGAGCGTAGCATTCCGTCTAATACGGAGCATTACAGCAAAAATCAAACATATTGCATAATCATAAGCCATGTTCTGAATCAAACACTTGTAAATACTGACAATCCATCAAAGATATACAGAGAAAAACTCCCCAGATTCCCCGGCAGAGGGCCAAGGCATTTGCCCTACACTTGTAAATACAGATACACACTCCTTTTGGCACTCGTCCGTGTCATCATTTCCCAGTAAAGTCGCCCGAGCATTCTTTACAAACAGACACTTATATATTACAAATACTTCTTGACACCCGTCCGTGTCATATCACAAGCAGAAAGCCAAAGCATCCTCTTTGCACTCACAGATACATATATCTTTACAAGTTCCCTTACACCCGTCCGTGTCAGCTTCCCCAGCATAGATACCTAAAACATTTTATAAAGCATATACTTGTTTACACTATACTTTCAGACACTCGTCCGTGTCACCCTCCCCAGCAAGTTAAACACTCACCTATACACCACTCATACTTATTTCTCCTGTTCCACTCATACAGATACTCGTCCGTATCTTGTATATATCTCTCAAATCCCTGCAGAATCAACACTCGTCCGTGTTCTTTGTTAAACCAGTTGGTACTCGTCTGTATCATCATCTCTGAACATGCGTCAAGCGTTTGTTTCTACCTGATACTCGTCCGTATCATAGTCTTAAGGATGCTCGTCCGCATCTTTAATCCATACACGTGTCAAACACTTATGTCTTCTTGAATTCAGACACTCGTCTGTGTCTACTATTCCCCAGAAGAGTCCCCTCAGAATCGACACTCGTCCGTGTTCCTTGTTAACCAGTTGATACTCGTCCGTATCATCATCTCTGAACATGCGTCAAGCGTTTGTTTCTACCTGATACCCGTCCGTATCATAGTCTTAAGGATGCTCGTCCGCATCTTTAATCTATACACCGGGCCAAATACTTATGACTTCATGAGATTAGACACTCGTCCGTGTCTACTTTTCCCCAGCAAAGTCCCAGCAAAATTTCTTTTCTATCTGACATTCGTCCTATGTCATGATACCCTTTCGGCAGCCGTACCCTGCCAGGTGATCGTCCTTCACCTTTGGATGACCGTCTCTCATCCTTTCCCCAGCGGAGTCTCCATTATTGGAACCCTTTTCTATCCGGCATTCGTCCTATGTCGTGATACAGAGCAGCCGTCCCCTGCTAGGTGATCGTCCTTCACCCTTTTGATGATCGTCCTTCATCATTTTATCCGATGGCCGTCCCCATCGTTGATCTTGTTATCCGGCATTCGTCCTATGTCGTGATATTTAGCAGCCGCACCCTGCTAGGTGATCGTCCTTCACCTTTTGATGATCGTCCTTCATCATGCTTATCCGATGGCCGTCCCCATCGTCGACCTTTTTTATCCGACATTCGTCCTATGTCGCGATGCTTTTGGCAACCGTACCTTGCCCGGTGATCGTCCTTCACCTTAGATGACCATCCCTCATCTTATCCCCAACAGAGCAGCCGTCCCCTGCTAGGCGATCGTCCTTCACCCTTGATGACCATACCTCATCATTTATTTTTACCTATAATCCCCAGAGAAACTTATAGCATTACCTGGTGGCCGTCCCCATCATAATCTCTTATATCCCCAGCATGTCGGTCGTCCCCGTCATTGCTTCGTTCCCAGCAGTCGCCCTCTGCTCGACGGTCGTCCTCCATCGCCCTCACTTTATAATATACTTTATTTTCCTTTTACAATCTATATCCCTTTTCTTCTTCATTCTGTGAGTGCAAATTTTGGACTGTCTTTGGTATTCAACCACAAGTTATCTTGTTTGCCTGTTAAGCCGTTGCTTACATCCTGCACAGCTAACTCATGCTTGAATAGGGGCAGCTGTAAACACCCCAAATTTTCCCTCACCCATTCACACCATGGCTTGTGATCTTTTCATATGCATCTGTTCAGTCATAGCATCTCATATTGCATTTTTGCTTCACTACATTGTTTCTAAGTCATCTGCATCTAGGGTTTGTGATCTAGGCAATCCAAAGAGCCATTTGAGCCACTTCAAAGGTCTTCAATCACTTCAAAGAGGTCCATGTATGTTCAAGCATCATATTGTATCCTCACAAAGTCAAGAAAGTCAAAGAATCACAAGAACTGAGATGGGCATGGAAGCAGAGCCAGGTTTGACTGCACAGATGACCTAGAATTAGGGTTTTGGTTTCAAAGGCCATAACTCCAAATTTTTTGGTCATTCTTGTTTCTATTTGTCTCTATATGGTATAGGGATCATGCATATCAATTTTCATGAAGAAATTCCATGGGGAAGGCATCTGATCAAGAGTTGACTTTTTGAGCAAGTCAGTGCAAAATCAGGGCATCTGAGGCCCCCAATGACCCAACCAAAGGGTGTTCATCATCATTTTGATTATGTATGATATTTATTTGATCATATAAGATGTTAGAAGTTCACAAAATTGAATAATTTCAAGCCATTTGCAAAGTTGACTTTTTGGGAAAATGACTTGTAATGGAAACTTGCCATTTTGGGAAACTTTTTCAACCCTTGCTTTTTGATTCAAAAATGCTTCAAATGGGAAAACTTTGGTCATGAAAGTTGTAGAATGGATCATTCCCTTTTCAAAGAGTACAAGAACTTGTCCTAATTCATTTTGGATCAAAAGTTATGGCTTGTCAAAGTTGGCCAAAATCACATAATTTCAAGTTTTCTACCAAAGAGGCAAAGTTGCAAAACCACTTGCCAAGACAAATTGTGCTATCAAATGGACTTCTAATATTCATACAAACATAAACCAAGGCCTAAAGATCAGATTGCATCAAAAGTTCCCTCATTTTCATGACTTGTGGATCAAGAAACTTCAAAAGGGCCAAAGTTGATCAAAATTGCAAAACCTCATTCAAACCCTAATCCATGTGCTGGCTGATTTCAAATTTGATCCTATGGTTCTCCACACTTCTTGATGCGCAGGACACCCCTCTTGTCCTTGGCTAGCTATGAGCCCATACCTCTCTTACACAAAGATTGACTTTTTTGCAAAAGACCCATACCAATCACCATAGGCCACCAACAACTCTCTGACCTATCACCACTTGATACATGGACCAAAAGCAGCTCAACACACCACACACACAAGCCTGAAACTCTCTCTAAGCCAGCATTCTCATTTTTCACCTCTTATGCAACTTCCTTCGAAACTCATCATACAAGCATCAAACACAAAAACAAACTTCACAAAACATCTCAGCACACTCCCCTGATCATTTCCCTGCCCTCATTCATCCCTGAAACACCCTCAAATCAAAACATGATTTCCTCACTTCACTGAACAGAACCTGCTCAATCTCACAAACCAGCCATTTTAAACTCCAACCAAGCATTGCAAGCTTCTTAGGAGGTTCATTGGGGTGGATTTGAAGCAAAGAACCGGTCCAGAAGCTCTTGGGTTGAAAGCTTCGATTCAGGTAGCCATGGAAATTCATTTTTCCAGAACTCTTATTTCTCGTTTCTAAAATGATCTACATGCTTCCCTGAATGCACTGAACCTTTTATTTTTGAAAATGAGTGAGAAATGGCCATGTATGCTTGTTCTGAAACTTTGCCCGTGAAATGAGTTTTGCTTTGATTCTCATGATTCAGTGAAAATAAATGGTTTTTGGGGTGGGGTTTAGGTTTAATAATGTTTAAGGATGAAATCTGGAGATTTTAGTGAAGTTTTGATGCGTAGGGAGTGAGATAGCATGAACACCTTGCCGGAGAAGATGACCGGAACACTGTTCCGGTCACCTGAAAGTGTTTAGGGTTCAGATTAGGGCTTAATGACGTAATTAGGAAAGTTTGAATTCTGGCCATCCAGATGCGCGCGCTGGTCAATTCCCGCGTCCTGAGTTTGAATCCCAGCCACTGGATCAGTTGACTTCTCATTAATTCATTTATATTTTCATTTTATTTGATTTATTTTGTACATTTAATTTAAAATAGCAAAAAATGTTTAAAAATTATGAATATTTTTGTCAAGATTTTCATTATTTTTCAGAACACAAAAATATTTTTATTTTTATTTTTTGCATTAAAAATTATTTTTAAATCATTTAAAAGATTATTTTTAATTAATTAATGGAAATTAATTAATTAAAAATACTTTTAGGTATTTAAAAATCACAAAAAAATTCATGAAACATTTAAAAACATTTAGAAACATTGTCCAACTCTCAAACCAAATTTATTTTTTGTTCTTGATGCATTTTGATTATTTTCTTTGGAATTAAATTCATTTTGAGGCAATATTTTGTGACAAACTTCAAAAATTCATTTCTGCCTAACCATTGAGAATTGGATGATGATTCTTTTTGCATTGCATCTTGCATAACATGTAGTTTATAGGATAAAATTGGCTTGAATTGATCTTGCATTTTCAATTTTTTTGGCATTTTTCTTGACAAGGTACCTTAAAACCCTAGCAATCTTAGGAAATTCATAACTTCCATTAGGTTGAGAGTTGGATCCCCTCCTTTGGGCACTGAGTTTGTATAGGTTTAGAGTTCCTTTGAGTGCATTTTCAAATTTTTATCATATCATTGGCTTCTGGTTTTGGATTTTGCTTTGTGTGTTGATCATAAACCCTAATTTATGCCTTCCTTTGCATCCATCTTCCATTTGCTTGCATACCCTGACTTGCCATGACATTTTGTGCATTCATTTGATTCATAATGCATCTTAAGACATATTAGAATCTTGTTTGATCATTGCATCTTTCATTTGCCATGTTATATGTCTTTTGCATTTCATAACTTTTCATGAACATCCATGGTTCAAAACATGCTTCTCTTGCATCCATATGTTTGTATGATCATTCTCATGCCTTGCCTCATGTTTGCATCATCTCTTAGCATCATTAACATCATACTCATGCCTCTGGTTTTGGTTTACATCATCACATTTCATCTCATTTTGTATTGCATTTCATTTCTTTTGCTAACTTTTCAGGTGGTAAGTTGTTTTGAGAAGTGGATTTGCCTCCACTTCTCACAATCTCTTTTCATCTCTCTTATGCATCATTGCTGCATTTTTATCTTGTGCTTTGGAGTGAGCTTGCTCACTCTTGTTCATCTTACCTTCTTTCTCCAAGCAACTTGACTTCTTTAATGAAGCAAGTTGTTTTGCTTCTCTTTGCTTCTGGATCCTTTCATCTGATTCCTCCTTGGTGGCCTTTGAAGATTTCTTTCTCTCTTAAGCCTCACTAACCCTAGGAATGACCAAGCATGACAATAATTAGGGTTTGATTAGTCCCCCACTTAGCTTTTACCTTTGTGTCTCTTTGAGTCTTCTCTTCTCATCTCATAATCAGGGACTAAACCCTAAAGGCTTTAAGGCTTTGTGATTAAGCTTATGCCTGCATCCTTCTATTAGGATGGAGTGTATAACTTTAATTCTAAGTGTTAAACCCTTAATGTGTTTAAATCCTTTAATCAATTCACTTAATAATCATCAAGACATCAAACTTGTAACTTGGGCCTTGCATTAGGGTTCTAATTCTTCCTTAATTGGTTAAGAAGGACTAACCCTAGTGTTAATGGACAAGTCCCCCTCAAGTTGTCTTACAAACCACAAAAATCACTTCTTCATCTTATCATTAACTAAAATCCATCTAATAAAGGCATTGTTTTGTCATGAGGTTAATCCCTAATCATGGATTAAGTTGAGGAGTCTTCCTCAGCTTAAACATTTTCATCTATTATCCTTCTATTAGGATGGTGTAATGAGTCTATTTAATCCCTGATTATGGCTTAATCTCATTACTCAACACTAAACAAAAACAACAAAAACATCTAATTAATCACAAATAGGTTAATGATCTTAATCCTACTTCAGGGTGATTAAGTGTGAGATGCTGACTTCACGCTTAAGGTATCCTCATTACCCCTAATCAGAGGGAGGATGTGATGAGTTTACTAACCCACTGGTTTAGGCTTAAGCTCATTAACTTATGACAAACTTTCAAAAGCAATAAAAGACTGAAAACACCAAAAACAAACAATAATCGTCTCCTTCGGGATTCTTTTCTCATCTCATTCATTCACAAACGAGAACTTGCTTCTTCCGTCTAATGCAAGACAGTTTGCACCTGAGCCAGACAGGTCATACACTTGAGCATAGACAAGCAAGCAGTTCATAAGTCAATTCATCTTTCAGTCTCTTTGGGTCGAACTACGGTGTTTTGACTTCCTCATTGCACGAGAGGATACGTAGGCATAACTTAACAGTTATCGAACAAAAGTCCCTGTCTATTCCCCCTCCTTCCAGCTTTATTATTTAAGCCTCATGGTCTTGAGCATCTCATCCTTGTTCTTACACTGACACTTCACTTATACACTTCACACTTCTTTTACACTAACACTTGCATTCTTTCCAGCTTTGATACACAAATTGCACTGACACTACCCCTTTAAAACACAAATCCTTTAAGCGTGGATCCCGTCAAGTACGACGGACAATCTGGGTGCTAATACCTTCCCAGGTTGTAACCAACCCCCTTTCTCAGTCTCTCTGGTTCGCAACTGTCTTATCCATATCTTTCTAGGTCTATGCAGCATTGCCTTTCCTCCGGGATAAAAATGCCTAGCTGGCGACTCTTTTTTTCTCCTGAGTTCACCCCTGTGTGTTCTCTTCCTCTTTCGCCGACCGTTCGCGTCTGTACCCCTTCTGACCTTTGAGGTGTCATTTGGTGGGAGCGACAATTGCACAGTAGTCCAGGAAGGCTCAGGGCTCCTACACAAATGACCGAAAATTAGGGTTTTGGGTTTGAGGCCCTTACACCCAATTTTTTTGGCCATTCTTGATTCTATTGGTCTATATATGTTATAAGCAGCATGTGTATCAAATTTGAAGCAAAAATTCCTTGTGCAAGTCATCTGATCAAATGGTAACTTATTGTGCAAGAAAAGTCATAATTAGGGCATCTGAGGCCACCAACAAGGGTTCCAAAGGGTCATCTTCATCAATTTGAGGTCCTATGATCTTTATTTGATCTTGGGAATGCTTATAAGTTCACAATATTGAAGAATTATGAGCCATTGCAAAAGTTTCTATTTTTGGGCATGACTTGTAATGAAAACTTTCCATTTTGGGAAAGATCTTCAACCTCCTCTTTCTTGATAAAAAATGCTTCAAATGAATTTTCCTCAAACATGAAAGTTGTAGATTTGATCTTCCCATTTTCAAAAAGTACAAGAACGCATCTTGATTCATCCTAGAACTCAAGATATGGCAAGTCAAAGTTTGGAAAAATCTTGTAATTTTCAAAGTTCATGCCAAAGAGGGAATTGTACAATTTTGATTTCCAAGCCTTCTCATGACCTCTAATGCATTTCTACACATCATAGAAACATAATGCAACATATCTTGACCAGAATTATGCTTTTAACCACGAGATTTCATGACTTGCATCTCAAGAAATGTCAAAGTTGTCAAAATGAAAAAACCATACAAACTCATGAATCAAGCCATACAGCTCATCATTTTCGATCCAAATGCTCTCCTTGAACTCAGCTGAGGCAGCCCAAGACCTCAAATCACTTCTGCCATGGCCCATGCTTCAAGTACACCATTTTTGACTTTTTGGCCAATGAAGCCATACCATTCCCACAGTGCCCAACCACTCTTCTGACTCATTCTAATCTTCTATGCATAGCCTAAGGATCACAACATACAGGACACAAGAGCTCAGAACAAGCCAATACTCATACTACCTTGTTGATCTCAAAGATGGACCCTGTTAAGTACATATTTAAGAAGCCAACACTTAACGGAAGGGTTGCAAGGTGGCAAATGATTCTAACAAAATATGATATTCACTACACCTCTCAGAAAGCCATCAAGGGCAGTGTATTGTCTGACTATCTGGCTGAGCAACCCATTGAAGACTACCATCCTATGAAATTTGATTTCCCTGATGAAGACATCATGTTCTTGAAATCAAAAGATTGTGAAGAGCCTATTCACACTGAAGGGCCTGATCCAGAAGAAGCATGGACTATGATGTTCGATGGGGCAGTTAATTGTAACGGTCGTGGAGTTGGTGAAGTGCTTACTACACCCAAAGGAGTCTATTTGTCTTTCTCGACAAGGCTCACCTTTGCCTACACTAACAACGAAGCCGAATACGAAGCTTGTATCATGGGTCTTGAAGAAGCCATTGACCTCAGGATCAAAACCTTGAATGTATTCGGAGATTCAGCTTTGGTAATCAATAGAACTAATGGCAAGTGGTATACTCATCAAGAGCATCTAGTTCCCTACTGTGACTATACGAGGAGATTATTAACTTTCTTCACAATAGTCAAGCTTGAATACATCCCTCGAGATGAGAATCAGTTTTCATATGCCTTGGCTACCATCTCATCTATGATCAAAGTACAGACTTCTAACTATGTGCCTCGGATTTTAGTATCCAGACTAGACCGACGTATGTATTCTTTGTGGAGACTGTCATTAACGACAAACCTTAGTTCCACGACATCAAATGCTTCTTGGAGACTCAGACATACCCACCTGGGGCATCGTCAAATGATAAGAAGACATTAAAAAGGCTAGCCGAAAGTTTCTTCCTCAATACTAATGGCTCCTTATACAAGCGAAACTTCGACATGGTCTTGCTCAGATGTGTTGACAAGAAGGAAGCAGACCTGCTGATGCACGAGGTACACGAGGGTTCTTTCGGTACCCATGCTGGAGGACATACAATGGTGAAGAAATTGTTGAGATCAGGTTACTATTGGATCACAATGGATGCAAACTGTTGTGCCTATGCCAGAAAGTTCCATAAATGCCAGATCTACGCAGACAAACTGCATGTGCCTCCCGATCCTTTGAATATATTGTCTTCACCCTGGCCCTTCGCCATGTGGGGCATTGATATGATTGGAAAGATCAAGCCAACTACTTCAAATGGTCACAGATTCATCCTGGTAGCCATTGATTACTTCACCAAATGGGTTGAAGCAGCTTCGTATGCAAATGTCACCAGGCAAGTGGTAGCCCGACTTCTGAAAAGGGATATCATTTGTCGATATGGAATTCCCGAGCGAATCATTATTGATAATGGTTCAAACCTTAATAACAAGATGATGATAGAACTATGCCAAGACTTCAAAATTCAACATCACAACTCTTCTCCTTACAGGCCAAAGATGAATGGCGTTGTTGAGGCGGCTAACAAGAACATTAAGAAGATTATGCAAAAGATGGTAGTCACATACAAAGACTGGCATGAAATGTTACTATTCGCCTTGCATGGGTATCGAACTTCGATCAGAACATCTATTGGGGCAACACCTTATCAGCTTGTGTATGGTATGGAAGCAGTCCTACCTGTTGAAGTTGAATTACTCTCCTTGCGGGTAATGATGGATGTAAAACTGGATGAAGCAGAATGGGTCCGATCTCGCTATAACCAACTAAGCCTGATTGAAGAAAAGAGAATAGCAACTATTTGTCATGGTCAGTTATATCAGAAATGGATGAAGAAAGCCTTCGATCAAAAAGTCAGACCTCAGGAATATCAAGTGGGAGAGCTTGTACTGAAAAGTATCCTTCCTCCTCATGCAGACCACAGGGGCAAGTGGACGCAAAACTATGAAGGTCCCTATGTGATAACTAAAGTCTTCTCGGGAGGAGCACTGATGCTCGCAACCATGGATGGTGAAGACTTCCCATCCCCTGTGAATTCAGATGCAGTTAAAAATTACTTCGCATAAATGACCCGCTGGACATAAAAACAGAATGTAAGTCCAGGTAAAAATAGGGCATCCCGGCGAGTCAAAAACAGAATAAAAGACTCGGGCAAAAATAAGGGAAAAATTTGAAAAAAAATGTACACCCGCTGAGTTGAAAAGCCATATCGGACAACTCAGGCAAAAATGGGTATCCCGATGGATTGAAAACCCGAAAGTGCGATCCACGTAAAATCAGGGAATAGGCGAACAACTGCATTCTGAATTCTTCTGTATCACTCACATAATATGGCAAGCTTCGAAAGGACAAAGTGTTGGTCAGAATCAACTTTCTTCAGAAAGCAAGATAAGAAGAGCATTCAGGTCATAGCAAAAGAAAGATTGAGGCATCAACTTCAGCATTGCCAAGAAGGACTTTTATTTTCTCAATTTTGTAGCAATCTCCCCATTTCAGGGATTAGCTTCCTCACTGTACTCGCCTATTCAGGGCACACAAATCAATAAAGTCAAATATTTATTCACACTTTATTTTGTACCTTTTTGTTTTGTTTGCAAAATGTCCAAAGTTCATAATACAACATTTGCATGAAAACATATAAGCCATTTTCAATAAATGCTTGTAGGAAATATGTGCTCTTAAGCGAACCTAACTCCTATGACGGAATCCAATTGAGGATGCCTCAGGGCACTTATGCGTTTCCTTTGATTGACAGGTTGCAGGCGCTTAAGGCGGACAACCTTTCACAACATGGGGCATATCAGGCACTATATCCCTAGCCAAGCCGGCAGTCACATCATCAGAAGGACTACTTGACGAAAGTATCCCCACAGAGCTTTTTATCCCCTCAGAGTATCCCCCGCAAAGCTGATCCTCTAGCAGATTACTTCTCAGAAGTTCTCTCCTCCCCAAACAGGATCTCCAAAGCAATACATAAATCACTTTTCCCCAGCGAGTGGCCAGATATTCTCATCCTCAGCACTGGCTCCCCACAAAGTTCTTCCCCCAAAGTTCTTCAGAAAAGATCGTGCAGCGATCCTTTCTCCCCACAGAGTTCTTTAGAAAAGATCGTGCAACGATCCTTTCTCCCCACAGATCGCCAGCAGATTTCAGATCTCGAATCTCGTTTCTCTCATTTGCATAATCATAGCATTCACATCATTTCTCCCCAAACAGAGCGTAGCATTTCGTCTAATACGGAGCATTATGGTAAAAATCAAACATTTGCATGATCATAAGCCAGGTTCGAGCCAGTCACCTGCAAATACTAAAATCATTCCTCCAGCAATACGCAAAAACTTATCCCCTGCAGATAAAAGCCAAAATATCCTTTTGCACTCTCAATACAAATACTTGTACATAATTACACACGATCCTTGTGATGCTCGTCCGTATCCTACTTATACACAATTCTTGGATACTCGTTCGTATCTTATGCATTCCCCAGCAGATCAAACACTCGTCCGTGTTCTTTTTTTAAACAATTGATACTCGTTGGCGTTTGTTTCTATCGATACTCGTCTGTATCGTGGTTCTAAGTATACTCGTCTGTATCTTTAATCTATACACATTGTCGAAACACTTACCATTTTATGGGCTTAAACACTCGTTCGTGTTTATCTATCCCCAGAATTCGCCTACAAAACAACTTTCTATCCGACATTCGTCCTATGTTGTGATATCTTTTAGGTGATCGTCCTTCACCTTTTGATGACCGTACCTCATCATTCATCCGATGGCCGTCCCCATCGTTGATCTTTTTTATCCGGCATTCATCCTATGTCGTGATATCTTTTAGGTGATCATCCTTCACCTTTTGATGACCATAGCTCATCATTCATCCGATGGTTGTGCCCATCGTCGATCTTTTTATTCGGCATTCATCCTATGTCGAGATAATCCCCAACAGAGCAGTCGTCCCCTGCTAGGTGATCGTCCTTCACCTCTTGATAACCGTCCCTCATCATTTATTTTGATGAACGTCCCTCATCATGCTATCCGATGGCCATCCCCATCGTTGATCTTTTTATCTGACATTCGTCCTATGTCGTGATAATTCTCAGCAGATGTCCCCTACTAGGTGATCGTCCTTCCCCTTTTGATGACCGTACATCATCATTCATCTGATGTCCGTCCCCATTGTCGATCTTTTTATCCGACATTTGTCCTATGTCGCGATAACTCTCAGCAGCCATACCCTGCTCGGTGATCGTCCTTCACCTTTTGATGACCGTCCCTCATCATTGATTTATTTATTCTTTACCCGATGGCCGTCCCCGTCGCGGTTTCTTTATTCTTCAGCTCGACGGTCGTCCCCGTTAGTGCTTTTAACTCCCTAGTAAAGTCGCTTTTCTTTACCCGATGGCCGTCCCTGTCGCGGATTCTTTGTTCCCCAGCATGATGGTCATTCCTGTCAGTGCGTTTCTCATCATTTTTATCCCCAACAGTCGTCCTCTTCTCGATGGTTGTCCTCCGCTGCTACCAATTGATATTCAGTCTATATTGTCTATCATAATTTATATCCCTTTTCTTCTTATAATAAAGAGTGCAAAATTTGGTCTGTCTCGATATTCAACCACAAGTTATCTTGTTTGTCTGTTAAGCCAGGCACTTACATCCTACACACCTAACTCATGCTTGAATAGGGGCAGGTGTAACACCCCAAATTTTCCCTCTCTTTTTTTCTCTCACTTTGGCTTGTGATCCTTCATGTTGCATTGCATAAGCATACCATCTCACTGAATAGTTATTTCACTGCATAAGCTGCATAGATAAGGTTTATGAAGATGAATCTTATAAGTGGTTTGAGCTACCTTAGAGGCCATGAAGCATGCAAAGAGGGTCCATGATTGTTCCATTGATCGTATTATACCTCCAAGGTTGCTTTGAATTCACAAAATCTCAAAAGATTGCACAGTAGTCCAGGCAGGCTCAGGGCTCCTACACAGATGACCGAAAAATAGGGTTTTGGGTTTGAGGCCCTTACACTCAAATTTTTTGGCCATTCTTGATTCTATTAGTCTATATATGTTATAAGGAGCATGTGTATCAAATTTGAAGCACAAATTCCTTGTGGAAGTCATCTGATCAAATGGTAACTTGTTGTGCATGAAAAGTCAGAATCAGGGCATCTGAGGCCACCAACAAGGGTTCCAAAGGGCCATCTTCATCAATTTGAGGTCCTATGATCTTTATTTGATCTTGGGAATGCTTATAAGTTCACAATATTGAAGAATTATGAGCCATTGGAAAAGTTTCTATTTTTGGGCATGACTTGTAATGAAAACTTTCCATTTTGGGAAAGATCTTCAACCTCCTCTTTCTTGATAAAAAAGGCTCCAAATGAATTTTCCTCAAACATGAAAGTTGTAAATTTGATCTTCCCATTTTCAAAAAGTACAAGAACTCCTCTTGATTCATCCTAGAACTCAAGATATGGCAAGTCAAAGTTGGGAAAAATCTTGTAATTTTCAAAGTTCATGCCAAAGAGGGAAATGTGCAATTTTGATTTCCAAGCCTTCTCATGACCTCTAATGCATTGCTACACATCATTGAAACATAATGCAACATATCTTGACCATAAATATGCTTTGAACCACAAGATTTCATGACTTGCATCTCAAGAAATGTCAAAGTTGTCAAAATGCAAAAACCATACAAACTCATGAATCAAGCCATACAACTTACCATTTTTGATCCAAAGGCTCTCCTTGAACTCAGTTGAGGCAGCCCAAGATCTCAAATCACTTCTGCCATGGCCCATGCTTCAAGTACACCATTTTTGACTTTTTGGCCAATAGAGCCATACCATTCCCACAGTGCCCAACCACTCTTCTGACTCATTCTAATCTTCTATGCATAGCCTAAGGATCACAACATACAGGACACACGAGCTCAGAACAAGCCAATACTCATATTGCACAAAATTTGTCAAAAACTTCCCTTCTTCGATTCTCACTGCTCAGCCATCAAACTTCCAAATTTCTTTCACCAATCAACCACAAATTATCCATAGATCATTTCCCACCCATCACCATGGCTTGAAACACAACATACCAAGACCTCATTTTCTGCCATATCAGAACTGGAATCCTCAAACCAGTCACTATAAGCTTCATCCAAGCACTCCATTAGCTTTAGGGGGACCAAAGGAGCCACTTTGCACCAAAGGGAGGCTTTGAAAGCTCAAATTCGAAAAGCTCCAGTTCAGGTAACCTTCAAGAACATTTTTTCCAGAACTTTGATTTCTTGTTTTAGAATGATTCTATATGCTTTGCTGATCATTCTGATGTGTTTGGAATTGAAAATAGTGTAGAAATGAGCATGTATGTTTGTTCTGAAACTTTGCCCATGAAAGTGATTTTGCTTCGATTCATCATGTATGCGTGTTATAAATCTTGTTTGAGGATTGATTTTGATTGTATGATATTTGGGGATCATTTCTGGGTAGTTAGTTTGGTGTTTAGTGGCCTATAGAAGAAGTTATGGTTGGGGCTTCCCGGAGAAGATGACCGGAGCTCATCTCCGGTCACCTGAAAGTCATTAGGGTTTAGGTCCCCAGTTTGAATCTCAGCCCTTGGATGTTGATTAGTTTAACGCATGGATGGCCCAAATTAGATCATTAAACCCTAATTCTAATTAATTAAGTTAATTTATAATTAATTAGTCAGATTAAATCATGGCCCTTGGATCACGCTCGTAAGCCCAGTTTGAACCTAGGCCTTTAGATCATCCTACCCCAAGTCAAGCTGACTTCCAATCCTAGCCTTCCATCCATCTCCTATGCAATCTGAACCATTCCTTCTGATTACCTTGCATTTTATTTTTATTTTATTTCTTTTCTTTTCTTTTATTTATTAAAAATAGTAAAATATTTTATAAAATTATGATTTTTTGCATTCTCACTTTAAACAATTTTAAAAACCCAAAAACATTTTTATTTTTAATTTTTTCATTAAAAATTTATTTTTAAATCATTTAATTGTATTATTTAATTAATTAATTCATTTTAATTAATTAAAAATACTTTTAAGTATTTAAAAATCCCCAAAACAATCATGAAGCATTCTTACACATTTAGAACAATTTACAAACTCATCTTACAAATTTCTTTTAGGGTTTGATCACATTTTGACAATTAACCATGAATTAGGGTTTATAAATTTCTTATTTTTCTAACCCTAACTTCAAAAATTCATTTCTGATCAACCAAGATGAGTTTGAGAAGGGTTCTTTTTGCATTATTTCATACTTGGCATTTAGTATCTAGGGTATTTACCTCATATTTTTGCATTGCATGTTCCATTTGTTTGACATTTTTCATGAAGAAGTATCCAAAACCCTAACCTAACTTAGAAAAACCATAACTTGACTTTGGTATAGCTTCTGACTTCCATCTTTGGGGTGTGATCTTGTGTGTGTTTAGGGTTCACTTGGTTGCAATTTCATTTTTTTTATCATGTGCTTTGCTTCTGTTTTGATCATATGCATCTCATACTTTCTTAAAACCCTAATTTGTCATGTTCATTTGCATCCATTTTGGCATGCTTTCATCATATGAACTTGTCATGACATCTTATGCATTTGTATGTCATCTTAGACACCTTAGGACATGTGTGAATGTTGGTTGATCATTGTTGCATCCATTTGACATGTTTTGCATCCATTACATCTTATGTATGTTCATGTGTTCTAAAGCTTCTAACATGCTTGTTTTTGCATCCATCACTTGTATGATCATACATATGCATTGTATATGACTTTGCATCTCTCCATGACACATTTTCATTGTGTTTGCACTTCTGGTCTTGATCATTTCATCTTCATTTGCCTTATTTCCTTTTGTTTCATGTCTTATGCATTCATACTAACCATTTCAGGGGCTTCAGGTATGTTGTTTAGGATGTGGATTTCTTCCACATCCAATCTCTTCTTATCTCTTCATTTTCATATTTACATGTCTTTGAAGTGAGTTTGACTCACTTGTGCTCTCTCTTTCTCATTTTCTTTCTCTTAGGTTACTTAAACTCTTTAGGAAGTAAGTAACCTATTCTTCTTCCTCTTATCTTTTCATCTGCTTCTTCTTCCTTGGTGGCCATCTGAAGACTTTCTGAAGATATTTTCTTAAGCCTCACAAACCATATGAACATCCAAGCATGATAACTTTAGGGTTGTACATAGTCTCCCCTAGTTTTTACCTTTGAGTCTCGTTGAGTCTCTGTTTCTCATCTCATAATCAAGGCTAAATAGTTAAAGTTTTGGGGCTCTGAGTTAGGGTTATGCCGATATCCTTATCTTAGGATGGAGTATATAACTTTAATACTTAGTGTTAAACCTTTAAGTTGTTTACACCTCCTAATCAAAACACCTAATAATCATTAAGACTTAAGCTTGTAACTTGGGCCTTATATTAGGGTTACATCTCTGCCTGTTGGTTCAGAGGGAAGATGTGATGAGTTTACTAACCCAATGGTTTAGGCTTAAGCTCATTAACTTACGACAAACTTCCAAAAGCAATAAAAGACTGAAAACTCAAAAACAAACAATAATCGTCTCCTTCGGGATTCTTTTTCTCATCACCTTCACTCATAAACGAGAACTTGCTTCTTCCGTCTAATGCAAGACAGCTTGCACCTGAGCCAGACAGGTCATACACTTGAGCATAGACAAGCAAGCAGTTCACAAGTCAATTCATCCTTTCAGTCTCTTTGGGTCGAACTACGGTGTTCTGACTTCCTCATTGCACGAGAGGATACGTAGGCATAACTTAACAGTTATCGAACAAAAGTCTCTGTATATTCCCCCTCTTTCCAGCTTTATTCTTTTAGCCTCATGATCTTGGGCATCTTATTCCTACACTGACACTTCATATATTTCACTTCACATTCTTTTTACACTGACACTTGCATTCTTTTCCAGCCTTGATACACAGATTGCACAGACACTACCCCTTTAAAACACAAATCTTTTAAGCGTGGATCCCGTCGAGTACGGCGGACAATCTGGGTGCTAATACCTTCCCAGGTTGTAACCAACCCCCTTTCTCAGTCTCTCTAGTTCGCAACCGTCTTGTCCATATCTTTTTCTAGGCCTATGCAGCATTGCCTTTCCTCCGGGATAAAAATGCCTAGCTGGCGACTCTTTTCTTTCCCTGTGAGTTCATTCCTGTGTGTTCTCACATCCTCTTTTCGCCGACCGTTCGCGTTTGTACCTCATTTGAGCCAGTCTCATCTTTTGGGAGCGACAGCTTGGCGACTCTGCTGGGGACCCTTATACTGTAACCAGGGCTTCTGGTTCTTTTTGTGGGTTCCTCCTAGCGCTTGTTTGATTTGTGTTTACTGGCGTGTTATGTGCTAATTGTGTTTATATAGTTGCTTTATTTACTGCTTTATGTACAGTTATTTATTGCTTTCTTTACAGCTTTATATATCATACTGTCATACTGTTCTGGCTGGATCTGGTTTTGTTGCTTTGATGGGTGGGGTTCTATTGAGAGTTGAGGTCCTATACCTGGGACCTGAGTGAAACCTAGGCTAGAGTGGTTCATGTTCTTTCCCATTCCATTTCGGTCTGGTGCGGGAATATGAAACACGGTTCAGATATGGGTTTCTTCTTGAGAACTCTGTGCTACGATTTCTTGTAGTGCTAGGGCTATCTGGGAAGCCTGCTAAGTCTGGATGACCTTTATTATGACCTTCAGAAACTGAGGTAAATTAGAGGAGGATCTTGTCATACCCCAAATTTGTCCTACCCGCACCTCTTATTTTACTGTTTCATCATTTTTAGAAATTCCAAAAAATGCGTACCATTTTATTTTTTGTCTGATACTATAAAAATTCAAAAAAAGTGTTCTGTTTCCTTTTATTCGAAAAATCCAAAAATAGGTCATTTATTTTCAAAGCAAAAAATCAAGTCTTATTTTGTTGAATTCAAGCCCATTAGCCCATTTATCGTTTTTATATATATACAAAAGTTACAAAAAGTCAATTACCAACAAGTAAAAGATGCATTCATTAGTTAATTTCTCTTTTTTATATTATCATAGTCATTATTCAAAAATTAAAAAAAAAACCTATTTCTTATCATCTTTTATTATTTAATATGTCATTACCATTATCGTTATTATTTTTATCAGAAATTTTATCAATTTTTTTTTTATATATACATAACCTTTTAATTTCCTCTTATAATCCATTTTTTATTTTTATTATTGAAAGTTTCCTAAAAATGCATCCCATGTTTCTCTTTTATTTTTTTTTATTATTCTAAAATAATTACTCAACTCTTCATTCAAATTTTATTTCTAAAAGCCCATTATCATTTTCATTCTTAAAATCCTTCATTTGTACAAGATCACATAATTTCATTACCATTGTTTATTCTTATTCTTATTATAATTATTTTTACTATTATTATTATCATTTTTTTTATATTATTTCCTTTTATTTACTATCACCATTTATTATTGTTATTATTATTCAACCTATATTATTATTTTACTATTGATATTTTAATTTCTATTGTTTATATTTTTCATCATTATTCCTGTTAGCTTTTATAATTATTTGTTATTAGTTTCTATTTTTTATTTTTTATTTACCATCAGTTTTATTATTTATAGTTATAACTATTATTATTACTATTTTTTTTAATTTATATTATTATTATACACTCAAATAAGCCACAAGACCACTTTTTTTTTTATCAGTACCAATTGCCACCAATTGCCAGCTTTCAATCCAGTATCCAACACCAACAAACTTCTCACTACCACTACACAAGCACAGATTCCGCATCACACTGTCTCACAGTATCAAAACAAACTTTTTCAATTTCCACTCACAACCAATTCCACTACCACACACCATACAAAAAAACCGTCACCAGCTTCCTTACAAACTTACCACCAGTGAAACCGCAGAATCGCAACCCACCTTCAAGCTCAACACAAAACCAACCTTCTGCCAAACTGTTCCGCCGACCATCTTCTTCCACCACAAAAAAACCCTTTCTCGAAACCGTCAGAGTCATTTCACCATCTCCATCGCAAAAGCCATTAGAAACTGAACCCTTCACGAATCTAAACACAAGCCAAACAAAACCATTGGAAAACCAGACCCACAAAGCTGAGCCGACCCAGAAACGCGACCCATAACCATCGCGAACCACCCAAATCGCAAGCCGAAGCCGTTGTGAACCGTCGTGAGCGGAAGTGAGAGAGAGACATCCGAGAGTGGCGAGGTCGTTTGAGGACGGAAAGAGTCACTATGCGAGTGGAAAGGGTTCCGCCGCCTTTTTATGAGAAAACCTCATCATAAGCCATTGTTGTTGGTGGGTTCTTTTTATATTTCATGAAAGTGGCGTTTTTTTGTTTTACTTTTATTGCTGGTTTTGCTTGGCTGTTCAAAATAACTTTTCCTGTTGATATGTCACAATTCATGGTGCTAAATTCTTTCCTTTTTTTATTTCTTTCCTATTTTATTTGTATTCATTAAAACTTATTTAACTTTTGGGCCTCTGAGTCACATTGTAAGCTCATATGCATTTACTTTTCTTTTACACATCCAGGAGCTTACCACCTTTTCTTTTTAATGTTCTTTTATTTCTTTTCTATTTTTTGTTTTGTTAGATTATTTTGTTTTGTTTTACAACTTATCATACTTAATAAATTTTTATATATTGTTTGCATTTTTATTATTATTTTTCATAAAAGGGCCAATGATATAACTAACGGCCAATTTATCGTCCGATTCTAATCGGTGATTTTTGGTCAATATGAGGCCCCCTTTGTAATTATTTTATTACTTTTATTATTTTGGACAAACAAGCATTCAAATTAATTTATTCAATTTATTTAATTCATTCTTAACACTATTTGATTTATTCATTATTTTTTAATTTAATTAATTTATTCTAGCAATTCAATTTATTCATTTTATTATCGCATTTCAAATTATGTTCGACTCCTCATAGAACGGTTTCTTTAAACCGGCTCTAAGGTAGTTCACGAAATAAATTACGTCACGTTCCGAAAAGGTCCAACGCCTTCGAATAGTTGCGCTCGAAAAAGGTCCAACGCCTTCAAATAGTTGCGTCCCGATCAAACAGGCCAAACGCCTTCGAATAGTTCAAACACACTGCACACACGCTTTCTCTTGGGCTAATTACAACGAGACCTCTTTATTTCTCGCAATCCCCTGTATTTATTTTGTACCCCTCTCCCTTTATTTTGTACGCATTTTATTTCTCGTATTTTATTTAATTTTGAATCCTTGGTCCAACGCCAAGCGATTGCACTTGCACACTTGCACTTTATTTTCCAGTTATCTTTTTCCGTTTATTAGGATCCACCTATCCCTGCGAGCCGAGCGCATTGTGCCTCGCTAAAAAACCACAAAAATAACCTCCACTTGCATTTACCCCCTAAACCTCAAAAAACCAAAATATTCCGATTAGATCCAAACCCTTGATCCAACGTCAAGTGGCTTTAGGAAATAAAAACACATTCTAATAATACGAGAAGATTTGTACGCCACGAGCCTTAAGCGGTAGAAAGGGGGATAACGAGCTTTCGTTACTCGCTCCGATTATTTCGACGCAGGACACTCGTCTTGTTGGGCGAGATAAACTATCCATAGTCTTTAGTGCACTTCAACTCCTAAACCCTTTCATCGACGAAAGGTAATAAAATCAACAACCATTACCCTTAGTAGGCCGAACTACGAGGCTCTGACTTTCCCATTGCACACGGGAGTACGTAGGCACGAGGATCTCAATCCTTGCCGAGCACCTAGGTTCAATCTAACTTATAATTCAACTCATTTCCCTCTAGCAAGCAATTCGTTTAAGCATAGACATCCTTTCACGCGCGATAACTTAGATGGTTCCCATCGATTACGATGGATGTAGGGGGTGCTAATACCTTCCCCCTGCATAACCGACTCCCGAACCCAGGCAATGGTTCCGTCGACCTTTGTCCTCATCCTTTTCTCCCGGTTTGTATCTATATCTTCCCTTTCCTTCTTCGGGAATAAATAGAATTAGGTGGCGACTCTTCAGTCAGTCCGGCGCGCGGCTCCGTCCATTCGGATCGCGTGAGGTCGTATTTTTCGGGGTACGACAGCTGGCGACCCTGCTGGGGACTGGTTCACCCCTATGCAAGTCGAGCCTAGTCTAGGTTCCTTCGCTTGTTTGAATGTTTGCTTTTATGCCTTGCTTGTTTATTTTTATTGCTTTCTTTATCGCATTCCATTTTATATATCTTGTGGCTCCATGGTACTATAATTTGGATCGATACTTTGCAAAAGAAAATTGAGGGAAAAGCTCTATACCCGGGCTTTCGAGTACAAACATAAGTTAGCGAGGTTGTGTAGTATGGGCTCCCGAGAGAACCACTCTCGTGGGTTGTCAATACGAAAACCTCACTCGGAGTAGATTTTAATGGAAATACTGACAACCGTCAAGCTCTTGGCGTGTGTGCTCAGTTGTTTTCATTAAAGTCGTCGACTCTGAGGACCTTTAGAACCTTTTGGTTAAAAACATCGGTTGATGGTTGCGTAGTATTGGGCACCAGGGTTCACCCTCGCGTGGCTCGATACGAAAACCTCACTTGGAATAGACTTACTCAATGGAGTTGATTGACTGTCAAGAATGTATGAAATTGACACGTGCATCAAATAGTTGAGAAAGTTCCATAACTCCAGGACTTTGTTTTAAACCTTGTGTCGATGATCACGTAGTATGGACTCCCGAGAAAATCTTCTCTCGTGGGTTGTCGATACGAAGATCTCACCCAAAATAGATTCATATGGCGGAGTCAATCAACCGTCATGCTTATGGCGCGTGTGATGAACAACCATATGAATTGATAACTTTGGGATCCCTAAACTTTAGAGTCTACCCAGTGGGTTCCTGATCTGAGTATCCTTCATTTGTACCTTGGACTCGTGAGACCCTGATCTTATGATCCTGGATTCTGACATTGCATATCATCTCATTTGCATTAATTATTCATCTTGCATTCCATTCCAAAAGCCAAAAACTTATTTTCATGCTCCTCCATCTTCAGTAAATCAAGCTGGTTTCCCGACGCCCGTATCGAGCTAGACGATCGTATCTGACTCGAGCCAACACTAGAAGACTGATGGACGTGATTCAAGAAGAGCAAGCTGCCATGAGGGAAGAGATCGACTCGGTCAAAAGCAAGATTGACCAGATTTATGAGACTTTGCAATCTTTGGCAAGAATGGAAGAACGTCGCGAAGCTGCTGCTGCATTGAACAATGCTCAAGTGCAAGGATCTACCTCACGAGCAATGCCTTCAGTTCCCGTTCCAAATCCTTTGGTCTACGTTTTGCCTCCAGGCTTCATTCCTACTGTTGAAGAGGTCACTTCCCAACCGATACCTGCTTCTGGTGTCACTGTTGGTGCCATTCCTCAAGCTCAACCTATTCCAACTCAAGTCCAGTTTCCTCAAACTGAAGAGAATCATCAAGTTGAGTATGAGATGCGTACTGCTGTTCCAATCACCAATCCTCATGCTGTTCAAGAATCTGAAGCTATGAAGATGTGCCACGAGTTAGCTGAAAAACTCCGAATTATGGAAGGACACAACTCAACTTCTCTGAGTGCCTCAGACATGTGCTTAGTTCCAGATGTTGTGATCCCTGCTAAATTCAAACTTCCAGAATTCGAGAAATACAAAGGCCTCAGTTGTCCTGAGCTTCATTTGAGTATGTACTGCAGAAAAATGGCCGGTCATGCCAAAGATGACAAGCTCATGATCCATTGTTTCCAAGACAGCCTGTCTGGAGCGTCCCTAGAATGGTACATGCAACTCGAACGCAACAATGTTCGTACATGGCTTGATCTATCTGATGCATTCAAAAAGCAGTACAAGTACAACACTGACCTTGCTCCTAACCGTACTCAGCTTCAGAGTATGTCTCAAAAGGAGAGCGAATCCTTTAAGGATACGCCCAACGCTGGAGGGAGTTAGCTGCCAGAGTGCATCCGCCATTGGTTGACCGTGAATTGATCGACATCTTCATGGGTACCCTACAGGGGCAATACTACGAGAAGCTGATCAGCAGCGTATCTTCTGGATTTTCGGACATGGTGATGGTAGGAGAAAGAATCGAAGAAGGTCTGAAAAGCGGAAAGATCCAAGGAGGTTCTAGCAGCCAAAACAATGCCAAGAAACCTTTCAACGGGTACAAAAAGGGCGAAACAAATGCCGTCTCTGCTGCAAGTGGGAATTTTCAACAGAATGCACCTGCTCCAGTTCCCTACTATCAGTATCCCTATGTTGCTGCTGCACAATATGCTCCTATGCCATATCAGCCAGTTCCTCCAATGCCTTATCAGCAGGCCTTTCAAAATCTATTTCCGCCTCAGATGGCTCATCAACCACGTCTACCTCCTATGGTTGCAGCTGCGCAATATGCGCCCAATCCATACCAGCAACCGGCTTATCCACCACAGCCTGGTCAACAGCAACAGCGCGCTCCTCAACAGCGTCCACCATATCAGCAAAGAAGGCCTGAAAGAACCTTTGATCCCTTGCCTATGACGTATGGAGAAATCTTTAACGGACTGATGGCAAAAGGAACTCTTGTGTTGAAGGACATGCCACCTCAAACTGGTAACGCTCTAAATTATGATGCCAATGCTTGCTGTGAGTATCACAAAGGCGCTCCAGGTCACACCATCGAGAATTGCCATGCCTTCAAACACTTGATTCAGGATATGATCAACTCTAAGGACCTCACTCTCACTCCGAGAAATCTAAATGTCCAGAATGATCCAATGCCGTCACACGGTGCCAACAAGTGAAGACATGTGAAGGGGTTGCTGAAGACCAAGCTGAGTAGTCTCCAACTTTGAAGTATTCAATCAAGAGAAGTTCATTCCTTAAATCAAGGCAGTCATCGCCATTTATTTATTTTTGCATTCCGGTTGTTTTGTAATGTTTGTTTAAGTACTATTTGCTTTGAACATTGTTATCATTTGTATTTGGTTTTGTTAATGTTATGTTTATGCATGTTTTGAATCAGTTTATTCGCATTCGCTCATCATTTATCATTTATCACAAAAATCACAAAAATATTTCCCTCACTTCACTTTAGCAAATATTTGAGGGAGGATGATGAAAACGAAATACCCATAACTGTTGCGGTATGCTTTCGGATAAAACCTCGTCAATGATGTACAGGCATTTATTCAAATCCTCAAACACTGGAGATATAAGGATGTAATCCCTAGTCAACCACTTCGAGCCTAGAAGTAGGAGTTTCTTTCGGATACAACCCTTACATTTAACCCGGGGCAGGGTAGTTGTTCAGTTAACCCGACTACACCTTCGAATTGCAAGATGAGACATCCCGTCAGATGACCATCAACAAGTGACTTGGCAGTCACAACATTCAAACAAAAAGAAAAGAAAAAGAAAAACCACTAAGTTGAGCACCCAAAGGGAGACTTAGTCGAAACAATCAAAAGAGGAACTCTAATCCTCAGCAAAAGCAAAACAAATATTAGTGACCATAAAATCAGAAATCAAAAGGGTCACCAGCAAAAAAGGATGACTGCCATTTTCAAGCAAACTTTAAAGCTTCATCTTCACTCTTGCAAAGTCAAAACAAATGCATGTGTAAAGTTAACTGAACATAGGACTGGAGAACATTTCGAAGAAGGGACGGGTACAAATCAAACTTTGAGCCTTATATCCTTTGTTTCTCAAAACCATTAACCAGACCATGTTACAACCCTCAAAAGTCCTAATTGAGGCAGGGTTTATTTTGAAAGCATGCTACCAACAAGGTTGCGTAAATTGACTCCCATATATTTGCTAATCTTCAAACTCGATTGCACATTATTCTTGCTGCATTTTTCACGCACTTTCTAAATCAGCACCTCGTTTGGGCCAACGGTCCATCCGTCACACTATCACAATCATTCAAATAAATTGACTTTTTCAAAACTTACATGAACTTTACATTAACATTACCATTTGTGTATGAATAATTTAATTGCAATTTAGCGCTTGACATCAGTACAATCCCAACAAGGGGCAATCAAAAGAGAAGCTTGAACTTCATCGCCAACATGAATCAAGACTACCTCAGCAGTCCAATCAGGGACAAACCATCTTCAACAGCCCAATCAGGGGCAATTTATTTCAAAATCAGCTTAATCAGGGGCAAGTCACCTTCAAAAGCTCAATCAGGGGCAGGTCATGTCATGGCCACTGTCGAAGCTTCCCCATCAAATTTATTTCAGATACCCTACAAACAGGGGCAGCCATACAAGGAGAAAATCGTCCTATCTCTACTCCCCAGCTGGACAAGCAGATCTTGCTAGACGTTGGCAATCATCCAAAGCAAATCAGTTCTACTGCTTCAATCAAGTCACTTTGTTCATCAGCAAGTAACTGAACTTGGAGCTTTCAGACCCATCGTCTGATCGCGCATTGTCGAAGATCGAGTGTCGGGAAATCAGTCCCTCCACCCACCCAAAGTCCAATTACCATTGGCAACTACCAGACCAAAAGTCCACCAAGCTGGCACCTTTCTTTTTTCAATCACTCATATGCATCATTATGCATCATATGCAGTCATACCCATCATTTACATCAATCATTCGCAACATATGCATCATATGCATACCTCAACAAATCAGTCTTTTATTTTCCCCAATATTTTCAACTTACATCTCAGTGCATAAACATTTGCATGGTATCTCCATCTTTATGGAATACCATTTCACAACAATCAAGCATAATTGCATAATTCAGGGTCCAGGATCATACAAGTTTCCAGTCCTTTCCCCAGCGGAGGATCACATCAATCAGATTCCAGGCATTCTCTTGGCGGATTCAATAGCCGTGTTTAAATTTCAGTCCCTTTGCCTTATCATCCTCTATTGATAAGTGATTTTAATTTCAGTTATTTGCCTTATCATCCTTTGTTGATAAGTGAGTTTATTTTTCTGTTTATTGCCTTATCTTCCTCTGTTGATAAGTGAGTTCATTTTTCTGCTTATTGCCTTATCTTCCTCTGTTGATAAATGAGTTCATTTTTTTGCTTATTGCCTTATCTTCCTCTGTTGATAAGTGAGTTATTTTTCTGCTTATTGCCTTATCTTCCTCTGTTGATAAGTGAGTTTATTTTTCTGTTTATTGCCTTATCTTCCTCTGTTGATAAGTGAGTTTATTTTTCTGTTTATTGCCTTATCTTCCTCTGTTGATAAGTGAGTTTATTTTTCTGTTTATTGCCTTATCTTCCTCTGTTGATAAGTGAGTTTATTTTTCTGTTTATTGCCTTATCTTCCTCTGTTGATAAGTGATTTATTTTTCTGTTTATTGCCTTATCTTCCTCTGTTGATAAGTGATTTATTTTGTCAATGTGTCACCCATTATTTCCAATCTATATCATCTGCTATTTTTACAATTTCTTTCTTTGTTGGACAAATTTGGAGTCTGTTAATATCAAATTATCTTATACCTTGAAAGATTGAACGCGAGCCAGTTCATCTTACTCGGTCTAAGCCAATTCGATAGGGGCATCTGTCATACCCCAAATTTGTCCTACCCGCACCTCTTATTTTACTGTTTCATCATTTTTAGAAATTCCAAAAAATGCATACCATTTTATTTTTTGTCTGATACTATAAAAATTCAAAAAAAGTGTTCTGTTTCCTTTTATTCGAAAAATCCAAAAATAGGTCATTTATTTTCAAAGCAAAATATCAAGTCTTATTTTGTTGAATTCAAGCCCATTAGCCCATTTATCGTTTTTATATATATACAAAAGTTACAAAAAGTCAATTACCAACAAGTAAAAGATGCATTCATTAGTTAATTTCTCTTTTTTATATTATCATAGTCATTATTCAAAAATTAAAAAAAAAACCTATTTCTTATCATCTTTTATTATTTAATATGTCATTACCATTATCGTTATTATTTTTATCAGAAATTTTATCAATTTTTTTTTTATATATACATAACCTTTTAATTTCCTCTTATAATCCATTTTTTATTTTTATTATTGAAAGTTTCCTAAAAATGCATCCCATGTTTCTCTTTTATTTTTTTTTTATTATTCTAAAATAATTACTCAACTCTTCATTCAAATTTTATTTCTAAAAGCCCATTATCATTTTCATTCTTAAAATCCTTCATTTGTACAAGATCACATAATTTCATTACCATTGTTTATTCTTATTATTATTATAATTATTTTTACTATTATTATTATCATTTTTTTATATATTATTTCCTTTTATTTACTATCACCATTTATTATTGTTATTATTATTCAACCTATATTATTATTTTACTATTGATATTTTAATTTCTATTGTTTATATTTTTCATCATTATTCCTGTTAGCTTTTATAATTATTTGTTATTAGTTTCTATTTTTTATTTTTTATTTACCATCAGTTTTATTATTTATAGTTATAACTATTATTATTACTATTTTTTTTATTTATATTATTATTATACACTCAAATAAGCCACAAGACCACTTTTTTTTTATCAGTACCAATTGCCACCAATTGCCAGCTTTCAATCCAGTATCCAACACCAACAAACTTCTCACTACCACTACACAAGCACAGATTCCGCATCACACTGTCTCACAGTATCAAAACAAACTTTTTCAATTTCCACTCACAACCAATTCCACTACCACACACCATACAAAAAAACCGTCGCCAGCTTCCTTACAAACTTACCACCAGTGAAACCGCATAATCGCAACCCACCTTCAAGCTCAACACAAAACCAACCTTCTGCCAAACTGTTCCGCCGACCATCTTCTTCCACCACAAAAAAACCCTTTCTCGAAACCGTCAGAGTCATTTCACCATCTCCATCGCAAAAGCCATTAGAAACTGAACCCTTCACGAATCTAAACGCAAGCCAAACAAAACCATTGGAAAACCAGACCCACAAAGCTGAGCCGACCCAGAAACGCGACCCATAACCATCGCGAACCACCCAAATCGCAAGCCGAAGCCGTTGTGAACCGTCGTGAGCGGAAGTGAGAGAGAGACATCCGAGAGTGGCGAGGTCGTTTGAGGCCGGAAAGAGTCACTGTGCGAGTGGAAAGGGTTCCGCCGCCTTTTTATGAGAAAACCTCATCATAAGCCATTGTTGTTGGTGGGTTCTTTTTATATTTCATGAAAGTGGCGGTTTTTTGTTTTACTTTTATTGTTGGTTTTGCTTGGCTGTTCAAAATAACTTTTCCTGTTGATATGTCACGATTCATGGTGCTAAATTCTTTCCTTTTTTTTATTTCTTTCCTATTTTATTTGTATTCATTAAAACTTATTTAACTTTTGGGCCTCTGAGTCACATTGTAAGCTCATATGCATTTACTTTTCTTTTACACATCCAGGAGCTTACCACCTTTTCTTTTTAATGTTCTTTTATTTCTTTTCTATTTTTTGTTTTGTTAGATTATTTTGTTTTGCTTTACAACTTATCATACTTAATAAATTTTTATATATTGTTTGCATTTTTATTATTATTTTTCATAAAAGGGCCAATGATATAACTAACGGCCAATTTATCGCCCGATTCTAATCGGTGATTTTTGGTCAATATGAGGCCCCCTTTGTAATTATTTTATTACTTTTATTATTTTGGACAAACAAGCATTCAAATTAATTTATTCAATTTATTTAATTCATTCTTAACACTATTTGATTTATTCATTATTTTTTAATTTAATTAATTTATTCTAGCAATTCTATTTATTCATTTTATTATCGCATTTCAAATTATGTTCGACTCCTCATAGAACGGTTTCTTTAAACCGGCTCTAAGGTAGTTCACGAAATAAATTACGTCGCGTCCCGAAAAGGTCCAACGCCTTCGAATAGTTGCGCTCGAAAAAGGTCCAACGCCTTCAAATAGTTGCGTCCCAATCAAACAGGCCGAACGCCTTCGAATAGTTCAAACACACTGCACACACGCTTTCTCTTGGGCTAATTACAACGAGACCTCTTTATTTCTCGCAATCCCCTGTATTTATTTTGTACCCCTTTCCCTTTATTTTGTACGCATTTTATTTCTCGTATTTTATTTGATTCTGAATCCTTGGTCCAACGCCAAGCGATTGCACTTGCACACTTGCACTTTATTTTCCAGTTATCTTTTTCCGTTTATTAGGATCCACCTATCCCTGCGAGCCGAGCGCATTGTGCCTCGCTAAAAAACCACAAAAATAACCTCCACTTGCATTTACCCCCTAAACCTCAAAAAACCAAAATATTCCGATTAGATCCAAACCCTTGATCCAACGTCAAGTGGCTTTAGGAAATAAAAACACATTCTAATAATACGAGAAGATTTGTACGCCACGAGCCTTAAGCGGTAGAAAGGGGGATAACGAGCTTTCGTTACTCGCTCCGATTATTTCGACGCAGGACACTCGTCTTGTTGGGCGAGATAAACTATCCATAGTCTTTAGTGCACTTCAACTCCTAAACCCTTTCATCGACGAAAGGTAATAAAATCAACAACCATTACCCTTAGTAGGCCGAACTACGAGGCTCTGACTTTCCCATTGCACACGGGAGTACGTAGGCACGAGGATCTCAATCCTTGCCGAGCACCTAGGTTCAATCTAACTTATAATTCAACTCATTTCCCTCTAGCAAGCAATTCGTTTAATCATAGACATCCTTTCACGCGCGATAACTTAGATGGTTCCCATCGAGTACGATGGATGTAGGGGGTGCTAATACCTTCCCCCTGCATAACCGACTCCCGAACCTAGGCAATGGTTCCGTCGACCTTTGTCCTCATCCTTTTCTCCCGGGTTGTATCTATATCTTCCCTTTCCCTCTTCGGGAATAAATAGAATTAGGTGGCGACTCTTCAGTCAGTCCGGCGCGCGGCTCCGTCCATTCGGATCGCGTGAGGTCGTATTTTTCGGGGTACGACAGATCTTTTATGGTTATTGTAAACACTGTACCTCCGTGTTAGAAGTGTTTACACTTCTCATAACTGATCCAAGTCTGAGGATCCTTGTTTTAGAACACCACCTGTGAGGGGGTTGGTCTGTTTACAGGTTTGCAGGTACCCTTGACCTCAGCATACCCTGTTACTTTGTTTTGATTAAGAGTACTCCATTTTGGGACAGTTCTTGTGATTTTAACCCTGGACATGTGACTCTTTATTTGAGTCCCCCACCTTGGTTACTGGACTTATGAACCTCCATCTGGTTTTCTTGAACATACATGGACTTATATCAAGGCAGTTAATTAGATCCAGCTTGATCACAAACCTTTGCATATCATTTGCATACATCATCATTGCATCATTTAACATTTGCTTATTTGTTTTTCAGGGTATCCACATCATATATTTTGGCTTGGTTTTGACCCCTTTGTCTGATTAGACCCCTGTCCACCAGCTATCTGCTTCAGCCATTCTCACCAGTTGTCTGCTTCAGCTACTGTCATCACCAGTCTCAGCCTGTCAGTGGCTCATCACCAGCATCAGTCTTCATCATCAACAGTTATTTTCAGCTCTTCATCAGTTAACATGGCACCCAAGAAGAGTAACATCTCATATCATTTCTTTGAGCCTGAGCTGACTGGCATCAGGAAGGTCCAGGCCCTTATCACTCCAGACCATATACCACTATTTAGAGAACATTATGGAGGCATCCTTGATGTGGTTATGGATTTGGACCCTTCTCATAGGAGCTTGATTCACACTTTCCTACAGTTCTATGATCCCCCTCTGAGGTGTTTCACTTTCCAGAATTTTCAGTTGGGACCCTTGTTGGAAGAGTATTCATCACTGGTTGGAATACCTGTCAGGGGTGGTATCCCCTTCAACCCAGAAATGTTTTTTCCCAGCAATGAAGAAGTGGCAAAGGCACTGTATCTGGAACCTTTTCTGATTGAGCAGAACATGACAACCAAGGCTGGAATCTCTGGTCTACACTTGGATTTCTTGATTTCTCAGGCTACCCTGAAAGCCTCCTTGGGAGAATGGAAGGCAGTCTGTGCATTGTTAGCCCTCAGCATATATGGGGTTATACTTTTTGCAGATGAGCCTAAGTTTGTTAGCAAGAATGCCATTCACCTTTTCATTCTGAGGAACCCAGTACCCACCTTGCTGGGAGACTTTTATTATTCTGTTCACCAAAGGAATGAAAAGCAAAGAGGAAGATTGGTGAGATGCTGTGCTCCCCTGTTCCATACCTGGCTGCTCAAACACTTGCCCAAGACTGATGCATTCTTGAATCCTCGCCAACAGAAGAATTGGGCTAGAAGACTTATTGCTTTGACCTCAGATGACATCAGGTGGTGCACTCAGAGCACCAAGGGCAGGGACATCATTACTAGTTGTGGGCAGTTCCCCAATGTACCTCTGATAGGAGTGAAGGGTTGCATCAACTACAACCCATTGCTATTCAAAAGACAATTGGGCTATGCATTGGTCCACCCTCCTAGAACACAAGACTTGGCTGAAACCCTTTATTGTGAGATTAAGCCTAATCTAGCTGTTGTCATGCAAGCATCCTGGGCTTGGGACAATGTCCAGACCAAAGGGATGGCCATTCTTGGGAGATGCAACAATGTGGCCTCAGCACAGTATCATGAATGGTCTCATGCCAGGGCTCAAATTTCTGGGATGCCCTTCACCATTGAGGATGCACCTGGACCATCCACAGCACCCCCTCCAGCCACTGTCAGCTTAGAGGAATTTGAGAAACTGAAAGAGAGGAATGAGAACCTGACTCAAGCTCTGCAGAAGACCCTCTGGGAGAGGAGTGATGGTCTCCTAGACATTGAGAGGTTAGAAAAGCTAAAGGTGGAACATCTAGCCAGGATTGAGAAGTCAGAGGACTACATCAAGAAGTCAAGAGCTGGGGAGCAGATTCTGAAGAATGCCTGTAAAGAGGCTCAGTTCCAAAAGGCTAGGATTGATCTCTATCTGAAAGAAAGCCAAGCTAGGTGGGTCAGAATCACTGAAGCTCGCACTCAAGAGGATAAGAGAACCCAGGACAAGATTGAACAGTTGGAGGCTAATGCAAAGGAGCAACAGGAAGCCCTGCTAGCAGCCCAGAAGGAGATCTCAGAATTAAAGCTTAGGGCTGGTGTGAAGAGGTCAAAGGACCAAGGCAGACACAAGAAACTAACCACTGCTATCACCACCAGGAATCTCCTTATCAGGAACCTCACAGAGCGTCCAGCTGATCCGGTAACTGAAGCACTTCTAAAGGAATTTCAGGAGGATGAGTTTGGTCTTGGTGTCTGACTTTTTCTTGTTGTTGCTTCCATTTCATGTACTTTTCTTTATATATTGTATTTTGACCCCTCAGGGGCATGTATTGTAAAAAACAAACTATGTATCATTCACTTTTTGTAATATATTCATTAGTTTGTTTCATTTGAATCTCTTTCTCCTAAGCAACATCAAAAGCATCTTCCTCAGGGGTCTGGAAAGGTCAAAACCAAATGCCAAGCCGGATACCTTGGAAACAAATAAGCATACTGCATTGCATACTAACTTTTTGTTTTGTTTTGTAGGCTTTTGTTTTGTTTGTTACTAACTCTGTTGTGGTTCAGGAACTATTGCTCGCCGTCGGGTGTTCCCACTCAACCGTCCGCACAGATATCCCACTCGCAACAATCTTCCGGGTATACAGATGGACCAGGTACAACAGGATCTTACAAAAGTCAGGACTCAAATGGCCAACGAGAGGTTGGAAATGAGAAACCAGATGACTCAGTTCATGGAGGTGATGAATGGATTGGCACAGAGCCAAGAAAGATTAAGGGCATTAGTAGAAAGGCAGACTCAGGAAGACCCCCATCTAGGGACTGGTGGAACGAGCAACAATGAGAAGGTTCAGCCTCATGTCAACCCACCTGTGTATGGGCCCCATCTTCACCCAGAGATCAACATCCCTGCTAATGTACAAGGGAATGCTACTACAGGCAGAGTACTACAAGAAGACCCCCAAGAAGATCAGTTCACTGTGATGGGAGCTGGGGATGAAGCCTATGACAGAAGGCTAGATGAAATTGATGAAAAATTGAGATCTCTGGAGTCTCAAAATTCCATGGGCTTTGATGTCATGGACATGGGATTAGTGGACGGGGTAAGAATACCTCACAAGTTTAAACCTCCGTGCTTTGAGAAGTACAACGGAACTTCTTGTCCGCGAACCCACTTACAATCCTTTCTGGGGAGGCTGAAGGCATACACCATGGATGAAAAACTGTGGATGTTTTATTTCGAAGACAGTTTAACAGGAGCTTCAAGGGAATGGTACTCTCATTTGACCAGAGCGACCATCAGATGCTGGAAGGACCTGGCTGAGGCCTTCATTAGACAATACCAGTACAACCTGGATATGGCTCCCAACAGGACCCTCCTGATGGGAATGTCCCAGTCATCCAGAGAAAGCTTCCGGGAGTACGCCCAGAGGTGGAGACAGCTTGCTGCTGCTGTCCAGCCACCCATGTCAGAAAGGGAGATGGCCGACATGTTTATGAACACCCTCCAAGGGACATACATTGATAGGCTAGCTGCCTTTTCTTCCACCAGCTTCGCGGATGTAGTCATAGCTGGAGAAAGAATTGAGAGCCTTCTAAAGATGCGTAAGATTTCCAAAAATGGTGCGAGCTTGTCCAGCAACCCAAGAAATCCTTTTGTGGGCCCAAGAAGAACCGGTGAGACTAATGCTATCCATGCCAGCAGGGGCAGACCCCAGTATGTTCATAGGTCAGTGGCAGCTGTCACTATCCCCGCTCCAATTCATCCACAACCAGCATACCAACCACAGCAACAACCCCACTACCAGCAACAAGCTCAGTATCCACCTCAGAGAAATTATAACAACAACAACACCAGCAACAACAATCAGCAAAGACCTTTTCAACAGAGACCATCTCAGGCCAATAGGGTGATTGATCCGATCCCTATGCCCTATGCCGCATTATTGCCACAACTCCTGAAACTCAACCTGGTTGAGCTAAGGACATTGGCACCTCCAGATCCTGCCAGTCTGCCCAGAAATTATGACGCCAGCGCCAGATGTGCTTTTCATTCCAACGCACCTGGCCACAGTACAGAGAAATGCAGAGCTTTGCACATGAAAGTGCAGGATCTAGTGGATTCCAAAGCTCTAAACTTTGCACCCCCGCCAAATGTCAGCAAGAACCCTATGCCCAACCACGGAGGACCCAGAATTAATGCTATTGAGGAAGATAAGCCGTCTTTCTTGATAACCAGTGTGGGGCAGATTCGGACACCCCTGGTAGAGATTAAAGCTCAACTCCTTGAATGCCAGATATTCCCCGGGTGTGAGCTCGGGTGCGGCTATTGCAACATTTCGGTAAATGGGTGTGATAACCTGAGAAGCGGCATAAATGGTCTCATCCAGAGTGGCCTACTTCAAATCACGACATCAACACCTACAAATCCAGCAATCTCCTTAACAACAATTCCTGCGTCTTCTACAACTGCAACAACAATTGTTCCAAACAACTCTTCAATCTCATCAACAAATGCTTCATCTGTCACTTCAACGGACCAAATATCAACAACCATCTCTTCTACAACTTCAACACCTATCCAGTCAACAGTGCCTCCTACAACATCAACAGCAATTAATGAAAGTGTCTCAACGGTTACGATATATTATGATCCTGCAAATGTTCCTGCCTACAACTCACAAAATGCTACTCCTATCAGAGCACCAGTTACAATATACTATGATCCACACACTATCATGGTCCCTTCTGCAGCTGCTATCAGTCCAGTCACTATCACAGTGCCTGGGCCAGTTCCTTACGAAAGCAATAATGCCATCCCTTGGCATTACGGCTCAGATCTATACTGCGAAGGGCAGAAAATCACTCTAGAATCATCAACTTCTTCACCACAGATAGACCATGTGGGGGGAGGCGGAGGCTTCACTCGGAGCGGACGTCTCTTTGCCCCGCAAATTCCAAGACCCATTGCTGAAGCAGAAGCTGCTGCCAAGGCAAAAGGGAAGAGCATGGTGCAAGAAGAACAAGTTGCTAAAGAAGCTTTAAAGACCCCTTTTGATCAAGAGGTTGATGAATTCATGAGAATCATCAAAAAAGTGATTACAAGATAGTGGACCAGCTTCACCAGACACCTTCCAAAATCTCCATTTTATCGTTGCTAATGTGCTCCGAGGCTCATCGGAACACACTATTAAAAGTCTTGCACGCAGCTTATGTGCCAGAGGAGATTACCGTCAATCAGTTAGAGGCTGTAGTTGGAAATGTCATCGCTAGTCATGGACTAGGATTTACCAACACTGATTTGACAACGGAAGGCCGCAATCACAACAAGGCTTTGCACATTACCTTGGAGTGTAAGGGTGCAGTTCTTTCTCATGTATTGGTGGACACAGGGTCATCCCTCAATGTCCTACCTAAGAAAGCCCTTGTGAAGCTGGAGTATGAAGGATTGGCATTACGCCCTAGTAACTTGGTAGTGAGAGCCTTTGACGGTTCTAAGAGATCAGTTCTGGGAGAGATTGAGTTGCCTATAATGATTGGCCCACAGATTTTCAAAACGACCTTCTTTGTGATGGATATACAGCCTGCCTTCAGCTGTCTATTGGGTAGACCGTGGATACACGCTGCTGGCGCCGTGACGTCAACCCTTCACCAGAAGTTAAAATTCGAGTGGGAGGGCCAAGTCGTTACTATTTGTGGAGAGGAAGATATCTTTGTTAGCCATCTGGCTACATACAAATACATTGAGATGGATGGGGAGATCCACGAAACTATGAGTCACGGGTTTGAGGCCTTGAACATAAATGAAGCGTCCGCTGTACCTGGAACCTCAATGACATCTTATCAGCAAGCCAGGAAGGTTGTTGAAGAGGGGACTGCCCAAGGCTGGGGCAAGTTGCTGCCTGTAGAGAAGAAGGAGGATAGATTTGGGTTGGGTTACAAACCTACTCAACAAGATCAAGCAGAGGCTGCTAAGAAGCCCAATTTTGTCAGTGGGGGGATGCTCGCCCCAGATGCCGTGAACAACTTGGAAGACGAGGATGAAAGCGACCGCAACCTAGAGAGCTGGATACGTCCAAGGATCCCGGGGAGCAGTATCTCAAACTGGTCTTCCCAGGAAATTATAAGAGTTACTCCTGCAGAGTAATTATTATTTCCTGTATTTTTAAGCATGCATCAAGTCTTGCATCTTGCCCAAGATGACAAGACTCATTTTGTAATCGGGCCATCTGTAATTTTGTGCAAATAGATCAATCAATGATAATCAGACATCTTTTGCAAATGAGTCTTTTTTCTTTTCCGCTCACTGTTTTTCCATTTTTCTTTTTGTACAAAAAATAAATGGCAATGTTTTCAAAATGATAACTTCATTTCACCCTTTCTAAAATAGATTAAAATCAATCACTAAAATGAACAAATCTGAACCCTTGCAGAGAGTGCCTTTCAGACCGCACCGACAACAGCACGACTATGACTTCGTATGACTTTGACAATCCAATCAATCAAGCTGATGAAGGGGTTGAAGAAGAGTATGAGCTTCCTGAAGAGCTAGCCAGGTTGTTGAGACAAGAGGAAAAGGTTATCACTCCTCATCAGGAGGAGGTCGAATCGATTAATCTTGGTACAGATGAAGATATGAAAGAAGTTAAAATCGGGGCCTGCTTACAAGACTCAGTGAAGAGACAACTGATTGACCTGCTTCGGGAATATGTGGATGTGTTTGCTTGGTCTTATCAAGATATGCCAGGGTTGGACACCGACATTGTTATGCACAAGCTGCCTTTAAGAGAAGATTGCCCGCCGGTTAAACAGAAACTGCGCCGTACTCGCCCAGACATGGCAATGAAAATCAAAGAAGAGGTACAAAAGCAGTGGGACGTCGGGTTCCTTGCTGTAACTAGCTATCCACCGTGGGTTGCTAACATAGTACCTGTGCCTAAGAAGGACGGCAAAGTAAGAATGTGTGTTGATTACCGGGATCTGAACAGAGCCAGCCCGAAAGATGACTTCCCATTACCTCACATTGATGTATTGGTCGACAATACGGCTCAGTTCTCGGTATTCTCCTTCATGGACGGATTTTCAGGATACAATCAGATCAAGATGTCACCTGAAGACATGGAGAAGACAACCTTCATTACACCCTGGGGCACGTTCTGTTACAAGGTGATGCCATTCGGACTGAAGAATGCTGGTGCAACATATCAACGGGCTATGGTGACGTTATTCCACGATATGATCCATAAAGAAATCGAATGTTATGTGGATGACATGATTGCCAAGTCCCTCACCGAAGAAGACCACCTGGTAAATCTGCTGAAGCTATTCAAGCGTCTGAGGAAGTACCAACTGAAGTTGAACCCCAACAAATGCACATTCGGGGTGCGATCCGGTAAGCTGCTGGGATTTATTGTAAGCGAGAAAGGGATTGAAGTTGACCCTGATAAAGTCAAAGCTATTCAAGAAATGCCTGCACCAAAGACAGAAAAAGAGGTTCGAGGTTTTCTAGGTAGATTGAACTACATTTCAAGGTTCATATCTCACCTTACCGCAACCTGTGAACCCTTGTTCAAACTGCTAAGAAAAGAACAAACGGTCAGGTGGAACGAAGACTGCCAGAAGGCTTTTGACAAGATCAAGGAATACTTACAAGAGCCTCCAATCCTTATGCCTCCAGTTGAAGGAAGACCTCTAATCATGTACTTGACAGTATTAGAAGAGTCAATGGGGTGCGTGATGGGCCAGCATGACGAGTCTGGTCGAAAAGAGTATGCAATATACTACCTAAGCAAAAAGTTTACCGACTGTGAACAGCGTTATTCACTGCTCGAGAAAACTTGATGTGCTTTAGCGTGGGCTGCTCGCCGACTGAGACAGTATATGTTGACCCACACTACTTTATTGATCTCAAAGATGGACCCAGTTAAGTATATTTTTGAGAAGCCAGCGCTTATCGGACGGGATGCAAGATGGCAAATGATCCTCACAGAATATGACATCCAGTACACGTCTCAGAAAGCCATCAAGGGCAGTGTATTGTCTGATTATCTCGCTGAGCAACCCATTGATGATTACCAGCCTATGAGGTTTGACTTCCCTGATGAAGACATCATGTTCATAAAAGCAAAAGATCATGAAGAGCCTGTTCACACTGAAGGGCCTGACCCGGAAGAAGAATGGACTATGATGTTTGATGGGGCTGTTAATATGAATGGTCGTGGTGTTGGTGCAGTACTCATTACACCTAAAGGAGTTCACATGCCTTTTTCGGCGAAACTCACCTTTAACTGCACTAACAACGAAGCTGAATACGAAGCTTGCATTATGGGTCTTGAGGAAGCCATTGACCTCAGGATCAAGACATTGACTGTATTCGGAGATTCAACTCTGGTAGTTAATCAAACCAACGGCAAATGGTACACGCACCAGGATCATCTGATACCTTACAGGGATTATACAAGGAGGTTATTGACTTTCTTTACAACAATCAACCTTGAGTATATCCCTCGGGACGAGAATCAGTTCGCAGATGCTCTGGCTATCATTTCATCCATGATCAAAGTTCAAGCTGCCAACTTTGTACCTCAAATTTCAGTGTCCAGACTTGACAGACCAGCATATGTGTTCACAGCAGATGTTGTCAAGGATGATAAGCCTTGGTTCCATGACATTAAGTGCTTCTTGGAGAATCAAACATACCCACCTGGGGCATCTTCCAATGATAAGAAGACTTTGAGAAGGCTTGCTGGTAGTTTCTTTCTGAACACTGATGGTTCCCTGTACAAGAGAAACTTTGATATGGTACTCCTCAGATGCGTTGACAGAACAGAAGCAGACTTGTTAATGCATGAAGTGCACGAAAGATCCTTTGGTACCCATGCAAGAGGGCATGCCATGGCCAAGAAATTGCTAAGATCAGGTTATTACTGGATCACAATGGATGCCGACTGTTGTGCCTACGCCAGAAAATGTCATAAATGCCAGATTTATGCGGATAAGGTGCATGTGCCTCCCAATCCTTTGAATGTGATGTCTTCACCCTGGCCCTTTGCTATGTGGGGCATTGACATGATTGGCAAGATTGAACCGGCTGCTTCAAATGGCCACAGATTCATCCTGGTTGCCATTGACTATTTCACCAAGTGGGTCAAAGCAGCTTCATATGCAAACGTTACAAGGCAAGTGGTAGCCAGATTTCTGAAGAGAGATATCATCTGTCGATACGGAGTTCCCGAGCGAATCATTACTGATAATGGTTCCAACTTAAACAATAAAATGATGGCAGAGCTATGCCGGGACTTCAAGATTCAACACCACAATTCTTCTCCTTACAGGCCAAAGATGAACGGCGTTGTTGAGGCAGCTAATAAGAATATCAAGAAGATTGTGCAGAAGATGGTAGTCACCTACAAAGACTGGCATGAGATGCTACCGTTTGCCTTGCATGGGTACCGCACGTCAATCAGAACATCCACTGGGGCAACACCGTATCAGCTTGTGTATGGTATGGAAGCAGTCCTACCAGTTGAAGTTGAATTACCCTCCCTACGGGTACTGATGGATGTTAAGCTGAACGAAGCAGAATGGGTCCGATCCCGATACGAGCAACTAAGTCTGATTGAAGAGAAAAGATTGGCTGCAATCTGTCATGGGCAGTTGTATCAGAAAAGAATAAAGAGAGCCTTCGATCAGAAAGTCAGGCACCGAGAGTACCAAGTAGGAGATCTTGTGCTGAAGAGAATCCTCCCTCCTCATACAGACCACAGGGGCAAGTGGACTCCGAACTATGAAGGACCATTCGTAGTAAAGAAAGTTTTCTCGGGTGGAGCTATGATGCTCAGTACTATGGATGGTGAAAACTTCCCGTCCCCTGTGAATTCAGATGCAGTTAAAAAATACTTCGCATAAAAAATGACCCGCTGGACATAAAAACAGAATGTAAGTCCAGGCAAAAATAGGGCATCCCGGCGAGTCAAAAACAGAATAAAAGACTCGGGCAAAAATAAGGGAAAATAAACAAAAAAAAATGTACACCCGCTGAGTTGAAAAGCCGCATTGGACAACTCAGGCAAAAATGGGTATCCCGGTGGATTGAAAACTCGAAAGGGCGATCCATGCAAAATAAGGGAATAAGCGAACAAATGCATTTTGAATTCGTCTGTATCACCTACAACTTGGTAAACCTCGAAAGGATCAAGCTTCACTCAGAATCAGCCTTCTTCAGAAAGCAAGACGAGAAGAACGTCAAATGTCATACGAGTCATAGCAAAAGGGAATCTCCTTGAAGCGTCGTCAACATTGCCAGCATTTTGTTTCTCAATTTGTAACAATCTCCTCATTTTAGGAGATATGTTTCTTTGACTGTATCTTGCCAATTCAGGGCATATGAATTAATAAAATCAGATTTTTAGTCACACTTTGTCTCGTACCTTTTTATTTGCAAGAATGTCTGATGTCATTAATATATCGATTGCATAAATACAGATGCGTCTTTCTGAAACTACGTGCTTGCAGGAAATGTACTTATTCCCGGGAGCGTCTGAACTCTCATGATGGGATCCAGTAAAGGATACCTCGGGATTACTTGTGCGTCCCTCTGTCTTTGCAGGATTGCAGGTTTTCAAAAGTGCAACATGGGGGATGTAAGCTTCATCCCAGCAAGCTGGCAAATCAACACTCGCTCAGTTTTAGCACCCAAAGTGTTTTCTCCCCAGCTGAGTTGCCACTTGTTATTTCTCCCCAGCCGAGGTACCAATCATTCTTCCTCCTCAGCTAAGTACAAAAGCCAGGGAACCGCTTCCTCACAGAGTTTCAGCCTCTATCCAGAAGAGCAACGCACGAAGGAATCACAACAGAGTGATGAAAGCTTCTACAAACCCCAGCTGGGTCCTTCATTTACTAGAATGGGTCTATCATTGACCCATTTCCCAAGCAGAATCATATGCGTTAGATCTACCAATGATCTCATCCCCAGCTGGGATGTCCATTTCAAACAGATCGACCAGAGATCTTCGTGGCAGCGGGATCCGAATCCCGGATCGTTATCTTTGCATAATCATAGCATTCGCATCATATTCACCCCACAAAGCGTAGCATTCCGTCTAATACGGAGCATTACGGCAAAAATCCAACATATTGCATAATCATAAGCCATGTTCTGAATCAAACACTTGTGAATATTGACAATCCGCCAACAATATACAGAATGCTCCCCATATTCCCCAGCGGAGAGATAAAGCTAAAGCAGTTGCCTTACATTCACAAACATCAGTATATACTCCTTGTGGCACCCGTCCGTGTCATATCCCCAGTAGAAAGCCAAAGCGTCCCCTTTGCACTCACAGATACTCATATATATACAACTCCTTGACACTCGTCCGTGCCACCTTCCCCAGCACAGTAACCTAAACACCTTGTATATCAGATATTTGTTTGTACTATACTTTTCTCCTTTTTTGACACTCGTCCGTGTCACTTTCCCCAACAGGTTAAACACTTGTCTATACACCACTCATACTTATTACTCTTATACAGGTACTCGTCCGTATCTTGTATACACCACTTATATCATCCCAGATTCGACACTAGTCCATTGTTCTTTGTTAACCAGTTGGTACTCGTCCGTACCATCATATCAGGACATGCGTCAAGCGTTTGTTTCTATCTGATACTCGTCCGTATCATAGTCTTAAGGATGCTCGTCCGCATCTTTAATCCATACATGTGTCAAACACTCATGTCTTCTTGAATATAGACACTCGTCTGTGTTCTACTATTCCTCAGAAGAGTCCCCTCAGAATCAACACTCGTCCGTGTTCTTTGATAACCAGTTGATACTCGTCCGTATCATCATCTCTGAACATGTGTCAGTATTTATTTCTACCCGATACTCGTCCGTATCGTAAGTCTTAAGGATGCTCGTCCGCATCTTTAATCTATACACAAACATCCAAACACTTATACCTTTTATTTTTTGGATATAAACACTCGTCCGTGTTTACTATTCCCCAGTAGATCGCCAGCAAAGCAAAGTTCCTTTGTCATCTGACATTCGTCCTATGTCATGATAAACCCTGAGAGCAGTCGTACCCTGCTAGGTGATCGTCCTTCACCTCTTGATGATCGCCCTTCATCATGCTCATCCGATGGCCGTCCCCATCGTTGATCTTTTCTATCCGACATTCGTCCTATGTCATGATACTTTTAGCAGCCGTACCCTGCTAGGTGATCGTCCTTCACCTTTTTGATGATCTTCCTTCATCATTTTATCCGATGGCCGTCCCCATCGTTGATCTTTCTATCTGACATTCGTCCTATGTCATGATAAACCTTGAGAGCAGCCGTCCCCTGCTAGGTGATCGTCCTTCACCTCTTGATGATCGTCCTTCATCACGCTCGTTCGATGGCCATCCCCATCGTTGACCTTTTATCCGGCATTCGTCCTATGTCGTGATACTTTTAGCAGCCGTCCCCTGCTAGGTGATCGTCCTTCACCTTAGATGACCGTCCCTCATCTTAACCCTTTCAAGAGCAGCCGTCCCCTGCTAGGTGATCGTCCTTCACCCTTGATGACCGTCCCTCATCATTATTTCATTTATTCTTTAACCTGATGGTCGTCCCCGTCGTGGTCCCTATTCCTTTTCCTGATGATCGTCCTTCATCAGTTTAGCCCGATGGCCGTCCCCATCGTTGTTTACATTACTTTATGAACCTGATGGCCGTCCCCATCATTTTTCATTAATCCCCAGAGAGTTGTATAGCTTTACTTGATGGCCGTCCCCATCATAATCCCTTTCATCCCCAGCATGTCGGCCGTCCCCGTCATCGCTTTATTTCCCTCACTTTTCCCAGCGTGTCGGCCGTCCCCGTCATTGCTCTTTCCCCAGCAGTCGTCCTCTGCTCGACGGTCGTCCTCCGTCGCCTATACTTTATAATATACTTTATTTTACTTTACAATCTATATCCCTTTTCTTCTTCATTCTGTGAGTGCAAATTTTGGACTGTCTTTGGTATTCAACCACAAGTTATCTTGTTTGCCTGTTAAGCCATTGCTTACATCCTGCACAGCTAACTCATGTTTGAATAGGGGCAGCTGTAAACACACCAAATTTGCCCTCACCTATTCACACCATGGCTTGTGATCATTTCATATGCATAAACTCAACCATAGCATCTCATACCACAATTTTTGATTCATTGCATTGGCTCAAAGTCATCTGCATCTAGGGTTTGTGATCTGAGCAATCCAAGAGCTTCTTGAGCCACTCCAAAGGTCATCAATCACTTCAAAGGGGTCCATGTATGTTCTAGCATCATATTATATCCTCTCAAAGTCAAGAATGTCAAAGAATCACAAGAACTGAAAATGGCATGGAAGCAGAGTCAGGTTTGACTGCACAGATGACCTAGAATTAGGGTTTTGGTTTCAAAGGCCATAACTCCAAATTTTTTGGTCATTTTTGTTTCTATTGGTCTCTATATGGTATAGGGATCATGCATATCAATTTTCATGAAGAAATTCAATGGGGAAGTCATCTGATCAAGGATTGACTTTCTAAGCAAGTCAGTGTAAAATCAGGGCATCTGAGGCCCCCAATGACCCAACCAAAGGGTGTTCTTCATCATTTTGATTGTGTATGATCTTTATTTGATCATAGAAGATGTTGGAAGTTCACAAAATTGAAGAATCTCAAGTCATTTGCATAGTTGACTTTTTGGGAAAGTTGACTTTTATTGAAAATTGTCATTTTGGGAAACTTTTTCAACCCTTGCTTTTTGATTCAAAAATGCTTCAAATGGAAAAACTTTGGTCATGAAAGTTGTAGAATAGATCATTCCCTTTTTAAAAAGTACAAGAACATGACCTAATTCATTTTGGATCAAAAGTTATGGTTTGTCAAAGTTGGCTAAAATCACAAAATTTGAAGTTTTCTACCAAAGAGGCATTTTGCAAAATGCTATGATCAAGTGTTCTAAAGGCCTCAAATGTGTACCATTTCTTCACAACATGATCACATGACCCCTAAAATTCAGAATGGGCCAAGGGATCACTCATTTTCATGGCTTATGGAACAAGAATTGTCAAAAGAAACAAAAGTGAAGCAAGTTGCAAAAACTCACTCAAGTTTAAATCCACTTGCTTGCTGACTTCATAACCAATCCTAGGGCTCTCCACACTTCTTGCTGCGCAGGACAACCCATTTTTCCTTGGCTAGCTAGTAGCCCATGCCTCTCTTACACCAATTTGACATTTTGGCAACTTGAGCCATACCAATCACAGCAGTACACATCAACTCATCTGACCTATCACACTTGTTTATACAAACCAAAAGCAAGCCTTTTCACATAACACACAAGCCTGAAAGCACCAAGAACACAGCTCTCTCATTTTTCACCCCATTTGCAAAAGCATTCGAAACACTCTCCACAAGCTGCAAACACACAAACGAACTTCACAAACAAACTCAGCATGCTTCACTGATCAAAAACCACCCATCACCATAGCCTGAAACTCACTGAAATCAAAATACGATTTCCACCCCCCCTTGAACAGAACTTCAGCAATCTTCCAAACCACCCATTATAAACTTCAAACAAGCATTGAAAGCTTCTCAGGAGGTCCATTGGAGTTGATTGGAAGCAAGAAACCAGCCAGAAAGTGCCAGAAATCAAAGCTTCGATTCAGGTAGCCATGGAAATTCATTTTTCCAGAACTCTCATATCTTGTTTCTAAAATGATCTACATGTTCCCCTGAGTCCATTGAACCTTTTATTTTTGAAAATGATTGAGTTTTGAGGTTGTATGCTTGATCTGAAAGTTTGCCCGTAAATTTGTTCTTGCTTGTTTCCTTTGATTCAGTGAAAATAAATGTTGTTTGAGTTAGGGTTTATGCTTAGGGTTGTTCATAGATTGATTCTGGAGAGTTTGGTGAGGATTTGATGCGTATTCAGTGAGATAGAGGTTTGGTCTCGCCGGAGAAGATGACCGGAACACTGTTCCGGTCACCGGATTTTGTTTAGGGTTCAGATTAGGGCACTAATCATAATTAGTGAATTTTGAATACTAGTCGTCCAGATGCGCGCCAAGTCCACTCCCGCGCGTGTCAGTTTGAATGTCAGCCTTTGATTGTGCTGACTTTTCCATTTTCCAGTTTAATTTCATTTTTATTGCATTTAAATTCATTTGTTTTCTTCATTTAATTTAAAATAGCAAAACATTTTGAAAAATTCTGAAAATTTTTATACAACCTTTTATTAATTTTCAGAAACCAAAAAAATTTTTATTTTTATTTTTTGCATTAAAAAATATTTTTAAATCATTTAAAAGATTATTTTTAATTAATTAATGAGAATTAATTAATTAAAAATACTTTTAAGAATTTAAAAATCACAAAAAAATTCATGAAACATTTAAAATCATTTAGAAACATTGTCCAACCTTCAAACCAAAATTCTTTTTTGATCTTGATGTCTTTTGACAATTTTCCATGGAATTAATTTCATTTCAAAGCATTATTTTGATCCAATGTTCAAAAATTCATTTCTGCCTAGTCTTTAGGAGTTGGACTTTTGTTCTTTTTGCATTGCATCTTGCATATCATGAAGTTTATAGGATTAAATTGGCATGATTTGATCTTGCATTTTCAATTTGTTTGACATTTTTCTTGACAAGGTGCCTTAAAACCCTAGAAATCTTAAGAAATTCATAACCCTCACTAGTTTAAGAATTGGATCCCCTCCTTTGGGCAGTGAGTTTGTATAGGTTTAGGTTTACTTTGAATGCATTTTCAATTTTTTATCATGATGTTTGCTTCTGGTTTTGGTTTTTGTTTTGTGCATTGATCATAAACCCTAATTTGGGGCTTTCCTTTGCATCCATCTTCCATTTGTTTGCATACCATGACTTGCCATGACATTTTGTGCATCCATTTGATTCATGATACATCTTAAGACATATTAGAATCATGTTTGATCATTGCATCTTTCATTTGCCATGTTGTATGTCATTTGCATTTCATAACTTTTCATGTATGTTCATGGTTCTAAACATGCTTCTCTTGCATCCATATGCTTGTATGATCATCCTCATGCCTTGCCACATGTTTGCATCATCTCTTAGCATCATTAACATCATACTCATGCTTCTGGTTTTGGTTTGCATCATCACATTTCATCTCATTTGCATTGCATTTCATTTCTTTTGCTAACTTTTCAGGTGGTAAGTTGTGTTGAGAAGTGAATTTGCCTTCACTTATCACAATCTCTTTTCATCTCTCTTATGCTTCCATTGCTGCATTTTTGTATGTGTTTGGATTGAGCTTGCTCATTCTTTTTCATCTCACTTTCTTTCTTCAAGCAACTTGTCTTCTTAAGTGAAGCAAGTTGTTTTGCTTCTCTTTGCTTCTTGCTCCTTTCATCTGCTTCTCTCCTTGGTGGTTCCTTGAAGATTCTTTCTCTCTTAAGCCTCACAAACCCTAGGAAAAACCAAGCATGATAACAATTAGGGTTGATTAATCGCCCGTTTAGATTTTACCTTTTGTGTCTCTTTGAGTCTTCTCTTCTCATCTCATAATCAGGGACTAAACCCTAAAGGCTTTAAGGCTTTGTGATTAAGCTTATGCCTGCATCCTTCTATTAGGATGGAGTGTATAACTTTAATCCTAAGTGTTAAACCCTTAATGTGTTTAAATCCTTTAATCAATTCACTTAATAATCATCAAGACATCAAGCTTGTAACTTGGGCCTTGCATTAGGGTTCTAATTCTTCCTTAATTGGTTAAGAAGGACTAACCCTAGTGTTAATGGACAAGTCCCCCTCAAGTTGTCTTACAAATCATAAAACTCACTTCTTCATCTCATCATTAACTAAAATCCATCTAATAAAGGTTTTGTTTTGTCATGAGGTTAATCCCTAATCATGGATTAAGATGAGGAGCTTTCCTCAGCTTAAACATTCTCATCTATTATCCTTCTATTAGGATGGTGTAATGAGTCTGTTTAATCCCTGATTATGGCTTAACCTCATTACTCAACACTAAACAAAAACAACAAAAAACATCTAAATAATCACAAGTAGGTTAATAATCTTAATCCTACATCAATGGTGATTAAGTGTGAGATGCTGACTTCACACTTAAGGTATTCTCATTACCCCTAATCAGAGAGAAGATGTGATGAGTTTACTAACCCAATGGTTTAGGCTTAAGCTCATTAACTTACGACAAGCTTCCAAAAGCAATAAAAGACTGAAAACTCAAAAACAAACAATAATCGTCTCCTTCGGGATTCTTTTTCTCATCACCTTCACTCATAAACGAGAACTTGCTTCTTCCGTCTAATGCAAGACAGCTTGCACCTGAGCCAGACAGGTCATACACTTGAGCATAGACAAGCAAGCGGTTCACAAGTCAATTCATCCTTTCAGTCTCTTTGGGTCGAACTACGGTGTTCTGACTTCCTCATTGCACGAGAGGATACGTAGGCATAACTTAACAGTTATCGAACAAAAGTCTCTGTATATTCCCCCTCTTTCCAGCTTTATTCTTTTAGCCTCATGATCTTGGGCATCTTATTCCTACACTGACACTTCATATATTTCACTTCACATTCTTTTTACACTGACACTTGCATTCTTTTCCAGCCTTGATACACAGATTGCACAGACACTACCCCTTTAAAACACAAATCTTTTAAGCGTGGATCCCGTCGAGTACGGCGGACAATCTGGGTGCTAATACCTTCCCAGGTTGTAACCAACCCCCTTTCTCAGTCTCTCTGATTCGCAACCGTCTTGTCCATATCTTTTTCTAGGCCTATGCAGCATTGCCTTTCCTCCGGGATAAAAATGCCTAGCTGGCGACTCTTTTCTTTCCCTGTGAGTTCATTCCTGTGTGTTCTCACATCCTCTTTTCGCCAACCGTTCGCGTCTGTACCTCATTTGAGCCAGTCTCATCTTTTGGGAGCGACATTAGGCTTTTTACCAAACGCTTGGAGTGCACACACCAAGGACAATTTTGTTGTATCAAATAGTGCTGAATTTTACCCACTCTAGTTATCACTTTTGAGTGTAACAATTTATCAAACACTTTGAATGCACCAATTTGATACAACAGAATTTTCAAGAACACAATATCAATATGAATAAAAGTAAAATGCGAGAAATGAAAAGAACACAAGGAATTTGTTGAGGCAGTTCCTTCGTCGTCCTTGCTCGAAGTACTCTGCCCCCAATTCGAAATTGAATTGGGCAATTTTATTAAATCGCAATTGTTTTACAAGAAGAGAAATAAATGAACCAACAAACCAAACCATGTTGAATGTGCTGTCAAATCTTCTTCTTGTCCCTTGATCCAAAGTAGAATCAAGTCTTCAACGCGTGTCGAGAAAGCCTCTGATTAATTGCTCCCTTCTTGCAAGAATTCACGATTCTCCAAACTTTTAGCACGGTTGAGTTTCTCCAACACTTGTGAACCCACAAAGACCTTCGCAATCCTCCGTCTTCCGTGATATGAGAGAACGATCCACTTGATCTTCAATCTACCTCACTCGGCTGAATCTACGAACGATCGATGTGTGCAAAACCCCCAAATCTTCAATGATCTTGGAGGAGAAAACCCTTCGGATTTTTCCAAGGAAAACTCACACACTCTAAACTCAATCTGAATGTCTAATTCACGATTGAACGTTATCTTCGAAACAAACACCAAAATTAAACAAAGATTGTTGTGTGTGATTGTTGATTGATGCAAGAATGAAGAAAATGAAGAGAGCTATGTGTATATCTATCACTTTCCTTGTTCACCTTCTCAAATGAAATAAACAGCTATTTATATTGGTTAGAGAAAAAAACATAAGAGATGGAAAAAAATAAATGAAAAAGTGAGTCAGCACAGTAATGAGTCGGCTCAAAATAACAGATGAATCGACCAAAATAAACAGAGAGGCAGCCTGTTGAGACCCGTGGAAAATGAGAAGAAAACACTTCTTGATGAGTCGACTAATGAAGGGTTTTAAGTCGGCTCATCCATACCCATGAGTCGACCAAAATTGATGCATCAGAAAGCCTGTTTGGACCCGTGCGTTTGCCACCAATTTAACACTGAATGAGTCGGCTCATTCAGTTTATTTTTCCAAATTTGTCAATCCTTGCTTTTTTATAGAGAACCACTTAAGCTTTCAATCATGCCAAGTTTTTGACACATTAAAATCATGCCATGTCACACACATGTCCCCCTCGGGTTTAGTTTTACAAACATAAAATCCATTTCTTAACCCCACCTTTAATTAAAATACACTTTAATAAAGGCTTGTTATATAATGATTTTAATCCCTAACCATGGAGTAAGTTGAGGTATCTTACTCATCTTAAGTGTTCACTTCTATTATCCTTCTCTTAGGATGGTGTAATGAGTCCACTAATCCCTGATTAGAGATTAAACTCATTACTTAACACAAAACAAAAATCCAAAAACACTTAATAATCACAAGTAGGTTAATGATCTTAATCCTGCATCATTATGGTAATTAAGTTGAGATTCTCATCTCATACTTAAGTAGACTCATTATCCCTAATTAGGAGTGATATAATGAGTTTACAAACCCTTGATTAAGGCTTAAGCTCATTATCCTATGCAAAACACCAAAAACAATAAAAAACTGAAAACACAAAAACAAACAATAAACGTCTCCTCCGGGATTCTTTTCTCATCATACTCACTCTGAAAACAAGAACTCGCTTCTTCCGTCTAATGCAAGACAGTTAGCACTCGAGCCAGACGAGTCATACACTTGAGCATAGACAAGCAAGAAGTTCACACAAAATTAACCAGTCTCTTTGAGTCGAACTACGGTGTTTTGACTTCCTCATTGCACGAGAGGATACGTAGGAATACCTTAACAGTTATCGAACAAAAGTCTCTTTGTCTTCCCCCTCTCCTTTTCCCTCTCTCTTTCCTTAGCCTCAGTTTTGAGCTTTCACTTTCTTCTTTGCACTGACACTCTGTACATCCTTTCCTCCCTAGCTTTTTATACACAGTTTAGCAAATATATTATCCCCCTTTTAAACACAATCAAGTAAGCGTGGGTCCCGTCGAGTATGACGATCTGGGTGCTAATACCTTCCCAGGTCATAACCAACCCCCTTTCTCAGTTTCTTTGGTTCGCAACCGTCTTATCCATACCCTTCCAGGTTCATGCAACATTACCTTTCCTTCGGGATAAAAATGCCTAGCTGGCGACTCTATTCAACCTCAACCTCCAACATTGTCGACGGTTCGCGTTTACACCAGGATGAAAATCCGGGGAGCGACAGCTTGGTGACTCTATTGGGGATCTTTGCAACCAGGGCTTCTGGTTCTCTTGTGGGTTTCTCCTAGCGCTTGTTTGTTTGTGTTTATTGGGGGTGTTATGTGCCATTTGTGTTTATGTTTTTGTTTTATTTATTGCTTCCTGTACAACTTTATTTATTGCATTTACTTTATCGCTTTCATTTATTACTTTCTGCATTTCATTTATTGTCTTCATATCATTTGTGCTTGATTTCTGGTTTGCCTTGGTGGGTAGGGTATTCTAGTGAGAAAGGCTCAACACAAAGGCCTGAGTGACACATAGGATTATATTGGTTTTGTATTCTTTCCCATTCCATTTTCGGTCTGGTGCGGGAATATGAAAACACGGTTCAAACATGGGTTTCCTTTTGAGAACTCTGTGCTACGGATTTCCTGTAGTGCTAGGGCTATCTGGGAAGCCTGCTAAGTCTGAATGACCTTTTTAGATGCATCATCTGAGGTGAATTAGAGGAGGATCCTTTATGATTAGGGTAAAAACTGTAACTCCATGTTAGAAGTGTTTACACTTCTCATAATAGATCTGAATCTGAGGATCCTTGTTCTAGAACAATACCTGTGAGTGGGTTGGGATGTTTACAGGTTTGCAGGAACCCTTGACCTCAACATATCTTGCTACTAGAATTTTTTCTTAAGGTTGTACTATTTTGGACTAGTTCTTTGAAACCCTGGATTACTGACTCTTTATTTGAGTCCCCCACCCGGTTATTGGTTCTCAGACCTCCATCTGAAACTCTGAACACGCATGAACCCTACCAAGAGCAACTGATAATCCAACACATGATCACAAACCCTTGAATATCATAAGCATACATCATGTTGCATCATTTAACATTTGTCTATTTGTTTTACAGGGTATCCATCTTCTCTTGGTTTGGTTTTGACTGTTCTTCTGCTCAACTTATCTGCTTCAACACTTCTTCAACCATCTTCTTCAGTTATCCTCTTCAGTTATCTCCTTCAGCACACATCTTGAACATGGATTCAACCAGGAAAAGCAACATCACCTACCACTTCTTTAAGTATCCTCTAACAGGCATCAGGAAGATACAAGCCCTTATCACCCCTAATCATGTTCCCTTATTCAGAGAGCATTATGGTGGGATCCTTGGCATGATCATGGACTTGGACATGTTGCAGAGGAGCATGATCCACACCTGTCTTTAGTTTTATGACCATCCTCTCCGTTGCTTCACTTTCCCAGATTTTCAGATTGGTCCCTTACTGGAGGAATACTTTATGTTATTGGGTGTCCCTATCAGAAGAGGAATTCCTTTCAATCCTGAAATGACTCCTCCGAAGAATGAAGACATAGCCAAAGCACTAAATCTGGAGGCAACTACCATTGATGAGAACATGATTCCAAGGCTGGAATCCCAGACCTTCATCTGGATTTCTTGGTCACTCAGGCTACAAAGCAAGCTGCAGTAGGGAAGTGGGAAACTGTTTGTGCTCTCCTGGCTCTATGTATTTATGGTATCATTTTGTTTACAGACGATCCTAAGTTTGTAAGCAAGAATGCCATCCACATCTTCATGCTAAAGAACCCGGTTCCCACCTTATTGGGAGAGTTTTACTACTCAGTTCATCAGAGGAATGAGAAATAGAGAGGAAGACTGGTAAGATGTTGTGCACCTCTTTTCTACAGTTGGTTGATGAAGCATATGCTAAAGACAGAAGCTTTCTTGAACCACATCAGACAAGGAATTGGGCTAAGAGGATGATTGTCCTTACTTCAGAAGATATCAGATGGTGTACTCAGAATACCAAGGGCCGAGACATAATAACAAGCTGTGGGAAATACCCAAATGTGCCACTTATTGGAGTAAAGGGTTGCATCAATTACAATCCTTTACTTTTCAAAAGACAGTTGGGATATGCCTTGATACATCCACCTAGGGAGCAGGATTTAGCAGAATCTCTTTACTGTGCTATTCTGAACAATCATACCATTGTCCGACAAGCAGCCTGGGCTTGGGACAACATATAGACTAAAGGGACTGTTATTTTGGGGAAGTGTAACAACATAGCCTCTTCTCAGTACACTGAATGGTCACGCATCAGAGGACAAATTACCCATATGCCATTCACCCTGGAAGATGTACCAGGGCCATCAGCAGTTGAGCCCATAGCTACAGTAAGCCTGGAAGAATTTGAGAAGCTGGAAGAAAGACACACCCAGCTGGCTGAAGCTTTGAAGAAGACCCTTTGGGAAAGTAATGATGGTCGTCTAGACATTGAGAGGTTAGAGAAGCTACGCATCGAGCATGTAACCAAAATTGAGAAGACTGAAGACTTCATCAGGAAAGCCCGAGCAAGGGAACTTGTGTTGAAGAATGTATGTAAGGAAGCAAAGATTCAAAGAGTAAGAGTTGAGCATTATCTGGAGGAGAGTCAGGATAGGTGGGTCAGGATAACTGAAGCTCGTCTCAAAGAAGACCAGAAGATGCAAGCCAAGATAAAGTAGCTGGAAGCCAATGAGAAGAGAAGCCAAGAAGCACTATTAGCAGCTCAGAGGGAGATCTCATAGTTGAAACTTCGGGCGGGGTTAAAGAGATCCAAAGAACAAGACAAGTATCAGAAGATGACAAATGCCATTGCAACCAGAAACCTTCTCATCAGAACCATTACAGAGCTCCCTATTGGACCGGTAACTGATGCTCTCCAGAAGGAAGTCAAGGAGGATGCTTTTGGACTGGATGTCTGATTTCCTTTACCTGTATCTATTTGATTGTACTTTAGCTCACCATGGTGATTTTGTCTGTTGTATTCTTGAATTTAATTGTATTTTGATTCACCATGGGAGTTTTTTTGGTTGTAATTCATGAACTATTTGTATTTTGGCATTGCCATTTTTATTTTGTATGGTTATGAATTGGATTTTCTTACGCTTCAAACATCTCCATCTCCCAGAGGTCTGGAAGGTCAAAACCAAGAACCAAACTGAATACCCTCTGAAGACAAATAGACATATTGCATTGCATGCTAATCTCATATCCATTGTTTTGCAGGTGTTTTATTGTTGTTTTCTCACTCTGTTGATTGTTTCAGGAAATATTGCTCGCAGGAGGGTTTTTCCCATCAGTCGCATCCACAGATATCCAACTCGACACAACCTTCCGAGTTTACAAATGGATCAGCTATAGTAGGAACTGATAGATGTGAGAACTCAGATGACTGATGTAAGGACATAAGTGAGGACTTAGATGAATCAATTCATGGCTATGATGAATGGGCTGGCATAGACCCAAGAAAGATTGAGGGAGTTAGTCGAGCGACAAACTCCAGAAGATAACCATGCATGCATTGGGGGTACAAGTAACAATGCGAGTGATCAGCCACAAACGACTTCGGTGGTGTTTGGACCTCACAACAATCCTGAAGTTAATATCCTTGGGAATGGCCAAAGGAACACTGGAGATCGTATCCTACAAGAAGACCCTCAGGATGAGCAGTTTACAGTGTTGGGTGCTGGGGCAGATGAATCTTATGATCATCGTCTGGATGAGATATCTAAGAAGCTGAGATCCCTGGAATCCCAGAACTCCTTAGGATTTGATGTGATGGATATGGGTTTAGTTGAAGGGGTAAGGATTCCTCACAAGTTCAAACCTCCATGTTTTGAAAAGTATAATGTAACCTCCTGTCCTCGTACTCATTTGCAATCTTTTCTGGGAAGGTTGAAAGCATACACCATGGACGAGAAACTGTGGATGTTTTACTTTGAAGAAAGTTTAACCGGGGCATCCAGAGAGTGGTATTCAAACCTATCAAGGGCTACTGGCAGGAATTGGAAAGATTTAGCCGAGGCCTTTATACGCCAATATCAGTACAACCTGGATATGGCACCTAACAGGACTCTCCTAATGGGAATGTCTCAATCTTCGAGGGAAAGTTTCGGTGAGTACGCTCAGAGATGGAGACAACTCGTTGCTGTTGTCCATCCACCTATCTCTAAAAGGGAGATGGCTGATATGTTTATGAATACCTTGCAAGGGACCTACATTGATAGACTTGTTGCTTTCTCTTCCACTAGTTTTGCTGACGTGGTCATAGTGGGAGAGAGAATTGAAAGTTTGTTGAAGATGGGTAAGATTTCCGAAAATGGTGCTAGCTCCAGCAGTGTGAAGAAACCTTTCTCGCGACCTCAAAGGACAGGGGAGACCAATGCAGTACATGTTAATAGAGGAAGACCCCAGTACTTGCAAAGATCAGTGGCCACAGTCACCATTCCTGCTCCAACACCTCAGCAACAACAGTATCCTCAATAACAACAGTTCCTACAACAACAACAAAGACCTTACAACAACAATAACCAGCAACAACGTCCTTTCCAATAAAGGCCTTCTCAGGTTAACAGGGTGATCGATCCCATCCCGATGCCCTATGCAGCTTTACTCCCATAACTATTGAAGCTTAACTTGACTGAACTAAGGACTTTGGCTCCATCAGATCCTTTGAATCTTCCAAGGAATTATGATGTCAACGCCAGGTGTGCTTTTCACTCCAACGCACCTGGTCATTCAACAGAGAAGTGCAGGGCCATGCACATGAAAGTCCAAGATCTGATTGACTCCAAAGCTTTGAATTTTGCACCTCCACCAAATGTCACAAAGAATCCAATACCGAATCACGGTGGGCTGTGGATTAATGCTATTGAAGAGGACCAACCAAAAATTCTGATTGAGGACATTACAAGTATTCAAACACCACTGGCCGAAGTGAAAGCTCAGCTATTATAGTGCCAAGTATTTCCGGGTTGTGAGGCCCACTGTGAAGCTTGCAAAGTTTCTACCAATGGTTGTGCAAATCTGAAGAATGGTATTGTCATACCCCAAATTTGTCCTACCTGCATATTTATTTTTATTTACTAACCATTATACAAAATTAAAAAAATGTATTTGTTGTTTCATTGGTCTTGTTTAAGCTCAGGCCATACCAAATGGCTATCAAGATCTAGCCGAGAAGAAAATTTCATTGGCATGTTATTGGGTCACATCTCCATTTTCAATGGCTTCATGACTAATGAATTTAGTTCATTTTTTTGGAGTTCATGTTTCAAGATTTAGTTAATGAGGCATACTTGATTTAAGATTCAAGTTTGAATCATTTGTGGGATTAATGAATTATTTGTTGGATTAATGAAGGAGTTTGCGGTAAGAATCTTGTGGCATAATCAATTTATGGCCAAGGAGTATGCTCCAATTATGGTAAAATGATGACCAAGAAATAAGTTGAGCGTGTTACATGTTAAGAAGGAAACCAAAACTTTGAGCTTGTTTCAAAATCATATTTAGGTGATCCAAAATTATGTTCAGGAGCAAGTTTGGTTTCCGTGGAGTCCAAGGGGTGGCACATATTGATATTGTTTTATTCTAGTAATGTGGAGTACTAGATAAGTCAAAAGCAACTCCCTAAATTCACAAATAGTACAAGCTTGGTAGATATACCCTTAATAAATTCACAAACAGTACAAGAAAAGTAGTTTACAAATGTTCATAATTCAAGTTATAAAGTTCTACTTTTATACAAAAGTTATGATTACAAGTGACCCAAAGTTCCAACTAGTTCTACAAAAAGACTCCATGCCCATATTGCTACCGCAAGAAAACTTCAGGGTCCTGTGACTTTACAAGAAGTTTACGAATCTCATCAATTTCTTCATTCAGCCTTTCAAAGCCTGCAAAAATAAAATATAATAACTCCAGCTCAATCAACAAACAGAGCTGATTTCCTGCAAGGAATTAGCCAACCGTCAGGGCAAGTCTTGCATTTGCGCACTTGATCTCCACCAAGAGAATAAGTCGCGGTTTGCTCCATGCATCCTTATAAGTCCATTTCCATCATTCTTCTTGGTATTAACTTTCCATGATAAACCTGCAAAGCAAGTGATACCAATAATGAACACCCAGTGTTAAGAGGAGCAATAAATACAAAGTTTGCATTGCATCCAGCTAGACCTCTCTTCATCATCTTGTTTTCCTAAGGCACAAAGCAAAGAATTCCTCATGAGTTTGCATCATAGGCATAACTAATAAAGAGCTCAAAACAGACATTCTCAAATCAAACAACGATTACACAAGAAGCTTCAAGCTAAGGGTGCTATTCTGCTAGGAATTGGGGTCTCACTCGATGAAGTTTGTCGAGATTACCTGAATGGGCGCTGTTCAAAAGTTGATTGCAAGTTGAATCACCCACCTCACAATTTGCGAATGACTGCCTTAGCTGCGACTACTTCGACGGGAACACTCAGCTAGGTTCCTATAGCATTTTCCGTGGCAGCAATGGCCTTGTACGGGTCAGCAGCAAAGTTTCAAAGTTGTCCTGGACATATTCAGATCTTGCTCCAAAAGTATTTTCATTGGTTTAAGCTGATTTCAAATACTTCCCCATGAGAATCTTCCATGAAGTGAAGCAAGCCTGGTACATCATATTAAATTGTTGGTAAGAATAAAACCAAAGATGACAACCACACAGGCAAAGCATAAATTATATGGGATTGTGCTAGTATTTATATCAGCATTAACTCAAGTCGATAAAACTCGCAACAGCAAGAAAATTGCCAAGTATCGTAAGATAAGAAAGGAACCATGATATCAAAGGTGTCCTACCCGAGTTTCTGATCTCCATTATCCTTCATAGTGTGCGTTGTTCTCATCCCCATATTTGGCTTGAACCTCATAGCTGCAAGATAATGTTTGGTTGATATGCTTTCACCTACAAAAGGCAAGGAATCAATAGGAGTCATATTAGAAGCATTGCAAGCAAGGGAGTTATCAAGGATGTGAAAGGATTCGGTCTAAGCACATTACCGTTTTGTGTCGGATACATCATTTCAACCTTCAAATACAGTTCAGGTCACAAGGCCAGTTCATTGATAATAGTTTGCATATTGTGGAGGCTGATCTCAGCACTAATGCCAGCAGAATCTTCAGGCAATCATCTGGATGATAGCAATATAAGGGATCTGTTTGTATTTTTTGCTTCTTCAAAGTTCAAACATGAACACCTCCATTTCTTAGCTGCACACTGCCCGCCTATTATCTAGTTTTTTTTCACAGATGGAGGTGTTCCTGCTGCGGTTCAGGTTGAAAGTCTTCAGTGCTATGCATTTCTATGTAGTCTGTCACAAGATAAACGGCAAACTGAACTTTTGGCCGAATTTTCTTCTATTCTTGTTCCATTGGCTGGTGATGATCAGATTTTAAGGATTGCCTTCATGAAATGTAGTGATGAGTTGCGTGCCCTGTGGTGTCGCATCGAACGATCTGCAACACACAGGATATATAAGACAAATCAAGAGTTATGCTTAAAAAAAATGGATAATACTGCTGACTATGGAGCAGGCTTGTTTATTTACCATTCATCATGATGAAATTTTGGTGATGATCTTGATTTGAATCAGCTCAGAGACCGTAAAGAAAATAAACTCATAAGTTCGGTTTGTGGAAATCACAATGAGGTGGATAGGGCTGAAATCAACAGAATATCTTGAGCTCCAATTGTTTGTAGGTAACATCAAGTGATGAAGGCTATATATGACCAGAGACTTGGACCTGCACCAGCACTACTTCATCAGAATTCTGTGACTGCTTTAGATATCTTAATTTCTCGATATACCATGCCAACAAAGTCAAACATCACCAAAAACACAATGGAAGCATCATATATGACCTGGGTATAACATGAGTATAATAAACAATGATATGACAAATATGTGTTCGTGACATACATGTTATTTACTCCTGAAGCTCAATGTGATAATATATCTAAATTTCCTTCTTAGCAATCATCAACATTTCCATGTGATTTTTGAAGACCGAGTGATGTTGATTCAAAATAACCTGACATGTAGAACTTAATCAGATTATTGAATGATACCATAATACTGAAAAAAACAGAATATTTGTGGATAACAAGCCACAACAGAAGTACAAACAAGAAAGAGAAGAAGAGATCTTAAGCCTCAATCCTAATCAATTTCCGTAAGAGGTCTTTCCTTAAAAATCCAGGTCTTCATATGGTATTTCAGGAAGTTGGAATTTACAGAATGAAGGAGTATTATGCAGTAAATGTCAGATTTGTTCATGAGAGTTAGTTACCTGGTACCAAGCATAAACAATGACTCTTAATTCTTTCACGCGAGCCCTTCGTGTCGACCCAAGGCCATAAGAATGCAGGGTAATCATCCATGAATGTTTTCTTCTATAAGGTGATTGGAACTCCATATTTTCTGCAAGAGAACAACAAGACGTTAAGTGCACAACCTCAAAGCAGTAAAATCATAGCAGTAAAAATCAGTTTTAGGATGAGAATATTCAAAGAGTTACCACAGTGAAAAGGTTTACCTCAGTGAAATCTCTGAAGCAAATTTGCAGGACCACAAGCCAGCTCACCCTTTTGGACCCCACACAATCCCATAGAATTCCACTCAGAGATTCTTTCCAACGGTTTTGAGGAAAATCCCAGCTCACTCACGTGATTTCTTGGCTGAATCCCTCAACCTCACATATGAAACTCACTCAAACCCTCTATAAAACCCCTCAATCATCTGCAAGAAGGGGGAGAACACAGAAAACCCTAACATCACTCCACTAAAACATCACCATCCAAATATACACAGAAGCCTTCACAAACCTTGGAACCAAACCATAAACAAAACCTCTGACCATCGAAACCAATTGAACCCGTGAATCAAAAACAAACCTTCTCCAAGAACCACCGCCGTGAGAGCCGCGAACTCGTCCTTCTTCAAACCGCCGCGAACCTTCCCTCTTCTTCGAACCGGCGAAAACGCCTCATCCACTGTGAAACACCAAACACTACAAACAGAGAGTGCGGGTGAGAGCGTAATCGAGCCGAACTGCGTGAGAGAGAGACTTCCTTGAGAGAGTCAACGATGGAGAGGTCGAAGAGAGGCCACCGCCATTTGATTTCGAGAGAGTGAGAAGTGTTGTTTTTGAATCGGAGCTTTTCTCTTCCTTGCCGTCATTGCTCTGTTTTCGCGAGATTTGCACTGAGTCTTTTTGAAGGTGGTGTTTTGTTTACCCTGTATTTCTTAAAGGTGTTTTCTTCGTGTCCTATTCAGTTTTTACTTTTTCCTTCTAGTTATTATTTTTTCATTTATTTATTTATTTACTTCATTTTATTATAAAATTTTGGGAATGTGTTTTGTTCGGGCCTTGCCAAAAGCCCATTTGTTTTACTATCCACAATATTTATTAAATCTAGAGACTCTCTATGTTTCTTTGATTATTTTTTTATTTTATTTTGTTGTTTATCTTTATATTTACTTAGATTTATAAATTTTAGATTATGATTTATATTCTGATTTCTTTTTAGTTTTTAACCGGCCAATGAAATAATTATGACTTTTTGATATTCGATTCTAAATCGGTGTTATTAAAGTTGTTATGAGGCCATTTTCAATTTTATTATTCATTATTATTTAATCGATTATTCGATTTGTTAGGTTAATGATAAAATGAGATATTCGATTATTTTAATCGACGTTATTGTCGCTCCCAAAGATTTGCATCCCGGTACAAGCGCGAACGGTCGGCGAAAAGAACAATGAGAACACACAGCAGTGAACTCACTGGAAAAGAAAAGAGTCGCCAGCTAGGCATTTTTATCCCGGAGGAAAGGCAATGCTGCATAGACCTAGAAAAGATGGATAAGACGGTCGCGAACCAGAGAGACTGAGAAAGGGGGTTGGTTACAACCTGGGAAGGTATTAGCACCCAGATTGTCCGCCGTACTCGACGGGATCCACGCTTAAAAGATTTGTGTTTTAAAGGGGTAGTGTCAGTGTAATTTGTGTATAAAATAGCTGGAAAAGGATGTACAGGTGTTAGTGTAAAAGCAGTGTGAAGTGTGTAAAAGAAGTGTCAGTGTAAGAACAAGAATAAGATGCTCAAGATCATGAGGCTAAGAGAATGATGCTGGAAGAGGGGGAATATACAGAGACTTTTGTTCGATAACTGTTAAGTTATGCCTACGTATCCTCTCGTGCAATGAGGAAGTCAGAACACCGTAGTTCGACCCAAAGAGACTGAAAGGAATTGACTTGTGAACTGCTTACTTGTCTATGCTCAAGTGTATGACCTGTCTGGCTCAGGTGCAAACTGTCTTGCATTAGACGGAAGAAGCGAGTTCTCGTTTGTGAGTGAAGGAGGTGAGAAAAGAATCCCGGAGGAGACGATCATTGTTTGTTTTTGTGTTTTCAGTCTTTTATTGCTTTTGAAAGTTTGTCATAAGTTAATGAGCTTAAGCCTAAACCAATGGATTAAGTAAACTCATCACATCTTCCCTCTGATTAGGGGTAATGAGAATACCTTAAGTGTGAAGTCAGCTTCTCACACTTAATCACCATGATGTAGGATTAAGATCATTAACCTACTTGTGATTATTTAGATTTTTTTGGTGTTTTTGTTTAGTGTTGAGTAATGAGATTAAGCCATAATCAGGGATTAAACAGACTCATTACACCATCCTAATAGAAGGATAATAGATGAGAGTGTTTAAGCTGAGGAAAGCTCCTCAACTTAATCCATGATTAGGGATTAAACCCATGACAAAACAAAGCCTTTATTAGATGGATTTTAATTAGTGGTATGATGAAGAAATGATTTTTTATGATTTGTAAGACAACTTGAGGGGGACTTGTCCATTAACACTAGGGTTAGTCCTTCTTAACCAATTAAGGAAGAATTAGAACCCTAATGCAAGGCCCAAGTTACAAGCTTGATGTCTTGATGATTATTAGATGAATTGATTAAAGGATTTAAACACATTAAGGGTTTAACACTTAGGATTAAAGTTATACACTCCATCCTAATAGAAGGATGCAGGCATAAGCTTAATCACAAAGCCTTAAAGCCTTTATGGTTTAATCTCTGATTGTGAGGTGAGAAGAGAAGACTCAATGAGACACAAAGGTAAAACTAAGTGGGGGACTAATCAAAACCCTAATTATTGTCATGCTTGGTTGTTCCTAAGGTTTGTGAGGTTTACAAGAAAGATCTTCAGAGGAACCACCAGGAAGCAGATGAAAGGAGCAAAGGAGAAGCAAAGTAACTTGCTTCATTTAAGAAGGCAAGTCACTTGAAGAAAGAAAGTGAGAAGAATAAGAATGAGCAAGCTCAATCTCAAACACAAATCAAAATGCAGCATGGATGCAAGAGAGAGATGAAAATAAAATGTGAGAAGTGGAGGCAAATCCACTTCTCAGAATCACTTACCACCTGAAAAGTTAATGAAAGAAATGCAATACAATGCAAAATGAGAAGAAATGACATGGTGCAAACCAAAACCAGAAGCATATCAATGATGTTAATGATGCTATGAGATGCTACAAACATGGAACAACACATGAGGATGATCATACAAGCTTATGGATGCAAATGGAGCAAGTTAAGAAACATGAACATACATGAAAAGTTATGAAATGCAAATGGCATACAACATGGCAAATGCAAGATGCAATGATCAAACATGCTTTCAATATGTCTTAAGATGCTAAATGAATCACATGGATGCATAAAAAGTCATGGCAAGTCAAGATATGAATGCAAATGCAAGATGGATGCATATGGAAGCCCAAATTAGGGTTTATGATCAATGCATCAAACAAAAACCAAAATCAGAAGCAAACACCAAGATAAAAAATTGAAAATGCACTCAAAGGATCCCTAATCCTATACTAACTCACTTCCCAAAGGAGAGGTTCCAACTCTTAACCTAATTCAAGTTATGATTTTTCTAAGTTTTCTAGGGTTTTAGGGTTCCTTAACAAGAAAAATCTCAAACAAATGGAAAATGAAAGATCAAATCATGCCAATTTAATCTCACATACTACATGATATGCTAAACACAATGCAAAAAGAATCAAAGTCCAACTCTTCATGGTTAGGCAGAAATGATTTTTGGAAGTTTGGATCAAAATAATGCATCAAAATGATTTTAATTCCATGAAAAATTCTCAAAATGCATCAAGATCAAAAAAGAAATTTGGTTTGAAGGTTGGACAATGTTTCTAAATGTTTTTAAATGTTTCATGAATTTTTTTGGTGATTTTTAAATACCTAAAAGTATTTTTAATAAATTAATTCTCATTAATTAATTAAAAATAAACTTTTAAATATTTAAAAATACTTTTTAAATGCAAAAAAAAATGAAAATAAAAATATTTTTGTGTTCTGAAATTAAATAATGACTTGTATAAAAAATTTCAGAATTTTTGAAAAGATTTTACTATTTTTAAATAAATGTACAAAACAATATAATTAAATGAAAATAAAAATGAATTTAAACTGAAATAAAGAAAAGTCAACAGATCCAAGGGCCCTCATTCAAACTCACACGCGCGCGCATTGACTTGGCGCCATATCCAAGGGCCAGCATTCAAACTCACTAACCCTAATTAATTAGCCCTAATCAGCCCTTAATGACTTTCAGGTGACCGGAACAGTGTTCCGGTCATCTTCCCCGATCACCCAAAACCACAAACTCCCTCTACACGCATCTAAAACAAAATCTAATTAAACAGAAATGATCCCCACTCAAAAACAAATCGAAACCCCCATTCAAACAACATTTATCCTTCCTAAACAAAGAGAATCGAATCAATCTAGTTCTAGGGCAAAAAGTTTCAGAGACTGCATACATACTCATCTCTTCACCATTTTCAAAACCAACAACATATTCATGATCAGGGAAGCATGCAGAAGCTAATAAGAACTTAAAAAATCATTTCTGGAAAAAAAGTTCTTGAACTACCTGAGTTTTGAAGCTTTCAGTTTGCAGCTTTCTGGCTTCTTTCCTTTGTGCAATCCACTCCTATGACCTCCCTTATGAACTCTGGATGTTTAGAGAAGGTTTGTGCTGGCTGGTTTGAGAGTTTGAACAGGTTCTGTTCAAGCTCAGGTGAGAATCGTGTTCTTGATTCTTTGAGCTTCAGGTTGATTTTGGGGGTGCTTTGTGATCAGGGTGATGTGTTGAGAAGGTATGTGAAGTTTGTTTAAGTGTTTGTGGCTTGTATGAAGAATTTCGAAAGCTTTTGCTCTAAGGGTGGAAAGTGAGAATGCTGAGTTCTTGTGTGTTTCAGGCTTGTGTCTTGTGATGTTTTACTTGCATTTGATTTGTATAAACTAATCCTATTGGTCAGAAGATGTGACATGCCCTTTTGTGATAGGTGTGGCTACTTTTGCAATTTGTCAACTCTTGTGTAAGAGAAGCATGGGTCATGTTTCAGCCAAGTACAAGGGGTGTGGACTGCGCAGCAAGGTGAGGGAGAAAGGCTAGGATTGATCAGCAGGCTAGGCAACAAGTGGGTGAGATGTTATGATGGATTTTGCAACTTGGTTCTCTTTGGTTCTTATGAAAAGATCTTGTTCCAAAAACCATACAAACATGTAATTCTTTGGTCCAATCTGAACTTTAGATGCCACATTGTCATGTTATGTGAATTAGAAGTCCATTTGATAGCCTTAGAACACTTGATCAAGTCATTTTGCAAAATACCTCTTTGGTAGAAACTTTGAAATTTTGTGATTTTTGCCAACTTTGACAAGCCATAACTTTTGATCCAAAATGAATTAGGTCATGTTCTTGTACTTTTTGAAAAGGGAAAGATCTAACCTACAACTTTCATGACCAAAGTTTTTCCATTTGAAGCTTTTTTGGATCAAAAAGTAAGGGTTGAAAAAGTTGCATAAAATGACATTTTCATGAAAAGTCAAACTTGCCCAAAAAGTCAACTTTGCAAAAACTTGAGATTCTTGAATTTTGTGAACTTCCCACTTCTTATATGATCAAATAAAGATCATATACACTCAAAATGATGAAGATCACCCCTTGGTTGGGTCATTGGGGGCCTCAGATGCCCTGATTTTGCACTGACTTGTCCAGAAAGTCAACCTTTGATCAGATGACTTCCCCATGGAATTTCTTCATGAAAATTGATATGCATACTCCCTATACCATATAGAGACCAATAGAAACAAGAATGACCAAAAAAAATTGGAGTTATGGCCTCTGAAACCAAAACCCTAATTTTAGGTCAACTGTGCAGTCAAACCTGGCTCTGCTTCCATACCAATCCCAATTCTTGTGATTTTTTTGACATTCTTGACTTTGAGAGGATACAATATGATACTTGAACACACATGGACTTCTTTGAAGTGATTGTTGACCTTTGGAGTGGCTCAAGAAGCTCTTGGATTGCTCAGATCACAAACCCTTGATGCAGATGACTTTGAACCAATGCAATGAATCAACAAATGTGATATGAGATGTCATGATTGAGTTTATGCATATGAATTGATCACAAGCCATGGTGTGAAGGGGTGAGGGCAAATTTGGGGTGTTTACAGCTGCCCCTATTCAAACATGAGTTAGCTGTGCAGGATGTAAGCAACGGCTTAACAGGCACACAAGATAACTTGTGGTTGAATACCAAAGACAGTCCGAAATTTGCACTCACAGAATGAAGAAGAAAAGGGATATAGATTGTAAAAGAAAATAAAGTATATTGTAAAGTGTGGGCGACGGAGGACGACCGTCGAGCAGAGGACGACTGCTGGATAAAGAGCAATGACGGGGACGGCCGACATGCTGGAAAAGTGCGGAAAGTAAAGCGATGACGGGGACGGCCGACATGCTGGGGATAAAAGAATTATGATGGGGACGGCCATCAAGTAAAGCTGTAAAATTCTCTGGGGATTAATGAAACATGACAGGGACGGCCATCAAATTCATAAGGTAAAGTAAACATCGATGGGGACGGCCATCGGGCTAAACTGGAAGAAAAAGGGACCACGACGGGGACGGCCATCGGGTTAAAGAATAAATGAAATAAACAGATGATGAGGTACGGTCATCAAAGGTGAAGGACGATCACCTAGCAGGGGATGGCTGCTCTGTTGGGTTAGATGAGGGACGGTCATCTAAGGTGGAGGACGACCACCTGGCAGGGTACGGCTGCCGCAAGTATCGCGACATAGGACGAATGCCGGATAAAAGGTCAATGATGGGGACGGCCATCGGATGAGCATGATGGAGGACGACCATCAAGAGGTGGAGGACGACCACCTAGCAGGGGACGGCTGCTCTCAAGGTTTGTCATGACATAGGACGAATGCCAGATAACCAAAATCAACAATGGGGACGGCCATTGGATAAAATGATGGAGGACGACCATCAAAAGGTGGAGGACGACCACTTAGCAGGGGACGGCTGCTAAATATCACGACATAGGACGAACGTCGGATAGAAAATCAACGATGGGGACGGCCATCGGATGAGCATGATGGAGGACGACCATCAAGAGGTGGAGGACGACCACCTAGCAGGGTACGGCTGCTCTCAGGGTTTATCATGACATAGGACGAATGTCAGATAAAAAGAAAATGCTTTGTTGGCGATCTACTGGGGAATAGTAAACACGAACGAGTATTTACATCCGAGAAACGAAAGGTATAAGTGTTTAGATGCTGTGTATAGATTAAAGATGCGGGCGAGCATCCTTAAGACCACGATACGGACGAGTATCGGGTAGAAACAAATACTGATACGTGTTCAGAGATGATGATACAGACGAGTATCAACTGGTTAACAAGGAACACAGACGAGTGTTGTATCTGAAAGGACTCTTCTGGGGAATATTAGACACAGACGAGTGTCTAAATTCAAGAAGACACGAGTGTTTGACACGGTGTATGGATTTAAAGATGCGGACGAGCATCCTTAAGACTATGATACGGACGAGTATCAGGTAGAAACAAACGCTTGACGCATGTTCTGAGATGATGGTACGGACGAGTATCATCTGGTTAACACAGAACACGGACGAGTGTCGACTCTGGGGGGCTTGAGTGGTATATGCAAGATACGGACGGGTATCTATATAAGTATGAGTGGTGTATAGATAAGTATTCAACTGTTGGGGAGGGTGACACGGACGAGTGTCAAAAGGTGAAGAGTATAGTACGTATAAATATCTGACATATAAAGTGTTTAGGCTACTGTGCTGGGGAGGGTGACATGGACAGATGTCAAGGAATTGTATATATAAGTATCTGTGAGTGCAACGGGGAATATCTTTGGCTTTCTGCTGGGGGTATGACACAGGCGAGTGTCAAAAAGTGTCTGTGATACGAGTGGTATTGTTTGCACAGAGTGTTCAGGTGACTTTACTGGGGAATGATGACATGGATGGGTGTCAAAGGGTATATACACTGGTGTTTGTGAATGTGAGGCAACTACTTTTGCTGGGGAATCTCCGCTGAGGATTTTGGGGGGAGTCTGTATAATGACGGATTGTCATTACTCACAAGTGTTTGATTCAAAACAATGGCTTATGATTATGCATTATGTTTGACTTTTGCCGTAATGCTCCGTGTTGGACGGAATGCTACGCCTTATGGGTGAATATGATGCGAATGCTATGATTATGCAAAGATACCCAACCGGGACTCTGATCCCGTTGCTGCGAAGATCTTCGACCGATCTGTTTGAAATGGACATCCCAGCTGGGGGTGAGATCATTGGTAGATCTGGTGAGATGCTATTGCTTGAGGATACAGGTCATTGATAGACCTATCCTTGTACTGAGGGACCCAGCTGGGGTTTGAAGAAGCTTTCTTCACTCTGTCGTGATTCTTCATGCACTGCTCTTTCTGGATAGAGGCTGAGACTCTGTGGGGAGAGGACTCCCTGACTTCGTGTTTGGCGAGGATGAAATGGCAACTCGGCTGGGGGGAAGGAGAGACCACTGAAAGGCCCTCTTAGAGATTCCGTTGAGGAGAATTCTTGACTCAGCCGGGGATATGGGCGCCTTCCAGTATTGCTCTGTTGGAGAAGTGATGCCTGGCAACTCTGATGGGGAGAAGTAACAAGTGGCAACTCAGCTGGGGAGGAGACACTTTGGGTGCTAAGGCTGAGTGTCGATTTGTCAGCTTGCTGGAGTGAAGCTTTCATGCCCCATGTTGCCTTCTGGATACCTGCAATCCTGCAAAGATATAGAAACGCACAAATGATCCCGAGGTATCCCTTGCCGGATCCCGTCATAGGAGTTAGACACTTCTGAGAGTAAGTATATTTCCTGCAAGCATGTGTTTTTATTATATCTTTTGAAGATGGGCATCTGTATTCATGCAATCAGTTTTTTCTCCTTAAGACATCAGACATTTTTGCAAATAAAATGTACAAGACAAAACATGGCTGGGAATCTGATTTTATTAATTCATATGCCCTGAATTGGCGAGATACAGTCAAAGAAACATATCTCCTGAAATGAGGAGATTGTTACAAATTGAAAAACAAAATGCTGGCAATGTTGATGACGCTTTAAGGAGCTTCCTCTTTTGCTATGATTTGTATGACTTTTGACATTCTTCTCGTCTTGCTTTCTGAAGAAGGCTGATTCTGATTGAAGCTTGATCCTTTCGAAACTTACCAAGTTGTAAGCGATACAGACGAATTCAGAATGCAGTTGTTCGCTTATTTCCTTATTTTTCATGGATCGCCCTTTCGGATTTTCAATCCATCGGGATACCCATTTTTGCCTGAGTTGTCCAATGCGGCTTTTCAACTCAGCGGGTGTACACTTTTTTTGTTTATTTTCCCTTATTTTTGCCCGAGTCTTTTATTCTGTTTTTGACTCGCCGGGATGCCCTATTTTTGCCTGGACTTATATTCTGTTTTTATGTCCAGCGGGTCATTTATGCGAAGTATTTTTTAACTGCATCTGAATTCACAGGGGATGGGAAATCTTCACCATCCATGGTGCTGAGCATCAGTGCTCCACCAGAAAAAACTTTCTTTACTACGAATGGTCCTTCATAATTTGGAGTCCACTTGCCCCTGTGGTCTGTATGAGGAGGAAGGATTCTCTTCAGCACAAGATCTCCCATTTGGTACTCTCGGTGCCTGACTTTCTGATCGAAGGCTCTCTTCATTCTTTTCTGATACAACTGCCCATGACAGATTGCAGCCAATCTTTTCTCTTCAATCAGACTCAGTTGTTCGTATCGGGCTCGAACTCATTCTGCTTCACTCAGTTTAACATCCATCAGTACCCGCAGGGAGGGCAATTCAACTTCGACAGGTAGGACTGCTTCCATACCATACACTAGCTGATACGGTGTTGCCCCAGTGGATGTCCTGATTGATGTGCGATACCCATGCAAGGCGAATGGTAGCATTTCATGCCATTCTTTGTATGTGACTACCATCTTCTACACAATCTTCTTGATGTTCTTATTAGCTGCCTCAACAGCGCCATTCATCTTTGGCCTGTAAGGAGAAGAATTTTGATGTTGAATCTTGAAGTCCCGGCATAGCTTTGCCATCATTTTGTTGTTTAGATTGGAACCATTATCAGTAATGATTCGCTCGGGAACCCCGTACCGACAGATGATATCCCTTTTCAGAAATCTGGCTACCACTTGTCTTGTAACATTTGCATAGGATGCTGCTTCAACCCACTTGGTGAAATAGTCAATGGCAACCAGGATGAATCTGTGGCCGTTTGAAGCAGTCGGTTCAATCTTGCCGATCATGTCAATACCCCACATAGCAAAGGGCCAAGGTGAAGACATCACATTCAAAAGATTGGGAGGCACATGCACTTTATCCGCATAAATCTGGCATTTATGGCATTTTCTGGCGTAGGCACAACAGTCAGCATCCATTGTGATCCAATAATAACCTGATCTTAGCAACTTCTTAGCCATGGCATGCCCTCCAGCATGGGTACCAAAAGATCCTCGTGCACTTCATGCATTAACAAATCTGCTTCTGTCCTGTCGACGCATCTGAGGAGTACCATATCAAAGTTTCTCTTGTACAGGGAACCATCAGTGTTCAAGAAGAAACTACCAGCAAGTCTTCTTAATGTCTTCTTATCATTGGAAGATGCCCCAGGTGGGTATGTCTGATCCTCCAAGAAGCACTTAATGTCATGGAACCAAGGCTTATCATCTTTGACAACACCTGCTACGAATACATATGCTGGTCTGTCAAGTCTGGACACTGAAATCTGAGGTACAAAGTTGGCAGCTTGAACTTTGATCATGGATGAAATGGTAGCCAGAGCATCTGCAAACTGATTCTCGTCCCGAGGGATATACTCAAGCTTGACTGTTGTAAAGAAAGTCAATAACCTCCTTGTATAATCCCTGTAAGGTATCAGATGATCTTGGTGGGTGTACCATTTGCCGTTGGTTTGATTGATTACCAGAGCCGAATCTCCGAATACAGTCAATGTCTTGATCCTGAGGTCAATGGCTTCCTCAAGACCCATAATACAAGCTTCGTATTCAGCTTCGTTGTTAGTGCAGTTGAAAGTGAGTTTTGCCGAGAAAGGCATATGAACTCCTTTAGGTGTAATGAGTACTGCACCAACACCACGACCATTCATATTAACAGCCCCATCGAACATCATAGTCCATTCCTCTTCCGGGTCGGGCCCTTCAGTGTGAATAGGCTCCTCATGATCTTTTGCTTTTATGAACATGATGTCTTCATCAGGGAAGTCCAATCTCATAGGCTGGTAATCATCAATGGGTTGCTCAGCAAGATATTCAGACAATACACTGCCCTTGATGGCTTTCTGAGATGTATACTGGATGTCATATTCTGTGAGGATCATTTGCCATCTTGCAACCCGTCCGGTAAGCGCTGGCTTCTCAAATATGTACTTGACTGGGTCCATCTTTGAAATCAACAAGGTAGTGTGGGTCAACATATACTGTCTCAGTCGGCGAGCAGCCCACGCTAAAGCACAACAAGTTTTCTCGAGCAGTGAATAACGTTGTTCACAGTCGGTAAACTTTTTACTTAGGTAGTATATTGCATACTCTTTTCGACCAGACTCGTCATGTTGGCCCAACACACACCCCATCGACTCTTCTAATACTGTCAAGTACATTATCAGAGGTCTTCCTTCAACTGGAGGCATAAGGATTGGAGGCTCTTGCAAGTATTCCTTGATTTTGTCAAAAGCTCTCTGGCAGTCTTCATTCCACCTGACCGTTTGTTCTTTTCTTAACAGCTTGAACAAAGGTTCACAGGTTGCTGTAAGGTGTGATATGAACCTTGAGATGTAGTTCAATCGACCTAAGAACCCTCGAACTTCCTTCTCCGTCTTCGGTGCAGGCATTTCTTGAATAGCTTTGACTTTATCAGGGTCAACTTCAATCCCTTTCTCACTTACAATAAATCCCAGCAGCTTACCAGATCGTACCCCGAATGTGCATTTGTTAGGATTCAACTTCAGTTGGTACTTCCTCAGACGCTTGAACAACTTTAGCAGATTCACCAGGTGATCTTCTTCAGTGAGGGACTTGGCAATCATATCGTCCACATAACATTCTATTTCTTTATGTATCATATCGTGGAATAATGTCACCATAGCCCGTTGATATGTTGCACCGGCATTCTTCAGCCCAAATGGCATTACCTTGTAGCAGAACATGCCCCAGGGTGTGATGAAAGTTGTCTTCTCCATGTCTTCAGGTGACATTTTAATCTGATTGTATCCTGAAAATCCATCCATGAAGGAGAATACCGAGAACTGAGCCGTATTATCCACCAATACATCAATGTGAGGTAAAGGGAAGTCATCTTTCGGGCTGGCTCTGTTCAGATCCCGGTAGTCAACACACATCCTTACTTTGCCGTCTTTCTTAGGCACTGGTACTATATTAGCAACCCACGGTGGATAGCTAGTTACGGCAAGGAACCCGGCGTCCCATTTCTTTTGTACCTCTTCCTTGATTTTCATTGCCATGTCTGGGCGAGTACGGCGCAGTTTCTGTTTAACCGGTGGGCATTCTTCTCTTAAAGGCAGCTTGTGCATAACAATATCGGTGTCCAACCCTGGCATGTCTTGATAAGACCAAGCAAACACATCCACATACTCTTGAAGCAGTTCAATCAGTCGTCTCTTCACTGAGTCTTGTAGGCAGGCCCCGATTTTGACTTCTTTCACATCTTCATCTGTACCAAGATTAATCGTTTCAACCTCCTCCTGATGAGGAGTGATGGCCTTTTCCTCTTGTCTTAACAATCTGGCTATCTCTTCAGGAAGCTCGTAATCTTCTTCAACCCCTTCATCAGCTTGATTGATTGGATTGTCAAAGTCATACGAAGTCATAGCCGTGCTGTTGTCGGTGCTGTCTGGGAGGCACTCTCTGCAAGGGTTCAGTTTGTTCATTTTAGTGATTTGATTTTAATCTTGTTTAGAAAAGTGAAATAAAGTTGCCATTTTGAAAACACTGCCATTTATTTTTGTACAAAAAGAAAAATGGAAAAACAGTGAGCGGAAAAGAAAAAGACTTTGTTTGCAAAAGATGTCTGATATTTCATTGATTAATCTTGTTGCACAAAAATTACAGATGGCCCGATTACAAAATGAGCCTTGTCATCTTGGGCAAGATGCAAGACTTGATGCATGCTATAAAAATACAGGAAATAATAATTACTCTGCATGAGTAACTCTTATAATTTCCTGGGAAGACCAGTTCGAGATACTGCTCCCCGGGATCTTTGGACGGATCCAACTCTCCAGGTTGCGGTCGCTTTCATCCTCGTCTTCCAAATTGTTGACAGCATCAGGGGTGAGCATTCCCCCACTAACAAAGTTGGGCTCCTTAGCAGCCTCTGCTTGATCTTGTTGAGTTGGTTTGTAACCCAACCCAAATCTATCCTCTTTCTTCTCCACCGGTAACAGTTTGCCCCAGCCTTGGGCAGTTCCTTCTTCAACAACCTTCCGGGCTTGTTGGTATGATGTCATTGAGGTTCCAGGTACAGCAGATGTTTCATTTATGTTCAAGGCCTCAAACCCTTGACTCATTGTTTCGTGGATCTCCCCATCCATCTCAATGTATTTGTATGTAGCCAGATGGCTAACAAAAATATCCTCCTCTCCACAGATAGTAACGACTTGACCCTCCCACTCGAATTTTAACTTCTGGTGAAGGGTTGAGGTCATAGCGCCAGCGGCGTGAATCCATGGCCTACCCAATAGACAGCTGTAGGCAGGCTGTATATCCATCACGTAGAAGGTTGTTTTGAAAATTTGTGGGCCAATCGTTATAGGCAATTCAATTTCCCCCAGAAATGATCTCTTAGAACCATCAAAGGCTCTCACTACCAGGTTGCTGGGACGTAATGCCAATCCGTCATACTCTAGCTTCACGAGGGCTTTTTTAGGTAAGACATTGAGGGATGATCCTGTGTCTACCAGCACATGGGAAAGAACTGCGCCTTTACATTCCATGGTAATGTGCAAAGCCTTGTTATGATTGCGGCCTTCCGTAGTCAAATCAGTGTTGGTGAACCCTAGTCCATGGCTAGCATTAACATTCCCAACCACCGCTTCCAGCTGATTGACGGTGATCTCTTCTGGCACATAAGCTGCGTGCAAGACTTTTAGTAGTGCGTTCCGGTGAGCCTCAGAGCACATTAGCAATGATAGAATAGAGATCTTGGAAGGCGTCTGGTGAAGCTGATCCACTATTTTGTAATCACTTTTCTTGATGATTCTCATGAACTCATCAACTTCTTGATCAAAAGGTGTTTTCAAAGCTTCTTTAACAATCTGCTCTTCTTGTACCAAGCTCTTCCCTTTTGCCTTGGCAGCAGCTTCTGCTTCGGCAGTGGGTCTTTGAATTTGTGGAGCAAAGAGACGTCCACTTCGAGTGAAGCCTCCGCCTCCTCCCACATTATCTATTTGTGGTGCAGGGGTTGATGATTCAAGAGTGATTTTCTGTCCTCCGCAGTATAGATCAGAGCCGTAATGCCAAGGGATGGCATTACTGCTTTCATAAGGTACTGGCCCAGGCACTGTGATAGTGACTGGACTGATGGCAGCTGCAGAAGGGACCATGATAGTCTGTGGATCATAGTATATTGTGACTGGTGCTCTGATGGGAGTAGCACTTTGTGAGTTGTAGGCAGAATCATTTTCAGGATCATAATAAATCGTAACTGTTGAGACATTTGCTGCTGAAGTTGTAGGAGACATTGTTGGAAGGATGGGTGTTGTTGTTGTAGGAGACTTTGAATGAAGGGGTGCTGAAGTTGTAGAAGGGATGTTTGTTGATATCTGGTCAGCTGAAGTGACAGATGAAGCATTTGTTGATAAGATTGAAGAGTTGTTCGGAACAATGGTTGTTGCATTTGTAGAAGACATGGGAACTGTTGCTGATGAGGTTGCTGGATTGGTAGGAATTGATGTTGTGATTTGGAGCAAGCCACTCTGGATGAGGCCATCTATGCCATCTCTCAAGTTATCACAACCATTCACTGAAATGTTGCAATAAGCACACCCTAGCTCACATCCCGGGAACATTTGACATTCGAGGAGTTGAGCTTTAATCTCTACCAACGGTGTCCGAATCTGACCCACACTGTTTATCAAGTAAGACGGCCTGTCTTCTTCAATAGCATTGATTCTGGGACCTCCGTGGTTTGGCATAGGGTTCTTATTAACATTTGGTGGTGGTGCAAAATTCAGAGCTTTAGAATCCACCAAGTCTTGTACCTTCATGTGCAAAGCTCTGCACTTTTTTGTACTGTGGCCAGGTGCATTTGAGTGAAAAGCACATCTGGCGTTGGAGTCGTAATTTCTGGGTAGACTGGTGGGATCTGGAGGTGCCAACGTCCTTAGCTCAACCAGGTTGAGTTTTAGGAGTTGTGGCAGTAATGTGGCATATGGCATAGGGATCGGATCGATCACCCTATTGGCCTGAGACGGTCTCTGTTGAAATGGTCTTTGCTGATTGTTGTTGGTGTTGTTGTAGTTTCTCTGAGGAGGATACTGAGTGTGTTGCTGATAATTTTGTTGCTGTGGTTGATAAGCTGGTTGTGGATGAACTGGAGCGGGAATGGTGACTGCTGCCACAGACCTATGAACATATTGGGGTCTGCCCCTGCTGGTATGGATAGCATTGGTCTCACCAGTTCTTCTTGGGCCTACAAAAGGCTTCCTTGTGTTGCTGGATGAGCTGGCACCGTTGTCAGAAATTTTGCCCATCTTTAACAGGCTCTCAATTCTCTCTCCAGCTATAACGACATCTGCAAAGCTGGTAGAAGAGAAAGCAGCCAGCCTGTCAATGTATGTTCCTTGGAGGGTGTTCATAAACATATCTGCCATCTCCCTCTCTGACATAGGTGGCTGGACAGCAGCAGCCAGCTGCCTCCACCTCTGGGCGTACTCGCGGAAGCTTTCTCTAGATGACTGTGACATCCCCATTAGGAGGGTCCTGTTGGGTGCCATATCCAAATTATACTGGTATTGTCTAATGAAGGCCTCTGCCAAGTCCTTCCAACACCTGATGGTTGCTCTAGTCAAATGGGAGTACCATTCCCTTGAAGCTCCAGTTAAACTATCCTCAAAATAAAACATCCATAGCTTTTCGTCCATGGTATATGCCTTCAGCCTCCCAGAAAGGACTGTAAGTGGGTCCGTGGGCAGGAAGTCCCGTTGTATTTCTCAAAACAAGGAGGCTTAAACTTATGGGGAATCCTGACCCCGTCCACTAAGCCCATGTCCATAACATCAAAACCCAAAGAGTTTTGAGACTCCAAGGATCTTAATTTTTCTGCAATTTCATCCAGCCTTCTGTCATAGGCTTCTTCCCCAGCACCCATTACTGTGAACTGATCCTCCTGGGGGTCTTCTTGCAGCACTCTGCCTGCAGTGGCAGTCCCTTGAACATTAGCAGGAATGTTGATCTCTGGATGAAGGTGGGGTCCAAATACAGGGGGTTGACATGAGGTTGGACCCTCTCATTGTTGCTTGTCCCAGCAGTCCCTATATGGGGTTCTTCTTGATTCTGCCTTTCTACCATTGCTCTCAATCTTTCTTGGCTCTGAGCCATGTTGTTCATCACTTCCATAAACTGCGTCATCTGAGTTCTCATTTCCAATCTTTCATTGGCCATTTGGTTCCTGACCTCTGCAAGGTCCTGTTGTACCTGATCCATTTGTATGCCCGGAAGATTGTTACGGGTTGGATATCGGTGTGGACGATTGAGTGGAAATACCCGGCGTCGAGCAATAGTTCCTGAAGATCACAACAGAGTTAGCAATAACAACAAAATAGACCTACAAAACAAACAAAGGGTTAGCATGCAATGCAATATGATTATTTGTTTCCAAGGTATCCGGCTTGGCACTTGGTTTTGACCCTTCCAGACCCTTGAAGATACTGTTGATGTTTCTCTTTGAAGTAAACTCGGATGGAACAAACTGATACATATATTACGAAAAAGCAAAAGATACATAATTTGTTCTTTACAAAACATGCCCTCCAAGGGGTCAAAATACATCACAAGAAAATAAAAGTACATAAAATGAAAGCAACAACAAGCAAAAGTCAAACACCAAGACCAAACTCATCCTCCTGAACTTCCTTGAGAAGTGCTTCAGTCACAAGATCAGCTGGACGCTCCGTGAGGTTCCTGATAAGGAGGTTCCGGGTAGTAATAGCTGTAGTTAGCTTCTTGTGTTGACTCTGGTCCTTTGACCTCTTTACTCCAGCTCTGATCTTCAGCTCTGATATCTCCCTCTGGGCTGCTGCCAGGGCTTCCTGCTGCTCTTTTGCACTAGCTTCCAGCTGCTCAATCTTGTCCTGAGTCCTCTTATCTTCCAGAGTACGAGCCTCGGTGATCCTGACCCACCTAGCTTGACTCTCCTTCAGATACAAATCTGTCCTGGCTTTCTGGAACTGGGCTTCCTTGCAAGCTCTTCAGAATTTGCTCTCCAGCCCTAGACTTGTTGATGTAATCCTCAGACTTCTCAATTTTAGCCAGATGCTCCACCTTCAACTTTTCCAACCTTTCAATATCCAACCTACCATTACTCCTCTCCCAAAGGGTCTTCTGTAGAGCTTGAGTCAACTTCTCATTTCTTTCTTTCAAACTCTCAAACTCCTCTAAGCTGACAGTGACAGGAGGTGGTGCTGAGGATGGTCCAGGTATACCTTCCTTGGTGAAGGGCATCCCAGAGAATTGAGCCCTGGCGTGGGACCACTCATAGTATTGTGCTGATGCCACATTGTTGCACTTCCCCAGAATAGTTACTCCTTTAGTCTGAACATTGTCCCAGGCCCAGGCTGCCTGCCTGACAATAGCCAGACTAGGCTTGTTCTCACAGTAAAGAGTCTCAGCCAAGTCTTGTGCCTTAGGAGTGTGGACCAATGCATAGCCCAGTTGCCTTTTGAACAGCAGAGGGTTATAATTAATGCAACCCTTAACTCCTATCAAAGGTACATTGGGAAACTGCCCACAACTGGTAATGATATCCCTGCCCTTTGTGCTTTGAGTGCACCACCTGATATCAGCCGAAGTCAAAGCAGTGAGTCTTCTAGCCCAGTTCCTCTGCTGATGAGGATTCAAAAATGTATCTGTCTTGGGCAAATGCTTGAGAAGCCAAATATGGAACAAAGGAGCACAACACCTCACTAATCTTCCCCTCTGCTTTTCATTTCTCTGGTGCACTGAGTAGTAAAAATCCCCCAATAAAGTGGGCACTGGGTTCCTCAGAATGAAGAGATGGATTGCATTCTTGCTAATGAATCTAGGCTCATCTGCAAATAGTATAATCCCATATATGCTCAGGACCAATAAAGCACAAACTGCTTTCCACTCTCCCAAAGAAACTTTCAGGGTAGCTTGAGAGATCAAGAAATCCAGATGCAGGCCAGAGATTCCAGCCTTAGTAGTCATATGCTGCCCAATCAGAACTGGTTCCAGATGCAATGCCTTTGCTATCTCCTCATTACTTGGAAAGACCATCTCAGGGTTGAAAGGGACTCCACCCCTGATAGGTATACCAACCAATGATGAGTACTCTTCCAATAAAGGGCCCAACTGAAAATCCTGAAAAGTGAAACACCTCAGTGGGGGATCATAAAACTGAAGGCAAGTATGAATCAGGCTCCTCTTTGAAGGGTCCAAATCCATAACCACATCAAGTATATCTCCATAGTGCTCTCTGAAAAGTGGTATATGGTCTGGAGTAATCAGGGTCTGAATCCTCCTGATGTCAGCTAGCTCAGGCTGAAAGAAGTGGTAGGAGATATTACTCTTTTTAGGTGCCATGTTGTTGAAGAAGAGTTGAGACAGGTGCTGATGATAACACTAAGAATGGGCCACTGACTGGCTGGTGCAGGTGACTGAAGCAGGTAACTGATAGCTGAGGCAGATGCTGATGAAGATAGGCCTATACTGATGATGGGGTCAAAACCAAGCCAAAAAGGAGGATGGATACCCAGAAAAACAAATAAACAAATGTCAAAATGATGCAATGATGATGTATGCAAATGATATGCAAGGGTTTGTGACTGAGCTGGATCTAATCAAGTGCTCTGATATAGGTCCAAGTACGTTCAAGAAATCCAGATGGAGGTCTATAAGTCCAGTAACCAAGGTGGGGGGACTCAAATAAAGAGTCACATGTCCAAGGTTTAGAATCACAAGAACTGTTCCAACATGGAGTATTCTTAATCAAATCAAAGTAACAAGGTATGCTGAGGTCAAGGGTACCTGCAAACCTGCAAACCTGTAAACAGCCCAACCCCCTCACAGGTGGTGTTCTAAAACAAGGATCCTCAGACTTGGATCAGTTATGAGAAGTGTAAACACTTCTAACCCGGAGGTACAGCATTTACAATAACCATAAAAGATCCTCCCCTAATTCACCTCAGTTTCTGAAGGTCAATACTAAAGGTCATCCAGACTTAGCAGGCTTCCCAGATAGCCCTAGCATTGCAGGAAATCTGCAACACAGAGTTCTCAAGAAGAAACCCATATCTGAACCGTGTTTCATATTCCCGCACCAGACCGAGATGGAATGGGAAAGAATATGAACCACTCTAGCCTAGGTGTCACTCAGGTCCCAGGTATAGGACCTCAACTCTCAATAGAACACCCACCCACCAAAGCAAACAAACAGATCCAGCCAGCACAGTATGACAGTATGATATATGCATAAAGTTATAAAGAAAGCAATAAAACAACTGTACATAAAACAATAAATAAAACATACAAACACAAATAGCACATAACACCCCAGTAAACACAAATCAACCAAGCGCTAGGAGGAACCCACAAAAAGAACCAGAAGCCCTGGTTACAGTATAAGGGTCCCCAGCAGAGTCGCCAAGCTGTCGCTCCCAAAGATTTGCATCCCGGTACAAGCGCGAACGGTCGGCGAAAAGAACAATGAGAACACACAGCAGTGAACTCACTGGAAAAGAAAAGAGTCGCCAGCTAGGCATTTTTATCCCGGAGGAAAGGCAATGCTGCATAGACCTAGAAAAGATGGATAAGACGGTCGCGAACCAGAGAGACTGAGAAAGGGGGTTGGTTACAACCTGGGAAGGTATTAGCACCCATATTGTCCGCCGTACTCGACGGGATCCACGCTTAAAAGATTTGTGTTTTAAAGGGGTAGTGTCAGTGTAATTTGTGTATAAAATAGCTGGAAAAGGATGTACAGGTGTTAGTGTAAAAGCAGTGTGAAGTGTGTAAAAGAAGTGTCAGTGTAAGAACAAGAATAAGATGCTCAAGATCATGAGGCTAAGAGAATGATGCTGGAAGAGGGGGAATATACAGAGACTTTTGTTCGATAACTGTTAAGTTATGCCTATGTATCCTCTCGTGCAATGAGGAAGTCAGAACACCGTAGTTCGACCCAAAGAGACTGAAAGGAATTGACTTGTGAACTGCTTACTTGTCTATGCTCAAGTGTATGACCTGTCTGGCTCAGGTGCAAACTGTCTTGCATTAGACAAAAGAAGCGAGTTCTCGTTTGTGAGTGAAGGAGGTGAGAAAAGAATCCCGGAGGAGACGATCATTGTTTGTTTTTGTGTTTTCAGTCTTTTATTGCTTTTGAAAGTTTGTCATAAGTTAATGAGCTTAAGCCTAAACCAATGGATTAAGTAAACTCATCACATCTTCCCTCTGATTAGGGGTAATGAGAATACCTTAAGTGTGAAGTCAGCTTCTCACACTTAATCACCATGATGTAGGATTAAGATCATTAACCTACTTGTGATTATTTAGATGTTTTTGGTGTTTTTGTTTAGTGTTGAGTAATGAGATTAAGCCATAATCAGGGATTAAACAGACTCATTACACCATCCTAATAGAAGGATAATAGATGAGAGTGTTTAAGCTGAGGAAAGCTCCTCAACTTAATCCATGATTAGGGATTAAACCCATGACAAAACAAAGCCTTTATTAGATGGATTTTAATTAGTGGTATGATGAAGAAATGATTTTTTATGATTTGTAAGACAACTTGAGGGGGACTTGTCCATTAACACTAGGGTTAGTCCTTCTTAACCAATTAAGGAAGAATTAGAACCCTAATGCAAGGCCCAAGTTACAAGCTTGATGTCTTGATGATTATTAGATGAATTGATTAAAGGATTTAAACACATTAAGGGTTTAACACTTAGGATTAAAGTTATACACTCCATCCTAATAGAAGGATGCAGGCATAAGCTTAATCACAAAGCCTTAAAGCCTTTATGGTTTAGTCCCTGATTGTGAGGTGAGAAGAGAAGACTCAATGAGACACAAAGGTAAAACTAAGTGGGGGACTAATCAAAACCCTAATTATTGTCATGCTTGGTTGTTCCTAAGGTTTGTGAGGTTTACAAGAAAGATCTTCAGAGGAACCACCAGGAAGCAGATGAAAGGAGCAAAGGAGAAGCAAAGTAACTTGCTTCATTTAAGAAGGCAAGTCACTTGAAGAAAGAAAGTGAGAAGAATAAGAATGAGCAAGCTCAATCTCAAACACAAATCAAAATGCAGCATGGATGCAAGAGAGAGATGAAAAGAAAATGTGAGAAGTGGAGGCAAATCCACTTCTCAGAATCACTTACCACCTGAAAAGTTAATGAAAGAAATGCAATACAATGCAAAATGAGAAGAAATGACATGGTGCAAACCAAAACCAGAAGCATATCAATGATGTTAATGATGCTATGAGATGCTACAAACATGGAACAACACATGAGGATGATCATACAAGCTTATGGATGCAAATGGAGCAAGTTAAGAAACATGAACATACATGAAAAGTTATGAAATGCAAATGGCATACAACATGGCAAATGCAAGATGCAATGATCAAACATGCTTTCAATATGTCTTAAGATGCTAAATGAATCACATGGATGCATAAAAAGTCATGGCAAGTCAAGATATGAATGCAAATGCAAGATGGATGCATATGGAAGCCCAAATTAGGGTTTATGATCAATGCATCAAACAAAAACCAAAATCAGAAGCAAACACCAAGATAAAAAATTGAAAATGCACTCAAAGGATCCCTAATCCTATACTAACTCACTTCCCAAAGGAGAGGTTCCAACTCTTAACCTAATTCAAGTTATGATTTTTCTAAGTTTTCTAGGGTTTTAGGGTTCCTTAACAAGAAAAATCTCAAACAAATGGAAAATGAAAGATCAAATCATGCCAATTTAATCTCACATACTACATGATATGCTAAACACAATGCAAAAAGAATCAAAGTCCAACTCTTCATGGTTAGGCAGAAATGATTTTTGGAAGTTTGGATCAAAATAATGCATCAAAATGATTTTAATTCCATGAAAAATTCTCAAAATGCATCAAGATCAAAAAAGAAATTTGGTTTGAAGGTTGGACAATGTTTCTAAATGTTTTTAAATGTTTCATGAATTTTTTTGGTGATTTTTAAATACCTAAAAGTATTTTTAATAAATTAATTCTCATTAATTAATTAAAAATAAACTTTTAAATATTTAAAAATACTTTTTAAATGCAAAAAAAATGAAAATAAAAATATTTTTGTGTTCTGAAATTAAATAATGACTTGTATAAAAAATTTCAGAATTTTTGAAAAGATTTTACTATTTTTAAATAAATGTACAAAACAATATAATTAAATGAAAATAAAAATGAATTTAAACTGAAATAAAGAAAAGTCAACAGATCCAAGGGCCCTCATTCAAACTCACACGCGCGCGCATTGACTTGGCGCCATATCCAAGGGCCAGCATTCAAACTCACTAACCCTAATTAATTAGCCCTAATCAGCCCTTAATGACTTTCAGGTGACCGGAACAGTGTTCCGGTCATCTTCCCCGATCACCCAAAACCACAAACTCCCTCTACACGCATCTAAAACAAAATCTAATTAAACAGAAATGATCCCCACTCAAAAACGAATCGAAACCCCCATTCAAACAACATTTATCCTTCCTAAACAAAGAGAATCGAATCAATCTAGTTCTAGGGCAAAAAGTTTCAGAGACTGCATACATACTCATCTCTTCACCATTTTCAAAACCAACAACATATTCATGATCAGGGAAGCATGCAGAAGCTAATAAGAACTTAAAAAATCATTTCTGGAAAAAAAGTTCTTGAACTACCTGAGTTTTGAAGCTTTCAGTTTGCAGCTTTCTGGCTTCTTTCCTTTGTGCAATCCACTCCTATGACCTCCCTTATGAACTCTGGATGTTTAGAGAAGGTTTGTGCTGGCTGGTTTGAGAGTTTGAACAGGTTCTGTTCAAGCTCAGGTGAGAATCGTGTTCTTGATTCTTTGAGCTTCAGGTTGATTTTGGGGGTGCTTTGTGATCAGGGTGATGTGTTGAGAAGGTCTGTGAAGTTTGTTTAAGTGTTTGTGGCTTGTATGAAGAATTTCGAAAGCTTTTGCTCTAAGGGTGGAAAGTGAGAATGCTGAGTTCTTGTGTGTTTCAGGCTTGTGTCTTGTGATGTTTTACTTGCATTTGATTTGTATAAACTAATCCTATTGGTCAGAAGATGTGACATGCCCTTTTGTGATAGGTGTGGCTATTTTTGCAATTTGTCAACTCTTGTGTAAGAGAAGCATGGGTCATGTTTCAGCCAAGTACAAGGGGTGTGGACTGCGCAGCAAGGTGAGGGAGAAAGGCTAGGATTGATCAGCAGGCTAGGCAACAAGTGGGTGAGATGTTATGATGGATTTTGCAACTTGGTTCTCTTTGGTTCTTATGAAAAGATCTTGTTCCAAAAACCATACAAACATGTAATTCTTTGGTCCAATCTGAACTTTAGATGCCACATTGTCATGTTATGTGAATTAGAAGTCCATTTGATAGCCTTAGAACACTTGATCAAGTCATTTTGCAAAATACCTCTTTGGTAGAAACTTTGAAATTTTGTGATTTTTGCCAACTTTGACAAGCCATAACTTTTGATCCAAAATGAATTAGGTCATGTTCTTGTACTTTTTGAAAAGGGAAAGATCTAACCTACAACTTTCATGACCAAAGTTTTTCCATTTGAAGCTTTTTTGGATCAAAAAGTAAGGGTTGAAAAAGTTGCATAAAATGACATTTTCATGAAAAGTCAAACTTGCCCAAAAAGTCAACTTTGCAAAAACTTGAGATTCTTGAATTTTGTGAACTTCCCACTTCTTATATGATCAAATAAAGATCATATACACTCAAAATGATGAAGATCACCCCTTGGTTGGGTCATTGGGGGCCTCAGATGCCCTGATTTTGCACTGACTTGTCCAGAAAGTCAACCTTTGATCAGATGACTTCCCCATGGAATTTCTTCATGAAAATTGATATGCATACTCCCTATACCATATAGAGACCAATAGAAACAAGAATGACCAAAAAAAATTGGAGTTATGGCCTCTAAAACCAAAACCCTAATTTTAGGTCAACTGTGCAGTCAAACCTGGCTCTGCTTCCATACCAATCCCAATTCTTGTGATTTTTTTGACATTCTTGACTTTGAGAGGATACAATATGATACTTGAACACACATGGACCTCTTTGAAGTGATTGTTGACTTTTGGAGTGGCTCAAGAAGCTCTTGGATTGCTCAGATCACAAACCCTAGATGCAGATGACTTTGAACCAATGCAATGAATCAACAAATGTGATATGAGATGTCATGATTGAGTTTATGCATATGAAATGATCACAAGCCATGGTGTGAAGGGGTGAGGGAAAATTTGGGGTGTTTACAGTTATCCATTAAATTGAGATCGATTTCATTATTTCCTCATTATTTTATTATTGGGCCTATGATATAACTAATGGTTTATTGACATTCGATTTTTTAATCGACGTTGTCTAAACCGATTTGAGGCCATTTTTCTATTTCCTATTTATTTATCGATTTATTTCACATTTTTATTGTGGTCTATGATATTATTATCCGATTTGTGACATTCGATTTATCGACGTTGTCCAAATTGATATGAGACCGTTTTTTATCATTTCTTATGGTTTTTAATTATTTTAGATCCATTGTCATTATCAACTTTATTCTTATATCCGGCCAATGATAAGTGGTGATATTCGATTTTTAATAAATCGACGTTATCCCCTAATTTGAGGCCACACGTTTATCTTTCTTATTATTTCTCATTATCTCAATTTATTTTATTCCGGCCGATGAATAAATATTTAAATATTCGATTTCAAATAAATCGACGTTATTTAAATTAAATATGAGGCCAAGTTATTATTTTATCATTATTTCGACTTTATTTTAGTTTTATGGTCGATGATATAACAAACGATTTAAATATTCGATTTCAACAAATCGATGTTATTTAAATCAATATGAGACTAATTATTATTTTTATCGCATCTCTTTTATTTAAATAATTATTTGATTATAAAAGTAACGCTCGACTTCTCATAGAATGATTCTAACTTTGAATCGATTCTAAGACAGTTAAAGAGCTAAATTTCGACGCTTTCGGTTTGATTCGAGCTCCAACGGCTCCACCTTAGCTTAGTATTAGGAATCGTTCTCGCATAACCATTAACCTTTAACCTCCATTTTGCACTTACCCTTCGCGATCGCTTTACGCCTCGCAATCGACATACCAAAACATTTCTTTAAATTCAAACCCTTGATCCAACGTCAAGTGGTCTTAGGTATCAAAACACTTTAGTAATATGAGAGAAGTTGTACGCCACGAGCCTTAAGTGGTAGAAAGGAGGATTACGAGCTCTCATTATTCGCTCCGATTATTCCGTCGCAAGACACTTGGCTTGTTGGTTCGGAATAAACTATCCATAGTCTTTAGTGCAATTCGACTCCTAAAGAAAGATAAATAAAATTTAAATCCTTTTCCTCTTTTAGCAACTAATTCATTAGGCATAGATATCCTTTCGCGCTTGACAACTTAGAAGGTTCCCATTGAGTACGATGGATGTAGGGGGTGCTAATACCTTCCCCCTGCATAACCGACTTCCGAACCCAGGCAATGGTTCCGACGACTTTGTCTTTATCCTTTCTTCCTGGGTTTTATCTATATTTTCCCTTTCCCTCTTTGGGAATAAATCAAAATTAGGTGGCGACTCTCAAGTCAGCCCAGCCGCGACCGCATTCGCGAGGATCGTATTTTTCGAGGTACGACAGATGGCGACTCTGTTGGGGACTGGTTCACCCCTATGCAAGTCAAGCCTAATCTAGGTTGCTTCACGCTTGTTTGTATGCTTACCTTTATGTCTTACTTGTTTATGTTTTACCGCTTTCTTTATCGCTTTCCATATTATACCTTGTGGTTCTTGGATCGATATTTTGAAACTTGAGTGAAAGGCTTCATACCCGGGCCTTTGAGTATAAACATAGGCTAGAAGAGGTTGTGTAGTATGGGCTCCCGAGGGAACCGCTCTCGTGGGTTGTCGATACGAAAACCTCGCTTGGAGTAGATTCTAATGAGAATACTGAAGACCGTCAAATTCTTGACGTGTGTGCTCAGTTATTTTCATTAGGGTCGTTGACTATGAGGACCTTTAGAACCTTCTGGTTAAAACATCGGTTGACGGTTGCGTAGTATGGGGCACCAGGGTTCGCCCTTGCGTGGCTCGATACGAGAACCTCACTTGGAATAGACTTACTCAATGGAGTTGATTGACTGTCAAGAATATATAAAAATGACACGTGCATCAAACAGTTGAGAAAGTTCCATAACTCCAGGACTTTGTTTTAAACCTCGTGTCGATGATCACGTATTATGGACTCCCGAGAAACTTTGCTCTCGTGGGTGTCGATACGAAGATCTCACCCAAAAGAGATTCATATGGTGGAGTCAATCAACCGTCATGTTTATAGCGCGTGTGATGAACAACCATAGGGATTGTTAACTTTGGGATTCCTTTAACTTTGTAGCCTACCTGACAAAATCCTTTGTGAGGAAAGCAATCTGAATATCCTCCATCCGTACCTTGGACTTGTGATACTGTGACTTTATGTTTAACATCTTTTCGCATTTTATTTGCATATCATTGCATTCATATTTGCATTCATAGTCACTCATGTTCATTTGTTCTCGTCTTCAGAGTTGTTGAGTACCCGTCAAGCTGATTCCTAAGCACAGATTCGGAACTGAAGCCAACATCGGAAGAAGAATGGAAAATCAAGAGCAGCATAACAGAAGGGTTAGAGAAGACCTCAATGAGTTGAAAGGAAACATGAATGTACTCGTGGAGATGATGCAAACATTGTTGGCTAGGGAAGCTCAGTCCCAGAGGATTGTCATACCTCAAATTAATGTTACCCCTACGGGTATTGTTTCCCAAGTTGTTTATGAGAATCCTCACTTTTTGCACCATGATGCTGAGTCTTCTAGAAATTCCTCTGAAAAGCTTCAAAAGAGGAAGGAGTTTGTGACAAAAGCTAAAGGTAGGGTTCCCCCACAAAGGAATGCTCGTCAGAGTCATACTCGTAATCCCAGGCCTAGAACTCCGATTGATCCTATTCCCATGAAATATGTTGAGCTATATCCTTACTTGGTTCTGAAAGGCCTTATCACAACTAGAGCACTTACGCCTCCGAATATTCTTCCAGATGGGTTCAGAACTGATCTTCATTGCCGATTCCATGAAGGAGCTGCGGGTCATGACATTGAAAGTTGTTATGCTTTCCAGTCTCGAGTTCAAGATTTGGTCAGAGGAGATGTGATTACCTTCACACCGAGAGGGATTCCCCAGGTTGGAAAAGATCACATGCCAGAACAAAGTGACTGAAGATTTGGTCGAAGAATCACAAGTTACTACCTAAAGCTAGTGGGTCAGACGGGAAAGCTCATCCTTGCTACTGATTAGACACTGGGCCTCGTTTCTTTTCAGTTTTAATTTCCTCGTTTTTATTATGTGTACTTGTTTAAAGACTTTTTTTTATTCTCTAATGTTAATGTTAATGAAATGAGCATCACATGTTTTGAATCAATTCATTCACCTTCATATTTGCGCGTTATTTATGCTTTTCATTTTCAAACAATATATACCATTGTTTCTCTTATTCATCTATTGTATAAGCAATGATTGGAGGGAGGATGACGAAAAATACCCAAATTGTTGAATGGTATGCTTTCAAAATAAAACCTTGCTGATGATATACAGGCATTGTTTCAACTCCCAAACACTGGAGAAATAAGGAAGTTAATCCATTGTCAACCCCTTTGAGCCTAGAAGTTGGAGTTTCTTTCTACACGAAAAATCCATATTTTTAACCCGGGGCAGGGTAGTTCTCAGTTAATTCAAATATGCATTCAATTTCAGGAGGATCATTCCTTACACCTTTCAATAAGGCTTTCAAGCCCAAGTTTTCCTTCGCATAATTGTCGAGGAAGTTAATGGCAGTCATTGTCCAAATCAAAAAATGAAAAAAGTCGCTAAGTCAACACCTAAAAGGCGACTTAGGCAAAAATAAAAAGCATCCTGCTAGACTGAAAACTTCAAAGATACAGCTCAGACAAAAGTTAGGGATAATAAGAATTTCAAATCAAAAGAGGTCACCAAAATTCCTCAACAAATACAAGGATGAGTTGATCCAAAATCCTCATCAAATAAACCAACAAAATGTTGAATGGTCAGTGACTGCCATCTCAGAATCCCTTGGCTCTTAAGCCAGCATTGTCAATACAAATTCAAATAATCTGAATGCCTAGGCTGAGTTAATTGAGCGTAGGACAGGAGATCATCACGGAGATTGGGTTGGGTAAAAATTAAATTTTGAGCCTTATATCCTTTTGTTTCATAAACCATGAACCAAGCCGCGTTACGACCCTTTAAAGACCTAATTGAAGTTAGGTTTGTTTTGAAAGCATATCGCAGCAAGGTTGCGTAAGCTGACTCCCCGTGAGATTTTCCAATCATTCGCTTTGGTATCATACCTTTTGCATTATTTTTCAATTTGCATTATCTTTCACTTTGCACTTTGCATGACTTAATAAACAGTGCATTCTTGCCAGTGTTTCATTTTCTTTACACCAATATCATCCCAATAATGATTTTGATTTCAAAATTTGTGCTTGAGGTATTAAAATTAACATTTTTCGAATAAATATTTTATTTGCAAGTAAGCACTCATTATCAAGGAATTCTAAACAGTTGAGAAACTTGATCAGTGATCCTATCAGGGGCACCTTACAGTCAAAAAACTTTTTATTCAGAGAATCTTTCCAAGACTCGTGCTGGGGCTAGCATTTCAAGCCACCAGTCAAGCAGTTACTTCAGAATCGTTCAACATGGGGCAGCCTACGTTAAGAAATTCCCCAAACAAAGCTTATCACTCCTTCCTCGCAGGATTAACATCTCTATACTTCTAACAAATATAATAGAAGTTATATTCAGAACATCGTTCAAAGGCATAGTTGGCAAAAGTTCACTGTGTTGTGGAATCAGCTGTTTCAGCCGCACTTATCCAAAAGAGTCTTATCCCGTGGTTTCAACATTTGCATTGCAATCATTGCACCATTTTCATCATACATTTTCATATCGAACATAGCACGAAGTTTACTTCATGCTCATATGCATTTCTCGATGTCTTGTTATCTTACCTTATAGTCAAAGTCCAACTCATTTGGTACCTATCAAAGCAGTCGTGTCTGTCACCCTGTCTTTCGTGTTTATTTTTCTATTCCTTCAAATTTGTCTTATTGATAAATTTGGCGTGGAACCTTTTTCCTTCAAACTGTGTCAAGTTTGGCGTGGAACCTTTTCCTTCAAACTGTGTCAAGTTTGGCGTGGAACCTTTTTCCTTCAAACTGTGTCAAGTTTGGCGTGGAACCTTTTTCCTTCAAACTGTGATAAGTTTGGCGTGGAACCTTTTCCTTCAAACTGTGTCAAGTTTGGCGTGGAACCCTTTTCCTTCAAACTGTGTTCAGTTTGGCGTGGAACCCTTTTCGTTCAAACTGTGTTCAGTTTGGCGTGGAACTTTTTTCCTTCAAACTGTGTTCAGTTTGGCGTGGAACTTTTTTTCCTTCAAACTGTGTTCAGTTTGGCGTGGAACTTTTTTCCCTTCAAATTGTGATAAGTTTGGCGTGGAACTTTTTCCTTCAAACTGTGATAAGTTTGGCGTGGAACCTTTTCCTTCAAACTGTGTCAAGTTTGGCGTGGAACCCTTTTCCTTCAAACTGTGTTAAGTTTGGCGTGGAACCCTTTTTCCTTCAAATTTGTCTGATTGATAAATTTGGCGTGTAACTTTTTTCCTTCAAACTGTGTCAGGTTTGGCGTGGAACCTTTTTCCTTCAAACTGTGTCATGTTTGGCGTGGAACCTTTTTCCTTCAAACTGTGTCAAGTTTGGCGTGGAACCCTTTTTCCTTCAAATTTGTCTGATTGATAAATTTGGCGTGGAACCATTTTTCCTTCAAACTGTGTCAAGTTTGGCGTGGAACCTTTTTCCTTCAAACTGTGTCAAGTTTGGCGTGGAACCCTTTTCCTTCAAATTTGTCTTATTGATGAATTTGGCGTGGATATTTTCTTTTCCTTCAAACTGTGTTAAGTTTGGCGTGGAACTCTTTTCCTTCAACTGTCTATCTTTGGTTCATCCCATTGAAAAGTTGGGTTTGTGTCTTTACTTCAAGTATCATTTCTCTGAATGTCTTGTTGAAAAGTTCAATCTTTCCCTTGGTATACCTTCGTGATTTGGGTTTCATTCCACATCCAGTACGTTTCTAGATGTTACGGGCGTTGATTTCCAAAATTGGTGTTTGTACGTCCATAGATTTTTCTGGATGTCTTTATTACTTTCCTCAGGGTTTATTTCTCTCATCTCAAGTATTCCTGATTATTCTCTGTTGTCCGGACAAATTTTCAGAAGTATCTTGTATCCCCGGCCACTTTTCCTACATTACTGTTTTCAGTAGATTCTCATCATTCAATCATATCATTATCCTTACAAACTTTATGTCATCATATTTCATATTGCATTCAAACTGCATTCAATTCTCAGCAACCACATTCTTACATACATCTCATGTTCAACATGGCATTGCATTTTTATCGGACAAATTTTGGGTCTTCTTATATCTAATTGACTTTTACTTTAGAATCGAACGCCTTACAGCAGTTCACTTCAAGTTTAAGACAATTAGATAGGGGCATTTGTCATACCCCAAATTTGTCCTACCTGCATATTTATTTTTATTTACTAACCATTATACAAAATTAAAAAAATGTGTTTGTTGTTTCATTGGTCTTGTTTAAGCTCAGGCCATACCAAATGGCTATCAAGATCTAGCCGAGAAGAAAATTTCATTGGCATGTTGTTGGGTCACATCTCCCTTTTCAATGGCTTCATGACTAATGAATTTAGTTCATTTTTTTGGAGTTCATGTTTCAAGATTTAGTTAATGAGGCATACTTGATTTAAGATTCAAGTTTGAATCATTTGTGGGATTAATGAATTATTTGTTGGATTAATGAAGGAGTTTGAGGTAAGAATCTTGTGGCATAATCAATTTATGGCCAAGGAGTATGCTCCAATTATGGTAAAATGATGACCAAGAAATAAGTTGAGCGTGTTACATGTTATGAAGGAAACCAAAACTTTGAGCTTGTTTCAAAATCATGTTTAGGTGATCCAAAATTATGTTCAGGAGCAAGTTTGGTTTCCGTGGAGTCCAAGGGGTGGCACATATTGATATTGTTTTATTCTAGTAACGTGGAGTACTAGATAAGTCAAAAGAAACTCTCTAAATTCACAAATAGTACAAGCTTGGTAGATATACCCTTAATAAATTCACAAACAGTACAAGAAAAGTAGTTTACAAATGTTCATAATTCAAGTTATAAAGTTCTACTTTTATACAAAAGTTATGATTACAAGTGACCCAAAGTTCCAACTAGTTCTACAAAAAGACTCCATGCCCATATTGCTACCGCAAGAAAACTTCAGGGTCCTGTGACTTTACAAGAAGTTTACGAATCTCATCAATTTCTTCATTTAGCCTTTCAAAGCCTGCAAAAAAAAAAATATAATAACTCCAGCTCAATCAACAAACAGAGTTGATTTCCTGCAAGGAATTAGCCAACCGTCAGGGCAAGTTTTGCATTTGCGCACTTGATCTCCACCAAGAGAATAAGTCGCGGTTTGCTCCATGCATCCTTATAAGTCCATTTCCATCATTCTTCTTGGTATTAACTTTCCATGATAAACCTGCAAAGCAAGTGATACCAATAATGAACACCCAGTTTTAAGAGGAGCAATAAATACAAAGTTTGCATTGCATCCAGCTAGACCTCTTTTCATCATCTTGTTTTCCTAAGGCACAAAGCAAAGAATTCCTCATGAGTTTGCATCATAGGCATGACTAATAAAGAGCTCAAAACAGACATTCTCAAATCAAACAACGATTACACAAGCAGCTTCAATCTAAGGGTGCTATTCTGCCAGGAATTGGGGTCTCACTCGATGAAGTTTGTCGAGATTACCTGAATGGGCGTTGTTCAAAAGTTGATTGCAAGTTGAATCACCCACCTCACAATTTGCGAATGACTGCCTTAGCTGCGACTACTTCGACGGGAACACTCAGCTAGGTTCCTATAGCATTTTCCGTGGCAGCAATGGCCTTGTACGAGTCAGCAGCAAAGTTTCAAAGTTGTCCTGGACATATTCAGATCTTGCTCCAAAAGTATTTTCATTGGTTTAAGCTGATTACAAATACTTCCCCATGAGAATCTTCCATGATGTGAAGCAAGCCTGGTACATCATATTAAATTGTTGGTAAGAATAAAACCAAAGATGACAACCACACAGGCAAAGCATAAATTATATGGGATTGTGCTAGTATTTATATCAGCATTAACTCAAGTCGATAAAACTCGCAACAGCAAGAAAATTGCCAAGTATCGTAAGATAAGAAAGGAACCATGATATCAAAGGTGTCCTACCCGAGTTTCTGATCTCCATCATCCTTCATAGTGTGCGTTGTTCTCATCCCCATATTTGGCTTGAACCTCATAGCTGCAAGATAATGTTTGGTTGATATGCTTTCACCTACAAAAGGCAAGGAATCAATAGGAGTCATATTAGAAGCATTGCAAGCAAGGGAGTTATCAAGGATGTGAAAGGATTCGGTCTAAGCACATTACCGTTTCGTGTCGGATACGTCATTTCAACCTTCAAATACAGTTCAGGTCACAAGGCCAGTTCATTGATAATAGTTTGCATATTGTGGAGGCTGATCTCAGCACTAATGCCAGCAGAATCTTCAGGCAATCATCTGGATGATAGCAATATAAGGGATCTGTTTGTATTTTTTGCTTCTTCAAAGTTCAAACATGAACACCTCCATTTCTTAGCTGCACATTGCCCGCCTATTATCTAGTTTTTTTTCACAGATGGAGGTGTTCCTGCTGCGGTTCAGGTTGAAAGTCTTCAGTGCTATGCATTTCTATGTAGTCTGTCACAAGATAAACGGCAAACTGAACTTTTGGCCGAATTTTCTTCTATTCTTGTTCCATTGGCTGGTGATGATCAGATTTTAAGGATTGCCTTCATGAAATGTAGTGATGAGTTGTGTGCCCTGTGGTGTCGCATCGAACGATCTGCAACACATAGGATATACAAGACAAATCAAGAGTTATGCTTAAAAAAATGGATAATACTGCTGACTATGGAGCAGGCTTGTTTATTTACCATTCATCGTGATGAAATTTTGGTGATGATCTTGATTTGAATCAGCTCAGAGACTGTAAAGAAAATAAACTCATAAGTTCGGTTTGTGGAAATCACAATGAGGTGGATAGGGCTGAAATCAACAGAATATCTTGAGCTCCAATTGTTTGTAGGTAACATCAAGTGATGAAGGCTATATATGACCAGAGACTTGGACCTGCACCAGCACTACTTCATCAGAATTCTGTGACTGCTTTAGATATCTTAATTTCTCGATATACCATGCCTACAAAGTCAAACATCACCAAAAACACAATGGAAGCATCATATATGACCTGGGTATAACATGAGTATAATAAACAATGATATGACAAATATGTGTTTGTGACATACATGTTATTTACTCCTGAAGCTCAATGTGATAATATATCCAAATTTCCTTCTTAGCAATCATCAACATTTCCATGTGATTTTTGAAGACCGAGTGATGTTGATTCAAAATAACCTGACATGTAGAACTTAATCAGATTATTGAATGATACCATAATACTGAAAAAAAACAGAATATTTGTGGATAACAAGCCACAACAGAAGTACAAACAAGAAAGAGAAGAAGAGATCTTAAGCCTCAATCCTAATCAATTTCCGTAAGAGGTCTTTCCTTAAAAATCCAGGTCTTCATATGGTATTTCAGGAAGTTGGAATTTACAGAATGAAGGAGTATTATGCAGTAAATGTCAGATTTGTTCATGAGAGTTAGTTACCTGGTACCAAGCATAAACAATGACTCTTAATTCTTTCACGCGAGCCCTTCGTGTCGACCCAAGGCCATAAGAATGCAGGGTAATCATCCATGAATGTTTTCTTCTATAAGGTGATTGGAACTCCATATTTTCTGCAAGAGAACAACAAGACGTTAAGTGCACAACCTCAAAGCAGTAAAATCATAGCAGTAAAAATCAGTTTTAGGATGAGAATATTCAAAGAGTTACCACAGTGAAAAGGTTTACCTCAGTGAAATCTCTGAAGCAAATTTGCAGGACCACAAGCCAGCTCACCCTTTTGGACCCCACACAATCCCATAGAATTCCACTCAGAGATTCTTTCCAACGGTTTTGAGGAAAATCCCAGCTCACTCACGTGATTTCTTGGCTGAATCCCTCAACCTCACATATGAAACTCACTCAAACCCTCTATAAAACCCCTCAATCATCTGCAAGAAGGGGGAGAACACAGAAAACCCTAGCATCACTCCGCTAAAACATCACCATCCAAATATACACAGAAGCCTTCACAAACCTTGGAACCAAACCATAAACAAAACCTCTGACCATCGAAACCAATTGAACCCGTGAATAAAAAACAAACCTTCTCCAAGAACCACCTCCGTGAGAGCCGCGAACTCGTCCTTCTTCAAACCGCCGCGAACCTTCCCTCTTCTTCGAACCGGCGAAAACGCCTCATCCACCGTGAAACACCAAACACTACAAACAGAGAGTGCGGGTGAGAGCGTAATCGAGCCGAACCGCGTGAGAGAGAGACTTCCTTGAGAGAGTCAACGATGGAGAGGTCGAAGAGAGGCCACCGCCATTTGATTTCGAGAGAGTGAGAAGTGTTGTTTTTGAATCGGAGCTTTTCTCTTCCTTGCCGTCATTGCTCTGTTTTCGCGAGATTTGCACTGAGTCTTTTTGAAGGTGGTGTTTTGTTTACCCTGTAATTCTTAAAGGTGTTTTCTTCGTGTCTTATTCAGTTTTTACTTTTTCCTTCTAGTTATTATTTTTTCATTTATTTATTTATTTACTTCATTTTATTATAAAATTTTGGGAATGTGTTTTGTTCGGGCCTTGCCAAAAGCCCATTTGTTTTACTATCCACAATATCTATTAAATCTAGAGACTCTCTATGTTTCTTTGATTATTTTTTTATTTTATTTTGTTGTTTATCTTTATATTTACTTAGATTTATAAATTTTAGATTATGATTTATATTCTGATTTCTTCTTAGTTTTTAACCGGCCAATGAAATAATTATGACTTTTTGATATTCGATTCTAAATCGGTGTTATTAAAGTTGTTATGAGGCCATTTTCAATTTTATTATTCATTATTATTTAATCGATTATTCGATTTGTTCGGTTAATGATAAAATGAGATATTCGATTATTTTAATCGACGTTATCCATTAAATTGAGACCGATTTCATTATTTCCTCATTATTTTATTATTGGGCCTATGATATAACTAATGGTTTATTGACATTCGATTTTTTAATCGACGTTGTCTAAACCGATTTGAGGCCATTTTTCTATTTCCTATTTATTTATCGATTTATTTCACATTTTTATTGTGGTCTATGATTTTATTATCCGATTTGTGACATTCGATTTATCGACGTTGTCCAAATTGATATGAGACCGTTTTTTATCATTTCTTATGGTTTCTAATTATTTTAGATCCATTGTCATTATCAACTTTATTCTTATATCCGGCCAATGATAAGTGGTGATATTCGATTTTTAATAAATCGACGTTATCCCCTAATTTGAGGCCACACGTTTATCTTTCTTATTATTTCTCATTATCTCAATTTATTTTATTCCGGCCGATGAATAAATATTTAAATATTCGATTTCAAATAAATCGACGTTATTTAAATTAAATATGAGGCCAAGTTATTATTTTATCATTATTTCGACTTTATTTTAGTTTTATGGTCGATGATATAACAAACGATTTAAATATTCGATTTCAACAAATCGATGTTATTTAAATCAATATGAGACTAATTATTATTTTTATCGCATCTCTTTTATTTAAATAATTATTTGATTATAAAAGTAACGCTCGACTTCTCATAGAATGATTCTAACTTTGAATCGATTCTAAGACAGTTAAAGAGCTAAATTTCGACGCTTTCGGTTTGATTCGAGCTCCAACGGCTCCACCTTAGCTTAGTATTAGGAATCGTTCTCGCATAACCATTAACCTTTAACTTCCATTTTGCACTTACCCTTCGCGATCGCTTTACTCCTCGCAATCGACATACCAAAACGTTTCTTTAAATTCAAACCCTTGATCCAACGTCAAGTGGTCTTAGGTATCAAAACACTTTAATAATATGAGAGAAGTTGTACGCCACAAGCCTTAAGTGGTAGAAAGGAGGATTACGAGCTCTCGTTATTCGCTCCGATTATTCCGTCGCAAGACACTTGGCTTGTTGGTTCGGAATAAACTATCCATAGTCTTTAGTGCAATTCGACTCCTAAAGAAAGATAAATAAAATTTAAATCCTTTTCCTCTTTTAGCAAGTAATTCATTAGGCATAGATATCCTTTCGCGCGTGACAACTTAGAAGGTTCCCATCGAGTATGATGGATGTAGGGGGTGCTAATACCTTCCCCCTGCATAACCGACTTCCGAACCCATGCAATGGTTCCGACGACTTTGTCTTTATCCTTTCTTCCCGGGTTTTATCTATATTTTCCCTTTCCCTCTTTGGGAATAAATCAAAATTAGGTGGCGACTCTCAAGTCAGCCCAGCCGCGACCGCATTCGCGAGGATCGTATTTTTCGAGGTACGACAGGTATCAGCAGTCTTATCAAAGAAGGCATCCTGCAAATCACATCAACAGTTCCATATCCTACAAAGACAACACAAATCTCTTCTACAACTCCAACAAAAGTTATCCCAATAGAATCTTCTACAACACCAGCAAAAGTTATTTCAATGGAATCAACTACAACAACAACCAACACCAGTGACGACATTTCAACGGTTACCATCTACTATGATCTGGAAACCATCCATGTTCCGGAATCTCTCAACAACAACTTTCAGCAACACCCTCATCAACATCAATAACTTCCTGCACCTGCACCATCTTCAATCAGACCTCCTATCACCATTTAATATGATCCACAGACTATCACAACTCCTTCTTCTGCTGCAATTAGTCCAGTAACCATCACAGTTCCTGGACCAATTCCTTATGATAACAACAATGTCGTGCTTTGGCATTATGGTTCGGATCTTTATTGTCACGGAAGGAAGATCACTCTTGACTACTCAATACCTGTACCACAAATTGACAATGTCGGGGGAGGCGGAGGCTTCACTCGGAGCGGACGTCTCTTCGCTTCACAGTTTCCCAGAGCTAATATTGAAGCAGAAACTGCTGCCAAAGAAAAAGGCAAAAGTGTGGTGCCAGAAGAACCAGTTGCAAAAGAAACTCAGAAGACACTCTTTGATCAGGATGTAGACGAGTTTATGAGGATTATCAAAAGAAGTGACTACAAAATTGTGGATCAGCTCCATCAAACACCCTCCAAGATTTCCACTATCTCTGCTCATGTGTTTCGAGGCTCACCGAAATGCACTACTCAAGGTCCTGCACGCAGCTTATGTGCCAGAAGAAATCACGGTTAATCAGTTAGAAACGGTGGTCGCAAATGTCAATACTAGTCATGGACTAGGTTTCACCAATGCTGACTTGACTACAGAGGGGCGTAACCACAACAAGGCTTTGCATATCACTTTGGAATGTAAAGGTGTTGTACTTTCTCATGTCCTTGTTGATACCGGATCATCACTCAATGTGTTGCAAAAGAAAGCCTTAGTCAAGCTGGAGCATGATGGTCTTGCACTCCGTCCGAGCAACCTAGTTGTCAGAGCTTTTGATGGTTCTAAGAGATCGGTTCTCGGGGAAATTGAGCTGCCAGTGGTAATTGGCCCACAAGTTTTCAAAACTGTCTTCTATGTGATGGACATACAACCTGTCTATAGTTGTTTGTTGGGTCGATCCTAGATTCACGCCGCCGGCGCGGTAACGTCAACCCTTCACCAGAAGTTAAAATATGAGTGGGAAGGCCAAATTATCACTATCTGTGGAGAAGAAGACATCTTCGTCAGTCACCTGGCTATATACAAGTACATAGATATGGATGGGGAGATCCATGAAACCATGAGTCAGGGTTTCGAAGCTTTGAATATCAACGAAGCTACAACTGAGGTGTTTGCTGCATCCCAAGAGGAAAGGATGGGCACCTCAATTGCTTCCTACAAACAGGCTCGGAAGGTTGTGGAAGAAGGGAATGCCCAAGGCTGGGGCAAGCTGCTGAAGGTGGAGATGAAAGAAGACAAATTTGGTTTGGGTTACAAATCATCCCGACAAGTTCCAAAGGAGGCTGCTGAAGCTCCCAAGTTCATAAGTGGGGGAATGCTGACCCCGAATGCTGTCAACACTTTGGAAGACAAGGCTGAGAGCGACTACAACCTGGAAAGCTGGATCCGTCCAAGAGTCCCGGGAAATTATAAGGGTTACTGCTGCAGAGTAATTATTATTTCCTATTTTAAGCATGCATCAAAGTCCTGCATCTTGCCCAAGATGTTTGGACTCATTTTGTAATATGGCCATATGTATTTTGTGCAAATTGAATATTAATGAACAATGGACATCTTTTTGCAAACGATCTTTTTCGCTCCATGTCTTTTCATTTTTGTTATTTTCGCACAAAACAATAAATGGCAATGCTTTTTCTCAAATAATAACTTCATTCACTTTTTCTAAATAAGATAAAATCAATCACTAAAATGAACCAAATCTCAACCTTTACAGAGACAGCCCTCCAGATTGCACCGACAACAACACTGCTATGACCTCGTATAACTTCGACAATCCGATTAATCAAGCTGATGAATGGGTTGAAGAAGACTGCGATTTACCTGAAGAGCTAGCCAGGTTATAAAGACAAGAGGAAAAGGTGATTTCCCATCATCAGGAGGAGGTTGAAACTATTAATCTTGGTACCGAGGAAGATGTGAAATAGGTAAAGATCGGAGCCAATCTGCAAGCTCCGATAAAGGAACAACTGATCGGTATGCTGCGAGAATATGTCGATGTGTTCGCTTGGTCCTGTCGCTCCCTAGATTTCCATCCTGGTACTGTAAACACCCCAAATTTTCCCTCACTAAGTTCATACCATGGCTTGTGATCTTTCATATTTGAATTAGCATAAGCATACCATCTCATATGGCATTTTTGTTTCACTACATAGTTCAAGTTCATCTGCATCTAGGGTTTGTGATCTGAGCAATCCAAGGATCCATCTGAGCCACTCCAAAGGCCTCCAATCATTCCAAGAGGGTCCATGTATGTTATATCATCATTTTATGTCCCTCAAAGATCAAGAAAGTCAAAAAATCACAAGAACATGGAAAGCATGGAAGCAGAGCTAGGGTTTCACTGCAGAGATGACCTGAAATTAGGGTTTTGGTTTCAGAGGCCATAACTCCAAATTTTTTGGTCATTCTTGTTTCTAATAGTCTCAATATGTTATAAGGATCATGTGTACCAAGTTTGATGAAGAAATTCATTGTGGAAGTCATTTGTTCACTGGGTAACTTCTTGAGCAAGTCAGAGCAAAATCAGGGCATCTGAGGCCCCCCAACATGGAACCAAAGTGGATTTTTCATCAAATTGAAGTTATATGATCTTTATTTGATCATTGAAGTGCTTGGAAGTTCACAAAGTTGAAGAAAATTGAGCTAAACTAAAAGTTGCCAAAAATGGAAATGACTTGTAATGTAAACTTTCCATTTTAGGAAAGTATTTCAACCTCCTCTTTCTCAACCAAAAATTCTTCAAATGAAAAATTGTTGGTCATGAAAGTTGTAGATTGGATCATTTCCTTTTCAAAAAGTACAAGAACAAGTTCTAATTCATTGTGGAACTCAAGTTATGATCTTTCAAAGTTGGCAAAAATCACATAATTTCAAGTTTCATGCCAAAGAGGATTTTTTTGCAAAAACCACTTGCCAGACCATTTTGTGACTTCTAATACACTTCTATGCATCATAACAACATAGTGCATTGCCTAAAAATCAGAATTGCCCAAAGAATCATGTCATTCCATGCCTTGAACATCAAGAAATTCAAAAGGGGCCAAACTTCTTCCAATTTGCAGAAAGAGCACAAAACCTTTCACAAACTTGCTGAATCACCACAAAATGCATTCCATGGCTCTCCTTGATCTTTGCTGAACCAAGACAAGCCAAAAAGCCAGCTGCAAAAGAGCCCATACCTCAAGTACAAATTTTGTTGACTTTGTGCAAGAAAGCCCATACCAATCACCATAGGCCACAACCACTTTTCTGACCTATCAAGACTTGTTATGTGGATCAAACACAAGCCATAACACAACACACACAAGCCTAAATGCTCAGATTGCTCAAGCTCTCAAAAATCACCCCATTTGCAAAAACTTTCGAAACACACAACACACTCCCTCAAACTTCAAACTCTTTTCATCAATCAACTCAGCTTCATTAAAGGATCATTTCCCACCCTTCATTGTAACCAAAAAACCCCCATAGCCAAAACACGATTTCTGACCAGCAAGAGTGAAAGCTCTCAAACCAGCCATTACAAACTTCCTCCAAGCATCAAAGAATCACCAGGAGGATCATTGGAGTCGTTTTGAACCAAAGAGGAGGCCAGATAGCTCAATTTGTAAAAGCTTCACTTCAGGTAACCTCAAGAACAAATTTTCCAGAAATGTAATTTCTTGTTATAGAAATGTTCTGTATGCTTCACTGATGATCCTGATGTATTTAGTTTTGAAAATGATCAAGTATTGAGCATGTATGAAGCTTCTGAAATTTTCTGCGTATTTTCCGTTTGGCTTTGATTCATGATCTTGATGAAAATAAATGATTTTGATTGCTGGATTCTTGTTTAGAAGTGTCTAATGGTTGTTTCTGGAGATTTTGGTGAGGTTTCATTGCGTTTTGAGAGAGATAGCAAGAGTGAGCCGCCGGAGAAGATGACTGGAACACTGTTCCGGTCACCTGAAAGAGATTTGGGTTTAATTTAGGGTTAGTGTGAGTTTGAACGTAGGCCATTGGATTTGTCTTCTCGCGCGTAAGTGAATGGTCCAGATCTTTCATTAAAACCCTAAATCCTGATTAATTAGTTTAATTAGGTTTATTAAATTCAAAATGCCAGAATCAATCCCAGCCCTCCAAACGCGCGCCAGGTCTTTCCCTCCACCCTAGATTTGAATCTAAGCCCTTGGATCAGTTGACCAGCCATTAAATTCATTTTTATTTCAATTTTTATCATTTGTTTTGCATAATTTATTTAAAATACTTAGAAAATCCCAAAAATATTTTCCTTTTGCATTTTTAATTAAAATATTTTTCTCCACCCAAAAACATTTTTATTTTTATTTTTTGCATTAAAAAACCATTTAAAAAATATTTAAATGTTTATTTTAATTAATTAATGGAAATTAATTAATTAAAATATCATTTAGGTTTTTGAAAATTCCAAAAAAATTCACATTGCATCTTAGGACATTTAGAAACATTGTCAAACCATTCATACAAATTTCCTTTTGGTTTTGAACACTCTTTGACATTTTTCTTGAATTTAGGGTTCATAAAAATCCTATTTTTGAACCCTAACTTCAAGAATTCTTTGCTGCCTAACCATGAAGGGTTTGACATTGGTTCTTTTTGAATTTATCTTCATATAGCATGTAGTATCTAGCATATTTTTATCACAAATTTATCTTGCATTTTTTATTTGATTTTCATTTTTCCCCTTTAGGTACCTTAAAACCCTAGATAACTTAGAAAAATCACAACTTTCTTTAGGTTAAGAGTTAGGCCTCCTCCTTTGGGGTGTGATATCATATGGGGTTAGGGTTCCTTTGAGTTCATTAGTAATTTTTATTCTGATGTTTTGCTTCTGTTTTTGACTTTTGCATCTCATGTTGCTTTAAAACCCTAATTTCTCATGTTCATTTGCATACATCTTGCATATGCATCCATTCATGAACTTGCCATGACATTTCATGCATTCACATGTCATCTTAGACATCATATGATACATTAGAATCATGCTTGATCATTTCTTCATTCATTTGCGATGATGTGCATTCATTTCATTCCATGAACTTTCATGAGCTTTCGTGTTTCCTACATGCTTCATTTGCATTCTCATCTCTTGTATGAACATTCATAACACTTGATATGTCTTTGCATCATCTCATATCATCATTTTCATCATGTTTATGCTTCTGGTTTTGGTTTGCATCCTTGCATATGTTTCATTTTCATTTCATTTCTTTCTTTTCTGCTAACCTTTTCAGGTGGTAAGTAATTTGAGAAGTGAATTTGCCTTCACTTCTCATCTCTCTTCTCATTCTTCGTATGCATCATTGCTGCATTTTTATTTGCCTTAGAGTGAGCTTTCTCATTCATGTTAATCTTTCACTTTCTTCCTCCAAGTTACTTATCTTCTTCAGTGAAGTAAGTAACTTGTTTCTTCTGTTTCTCCTCCTCTCATCTACTTCTTCCATTGGTGGCTTCTCTGAAGACCTCTTGCAAGCCTTACAAACCATAGGAACATCCAAGCATGACAATAATTAGGGTTTTGATTAGTCCCCCTTTATCTTTTACCTTTGTGTCTTCTTTTGTGTCTCTCTTCTCACCTCTTAATCAGAGACTAAACCTTTAAGGTTTTAAGGCTTTGTGATTAAGGTTATGCCTGCATCCTTCTCTTAGGATGGAGTGTATAACTTTAATCCTAAGTGTTAAATCCTTAATTTGTTTAAACCTCTTAATCAATCCATCTTAATAATCACTAAGACAATAGCTTGTAACTTGGGTCTTGCATTAGGGTTCTAATTCTTCCTTAATTGGTTAAGAAGGATTAACCCTAGTGTTAATGGACAAGTCCCCCTCAAGTTGTCTTACAAACCATAAAATTCACTTCTTAATCTTACCATTAATTAAAATCCACTTTAATAAAGGTTTGTTTTGTCATGAGGTTAATCCCTAATCATGGATTAAGTTGAGGTATCTTCCTCAGCTTAAGTGTGCTCATCTATTATCCTTCTATTAGGATGGTGTAATGAGTTCACTAATCCTTGATTATGGCTTAAACTCATTACTTAACACTAAACAAAAACACCAAAAACATCTAAATAATCACAAGTAGGTTAATGATCTTAATCCTACATCATCATGGTAATTAAGTGTGAGGTGTTTATCTCATACTTAAGGTATTCTTATTATCCCTAATCACAGGGAGGATATGATGAGTTTACTAACCCTTGGTTTAGGCTTAAGCTCATTAACTTATGACAAACACCAAAAAAACAATAACAAAACTGAAAACACAAAAACAAACAATAATAGTCTCCTTCGGGATTATTTTCTCATCATCTTCACTCACAAACGAGAACTTGCTTCTTCCGTCTAATGCAAGACAGTTAGCACTCGAGCCAGACGAGTCATACACTTGAGCATAGACAAGCAAGCAGTTTATCAGTCAATTTATCTTTCAGTCTCTTTGAGTCGAACTACGGTGTTCTGACTTCCTCATTGCACAAGAGGATCCGTAGGCATAACTTAACTGTTATCGAACAAAAGTCTCTGTCTCCCCCCCTCTTCCAGCATTATTGTTTTAAGCCTCATTCCTGAGCATTTCACTCCACCTTCTTGCACTGACACTTGTATATTTCTTTTCCAGCTTTTGCACACAGATAGCACAGACACTACCCCTTTAAACACAAACTTTCAAGCGTGGATCCCGTCGAGTAAGACGGACAATCTGGGTGCTAATACCTTCCCAGGTTGTTACCAACCCCCTTTCTCAATTTCTCTGGTTCGCGACCGTCTTATCCATCTTTTTCCAGGTTTATGCAGCATTACCTTTCCTTCGGGATAAAAATGCCTATCTGGCGACTCTTTTCACTTCACCTTCATCTTCTCCTCTCGTCGACCGTTCGCGTTTGTACCCTATCTGACCCAGGTGTCTCTTAGTGGGAGCGACAGCTTGGCGACTCTGCTGGGGACCCTTATATTGCAACCAGGTGTCGTACCCCGAAAAATACGACCTCACGCGATCCAAAATGACGGGAGCCGTGCGCTGGACGGACTGAAGAGTCGCCACCTAATTCTATTTATTCCTGAAGAGGGAAAGGGAAGATATAGATACAACCCGGGAGGAAAAGGATGAGGACAAAGGTCAACGGAACCATTGCCTGGGATCGGGAGTCGGTTATGCAGGGGAAAGGTATTAGCACTCCCTACATCCATCGTACTCGATGGGAACCATCTCAGTTATCACGCGCGAAAGGATGTCTATGCTTAAACGAATTGCTTGCTAGAGGGAAATGAGTTGAATTATAAGTTAGATTGATCCTAGGTGCTCGACAAGGATTGAGATCCTCGTGCCTACGTACTCCCGCGTGCAATTGGAACGTCAGAGCCTCGTAGTTCGGCCTACTAAGGGTAATGGTTGTTGATTTTATTACCTTTCTTCGATGAAAGGGTTTAGGAGTTGAAATGCACTAAAGACTATGGATAGTTTATCTCGTCCAACAAGACGAGAGTCTTGCGTCGAAAATAATCGGAGCGAGTAACGAGAGCTCGTTATCCTCCTTTCTACCGCTTAAGGCTCGTGGCGTACAAATCTTCTCGTATTATTAGAATGTTTTATTTCCTAATGACCGCTTGACGTTGGATCAAGGGTTTGGATCTAAAAAGAATCATTTTTTGGTTTTTTGAGGTTAAAAGGGTAAATGCAAGTGGAGTTTATTTTGTAGTTTGTTAGCGAGGCACGAAGCGCTCGGCTCGCAAGGTGGAGTGAATCCTAATAAACGATAAAGATAACTGGAAAATAAAGTGCAAGTGTGCAACTGCAATCGCTTGGCGTTGGACCAAGGATTCAGAATTAAATAAAATACGGAAAATAAAATACGTACAAAGTAATGGGAGAGGGATACAAAATAAATACAGGGGATTGCGAGAAATAAAGAGGTCTCGTTGTAGTTTGCCCAAGAGAAAGCGTGTGTGCAGTGTTTTTGAACTATTCGAAGGCGTTCGGCCTGTTTGATCGGGACACAACTATTCGAAGGCGTTGGACCTTTTAATCGAGAACAACTATTCGAAGGCGTTGGACCTTTTTGGGACGCGGCGAAATTTAGTTCGTGAACTACCGTAGAATCGATTCAAAATTGGAATCATTCTATAAGGAGTCGAAACGTAATTTTTAAATGTGAAAATGAATAAAATAAAATAAATTGAATTGTTAGAATTAAAAATAAAATAATGAATATAAATAAAAAATAAATCAAATAATATCAAGAATAAATAAAATAAATTAAATTAATTTACATGTTTGTTTGTCGAAATAATAAAATAAAATAAAAAAATTACAAGGAGGGCCTCATATTGACCAAATATCACCGATTTAATGAAATCGGGCGAAAAATGGCCTTTTGTCAAGTCATCGGCCCGAAAATAAGGAGAGAATAAAAAAAATAGTGCGAACTAAAATAATTATAAAATTTAGACAAGAAATCATTGTAACCAAAATACATCACCAAAACCAATAGAGCAATATTCTAAAAATAAAGAAAAACTTGAATAATAATGCAGGGAGGGTAGTACGTGTAAGCAAAAAACAGATGGGCTAATGCTTTTTTAAAAAAACAAATCAAGGGCCAAGTCAGATGGACAAAACAATGGAAACTAGGGGTTTGTAGCGCATGGTAGGATGGTGGGTCTAGCAGTGAAAGTTCTATCCAAGCCCAGATCCACAAAAATCTCAACCATAATATTCGTAAAAAAGAAAACTTAAAAAAAGAGGAAAATAGAAACCATAAAAATGAGGGTGCATTGGGCTGAAGGAGAGGCCCATGAACTGGAGACCAAATAACAAATTTTTCTTGAACAAAAATAAACATAACATGGGGTATATGATTCAGTATAATCTGTGGATAGAGAACCGGTAAGCCTAACCCAAAACCAAGCATATGAATTAATTAAAAAGAAATTATAAAAAATAAGAATCAGAAAATAAACGTTTACAAAATAAAAGGTTTCCTCTTCATCCACCAACAACATGGTTCACAGAAAACGGAGAAACAGGAAAAGGAAAAAAAAGAAACGCTGCTACCTCAAGAACGACGACCTCGAATCTGTCTCTCTCGGCTCTCTGCGGCGCACGATGTGGTTCATCGTTCCATCCTCTCGATTCGCTCCGTCGATTCTCAGGTTCCTTCAGATTTTTCTCACGCTCTCTCTCGCACGCGACTCGATTTGCACTTGGACTGGCGGCCGCGTTTTCTGCTAGATGGTTTTGCTGTGAGGCGGCGGTTCGCGGGTGTTGACCGGATGGCTAAGGGTGGTTTGGTTTTCGGGGAAGATGGGCTTTTCACGGTGAAGAGGGTGACTGTGTGTTGGCTGAGCGGTGGTTTATGCGGAGGGGATGGCCGGCGGTGCTGGTTTGGAGAGAGAGGAAAGGATCTTGTGATTTTCTGTGTTTTCTAGTTAAATGGTGTTTTATGGCTACCGGATTTGGCACTTTGGAGTGTTGGTGATAGAAGGTGTGTTTGAAGTTTCGGTGGAAGGCTCGTTGTGGATGGGTTGGACGAGTGTTTTCGCGGTTTCGGTGAATGGTTGTATGATGAAGAAGATTGTTATGGTTAATGGTGGTTCAAAGTTTTTGGTTGTGCACGGCGAAGGGTCTTGTGGAAGGATTATGTTTCGGTGATAGTTAGATGGCGGCGGATTGAGGTTCACAGGCGGTGAAGATTCCAAAAGGGGTTCACATTTTTTCGTAAGACTTTTTCTGGTTTATAGATTAATTATGGAAAAAAAATAAAGGTGGGTTAAACAAAGAAGAAAAAATATGATTGTTATGTGTTTTTGACAGTGGATGTGTGTATGGTTGTTTATGGTTTATTATAGATCTCTAAGTATTGAAATGAAAAGGATTTTTTTTGGTTATTTTGTGAGGCTTGTTTGTTATTGATTTCTGCAGGGTTTTAAGTGGCTTTATAAGCTTGATATGAAAGTGAGGAAATGCTCAGTTTATAGGATAAATTGTGAGGGTAAATGTGGCAAACTTGGGGGAAAAGACTAGGAGAATATTCTATGATTTTGGATGAGAATGAAAGATTTTGTGAGCTGTGATTATCAAAAGTTTGTTGCATAAAAATGAGTGGAAAACTAGTGCTGGTAGTGGAATTGAGGTGGTCACATGGAGAGATATTTTCTGTTAAAACAAAATGTAATAATAGTAATAGTAATACTAATAATAATAATTATAATTATAATTATAATAATAAGTGTATAAAAATGATAATAATAAATAATAAATAAATAAATAAAGATAATAATAATAGAAATAATAAAAGAATGAATAAATAATAAAAAAATATTAATAGTGATAATAAAAATAAAAAGTAAATGATAATAAAAAAAATGAGAATTAAAAAAAATCAATATATTTTGTAGTACTTTTTTTTATGGAAAATGAACTATGCAAAATAATCTCTCCTAAATGAAAACTAAACACATAATGGATAACCGGTGTTAAAATTGAGAAATGGATAAAAGATGAATAATAATAGAAAAAGATGATTAAATTGCGATAAAAAAAAGGTTTACTAATAATAATAAATAGATAATGAAATAGAAATATAGTAATAATAAAAGTAATAATAATAATAAAAGTAATATCAATTATAATAATGAAAACTATAATTGTAAAAATAGTAAATAAAATTGGGAATAATAGTGAGATATTTTGGGATTTTTGAATAAAGAGCTTTTTAAGATGAAAAATGAATTTATGTAAAATGTTTTAATGGAAATAACAATAACAGCGGACTCTTTTTGTATATATTTTTTGATAACACTAAACCATAAAGATAGAAATAAAAGACTTAAAATAAAAAGAAAATTTGAATTTTAGTTTGCAAAGAAATAAGTGCATTTTTTTCGAATATTTGACAAAAAAATGAAATGGTACATATTTTTTGATTTTTGAGATATTTGGTTAGACGGTAAAATAAAATGGAGTAATGCATATTTTTTTGACTTTTTGACTAATGGTTAATAAACAGAAAATAAAAATGATAAAGGTAGGACAAATTTGGGGTATGACACCAGGGCTTCTGGTTCTTTTTGTGGGTTCCTCCTAGCGCTTGTTTGATTTGTGTTTCCAGGGGTGTTATGTGCTGCTTGTGCTTATTTATTTGCTTTATTTATTGCTTTATGTACAACTTTATTTACTGCTTTTCTTTACAGTCTTATGCATTTTTCATACTGTAATTATCATGTGCTGGCTCTTGTCTGTTTTGGTGGGTGGGGTTTCATTGAGTGATTAAGGTCCTATACCTGGGACCTGAGTGACACATAGGCTAGAGTGGCTTCATATTCTTTCCCATTCCATTTCGGTCTGGTGCGGGAATATGACACATGGTTCAGACATGGGTTTCTTCTTGAGAACTCTGTGCTACAGATTTCCTGTAGTACTAGGGCTATCTGGGAAGCTTGCTAAGTCTGGATGACCTTTTTATGACCTTCAGCATCTGAGGTGAATTAGAGAAGGATCTTTTATGGTTATTGTAAACACTGTACTTCCGGGTTAGAAGTATTTATACTTCTCATAACTGATCCAAGTCTGAGGATCCTTGTTCTAGAACATCACATGTGAGGGGGTTGGGTTGTTTACAGGTTTGTAGGAACCATTGGCCACATCATACCCTGTTACTAGTTTTGTTTTAAGATTGCATCACTTTGGGCATTTCTTGTGATTACCCTGGACTTGAGACTCTTTATTTGAGTCCCTCACCTGGTTACTGGATTTCTAAAGCCTCCGTCCGTACTTATGAACATACATGGACTTTTACCAAGGCAGATAATCAGATCCAGCACTTGATCACAAACCCTTTGCATATCATTTGCATACATCATCTTTGCATCATTTAACATTTGCTTATTTGTTTTACAGGGTATTTATCTTATTATCTTTGGTTTGGTTTTGACCCCTTCTGCTGCTCAGACTTCTTCAGTCATCTTCTCCAGTATCTGCTTCAGTTATCTTCTCCAGCAACTTCATCATTTTGCCAGAGATTCATCTCCAGCTTGTCTTCATCAGAGACCCACCTCTAGCATCTCATTCAGTGACCTTCATCATAAGTTGCTCTCAGCCTCTTCACCAGCATCCATGGATACTTCAAGAAAGAGCAACATCACTTACCACTTCTTTGAGCCCACCCTGACTGGCATCAGGCAGGTCCAGTCCCTCATTACCCCTGATCATATCCCACTGTTCAGAGAGCATTATGGGGGCATATTGGACATGGTCATGGATCTTGATGCATCACAAAGGAGCATGATCCATACTTGCTTGCAGTTTTATGATCCTCCACTCAGATGTATCACATTCCCTGACTTCCATATGGGACCATTTCTAGAAGAGTTTTCCTTGTTGTTAGGAGTTCCTATCAGGAGAGGGATTCCTTTCAACCCAGAGATGGTTACCCCCAGAAATGAAGACATAGTCAGGGCATTGCATTTGGAGCCTGCCCTCATTGATCAGAATATGACAACCAAGGCTGGGGTTCCAGGCCTTCACCTAGACTTCTTAATCTCCCAGGCTACCCTGCATGCTGCTATAGGAGAATGGAAGGTTGTCTGTGCACTTCTAGCCCTCAGTATATATGGGGTTATCTTGTTTGCAGATGAGCCCAAGTTTGTGAGCAAGAATGTCATTCACCTGTTCTTATTGAGGAAATCAGTTCCTACCTTGCTGGGAGATTTTTATTACTCAGTACACCAGAGGAATGAGAAGCAAAGAGGGAGACTGGTCAGATGCTGTGCTCCTCTCTATTACTCTTGGCTGCTAAGACACTTGTCAAAATTAGATACTTTCCTGAAGCCCCATCAGCAGAAGAATTGGGCTAAGAGATTTATTGCCTTGACATCAGATGACATTAGATGGTGCACTCAGAGCACCAAAGGCAAGGACATCATTACTAGCTGTGGGCAATATCCTAATGTGCCTTTGATAGGAGTGAAAGGTTGCATCAATTACAACCATTTACTGTTTAAGAGACAATTGGGATATGCTTTGGTTCATCCTCCCAGGGGACAAGATTTGGCTGAAACTCTTTACTGTGAAATCCAACCTAACTCTGATGTTGTCAGACAAGCTACCTGGGCTTGGGACAACATTCAGACAAAAGGAACAGCCATCCTTGGCAAGTGCAACAATATTGCTTCAGCACAATATTCTGATTGGTCTCGTACCAGAGCTCGGATCACCCAAATTCCATTTACTTCAGAAGATGTACCAGGACCTTCTACAGTATAACCTGCAGCTACTGTCAGTTTGGAAGAGTTTGAAAAGATGAAAGAGAGAAACACTCAGCTAGCTAAAGCCTTGAAGAAGACTCTCTGGGAGAGAAATGACAGCCGTCTGGATAATGAGAGATTGGAAAGGCTCAGGGTTGAGCATTTGACCAAGATTGAGAAGACGGTTGACTACATCAGAAAGGCAAGGGCAGGGGAGTTAGTACTGAAGAATGCTTGCAAGGAAGCAAAGTCTCAGAAGGCTAGGGCAGAGCATTATCTAGAAGAAAGCCAGGCTAGGTGGATCAGGATCACTGAAGCCCATGCACAAGAAGATCAGAGGACTCAGGCTAAGATAGAGCAGTTAGAGGCTAGTGAGAAGAAGCATCGGGATGCTTCGTTGGCAACTCAGAAGGAGATATCTGAATTAAAACTCCAGGCGGGGTTGAAGAAGTCAAAGGATCAGGATAAGCATAAGAGGTTAACCAGTGCCATTGCTACCAGGAACCTCCTCATCAGGACCATTACAGAGCACCCAGTGGGTCCAGTGATTGAGGCCCTCCTGAAGGAAGTAAAGGAGGATGACTTTGGATTGGATGTCTGATCCTTTTGCTTGTACTTCTTTCTTTTGTTGTACTTTTCTTTTTTGTTGTTGTATTTGACCCACCATGGGGATGTATTGTAATCAAACTATGTATTTTCATCCTTTGTAATATATCAGTTTGTATCATTTATGGTGGGCTTTATCTATCAACATCATCAGCATTTCCTCGAGGTCTGGAAAGGTCAAAACCAAAGAACCAAACCGGATACCCTTGGGAGACAAATAAGCATGTTGTATTGCATACTAACATTTTCTTTGTTTTGTAGGTTTTTGTTTATTGTTGTTTCTCACTTTGTTGTGGTTTTAGGAAACATTGCTCGCAGAAGAGTGTTCCCTGTCAACAGAATACACCGGTACCCGACGCGAAACAACCTTTCGGGACTCCAGATGGATCAAGTACAACAAGATTTGAATGAAGTAAGGACCCAAATGGCAAATGAGAGGGTTGAGATGAGGAATCAAATGACCCAATTCATGACTGTAATGACTGGCTTAGCTTAGAGCCAGGAAAGACTAAGGGAGTTGGTTGAAAGGCAAACTCCTGAAGAACACCATCCAGGTACAGGAGGTACCAGTAACAACGATCACAGGCAGCCTCACACTGATCCACCAGAGTTTGGGCCTCATCTAAACCCAGAAGTTAATGTCATAAGGAATACTCAGGGTAACACTGCTGGAGGTAGAATCTTGCAAGAGGATCCTCAAGAAGAGCAGTTTACAGTTGTTGGGGCTGGGGATGAAGTTTACGATCGTAGGCTGGATGAAATTGCAGAGAAGCTGAGGTCTCTTGAATCCCATAATTCCCTAGGGTTTGATGTAATGGACATGGGACTGGTGGAAGGGGTGAGAATTCCTCACAAGTTCAAACCCCCGTGTTTTGAAAGGTACAATGGCACATCCTGCCCACGCACCCACCTTCAATCATTCTTGGGAAGGTTAAAAGCATACACCATGGACGAGAAGCTGTGGATATTTTACTTCGAGGATAGTCTAACAGGGGCATCCCGAGAATGGTATTCCCACTTAACTAGAGCCACAGTAAGAAACTGGAAAGACTTGGCTGAAGCTTTTATCCGTCAGTATCAGTACAACTTGGACATGGCTCCAAATAGGACCCTCCTGATGGGAATGTCTCAATCTTCCCATGAAACCTTCAGGGAATATGCCCAAAGGTGGAGGCAACTTGCTGCTGCTGTCCAGCCCCCTATGTCTGAAAGGGAAATGGCAGCCATGTTCATGAATACTCTTCAAGGAACATATATTGACAGATTGGTTGCATTCTCTTCCACTAGTTTTGCTGATGTAGTGATAGCCGGGGAAAGAATAGAGAGCCTATTAAAGATGGGAAAGATCCCTGATAACGGTGCCAGTTCAAGCAGTACAAGGAAACCATTTGCTGGGCCTCGTAGAGCTGGTGAAACAAACTCTGTGCACATGGGAAGAGGGAGACCCAAATACATGCCCAGAACAGTTGCTGTTGTTACTATCCCTGCTCCACCTCCACAGTATGCTCGACAACCACAACAGTTTCCGCAACAACAACAGTTTCCGCAACAAAGATCATACAACAATAACAACAACAATCAACAACAACGCCCGTTTCGACAGCGACCATCTCAGGTCAACCGGGTAATTGACCTTATTCCTATGCCTTATGCCACACTACTGCCACAACTCCTAAAGCTCAATCTGGTTGAGTTGAGGACATTGGCTCCACCCTATCCTCAAAACCTTCCTAGAAACTATGATGCCAATGCTAGGTGTGCTTTTCATTCCAACGCACCTGGTTACTCTACGGAAAAATGCATAGCTATGCATATGAAGGTTCAGGATCTGGTAGATTCAAAAGCCCTGAACTTTGCACCTCCTCCAAATGTGATAAAGAATCCTATGCCAAGCCACAGTGGGCCTAGGATTAATGCTGTAGAGAATGGTTCACCCGTGAGTTTAATAGAAGACATTGCATATATTCAAACACCTCTGGCAGAGGTTAAAGCCCAGCTTTTAAAATGCCAAGTATTTCCAAGTTGTGAGGCCTGTTGTGAATTATGCAAACTTTATGAGAATGGGTGTGCTAGCTTGAGGAAAGGCATCAATGACTTGATTAAGGAAGGCATTCTACAAATTACAACCACAGCTTCTACAACACCAGCAACCCTTTTGTCAACAACAAGTGAATCTTCTACAAATGCAACAACCATCTTTCCAAGTGTTTCTTCTACAAATGCAACAACCATTGTTCCAACCAATTCAGCTACAACTTCAACAATCATTCCATCTGTCACTTCAACACACAAAAATTCATTTGCACCGGCTACTACAACTTCAACAACCAATAATGATGTTTCCACTGTCACAATCTATTATGACCCGACAACGGTCCTGAGTTCCAACAATTTTCAACTTCAACAACAGTCTCAACAAAGCTTCAATTCACCTTCACCTACATCCACCAGAGGTCCTGTAACAATCTTTTATAATCCACAAACCATTACAGTCCCAACAACTGCAGCAGTAAGCCCAGTCACTATCACGGTGCCCGGGCCGATCCCATATGACAGAGACAGTGCTATACCATGGCATTATGGTGTTGATCTATACTGCAATTGAGAAATGTCCTTCTTGATTCTCCAGTTCTTACTCCCCAAGTGGACAATGTTGGGGGAGGCAGAGGCTTCACCCGAAGTGGACGTCTCTTTGCTTCACAAGTCCCTAGGACCAACACTGAGGCAGAGGTTGCTGCCAGAGCCAAAGGGAAGAGTGTGATACCGGAAGAATCCGCACCAAAGGAAACTCATAAATCATCCTTCGACCAAGATGTGGATGAGTTTATGAGAATCATCAAAAGAAGTGACTATAAAGTTGTGGACCAGCTCCACCAGACTCCTTCAAAGATCTCAATCCTATCATTGTTGTTGTGTTCCGAAGCCCATCAGGATGCACTTCTCAAAGTTCTGCATGCTGCCTACGTGCCAGAAGAGATCACTGTAAATCAGCTGGAAACAGTAGTATCAATTGTCAATACTAGCCATGGGCTAGGTTTTACTAATACTGATTTAACTTCAGAAGGACATCTCCACAACAAAGCTTTGCATATAACTTTGGAGTGCAAAGGAGCTGTCTTATCTCATGTACTTGTAGACACTGGGTCCTCACTTAATGTCTTACCCAAGAAAGCCCTTGTCAAGATAGAGTATGATAGGATAGCTCTCCGGCCAAGTAATCTTGTGGTTCGGGCTTTTGATGGCTCTAAAAGATCTGTTCTGGGAGAGGTGGAGCTGCCAGTTATAATCGGTCCACAGGTCTTCAAAACCATTTTCTATGTGATGGACATACAGCCGGCTTACGGCTGTTTGCTAGGTCGACCCTGGATTCACGCTGCAGGCGCAACGATGTTGACCCTTCACCAGAAACTGAAGTACGAATGGGAAGGAAAGATTATCACCATCTGTGGTGAGGAAGACATATTTGTTAGCCAGCTGGCTACTTACAAATATATTGAGATGGATGGTGAAATCCATGAGACAACGAGCCAAGGGTTTGAAGCCCTAAATGTTAATGAGGCTATTGGAGTATTGGCTGCATCATAGGAGGATAGGATTGGAACTTCAATCATCTCTTATCAGCAAGCCTGGAAGGTTGTTGAAGAAGGTACTACTCAAGGCTGGGGCAAGCTGCTGCCAGTGGAAAAGAAGGAAGATAGATTCAGATTGGGTTACAGACCAATCTGACAAGATCAATCAGAGGCAGCAAAGGAGCCCAAATTTGTCAGTGGGGGGATGCTCGCCCCAGATGCTGTGAACAATCTAGAAGACGAGGAGGAAAGCAACCGCAACCTGGAGAGCTGGATATGTCCAAGGATCCCGGGGAACCAAGTCCTTAACTGGTCTTCCCAGGAAATTATAAGGGTTACTCCTGCAAAGTAATTATTATTTCCTATTCTTTTTAGCATGCATCAAGTCCTCCATCTTGCCCAAGGTGTCAGGACTCATTTTGTAATAGGGCCATATTGTAATTTTGTGCAAATGATTAATCAATGAATATCGGACATCTTTTGCAAACGAGTCTCTTTTTCGCTCACTGTCTTTTTCATTTTTTACTTTTGTACAAAACAATAAAATGGCAATGTTTTCAAAATAAATAACTTCATTTTCACTTTTTCTAAACAAGATTAAAATTGATCACTAAAACAAACCAATCTCAACCCTTGCAAAGATAATCCTCCAGATTGCACCGACAACAACACTGCTATGACCTTGTATGACTTCGACAATCCGATTAATCAAGTTGATGAAGGGGTTGAAGAAGACTATGAGTTACCTGAAGAGTTAGCCAGGTTGTTGAGGCAGGAAGAGAAAGTGATTACTCCTCATCAGGAGGAGGTTGAAACAGTTAATCTTGGTACCGAAGAAGACTTGAAAGAGGTGAAGATCGGGGCCAGTCTGCAAGATTCAGTAAAAGAACAGCTCATTGACATGCTTCGAGAATACGTTGACGTCTTTGCGTGGTCTTATCAAGACATGCCAGGTCTGGACACTGATATTGTTATGCACAAGCTGCCTTTGAAAGAAGATTGTCCTCCAGTGAAACAAAAGCTACGCCGTACTCATCCAAATATGGCCATGAAGATTAAAGAAGAAGTACAAAAACAGTGGGACGTCGGTTTCCTTGCTGTAACTAGTTACCCGCCGTGGGTCGCTAATATTGTACCAGTGCCTAAGAAGGATGGCAAAGTAAGGATGTGTGTGGATTACCGGGACCTGAACAGAGCTAGCCCAAAGGATGACTTCCCTTTACCTCACATTGATGTATTGGTCGACAACACAGCTCAGTTCTCGGTATTCTCCTTCATGGACGGATTTTACGGATATAATCAGATAAGGATGTCACCCGAAGACATGGAAAAGACTACCTTTATCACACCTTGGGGCACTTTCTGTTACAAGGTAATGCCTTTTGGATTGAAGAATGTCGGCGCTACTTATCAACGGGCTATGGTAACGTTATTCCATGACATGATCCACAAAGAAATTGAATGCTACATGGATGACATGATTTCCAAGTCCCTCACTGAAGAAGACCATCTGGTAAATCTGCTAAAGTTGTTCAAGCGTCTGAGAAAGTATCAGCTGAAGCTAAACCCCCAACAAATGCACATTCGGGGTCCGGTCCGGTAAACTGTTGGGATTCATTGTAAGTGAAAAAGGAATTGAAGTTGATCCTGATAAAGTCAAATACATTCAGGAGATGCCTGCACCAAGGACTGAAAAGGAAGTTCGGGGGTTCTTAGGTAGATTGAACTACATCTCACGGTTCATATCTCACCTCACTACAACCTGTGAGCCCCTGTTCAAATTGTTAAGGAAAGAACAGATGGTCAGGTGGAACGAAGATTGTCAGAAGGCTTTTGACAAAATCAAGGAGTACCTACAAGAACCCCCAATTCTTATGCCTCCAGTTGAAGGAAGACCTCTAATAATGTACTTGACAGTATTAGAAGGATCAATGGGGTGTGTGTTGGGCCAGCATGACGAGTCTGGTCGAAAAGAGTATGCAATATACTACCTAAGCAAAAAGTTTACCGACTGTGAACAACGTTATTCACTACTCGAGAAAACTTGTTGTGCTTTAGCGTGGGTTGCTCGCCGACTAAGACAGTATATGTTGACTCATACTACCTTGTTGATCTCAAATATGGATCCAGTCAAGTACATATTTGAGAAGCCAACACTTACCGGAAGGGTTGCAAGATGGAAAATGATTCTGAAAGAGTATGACATTCAGTACACATCTCAAAAAACCATCAAAGGCAGTGTATTGTCTGACTACCTGGCTGAGCAAACCATTGATGATTACCAACCAATGAGATTTGACTCCCCTGATGAAGACATCATGTTCCTAAAAGCAAAAGATCATGAAGAGCTTGTTCACACTGAAGGGCCTGATCCAGAAGAAGAATGGACAATGATGTTTGATGGGGCTGTCAATATGAATGGTCGTGGAGTTGGTGCAGTGCTCATTACACCTAAAGGAGTTCATATGCCTTTCTCGGAAAAACTCACCTTTGCATGCACCAACAATGAAGCTGAATACGAAGCCTGTATCATGGGTCTTGAGGAAGCCATTGACCTCAGGATCAAGACATTAACTGTATTCGGAGATTCAGCTTTGGTAATCAATCAGACCAACGGAAAATAGTACACTCACCAAGAGCATCTGATTCCATACCGTGACTATACGAGGAGATTATTAACTTTCTTCACACCAGTCAAACTTGAATACATCCCTCGAGATGAAAATCAGTTCGCAGATGCTTTGGCTACCATTTCCTCCATGATCAAGGTTCAGACTGCCAACTATGTGCCTCGAATTTCAGTATCCAGACTTGACCGACCAGCATACGTATTCTCTGTGGACTTTGCTAAAGATGAAAAGCCTTGGTTCCATGACATCAAATGCTTCTTAGAGGATCAAACATACCCACCTGGGGCATCATCCAATGATAAGAAGACATTAAGAAGGTTGGCCGGTAGTTTCTTCCTGAATGCTGATGGCTCATTATACAAGAGAAACTTTGACATGGTTCTGCTCAGATGTGTTGACAAGAAAGAAGCAGATTTGCTGATGCACGAGGTGCATGAAGGATCTTTTGGTACCCATGCTGAGGGACATGCAATGGCAAAGAAATTGTTAAGATCATGTTACTACTAGATCACAATGGATGCAGACTGTTGTGCCTATGCCAGGAAGTGTCATAAATGCCAGATTTATGCAGACAAAGTGCATGTGCCTCCAAATCCTTTGAATGTGATGTCTTCACCTTGGCCCTTTGCCATGTGGGGCATTGACATGATTGGAAAGATCGAACCGACTGCTTCAAATGGCTACAGATTCATCCTGGTAGCCATTGATTACTTCACCAAATGGGTTGAAGCAGCTTCGTATGCGAACGTCACCAAATAAGTGGTAGCCAGATTTTTGAAAAGAGACATCATTTGTCGGTATGGAGTACCCGAGCGAATCATTACTGACAATGGTTCCAATTTGAACAACAAGATGCTGGCAGAACTGTGTCGGGACTTCAAAATCCAACACCACAACTCTTCTCCTTACAGACCAAAGATGAATGGCGCTGTTGAGGCAGCTAACAAAAACATTAAGAAGATTGTGCAAAAGATGGTGGTTACTTACAAAGACTGGCATGAGATGCTACCATTTGCCTTGCATGGGTATCGTACCTCAATCAGAACGTCCACTGGGGCAACACCTTATCAACTTGTGTATGGTATGGAAGTTGTCCTACCTGTTAAAGTTGAATTACCCTCCTTACGGGTACTAATGGATGTCAAGCTGAATGAAGTAGAATGGGTCCGTTCTCGGTACAATCAACTGAATCTGATCGAAGAGAAGAGATTAGCTGCAATCTGTCATGGGCAGTTATATCAAAAAAGAATGAAGAAAGCCTTCGATCAGAAAGTCAGGCTTCGGGAATACCAAGTGGGAGATCTTGTGCTGAAAAGACTTCTTCCTCCTCATATAGACCACAGGGGCAAGTGGACTCCGAATTACGATGGCCCATTCATAGTAAAGAAGGTTTTCTCCGGTGGAGCACTGATGCTCACTACTATGGATGGTGAAGATTTCTTATCCCCTGTGAATTCAGATGCAGTTAAAAAATACTTCGCATAAAATGACCCGCTGGACATAAAAACAGAATGTAAGTCCAGGCAAAAATAGGGCATCCCGGCGAGTCAAAAACAGAATAAAAGACTCGGGCAAAAATAAGGGAAAATTAAGAAAAAATGTACACCCGCTGGGTTGAAAAGCCACATTGGACAGCTCAGGCAAAAATGGGTATCCCGGTGGATTGAAAACCCGAAAGGGCGATCCACGCAAAATCAAGGAATAAGTGAACAACTGCATTCTGAATTCATCTGTATCACTTACAACATGGCAAGCTTTGAAAGGTTAAAGCGTCGGTCATAATCAACCTTCTTCAGAAAGCAAGATGAGAAGAATGTTAAGGTCATACGGGTCATAGAAAAGGGAGCTCAACGGAGCGTCGTCAACATTGCCAGCACCTTTACTTTTCTCAATTTATAACAATCTCCTCATTCCAGGGGATCTATTTCTTTGACTGTATTTGCCAAATTCAGGGCACCCAGATTAATAAAATCAGATTTTTCAGTCACACCTCGTCTTATACATTTTTGTTTCGTTTGCAAAATGTCCAATATCCATGATACAATAAAACAAATGAGCCATTATTAATAAATGCTTGCGAAAAATGTATTTACTCTCGGGAATACCTAACTCCTATTACAAAATCCGATAAGGGATACCTCGGGATACTTGTGCGTTTCTTTGTCTTAACAGGTTGCAGGTATTCGAACATGGGGCATGCCAGGCATCACTTCCCCAACACAACTTCTCCAAGCAGTATCTGGAATGCTTTTCCCAGCGGAGTTGCGAAAGCTTCCTCATCCCTAGCCAGGATCCCCACAGAGTTCTCTAGGAAGATCGTCCAGTGATCTTTTCTTTCCCCAACAGAGTGCCAGGTCTCCCAAAGACAAGGGAACCATCTCCCCACAGAGTTCCAGCCTCTCCCAGAAGAGTAATGTCTGAAATTCTCACACAACAAAGTGACGGAAGCTTCTTCATCCCCAACTGGGATATCTCCTTACCGGATAGATCTATCAGTGATCTATTTCCCCAAGCAGAGCCACATATCTTATCATATCTACCAATGATCTTCCCCAGCTGGGATATCACTTCAAGCAGATCAGCCAGAGATCTTCACTGCAGCGGGATCCGAATCCCGGATCGGTTTCTTTTGCATAATCATAGCATTCACATCATATTTCCCCACAGAGCATAGCATTCCATCTAATACGGAGCATTGCGGCAAAAATCAAACATTTGCATGATCACAAGTCAGGTTCGAGCCAGTCACCTGTAAATACCAACAGTACTTCATCAGCAATATACAAAATACACCCATTGCACCTAAAAGCCAAAGCATCCCTTTGCACCCTCAAAGTACGAATACTTGTCCATAACATGTTCTTCTCGACACTCGTCTGTGTCATCTCCCCACAGAAAGCAAAAGCATCCCTTTGCACTCTCCAACAAATACATGTCATATACACTCTTCCGACACTCTTCCAAGTCATATCATCCCCTGCAGAAACCTATATACACTCTCTTGACACCCGTCTGTGTCACCACTCCCCAGCATGGTTGCCTAAACACTTGTTGCAAACCAAACACTTGTTTATAATACACTCTCATTGACACCCGTCCGTGTCATCCTATCCCCACAGGTTGCCAGAATACCTTTTTACACTCATAAATCCATAACTTATACACTTTCTCTTTTGACACCCGTCCGTGTCACTTTTCCCCAGCAAGTCGAACACTTGTATGTGTCTTGCTTGTACTTCACAACACTTGTTTTTTACTTATACAGATACTCGTCTGTATCTTATATACACTCATTCCCCACAGATTCGACACTCTTCCGTGTTCTTTGTTAACCAGTTGGTACTCGTCCGTATCATCATCTCTGAACATGCGTCAGCGTTTGTTTCTATCGATACTCGTCCGTATCATAGTCTTAAGGATGCTCGTCCACATATTTAATCTATACACAGCGTCAAAACACTTATACCTTTTATTTCTTAAGCGTAAGCACTTGTCCGTGTTTACCATTCCTCAGCAAAACAACTTTTCTCTTATCTGACATTCGTCCTATGTCATGATACTTTCGGCAGCCGTACCCTGCCAGGTGATCATCCTTCACCTTTGGATGACCGTCCCTCATCCTTTCCCCATCGGAGTCTCCATTATTGGAACCCTTTCCTATCCGACATTCATCCTATGTCGTGATATTTAGCAGCCGCCCCCTTCCAGGTGATCGTCCTTCACCTTTTTGATGATCGTCCTTCATCATTTTTATCCGATGGTTGTCCCCATCGTTGCTCTTGTTATCTAACATTCGTCCTATGTCATGATAAACCCCGAGAGCAGCCGTACCATACTAGGTGATCGTCCTTCACCTCTTGATGATCGTCCTTCATCATGCTTATCCGATGGCCGTCCCCATCGTCGACTTTTTCTATCCGACATTCGTCCTATGTCGTGATAAAGAGCAGCCATCCCCTGCTAGGTGATCGTCCTTCACCTATGATGACCGTCCCTCACCATTATCTCATTTATTCTTTAACCCGATGGCCGTCCCCGTCGTTGTTTACCTTACTTTGCAAACCTGATGGCCGTCCCCATCATTGCTTTTATCTTTAATCCCCAGAGAACCTTGTTACTTTATTTTGATGGTTGTCCCCATCACGATCATTTTATTTCCCCAGCTTGTCAGTCATCCCCGCCATTGCTTTACTTATCACTTTATCCCCAGCAGTCGTCCTCTGCTCGATGGTCGTCCTCCATCACCCGCACTTTGATAATCATACTATACTTTCTTTTACAATTTATATCCCTTTTCTTCTTCTCCCCAGTGAGTGCAAATTTTGGACTATCTTTGGTATTCAACCACAAGTTATCTTGTTTGTCTGTTAAGCCAGGCGCTTACACCCTACACAGCTAACTCATGTTTGAATAGGGGCAGCTGTAAACACCCCAAATTTTCCCTTAATAAGTTCACACCATGACTTGTGATCTTTCATATTTGCATTAGCATAAGCATACCATCTCATATGGCCTTTTTGTTTCACTGCATAGTTCAAGTTCATCTGCATCTAGGGTTTGTGATCTGAGCAATCCAAGGATCCATCTGAGCCACTCCAAAGGCCTCTAATCATTCCAAGATGGTACATGTATGTTCTATCATCATTTTATGTCCCTCAAAGATCAAGGAAGTCAAAAAATCACAAGAACTTGGAAAGCATGGAAGCAGAGCTAGGGTTTCACTACACAGATGACCTGAAATTAGGGTTTTGGTTTCAGAGGCCATAACTCCAAATTTTATGGTCATTCTTGTTTCTAATAGTCTCAATATGTTATAAGGATCATGTGTAAAAAGTTTGATGAAGAAATTCATTGTGGAAGTCATCTGTTCACTGGGTAACTTCTTGAGCAAGTCAGAGCAAAATCAGGGCATCTGAGGCCCCCCAACATGGAACCAAAGTGGATTTTTTATCAAATTGAAGTTATATGATCTTTATTTGATCATTGAAGTGCTTGGAAGTTCACAAAGTTGAAGAAAATTGAGCTAAACCAAAAGTTGCCAAAAATGGAAATGACTTGTAATGTAAACTTTCCATTTTGGGAAAGTATTTCGACCTCCTCTTTCTCAACCAAAAATTCTTCAAATGAAAAATTGTTGGCCATGAAAGTTGTAGATTGGATCATTTCCTTTTCAAAAAGTACAAGAACAAGTTCTAATTCATTGTGGAACTCAAGTTATGTTCTTTCAAAGTTGGCAAAAATCACATAATTTCAAGTTTCATGCCAAAGAGGATTTTTTGCAAAAACCACTTGCCAAGCAATTTTGTGACTTCTAATACACTTCTATGCATCATAACAACATAGTTCATTGCCTAAATATCAGAATTGCCCAAAGAATCATGTCATTCCATGCCTTGAACATCAAGAAATTCAAAAGAGGCCAAACTTCTTCCAATTTGCAAAAAGAGCACAAAACCTTTCACAAACTTGTTGAATCACCACAAAATGCATTCCATAGATATCCTTGATCTCTTCTGAACCAAGACAAGCCAAAAAGCCAGCTGCAAAAGAGCCCATACCTCAAGTACAAGTTTTGTTGACTTTGTGCAAGAAAGCCCATACCAATCACCATAGGCCACAACCACTTTTCTGACCTATCAAGACTTGTTATGTGGATCAAACACAAGCCATAACACAACACACACAAGCCTGAATGCTCAAATATCTCAAGCTCTCAAAAATCACCCCATTTGCAAAAACTTTCGAAACACACAGCACACCCACTCAAACTTCAAACTCTTTTCATCAATCAACTCAGCTTCATTAAAGGATAATTTCCCACCCTTCATTGTAACCAAAAACCCCCCATAGCCAAAACACGATTTCTGACCAGCAAGAGTGAAAGCTCTCAAACCATCCATTACAAACTTCCTCCAAGCATCAAAGCATCACCAAGAGGATCATTGGAGTTGTTTTGAACCAAATAGGAGGCCAGATAGCTCAGTTTGTGAAAGCTTCACTTCAGGTAACCTCAAGAACAAATTTTCCAGAAATGTAATTTCTTGTTATAGAAATGTTCTGTATGCTTCACTGATGATCCTGATGTATTTAGTTTTGAAAATGATCAAGTATTGAGCATGTATGAAGCTTCTGGAATTTTCTGCGTATTTTCCGTTTGGCTTTGATTCATGATCTTGAGTGAAAATAAATGATTTTGATTGTTGGATTCTTGTTTAGAAGTGTCTAATGGTTGTTTCTAGATATTTTGGTGAGGTTTCATTGCGTTTTGAGAGAGATAGCAAGAGTGAGCCGCCGGAGAAGATGACCGGAACACTGTTCCGGTCACCTGAAAGAGATTAGGGTTTAATTTAGGGTTAGTGTGAGTTTGAACGTAGGCCATTGGATTTGTCTTCCCGTGCGTAAGTGAATGGTCCAAATCTTTCATTAAAACCCTAAATCCTGATTAATTAGTTTAATTAGGTTTATTAAATTCAAAATGCCAGAATCAATCCCAGCCCTCCAAACGCGCGCCAGGTCTTTCCCTCCACCCCAGATTTGAATCTAAGCCCTTGGATCAGTTGACCAGCCATTAAATTCATTTTTATTTCATTTTTTATCATTTGTTTTGCATAATTTATTTAAAATACTTAGAAAATCCCAAAAATATTTTCCTTCTGCATTTTTAATTCAAATATTTTTCTCCACCCAAAAACATTTTTATTTTTATTTTTTGCATTAAAAAACCATTTAAAAACATTTAAATGTTTATTTTAATTAATTAATGGAAATTAATTAATTAAAATATCATTTAGGTTTTTGAAAATTCCAAAAAAATTCACATTGCATCTTAGGACATTTAGAAACATTGTCAAACCATTCATACAAATTTCTTTTTGGTTTTGAACACTCTTTGACATTTTTCTTGAATTTAGGATTCATAAAAATCCTATTTTTGAACCCTAACTTCAAGAATTCTTTTCTGCCTAACCATGAAGGGTTTGACATTTGTTCTTTTTGCATTTATCTTCATATAGCATGTAGTATCTAGCATATTTTTGTCACAAATTTATCTTGCATTTTTATTTGATTTGCATTTTTCCCCTTTAGGTACCTTAAAACCCTAGATAACTTAGAAAAATCACAACTTTCTTTAGGTTAAGAGTTAGGCCTCCTCCTTTGGGGTGTGATATCATATGGGGTTAGGGTTCCTTTGAGATCATTTTCAATTTTTTATCTTATGTTTTGCTTCTGTTTTTGACTTTTGCATCTCATGTTGCTTTAAAACCCTAATTTCTCATGTTCATTTGCATACATCTTGCATATGCATCCATTCATGAACTTTCCATGACATTTCATACATTCACATGTCATCTTAGACATCATAGGACACATTAGAATCATTCTTGATCATTTATTCATTCATTTTCCATGATGTGCATTCATTTCATTCCATGAACTTTCATGAGCTTTCATGCTTCCTACATGCTTCATTTGCATTCTCATCTCTTGTATGAACCTTCATAACACTTGATATGTCTTTGCATCATCTCATAACATCATTTGCATCATGTTTATGCTACTGGTTTTGGTTTGCATCCTTGCATATGTTTCATTTTCATTTCATTTCTTTCTTTTATACTAACCTTTTCAGGTGGTAAGTAATTTGAGAAGTGAATTTGCCTTCACTTCTCATCTCTCTTCTCATTCTTCTTATGCATCATTGCTGCATTTTTCTTTGCTTTAGAGTGAGCTTTCTCATTCATGTTCATCTTTCACTTTCTTCCTCCAAGTTACTTATCTTCTTCAGTGAAGTAAGTAACTTGTTTCTTCTGCTTCTCCTCCTATCATCTACTTCTTCCATTGGTGGCTTCTCTGAAGACCTCTTACAAGCCTTACAAACCATAGGAACATCCAAGCATGACAATAATTAGGGTTTTGATTAGTCCCCCTTTATCTTTTACCTTTGTGTCTTCTTTTGTGTCTCTCTTCTCACCTCTTAATCAGAGACTAAACCTTTAAGGTTTTAAGGCTTTGTGATTAAGGTTATGCCTGCATCCTTCTCTTAGGATGAAGTGTATAACTTTAATCCTAATTGTTAAACCCTTAATTTGTTTAAACCTCTTAATCAATCCATCTTAATAATCACTAAGACAATAGCTTGTAACTTGGGCCTTTCATTAGGGTTCTAATTCTTCCTTAATTAGTTAAGAAGGACTAACCCTAGTGTTAATGGACAAGTCCCCATCAAGTTGTCTTACAAACCATAAAATTCACTTCTTAATCTTACCATTAATTAAAATCCACTTTAATAAAGGTTTGTTTTGTCATGAGGTTAATCCCTAATCATGGATTAAGTTGAGGTATCTTCCTCAGCTTAAGTGTGCTCATCTATTATCCTTTTATTAGGATGGTATAATGAGTTCACTAATCCTTGATTATGGCTTAAACTCGTTACTTAACACTAAACAAAAACACCAATAACATCTAAATAATCACAAGTAGGTTAATGATCTTAATCCTACATCATCATGGTAATTAAGTGTGAGGTGTTTATCTCATACTTAAGGTATTCTTATTATCCCTAATCACAGGGAGGATATGATGAGTTTACTAACCCTTGGTTTAGGCTTAAGCTCATTAACTTATGACAAACACCAAAAAAAACAATAACAAAACTGAAAACATAAAACAAACAATAATCGCCTCCTTCGGGATTCTTTTCTCATCATCTTCACTCACAAACGAGAACTTGCTTCTTCCGTCTAATGCAAGACAATTAGCACTCGAGCCAGACGAGTCATACACTTGAGCATAGACAAGCAAGCAGTTCATCAGTCAATTTATCTTTCAGTCTCTTTGAGTCGAACTACGGTGTTTTGACTTCCTCATTGCACGAGAGGATACGTAGGTATAACTTAACTGTTATCGAACAAAAGTCTCTGTCTCCCCCCTACCAACATTATTCTTTTAAGCCTCATTCCTGAGCATTTCACTTCACCTTCTTGCACTGACACTTGTATATTTCTTTTCCAGCTTTTGCACACAGATAGCACAGACACTACCCCTTTAAACACAAACTTTCAAGCGTGGATCCCGTCGAGTACGACGGACAATCTTGGTGCTAATACCTTCCCAGGTTGTAACCAACCCCCTTTCTCAGTTTCTTTGGTTCACGACCGTCTTATCCATCTTTTTCCAGGTTTATGCAGCATTACCTTTCCTTCGGGATAAAAATGCATAGCTAGCGACTCTTTTCACTTCACCTTCATCTTCTCCTCTCGCCGACCGTTCGCGTCTGTACCCTATCTGACCCAGGTGTCTCTTAGTGGGAGCGACAGATACAAACGCGAAAGTGGCGCGGAAAAGGTAGAGTCGCCAACCAGGCATTTTTATCCCGAAGGAATGGGAATGGTAATGCTGCACAAACCGAAGAAAAGAAAAGGAAGGACACAGGTCCTGTGAACCAAAGAAAATGAGTTCGGGAGTCGGTTACGACCTGGGAAGGTATTAGCACCCCAGATCGTCCGCCGTACCCGACGGGATCCACGCTTGTAAAGAAATCTGTTTCAAAGGTTGAAGAAATGAAAGCTGCTGCAAAAGAAAATGAACTGGAACTGGAAAAGGAACTGAGAAAGAAAACAAAGAGAAAAAATGTAGGGAAAATAAAAGATTGTTCTCGAACGGGCCCTACCCCGCTGCCTACGTACCTCATCTGGACAATGAGGATCAAAGTCGCCGTAGTTCCCCTAACTAGGGGTGGAAAAGATTGCTTGTGTCTTAAGGCTTGAACTGTCTATGTCAATGCTCAGGTGTTGCAGGCTCGGACGATGAGTGTGTTACCGTCTTGCAAAATGACAAGTAGGATTAAGTTTGTACGATGAGAGTGAAGGTGATGAGAAAAGAAGTCCCGAAGGAGAGGCGTTTATTGTTTGTCCAGAGTTTTTTATGATTTTTTATGAGTGTGGCACAAGGAAGTGAACTCAAGCTCTTTTCTATGGAATGTGTACTTGTTACTACATTCCAAGATGGAATAATAGGACAAGCACACTCAAGTAAGGAGAAGATCCCCAAAACTTGATTCCAGAGATTAGGGCCTAGGCTCACTAACTCATTGAATTTATTAAGTGTTTCTGTAATTAAAATGAAGAAGTGTGTTTTATGATTTTCTTGATGAAGATGGTCTCATGATCAGACTTGTGCATCATGATAGACAAGCTTGTACTATCCCAAGATGGGAAAACTACAAGTACCTCATGGAATAAGGTTATTGCACAGGAGACCACTTCAGTCCTTATTAAATGCTTTTTATGGTTTTTGTTTTGAGATGAGAAAGAGAGAGCACCAAAAGGATCTCAAAGGTAAAAACTAAAGGGGAAGTCTAATCCTAAAGTTATCATGCAAAGGATGAACCTAGGTTAGTGAGGCTTACTACCCTAAAGAAGAAGGAGATAAGGAAAGAAGAAGGAGAAAGAAGAAAAAGAAATAGAACACAACTTACTCCTCTATTAGGAGATAAGTTGTTTCTAAAAGGGGGGAAGAATGAAGTTGAGTAAAGGATGGCATAAGGCACATCACACATGAAAGCAAGAGAGCAATGAAGAAAAGAGATGACAGCTTGAAATGTGAATAACATTCACACTTCTTACTTACCTTATGCAATTACCTGAAAATGTTAGAAATATAAACAAGAACAAAATGGAATATAAACAAGCAAGAGATCCCATAAATCTAACACAACCAGAAGTGAATCACACCTATTACATACTAGGATCAAGTCAAACAACCAATAGGAGTTGGCACAAGTGCCCTCCTGAACTAATGAGCAATCAAACATCCAAAAAGTATTCAAAACTAAGCAAGCAAACATAAAATTCAAATAAAATGGAAAACAATCCCAAAAATTCTACAATTAATTATGAGAACACTTTAATCACATATAAATCACATATCAAAATCTCAATCCAAAAGTCAGAAGAAAAGTTAGTCAAATAAATGCCTAAAGTCCAACTTGGGTTTAGTAAACTTCAACATAAAACCACATGGCAAAAAGCAATCAAATAAATCCTAAAAATCATGAAATAAATCCTAGGTGACCTTCAACATGTTAGGGATCAGTAGCAAAAAGAATCACGTTCATTACTATTTTAAAACTTGCAATATAAAATTAACAAGGCAAGGTGTGCATAAAAGAATTTAAACTAAAAGAAATAAAGTCTAAAATTAATATTAGGCGCCAAAATTAATAAAAATAAAAAATAAAAACAATAGAAATTTTAGAAACTTAAAAGAAATGTCTATGAATTTTTTTGGTGATTTTTAGGATTTATTAACTATTTTATTGATTAATAATTGAAATAAGAAAGAGAAGAAAAAAACAAAAACTAGGGGAAAACGACGGAGGCGCAGACAACACTCAGGCGCCCTTTAAACCAGTATTGGGCCTAACACGGGGGTACAATTAGAAAATTAGACCCAACACACGCATCGAAGAAACAAACAACTATTGTGGACCTCAAGCCAAAATCAGATCAAACCAAGAACGCACGATTAATCTAGCACATCATAAAGAAGTCTACGCAACAAGTAAGTCAACACATCAATGGGTCTTAAAGTGTGCACACAGTAACAATAATGGGAGAACAAACATGAGGATTAATTATAAAACAAGGCTCATGTGACTTGCATGCTTCCTTTTAATGCGTTGGCGTGCTCGGATCCGTTGGATGAAATGATCGTGCGGCTGTGTTTAAACCTGGACGAAAGAACGAAGCACAAAGAGCTGACCGGCCGGAGAAGTTCCGGCCATCTTCTCCGGCTGGGTCCGATGAAGATCACGGCCAAAAATTCCATAAACGAGTAAAACAGACACCAAAACAAACCTGACCTTACGGAGAACTTAGATCCACCAATAAAATTCAAAAACAAACAAAATCCAAAGCAAATCGAAAGGCATACAAACACATATCAAAGTTGTAAATCAATATTTAACATCTCACATAGCTTATACATCTTTCCAGAAGCTCATATCAAGCAAAAATAGTATGAAACTAACAATATCCGTTCAAATCCGAAGCAAAATGAAACAGAACTTCAAACCTTGTACGAAGTTTCTTGAAGAATGCTGAGAAATCCAGAGAGGTGATGAGCTTCCTCACACCTTCTTAAGCTTCTCTAGAGCCAAATAAAGGCTTGGTGTTAAAATTTAACAAAAATCCGAAGGAGCTTCAATCTTCACTATGCCATCATGAAGCTGCTCCTAACAAGATCCACGAAGATGATGAGATGAATGCAAAGCTTTAAGGAGTACTTTGAGTGATCCAAAGTCGAAGCTCAGATTTGATTTCCTTTTGGAGAGAAAACCGAGAAAATCAGAGAGTTTTCTTTGAGTGATTTTTCTTGAGAGCTCAATGAGAGAGTTTGAAAGGCTCAGGATGATGAGTATGATGGAAAGTGAGTTTTTTCTCCCCTCAAATGCATGAGTACCACCCTAAAAATCGTGCAGTGTTTTTGAGTGCAATATGGAGGTGGTTATGCCAATTCCACCCTCTCTCCAAAATGCAGGGTGCGTGCTTCCCTCTTCAAGTTTGCAATTTTGTTATTATTTAAAATATAAAAAAAGAATCCCATGCATGAGGATGCATGTTGTTACAGTGAAGCCTATCATATATTTTCCACATTGCTTGATGATGAAACCAAGTTATGATCCGATGGTGATGAAATGCGGTGTGGGAAGCGCGTGACATGTCTTGACTCACATGAAATTCTTCTTGCTTCCACTTATGAGTGCAAGGCGTGTGTGTGTGTCCTCTAGTGGTGGAAAGTGTGACCTTTTGGCAAAATAAAAGAGAGAAAGACGTGTAAAGGTTCAAGTGTGTACTGAGTTTTTCCTATCATCACATGTGATACATATCCTTTGCACTCCTATTTTTGTATTCTTTTCCAATCTTATGATAAAAACAAAGTGACTTACACACATCCTTGGGTCACATGGAAAGGTAGTGAAGGACATGAAAAATGTATAGAAAAATAACGTGAGGTGTGACAAAAAAAGACAAAAAAATAAAATAAAAGTGAACCAACACCAAATTGACAAGTGTGCCCTAAAACCCTAAAAATGCAACAAAACTTCCAAAATTCATATCTTGAGTTCTAGAAATGATATGAGGGTGTTCTACGACTTTTCAGAAAGGGAAAATTGTGCTCTATGACTTTCGTGTTCACTGGAAAATCATTCGGAGCTTTTTTGCACATGAAATAACAACTCGAAGTTTAGGGACAAATATTTCCAAAAATGGAAACTTCTAAATTTCCACATTTAGCAACTTCTCGCATATTCCCAATTTTTGACATTTAAACTCGACTGAATTATTCCTTGACATGATATGACCTCAAAAATTGATGATCCTGATTAAAAAACTCTGAAATCATCATGTTGACTTTTTTAACTACAAAGTTGACTTTCTCGCTTTGTCTTCAAGTAACTGGACAAATTCTTGGCTTCCTCAGTGAATTTTCGCCTCAAATTTCATACATAAGCCATGCAGATCATACGAGAGCCTTTGACCACAAGAATTGGTCAAAGCTAAGAGGATGTGAGGATCTGGTCCAAAACCCTAATCAGGATTTCCCTCACATAGGAGAAAATTGCATTTTTGAACTTCTGATGAAATTCCTCTTTTCTGAACTTTTGAGGATGACCTTAGGCTTATTCAAGATATGAGAAAACCTTATGAGCTTCTTGCAATGCTACCTAGCCAATGACTTGATTTTAAAATCCTGAATTGTCTAAAGAACTGATCATATGCCTTATGCTAGAACATGTGATTATTATGCCTCATTTTTCTATGCCAAATGCTCAAAAATGATATGTTGATGCTATGCTTATGATTAAATGATGATAAATATGAGAGGGCAAATTTGGGGTGTTACAGGTCCTACTAAGATATGCCGGGTTTGGATACAAATATTGTCATGCACATGTTGCCATTAAAAGAAGATTGCCCGCCGGTCAAACAGAAGTTGCGCCGTACTCGCCCAGACATGGCCATGAAAATCAAAGGAGAAGTACAAAAGCAGTGGGACACCGGTTTTCTTGATGTAACTAGTTACCTGCCTTGGGTTTCTAACATTGTACTCGTACCCAAGAAGGATGGCAAGGTGCGTATGTACGTTGATTACCGGGATCTGAACAGAGCCAGCCCGAAAGATGACTTCCCATTACCTCACATTGATGTATTAGTGGATAACACAGCTCAATTCTCGGTAGTTTCTTTTATGGATGGATTTTCTGGATACAATAAGATCAAGATGTCACCTGAAGACATGGATAAGACCACCTTCATCCCACCATGGGGCACGTTCTGCTACAAAGTAATACCGTTTGGTCTGAAGAACGCCGGTGCAACATATCAACGGGCTATGGTAACATAATTCCATGATATGATCCATAAATAAATCGAGTGCTACGTGGATGGCATGATTTCCACATCCCTCATAGAAGAAGACTGAAATTCTGGGATCAGGTACGTGATGTCGAATCAGATGTTTAAACACTTGAAGACTTAAACAAAACTTAAAGTGCTGGTAAATTAAATAACACAGGAAATTGTTAACCCAGTTCAGTGTATCTCCACACTTACATCTGGGGGCTACCAAGCCAGGAAGGAAATCCAATATAAGTAATATTAATTCTGGAATTAAACCAACCAGTTTAATCCTTCACTTAATATCTACCCCAAGGAAATTTCTACCTAAGACACAACTTAGATATGAGTACCTACTCACTCCCCCTCAATCACACAGTGATCTTTTACAATGATTAATAAAATTGAAGTCACACTTCAAACACAACAGCTTGATCTTACTTAAAAGTTTCAATCAAGACACAATTCACTTTTTGCTTAAAAGCTCATAAAGTGACAAACAATTAACACCTGCTATAAAACACAAACACCCTTTACAGTCTTCTAAAATTCGTGCTCTATTCTGAGAGTTTCTGTTCCTTAAATAGATGCTTGGTTTTTGGGCTTTTTTCAAATTATCCAGACCTGATAAATCCCACAGTCATCACCTTGAATTAGGGTTAGTTAGTTTGTTATCTCCTTGAATCAAGGTGAGTTAGTTATTCTGTTATAATGAAACCAGATAACTAAGCTCCCTAAAGATGCGCCTTGGAATGCTTATCTCTTTACAATTAATTCCAGATAAACTCCCCTGAATTTACTTAGTTCTGTTATGCATCATTTAAGTCAGATAGCAGGTTTGCGATGTCACAACATCTGGTGTGACATCCTGATGTCTTGAACTAAATTCATTAACAGTTACTTTATTTTTCAATGTCACAACATCTGGTGTGACATCCTGAACTAAGTTCACTTATTCTTGTTTGTCAAAAATTCTGCCAATTCTTAACATCTACAAACTCCCCCTTTGGCTAATTTTTGGCTAACACAATCTTCTGGATTTATCAAAGAGCAGCAGAGTTCTTTTATCAGAGTGCAGCAGAGTTCTTTTCTGTTGAATCATGTGAGAGCTAATAATTTGCTCCCCCTCAAACCTGTATGTATACTGCTATGACTTGTTCAACAAACTTTGATATACCAATGAGCATTCAAAAAAACTTAGTTCAGAAGACAGAAATTAACTTCAGCATTTTTCATTAAACAGCAAACAGCAGCAGACATTGTTCAGTACACTTCTCCCCCTTGTTAGACAGAAATTTGGGGCCAAACATTACATAAGCAGAGAGAAAAACAAAACATTCAAAATTACAAAGCAAAATTACAATGCAGAACAGGAAGTACACTTTCCACCACACACAGCTTCACTCAGACTCATCATACTCTGTATCTTCTTCATCCTCAGACTCAGCATCAGATTCATCAACATCTCCAGCAACTTCCTCCAGCTCTAGTCTTTGAATTATGTTCTCCAGCTTTTTCTTCCTTTCATCCAGCTCTTTGCAAGTAGTCTTGAGCTCTGCAATCAGTGTTGCCTTTGATATGGGAGTCTTAACAGCAGATGGCCCAGCAGATGGCCCACTTGGAGCTTCAACATCTGCAGCATGATGGCTCAGAAACAGTTTGTAGTGAAAGGACAGTGGACTTTCTCTCTTGCAGATAGAATCCTTATCAGTAAGGATGCCTGGATATTGGTTGAGAATAATTCCACAAAGCAGTGAGGGAAAAGCTATTGGAAGCTTGGTTGCTGATGTTCCTGCATGCTTTAGTGTTTGATCAAATATATAAGCCCCATAGTCCAACTTTGTTTGGGTGCCTACAACACAGATGAATCTTCCCAGCCCAGTAGCTATAGAAGAGGTGTGGTTTGTGGGGACCCAGTTGACAGTTCCAATCCTGTGCAGCATAGCATACTTCCTTGTTAGCAAGCTGACAGATAGTTTGCCTTTGACTGGCCATGACTTGACCTGGTTGGCAGTGATGATTTTGCAGACTTGGTTGTCAGTTTTGCCCAGCTCATTTGGTCCATCTGATTCTCTTCCTAGGTACTGATTTATTACCCTAGGAGAAAAATCAACACATCTCCCCCTCACATATACCTTCCTGAAATCCTCAGATTTCCCATCAGCACACCCCTCTTGCAGATTAACTATAAACTCCTTGACCAGCAGCTCATAATAGGGAGAAAAGTTGGAAACAGTTTTGAATAAACCAGCATTGGAGATTAAGTCTATTACCTCAGTGCACTCCAGAGCATTGCTACCCAGCTCTCTTTCCAAAGCCACCCTTCTTTGATAAACATACTTCCACTTTCCTACACTGGAGACATGATGGAAGGACACATTGTCCAGAGGTGCTTCAGGAACAGCAGTGGCAGTCCTGGGAGGTGCTGGCTTCTTCCTTGGTTGGGATGTTGGGACATCCTCCTCAACATCTGAGTCAGGTGGAGTTGTAGCTTTCCTCTTCTGGGTGCTTACCTTGCTCCATTTCTTAGTAGGTCCAAAGGCAACTTTGACCTTGTCCTTCTTTGGAGTTGATTGTTTCTTTTCAGGAGTTGCATGTGCAACAGGCTTCTTCTCCTTCCTAGCCCTAAGCCTCTTGGCTATGCTAGGTTTAACAGATGCAATGATCTCTGTGTCAGAGTCATCATCTAGGGTTTCAACAGGTGGAGGTTGGGAGGCCTCTTTTTCAGTAGTTTGATCAACATGACTTTGATCATCAGTGGCTTTATCATCAGTGGCTTTATCATTTGAGGCTTTGTCCTGGCCCTCAGATGCTTCAACATTTCTTGGGACATTCTGTTGAGCAGGTATGTCCTCTTCAGCCTGGTTTCTTGGTTCTTCTTGTGGAGCAGGCATACTGTTCAGGGGAACAGACACCCCAGGCACAACTCTTTGTTCAGAAAGAATCCTGTTTACAAGTTGTTTGATGGATGCATCCACATAATCAGAAGCTTTGGGGGTGCTTGTAGATGAAGGAGTTCCCTTGCTTTTGCTGAAAACAGGCTCCTTAGCTCTTCTTGCATTGGGAGTTCTAGGTTTTTGAGCAATAGGAATGCTTCCTCTGATCTCATCTATAGGAGTAACATCCATTGGTACTACAGAGATTGGGGTTGCGTGCACTACATCTTCTTGATTGAGACCCTCATCAATGAAGTTAGGGTTTTGATGTTGAGACATTTTTCGAATGTAGTGGAAGAGGATTTAGGTTTGATAGATGTTGATGAGCTTAGATATTCAGCTGTAGCATGCAAAATGTTTTGTGGAGCTAGTGGGAATGTGAGAAGCTGAGAGCACGTTTTCACATTTATAGAATCCGTTACTAGTGGAGTTTTTAGGATTGGAATACTAACAGTTATTGGCCAGACTGGTGCTGCCATCTAGTGATCATGCCACACGATGTTATAAGACATGCTGGCACTTCTCCATAACTGCTATATTTCACATATGCATATTCCCAATTTACCCCTTAGGTTTTCAAATTGGGTAACATCCAAAGCCTTAGTAAATATATCAGCTAATTGCAGCTCTGTGGCTACATGCTCTAATGTGATCACCTTCTCTTCCACAAGGTCTCTGATGAAGTGATGTCTGATGTCTATGTGCTTAGTTCTGCTATGTTGGATAGGATTTTTTGAGATGTTAATTGCACTTAAATTGTCACAGTACAATGTCATGACATCTTGTGGGACATTGTATTCTGTGAGCATTTGTTTCATCCATACCAGCTGAGAACAACTGCTACTAGCTGCAATATATTCAGCTTCAGCAGTGGATAAGGACACACAATTTTGTTTCTTACTGAACCAAGAAATTAAATTGTTTCCTAGAAAGAAGCATCCTCCTGATGTACTCTTTCTATCATCAGCACTTCCAGCCCAGTCAGCATCACAAAATCCAGTGAGGATTGGTTCACAACCATGAGAATACATTATGCCATAGTCACAAGTACCATTAACATATTTCAAGATCCTCTTAACCTGGTTTAGATGACTCACTTTTGGCTCAGGTTGATACCTTGCACATACACCTACTGCAAAAGCTATATCTGGTCTGCTAGCTGTAAGATATAGTAGGCTTCCAATCATGCTTCTGTACAAGCTTTGGTCCACACTGTAACACGGTGGGAGAACTGACTTTAGTTATGTTGCGGATAGCAAGAGTTGCCACCGACTTTTATTTTATCCAAAGGAAAGGCATAAAAGAACAGGAAAGACCTTTTAAAAGATTTTTGGGTCCGGGGGGTAGGTTATGTAAAGGGAAGGTGTTAGCACCCTTTACATCCATGGTTATCCATGGGCTCTTAGTTACTTAGCTCACTTTAAAATGTTTTTGAAATGTGAAGTGTGTGAATAAAAATTTTCTTAAGAGTTTTATAATGATCCATGTACGGATGCGTATAAAACCTTTGTTTTGAAAATTTGTTTGAAATGTATGAAGTGTTTGAAATGTTTTGAAGAGTGAGCAAGTATCTAAGAGGAACCTACCCTAAGTTTAAGTCTTTTCTGTTTTTGAACCCTTTAAATGGTAAGACTATCCCTATTATTAAGGAATAGGTAGTCATTACCTTGGATGTATGGGACAAGTGAAGGGTCATCTGTTTAGTTAGGCAACTATGGGGTGTATAAGCAATTCGAAAGGGACTATCATCTTTATTCGAAAGGGACAAGATCATTACGAAGGCAACATTCGAAAGGGACTTGATCTTTTATCTGTTAAGGGACTAGATGATGTGAAATTAGGGACTTTTGCTTTATACACCCTACTTGACCTTTTGTTTTAGGCAACATGAGAGGTATCCTTAAGAAAGTGAGATGGCGATCAAAGATCGACTTACGTGTGTGAGTGTACAATTTTAATATTTATCTTTAAATTTAGTGATCTAAATTAATTTTAAATATACAAACATGTTGCACTCCCTATTTACTAACCATAGCATAAAATAAATATTTGAATACTATTATTAAAATATTACATCCAGGAACAATTACATAATAATAATAATTAAAGCAAATTAAATAAATAAGCATAAATAATAATAACAATATAATTGGGTTAGTGAAATAATAATAATAATAAATCACAATGGGGTTAGTAATAATGAAATAAATATAAAAATAAACATAATTAATAATATAAGCAAAAAATATTAAAAGATCAATGAACACTTATTTTTTAAGATTAAGAATAAAATATAAACAATTATATACTAATTATTATGAAATTTTAAATTATGCATAAATTATAGAAATTGGGTTAATTATAAATAAGTTATATTTACAAACTTTAATTATCTTTAAACATATACTAAAAAATTATTTTCATACAAAATTAAATTATAAACAATTTATAGAATATTTACATATTATGAAAATAGGATTCATTATAATTATGTTTACAAATTTTTTTAATTATTTTAAACATATTTATATGTAAGAATTAAATTATAAATAAATTACAAATTAAATGTTCAATAGAAGAAAATTAGGGTTTTTAGAATTTAGAAAATAAATTAGGGTTTATAAAAATATTAGGATTTATAATTTACAATATTAATTTAATAATAAATATATACATATTTTTTTAAAAATAAAAATTAGGATTAATTTCTTTTAGAGAATAAATTAAAAGTTTTCTTAAATATAATATTATACATATATATATTTACATATAATGATTTAAACAAATAATTTAGAATTAATTATAAAACATAAATAGTAAAACAAAATAATTAAAAAAATGGATTTCAAAACTTACCTGGGGCAGGGATCGAACCCATGCCATAGGCTTTGTAACCCTTAGACGCACAGAGTTACCACTGGGCTGCATGCGCGCTTGTGAACACCAAACAGGCAACAATCCTTTTGTTTCTTCTCCTGCATAAAATTCTCAAAAAATAAAACAAAGCAAAATGGCCTGGGGAGGTTTTGATCCCAGGACCATTCATTTGCAAGCCAAACGCGCACACCAACTGAGCCAAGTGTTCTAGTTGTAATATAACATAACATAAATCAAAAAATATTAAAACAAAAATTTGAATCCTTGCTGATGGCGCCAATCTTCTTCTTCTTCCTCCAACTTACCTGCGAAAATTCTTTCAACATTTCCTGCGAAATTTCCTACGAGTTCTTCCCTTCAAGAACCTGCGAATTTGAATCTCTCACAACACGTAAAATTTCAACAAATTTGTTATATAAACATGATCCACACATCAAATCCAATTCAATGATGTCTTTAGAATTCATTTATATTGGTTTAAATGAGAAACCCTAAACGGCCACTCTAAACCCTAACAATGGCAACTTCATGTTCCTGTGTCGAAACTCAAATTGGATTGCCCAGAAACGTTCCTAAGCTTGTCACAAACACAAAACAATCATCAAACATAATTTATAATGCATAAACAATGGAGAACGAAAAAATCATAAAAGTGTGATAATATTGATTTGGTTCGTGCATATGGAGGCGTTTTAGATGTTGTTTATGATCCAAATATGTTCAATGAACATCATAGAACATATTGCAATGCTCAAAACTCATTGAAACCCTCTCTACCTTGGAATTCGAATATGAGTTTTTGAAGATTTTTGTGAAGTTTGAAGATGGCTTTGGAGGCAGAAATTTCGTCTCTAGAGCTTGGTCTTATGTTGTATATATACCACACATTAAAATTAGGTCAAGAATTTAAACAAACTTGTGAATTTTTGGACTTTTTGAGATTGAAAAAGATTGATCTTAAATTTTGAATATTCTTGATCTAGCCTTGCCATGTTTGGATGATCTGAATTTAAATGGTATTAATCAAGTTTAAATGAGTGTTAAAACTTTCTAGAACCAAAAAATCAAATCAAATATATGACTTTTATATTTTATTTCAATTTAATTTGTATTTTAATGAATAAAATTCAAATAAATATGAAATAAAAAATAAAAAATCAGAAAATGAGTGGTTTGAGTCGTGCTTGATGAGTTTGTAAGGTTTGAATGGCAATTAGGTGGGCTCATTTAGCAAAAATTGACTTTAAGGCCTTATTTGCTTCATAAAATTCCCAAACATTTCCCAACTTTGCAAGGGCACAAATCCTTCAATTTTAATGCTATGAAGGTGTTCTTGGACATTTTGGAAAGCTTGAAGAGTCCTCTAACCAACCCCACTGGTTTAATGTCCATATCATTTACCATTCTCAAGTTATGCCCTTTTGAAGTTGTTGACTTTTTGTTGACTTTCAAAAGGACCTATAATGTCTTAGCTCATACCTTCCAAATGAAGCATTTTTGGGCTTGGCTTGTGAGACACAAAGTTGTAGAGAATTCAATTTCCTTCAAAATGAGATTTGGATGGAAAATTGGTGATGAAGCATGTGAAAGTTATGGCTGGTCAAAGTTCAGTTGACTTTTCCTAAGGAAACCCTAATTTAGAAACCTCTGATTCTTGATGATCTAAAATATCCTTGATGAATCATGATCAACCCTTGATCAAATGATGAATTTTACTTCATATACTTGATGTTGGCAAAAAATCATGAAGTTTGACTTTGGTTTGACCACAGTTGACCTCTGTTTGACTTTTTAACTGCCTTGACTGATTTTGACTTATCTGATAATCTGACTGAGCAAACTTTTGAGAAAAGTCTTGAAACTTGTCATGGGGGTTCTTAAACACATATAAGATGTTATGAAGCTCACTTGAAGTCTTGGAAGTCCATTTAGCCTGATTAAAGTCAAAACCCTAGTTTTGGATGTACTGCTTAGGAGGATGCATTGTCTGAGGGAATTGTCAAATTTTCTGACTATTTGTGAACTTTGTGAACCTTGTGAACTTCATAAGATGTCTTGTGAACCTTGTGAACCTCATGGGAGGTCTTGTGAACCTCATGGGAGGTCTTGTGAACCTTGTGAACCTCATGGGAGGTCTTGTGAACCTTGTGAACCTCATGGGAGGTCTTGTGAACCTTGTGAACCTCATAAAGTGTCTTGTAAACTTCATGAACCTCATGAAAGGTCTTGTGAACCTTGTGAACCTTCTGAGCACACAAAGTCTTGTATTGTGAGGGCAAATTTTGGGGTGCAACAGCTGCCCCTGTTTAATTTTCTGAAACTTGAGGGGTTAGATTGGTATATGTGCCAGTCGTGACCTGGAAGGTTGAAGGGGATTGAACACAAAAGCCCAAAAATTTGCACTCACCAGTGTGTAGAGTGATACTGATGACTAGTTGAATATGCTTGAGTGGGCTTAAAGATGCCACTTGGAGAAAAATTCTTCAGGTACATTTCTTGGAGGATGAAGCAGTCCAAAATATGAAGATATAATAATAGCTTTCAGGAAGATGAACAATGTCCTGAGGTAATGATATGCTTTTGGGAAGATAAACAACGGCCCAAGGTAATAATATGCTTTCAGGAGGATAAACAACGTCCTGAGGTAATGATATGCTTTCAGAAGGATAAACAACGTTTTGAGGGAATGATAGCTTTCAGGAGGATAACAACGTCCTGAGGAAATGATATGCTTTTGGGAAGATAAACAACGGCCCAAGGTCTTGATATGCTTTCAGGAGGATAACAACATCCCGAGGAAATGATATGCTTTCAGGAGGATAAACAACGTCCTGAGGAAGTGGTGTAACCTTTGGGAAGATAAACAACGGCCCAAGGTAATAATATGCTTTCAGGAGGATAAACAACGTCCTGAGGTAATGATAGCTTTTAGGAGGATAACAACGTCCCGAGGAAATAATATGCTTTCAGGAGGATAAACAACGTCCTGAGGTATAAGTATAACTTTTGGGAGGATAAACAACGGCCCAATAGTCATGATATGCTTTCAGGAGGATAAACAACGTCCCGAGGAAATGATATGCTTGCAGGAAGATAAACAACGTCCTGAGGTAATGATATGCTTTCAGGAGGATAAATAACGTCCTGAGGAAATGATATGCTTTCAGGAGGATAAACAACGTCCTGAGGAAATGGTATGCTTTCAGGAGGATAAACAACATCCTGAGGTAATGATGATAGCTTTCAGGAAGATAAACAACGTCCTGAGGAAATGGGGTAACCTTTGGGAAGATAAATAACGGCCCAAAGTAATGATATGCTTTCAGGAGGATGAACAACGTCCTGAGGTAATGATATGCTTTCAGGAGGATAAACAACGTCCTGAGGTATAAGTATAACTTTTGGGAGGATAAACAACGGCCCAATAGTCATGATATGCTTTCAGGAGGATAAACAACGTCCTGAGGAAGTGGTAACCTTTGGGAAGATAAACAACGGCCCAAGGTAATGATATGCTTTCAGGAAGATAAACAACGTCCTGAGGGAATGGTGTAACCTTTGGGAAGATAAACAACGGCCCAAGATCATAATATGCTTTCAGGAGGATAAACAACGTCCTGAGGTATAAGAAGCTTTCAGGAGGATAAACGACATCCTGAGGTATAATGATGTAACCTTTGGGAAGATAAACAACGGCCCAAGGGAAATGGTAGCTTTCAGGAGGATAAACAACGTCCTGAGGAAATGATAGCTTTCAGGAGGATAAACAACGTCCTGAGGAAATGGTATGCTTTCAGGAGGATAAACAACGTCCTGAGGAGATAATAACTTTTGGGAAGATAAACAACGGCCCAATAGTCACAAGTTGTTAATGAAGTCTGTCTGCTGGAGAATTAATCTGAAAAACAAGATTATAACATTCTGCACAATAACATTAGTTTATGTATAATATGATGCACTTAAGTAATGTATTATGTATCTAAGTATATGTATGATATGATGTAAATGATGTATGTATGCATCATGCAGCTTGGAGCGTCTGGATATCTTCGTATAACAACTGCTGGCCAGGGAAAATAAATCCCGATTCGTTACTGAAGAATAGGAGGACCTCATTCCCGTTCCGTTTGATAATATAGATATCCATAACCTCCCGTCTTTGTTCGATAGTAAGGTATACATAACCTCCCGTCTTCGTTTGTCGTACTCTATTGGAAAAATAAATTCCCGACTATCCGTATGAGGATAAAAGAGATGGATATAAATTCCAGGGGAGATGTGACTCGAAGTACTTATGAAGATGGATTTTCCCTACTGGGGGACTTGTAGCTGTCTTGTGGAGATGAACCAGTGAAGCTTCGTTGAAATCCTTCCCTCGTTCGTCCTTAGTAAATACTATTACTGCATTTTCATGCATTTCTGGTAAACATCAATCATATTCACAACCAATTGACGTTTCGCTTATGTAAATAGGGTAAAAGTAAATCTGGATTCAGAGGGAAAAGTAAAGCTGAACTTGAAAACAGAATCGTTTCAACTTCGAGAGTGCATAACCAATTGGATTTAGAGCTCCTGAGATTCTTAACTTTCCTGAATACCTTCCCAGAAATCCTCATAGCTGGATCTGAAGACATGATACTGACACCATCTGATACTACTGGCGTAGACAATTAATTTCCATCATGGTTTCAGCTGAGAATCCAATATCAAGGTAGTACAATGAGAGGAATGTGTCTTCAAATTGTGATGGACCATATATGCTCCGGGTATTAGATTTGAAGAGAAAGCATTGCCCCTTGGTTGAGGATGAATTATACCATAATGAAAGTATCTGAATGTAAGAGAAATAAACAGAGTGCCTCACAATAATATGCCCCTGACATCATGAAATTCACATATATGAGGAGAGCTGCCTCTGGCTGTTAAGCATTGTTGAATCTGGAACTGATTACCCCGAATGATTTGAACAGTAACTTGGTATGCCCCCTTGATTAGGAAACAATGACCATGCCCCTGGCATTATGAACTTTGTAATGTTACCCTCGATAATTTAGACAGATGTGGAGATCTGCCTCTGGCTGCTTAAACATAGTTGAATCTTGTCCTGATTGCCCCAAATGAGTTAGGCAGTATCATGGCCTGCCCCCTTGATTGGGAGATAATGATTATGCCCCTTTGTATACATGGACTTTGATCCAGGAAGCAACTTTGTTTATCGGAAGGACTTTGAACATTCATCCTGTAAGTTTCTCTGTTTATCAAACACTCAAGTATATGTAAACAAATATATTCAAAAATGCAATGCTTATGTCTGTCTTGAAATTTTGAAAAAGAGTTATTTTAGAAAAACATTTTTTGTGAAAACTGTGATATTAACTCAAGTTTTATAATAAGCCCTAAAGGAGTCAGGATACCTTTTTGTAGCAATACGCTTTCGAACTAACCATGCTTCAGTTAGGACTTTTAAAGGGTTGTAACGTGGCCTGGTTCATGGTTTAAGAAACAAAAGATAAAGGCTCAAATTTATTTGTACCCAACCCATTCTCCATGATGTTCTTCAGTCCTATACTCAGTTAACTTATGCATTGAGGTTCCAAAGTAGTTTGGAATTGTAACACTGACATTTATGATGGTTCAGAAACCGAAAATTTATTCGAACATTCAGTCATCTTTCTTTGTCGAGGATTCATAGTGACCTCTTTTTTCTTTTGACTTTGTTATCCCTTCTTTTTGCCTGAACTGTTTATTTCAAAGTTACAGTCAGCGGGATGTCTTAATTTTTTTACTTAGTATCCTTCATAGGTTTTGACTTAGTGGGTTTTTCTTTTGCTGGATATTGACTGTCAGGTTTAATGATTAGAGAGAACCATCATTAGTTGTGTACAACACAGATAATTGGCATATTTGAGTTAACTGAGTAACTACCCTGCCCCAGGTTATGAATAAGGGTTTTAATTTGTGCGAGAATAAAAACTCCTACTTCATAGGCTCAAAAGGGTTGACTAGGGATTAACTTCCTTATATCTCCACTGTTTAGGAATTGAAACAATGCCTGTACATCGTCAGCATAGTCTGTTCAAAAGCATACTGCCTAATATTATGGTATTGTTTTCGTCATCCTCCCTCTACAGGCTTATAGCTTTATCAGGAGTTAAATATCACAAGATAGAAATAAGAAGCATAATTCAAAATATAGTGGAACGAATGGATTAATTCAAGACAAACATATGCAATGCATTAATGAAAACAAAAGTTTAACATAATAGTAAGTGTTCAAACAAAACAAAAGAAATTACAAATGAAAGTTCAAATGTTGTCCCATCCAGTTGGCTGAATGTCTTCAATTGTAATCTGTGAACTTTGAGGAGCAGTATACTTCACCATGAAATCAAATTTGCCACTTGGATGTCCCAAGGTGCCCCATATCTCAACAGGAACAGGTAGGCTTCCTTTCTTGCTACCTTGGGCAACTTGTCTTGCAGCTTCGGTGTTTGATGGGTGATAGTAGAATTCAACTTGACCTTCTGGAGTAACCTCTAGGATTCCTTCGTCAATTAGATCTTGAATCTTTTTCTTCAATGTCCAACAACTATTAGTATCATGTCCAGGACAGTTGGAGTGATACCCACACCTTGCCTTGGGATTATAGCGAGGAGAGGAAGTTTTAGGATTTTGAGGAGGATTTTTCAAAGAAATTAGTTTCATCTCCAACAAGCATTGCAGAAATTGTGACATTGGAGTGCTGAACTTGATAAACTGCCTTCTATATTTCTTGTGTTGAGGTGGATCAACCTTATCAGGTCTTTCTTCTTCAACTGAAGAACAATCAATGGCAACCTGTTTCTTACCTTCTTTTATCCTCATCTTCCTTTCAACCAAATCAGCTTGTTTTAATGGAGGTTGACTAACACTTAGATTCCTGACTCCATTACTTTGAAGTTTGTGGACCAAGGTTTTTAGCTCTTCTTGCCCCTGAGCTAAACTTTGAATAAGAGCCACCTGGTCATTCATCTGGGTCCTCATTTCTGTCATCTCAGCTTGTAGTTGCTCCAGTTGATCATCCTTGTTGTCCTCAGGATTCTTCTTCTTAGCCAGCAGTGCCTTCAACTCATCTTGTCCCTTGGACAAGTTCAGAATCAACTCTTGGAATTGTACATTCTGATCCTGGAGATCTTTGACTGTTTGTTCAAGAGCCATTTCTGCTGAAATAAACAGCGAGAAGATAAGATACCTGTGCACAAGAAACCTGTGATGTAATGATATGGTGTATAAATGTGTATGCAATTTTTTCAAGGACCGCAGGATTTAAATTTGTTTAAACAACCAAAAAGTAAACTTTTATTAGCAATCAATAAACTTGTTTGCCCCTTGGGCTTACAATAAAAATGAGATGAATACAAAAAATGGGGTTTTAAGTCTCCCATGGACATTTCCTCTTTGTGTTAAGGTATGAGTTTAGATTCCGCTCCTCGTGAAGTTGTTTTGTTAGCTCCAGGATTCTTTCTTGACTTGCTTTGTAATGAGTCTCAAAAGTATCTCTTTGCTCCTTCAACTGGATCCAGGACCTTTGTAACTCCTCCATGTCAATGGGCATGTCTGGAAGAAGAATGATATAAGAAGTATCTCCTTCAGCAACAGGCTCCATGGTAACTGGCAGGATAGCAGGATATGGCATCATAAGAGTCTGAGCACGAGATCGCACCCATCTGAGATAAGGTTCCATAGGAATAGTGTACTTTGGTTCCAGAGTCTTGCTGTCAACCTTGTTCACTTTACCCCATGCTCGTATGAACCTTTGACGATAACCTTGCAGATCGTTGTCGTAGTCAAACACAATACCTTGAATCAACATGTCATGAGGACCATCACTCCGAGCGTAACCAAACTGACGTAAAGCTAAGGAAGGGTTGTAAGTAATGCCTCCTCTTATGCCTAGAAGTGGCACATTAGGAAACTCCCCACAACGGTCAATGATAGTAACATTCTCCATAGATCTAGAGCACCAATGAATATCTGAATGAGAAAGTGACATGATTCTTTTGGACCATCTGAACCCTTGTTCATTCTTCATCACTGATCGAGGAAGGTGAGAAATAAACAACCTAGATAGCAAAGGTATGCAACACATCAAAGTTCCTCTTGCTTTTGTAGTACGAGTATGAAGAGAATGTAGGATGTCTCCAAGTAAAGTAGGTACTGGATTGTGACTCAGGAATATGTTGATGGCATGAATGTCTATGAACTGATCAAGATTGGGGAACAACACTAAGCCATAAATCAATAAGGATAAGATCTCCTCAAAAGCATCATAACTCATAGCTTTCAGGAACACTTGAGATTTCTCTATCAATACCTTGGCAAGAATACCCTTAACTCCACTTCTCGTTTCTAGAACAATGTCTGACTTCTTCAGATGTAGAGCTGCAGCAATAATCTCAGGTTTAGGCTCTTTCTCCAAGCCTGTGAAGGGTCTTTGATCAAGTACCGGTATACCCAGAAGTTTAGAGAATTCTTCCATTGTAGGAACCAGCTGATAGTCGGGGAATGTGAAGCAATGGTGCTTAGGATCAAAGAACTGAAACAGGACACTCATCATGTCTTCATTGAACCCTGAGGTGACTAGATCCAATAAGTGACCATGTCTCTTGATGAACTGGGAGTGTTCAGACACCTGAGAAACCAATTCTTTAAGCTTAGCAGGTATCCCTACAAAGTTGATCCTGATAGTGTTCCTACGAGCAGAAGCCATGACTCTGCAACAAAGAACAAAGATAAATCCTTTGGTCCTTGAAATGGTTAGTGAAAATGCAATGCTTATGATGCATGATGATGTCATGATGTTATGTTCAATCACAAACATGTGGCACACACAAACAAGTCACACCATAGCCCTAGGTTTAAAGGCTTGCATGAGGTTCAAAGGTAAGTACCCTCCCTTGAAGTTTAGATGGTTCATCCTGTCCTATAAAGTAACCAAGTTCTAAGGGATCTCAATATCATTGATCCTTCACAAGGGTGGTTGTTCAGTAGGCAATTTACTTGCCAACCAAAACCCTCCAAGTTTAGGATCTCAATGAGTGTAGTATCGAGTATCAACCAACTTCAGTCTGCACCAAAGCCGGTTATCTCACTACTTTCTAAAGGCCAAGATGGGATGACTAGGGTTCTAAAAGTTAGTTAGTGCATTGTGTCGCTCCCGGGATTTTCATCCTAGTACAAACGCGAAAGTGGCGCGGAAAGGTAGAGTCGCCAGCCAGACATTTTTATCCCAAAGGAATGGGAAAGGTAATGTTGCACAAACCTGAGGAAGAAGGAAAAGACAAGGTCCTGCGAACCAAAGATCTGAGTTCGGGAGTCGGTTACGACCTGGGAAGGTATTAGCACCCCAGATCGTCCGTCGTACCCGACGGGATCCACGCTTGCTTGTTTGTTTCAAAGGGTGAGAAAATATAACTGCTGCTGAATAAACCGCTAACTGGAACTGGAATGGAAATGAGAAATGGAATAAGGAAATGAAAAGAAAGGGGGAAATGTAGGGAAAATAAAGATTGTGCTCGAACGGGCCCTACCCCGCTGCCTACGTACCTCATCGGGATAATGAGGATCAGAGTCGACGTAGTTCGCCTAACCTAGGCGGGAACTATTTGTTTGTATTTTTTACAGCTGGAACTGCGTATGTCTATGCTCAGGTGTTGCAGGCTCGTCTGGTACGAGTGCGTTAACCGTCTTGCATGCGAGACAAGTCGCCGCGAGTTCGCGTTGTGAATGAATGAGATGAGAAGAGAAGTTCCCGCAGGATAGTCGATTATTGTTTGGTTTTTTGCTTTTATGAGTTTTGTATGAATTTGGCACAAGGAAATGAATTCAAACTCTTTTCCATGGAATGTACACTTGACTCTACATTCCAAGATGGAATAATAGAACAAGCATACCCAGCAAGGAGAATTTATCCAAGACTGGTTTCCTAGGATTAGGGTTTAAGTTCACTAGCTTGTTGAACTTTATTAAGTGTTTTTGTTGCTTATGTGAAGAAGTATTTTTTAAGCTTTTCTTTGTGAACAACTCCTTGATGAGACTTGTGCATCATGATAGACAAGCTTACACCACTCCAAGATGGAATGAATGCAAGTGTTTCATGGAATAAGGCTATACACAAGGAATCATTTCATTTATTTGTTAAGTGTTTTTGGATTTTTGTTTGAAGATAAGAAGAGAATGACTCAAATTGCAAAAAGGAAAAAAACTAGTGGGGAACTAAGACACAACCCTAAGTTAGTTATCATGTACAAAAGGGAGATCCTATGGTTAGTGTGGTTTTCTAATCCTAAGGAAGAAAAGGAAAAGAAAAAAGAAAAAAAAAGAGTTAGAAACTAACTTACTTCCTAAAGAAGTTAAGTTGTTCTAAGAAAAGGGAAAGCCTAAAAGCAAAGCACAAGGTGCTAAGGCAAACCAAATTAAAATGCATACAAGATAGGAATGAAGTGAGAATTACCTCAATCTTCCCCCCTACAAAACAAAAGTTAGCATGACAATGCATATTGAAAATAAAATCAAAGCATGAAAGCGATTAAGTACCATAAACGTCCTAGAATGGAACTAGGGTTCAAAATAAGACCTAAGTCTAAAGGTGAAGGTACCTAAAGGTTACATGACTTCTAAAGTCAGTAGCTACATGATATAGGTCCCTAAGAATGCTAGGATACCTCGCAAGATCAAACTATGTCAAACTATGTACAAAAAGTTCACCTAAGTTCACATAAATGCAAATTAGGACTCATGGATGAAATATGAATGCATATGGCTTACAAAAATGAATTAATACATGAAATGAACATCAAAGTCAGTAGTGAATGCTTATGAAGATGGATTAAGGAATATACAATCATGGATGTAATGGATTAGGCATATGGAGCAATGAGAAGAAGATATGAGAATAAACGAACAAAAATCGCATAAGATCGCACATGATGAAAGTTAAGGAAAAATGGCATGTGAATATGCATGAAATGATTATGGTTCAGTAGCATAAAAGGTATGAGATGCAATTAGAATGCATGAATAGGCATTAATGATTTTCACATAATTCAAGTTAAACATGAGAAGAGATTAGCAACCTATTTAAATTAAACTAGTTCACATAAGTATGCACTTTGAAACACTACAACAAACCAAAAGAGTATGGTTCAAAAAGTGGTCTATAACCAGAATTAAGGACATAAAAAATGACCTATAATCAACTCATGAAAGCTACCAAAAAGTTTCTCAATCAAATGGCATGAATGCCTTCCTAAATCCTAGGATATGGAGCAAATACACACATGAATCAACCTAGGATCTAGGTGACATGGAAAAATAGCAAAAAACCTTTAAAAATTATGAAATTAAATCCCTGGAATAATAAAGTCATTATCTCACATTGTCCAAAAGGATTTCATAAAATTATGCACCAAAGTGCCAAAACAATTCCTTGACTAGCAAGGTAACCGAAACATGATCATCAAAAACAACCCCACAAAGTGGATCAAAAAGGGCACTAAAAAATTATGGAAAAAATGCCTAATGAGCATCAAAATGTCACAAATTACAGTGATTAATCACACACAAAAAATAGGTTTCACACCTATGGGGAAAAATCGATTTCGGTCCTTTATGCCAAAACCTTCCTTTTTGGGACAGCTCATGAACTAAAACCCAAATTAATTATTAAAACCACCCAAATCTGGAAATAAAAAATATGACAAATTAATTAAGAGGATGAGGATCACTCATGAATTTTTCCAGAATTTTATCACACCTAAAACTATTTTTAATAAATGCGACGAAAAGGGTGAAAAAGTGGATTTAAAGGGGAAGTGAAAGGAAGCGATCCTAATGGTTCTTAACCTAATCCCTAAGTTCCGAAATCGATACATATCATTAATAATCACAAATATAACCAATGCCTCAGGTGGGAGGGCTCAGATGCACCTTAAATTATATGATCCTAAACCGCATATGACTAAAATGATGCATAAAAGTCGAAAAAAGCTTGAAATTACTTACATGATCGAAGCGCCGATTCCTCACAAAAAGAAATCCGAAAAAACCTTAAGCAATGTCTTGTAGTCTCCTATAAGCAAAATAAATGCTTATCATCCATATTTGCTTTGTGAAGCTTTTCCATACTCGAAATCGATTCGAATCGATCAAAAATGTGAATAATCCCATTAATCCCAAAATTAATCCAAAACTATGATTTAAATCCACAAACAAAAAGAAAATAACATGCAATTAATTAGTATGCTAATTACAAGGATTAATCAACGATTATTCTTAATCATAATTAATTAAAAAAAACTTCTACAAGAAAATTAATTAACAATAAAAAAAATGATGAAAACAGAGGGAGGTAAGAACTGAAATATGGGTGTTGATAAATGTTACATGGTCTTAGGCCCAATTCAACCATATGAGCGCAGATGAGGGTTTGTGAGTAACTTTGGAGGTGCAGACCGGGTTAGCATAGTGATAGGCCCAATTTCGAAACCTGGAATCACAAGCTGGGGTGCGAAACGGAAAATCATGACGGAGAGGGTAAAGGTCCGTTTCGTGAATTCACTCTTGGGCCCAAATAATTTCAGAACTATGCCTAATAAATCACCAAATGAGCACGAAACCCTAATCCTCTCATATTCTTCTCCAATGGCCGCCGCTTCTGTCCTTCACCGCCAAAGCAAATCAACCTCTCATCTCGAAATCTCCCGTTCGGCTTCGACCGCCGTGAATCCTCCGCAGATTGATTCTTCTTCGACCCAACAAAACTCGACGGGATCTCCTTCGACCTCGTGACCTCGGTGACGCTCTTCTTCTTCATCATCGCCGGCGAAAACCCTCTCTAAAAACAGAATCCGTCGCCGGGAATCAGGGATTTCGTCTTCGACTTGAATCTCGTACCATGCCATAACCAACCGCACGATCAACCGTTGATAGAAATCTTCACCAACCGACTTGAGTCTTCTGCACTTCTTCACGGTTCGAACCCTCCGATCAACTAATCTTCACCAACCGAGTGATGTCGCGAATCACCGGAGGCCATTGGAACAGCAACTACGATCATTCAGATCGGAGATCGTGCCGTCACAATCCAGCGCCTCTTCTTCAAACGCGATTCCGATCTCCACAGATTTTATGCTTCATGTTGTTCACTTCCGCCTCATATCACCATTCGACTCGCATCGCTGCCTTGCCCACTTCAAGAATTTGAGTTAGAATCTGTCACAGGCCTTAACGACGTCTGGTGATGGCCGAAGATGTGCCCTGATGACGATGACGTTGAACCATTTCTGTAGCTCTTGACTGAATTTCAGTGAGTTCCGTGTCGATTCGTGAATGCTGTTTTTGCAGTTTTGTGAGTTTTGTTGTTGTTATTGCAGGGCGATGGATTTTGTTACATTCGTCACGCGTTTTCGATGAAGGAGTTGTGAACCTTGCTGTCTCATTGATGATTTGAGGATGAAGCTCGAGATGATGAAGGAACGTTCAAGAATTGATGAGAGATTGATAAGGGAGATTGAAGGCTTGAAGAGTTTCTGAGTTTTGGATCGTTTCTTGGAGATTTTACAGGAGATAAATTATGAAAGATTGATGACGATTCGTTATTGAAGATTGATGAAGAATACTTAACTTGTCGAGGTAATAGCATGATTTCTCCTCCTTCTCAATTCTGAAGTTTCTCCTTGTTTTTGAATAAGTATTGAAAAGTTTTTTTTTTGATGGATTTCTGGAGGCGATGTTGATCGAAATGTCGTGGCAGTTCTGATTTGTTCAGTGGTGTTGTTGAGGCAGGTTATGGTTGAGGCGAGATTGAAACTTAGATTTTTGTTGAAGATTTTCAATGGAGATTGATGGAGTTATGCGTGTTTTGGTCGGTGCAAGCTGTGATTCTTGAACCGGTGACGATGAAGATCATTGTTGTTGAAAGTGCTGAATGTTAAAGATTCATGAAGATTCTTGGTGGTTGATGAAGCTTTGTAAAGAAGTGTGATAGTGATGATGATTCTGAATTTCTCCTTTCATTTCTTGTTGAATTGCAGCAATAAAAATTGTTGATTAATCCCCCCATCGGTTATGCGATTTTTGCAGGTTTTTGATGATTCTTGGAAGATGGTTTGTTGATGTAGATAAAGATGAGCTGAAAATTGCTGTGAAAAGGATTGGAGCGATCACAAAAATGCCAGCTGAAACTGAGAAAGTTTTCTTTTTTGAGTTTTTTTTTGGAGAGGACTTGAAGATTGGAAGAGGTTGAGATCCTGAGGTTGTTGAATGATTCCTGAAGAAAAGAATTCTGAGTTTTTCTATTTCTCCCCATTTTGGATTTTTTTCCTGTATATTTTGTAACTGTTTTCTGTTGTAACTGTTATTTTCCACTGATATATCAGTTATGGAACTCATTTTCTTCTGCTTGTAACTGACTTTTATAACTAGAAATGGTATCCTTTTTTGTATCAATTTTTTTGATGAACTTCTGACTTTGTGGTGCATATTTTGTAATTGTGTCAAAAAAAAATAAAAAAAATAAAAGAAATTATTACTTGGCTCTTTTACTTTAGAATTTTATGGATGAAAATGGGACTAAAAAATGGCTCCTTAGAGCTTGAAACATGGGTATAGAAAAGTACATAATGGATCCAAAGAAATGAGTCCTAAGAATATTTAAGAAACGTAATTAAGTCATGTATAAGAGGAAAGGCATGGGTAAGTTTGAAAGGAAAATAAACTATGACTCTAATTTGGGAATGGACGTTGAAAAAACGGATATTGAATTAAGGAAGGATGCTCGAATTTGAAACGGGTAAAAAAATGGAATTAAACTGAACATAGAATGTATTCAGAATAAGAAGAATAATAAAAAAAATGGAAAAGTGTGAATTTGAACAATATTTCCTCAATGAGCCATAATTTGGTATTTTTCCGTCCTTAAATTGAACCGAATCCTTTAACTAAAACGAAACATGTTTCCTGAATCTCTTGCAAATGACACGTTTGAAACCAACTTGTGAGTACCAGATAAAAGGGCCTTGATTTCAATGACTCGTTTGGTGACGCACAATCAAATATAATTTGGCGCGAGAATCCTAATTCCCTGAACTTTAATTGGTGAGATGTCATCGAGTTCAAACTTGAATAAAATCCTAATCAAACTTTGACAACGAGCTCGGCGGACCAATGAACAGTCATCGCACGTAACTTTCTTGAAGATTACTTAAACAGGGAAATAAACCCTAACCAAGTAGCCGGAGCATAGGTGAGTGAAGTTATTGATATCCACGTAATCGAGACTCTGAATTCATTAGATAACCATAGATTTGGTGCAACACCCTAATTCCATAATTCACGAAACAAAACTCCTGTGAAGTAGAAACACCAACAGAATAACCTGATTTTCCAGAGGTCATTGATCCCATGCCCGAGGTACTAATGAAATGCATGGTTATGATGTTAATGCCCTATTGGAATATGCAAATGGAATGCAAAGCGGTAAGCCAGTTAAGGTAAAAAGAATGAGGGCAAATTTTGAGGTATTACAGCTGCCCCTATTCAATCAACTGCAGACCTGAACGGATAATTGCAACAGCTTTTGGACGTTCAAGGTATGGAGTGATTGAATACTCGAATAAAACCTGAAAATTTGCACACTGAGGGTAATGGAAATGCCATTTGCCCATTTATTTATTTATATTTTTTTTGATTTTATCCTCTGAATAGGTAACGGGGAACATAAGACCAGGTGGGAATATGCTAGGAAGAATGCCACCCTCGCACGACAACTCACAAGGGATCCTCGAATCCAATACTAAAAACCATCCTGGAATAGAAACACGATAGTATATCGGCCGCAGGCGATAACCATCAACAACAAAGACTGACCTCGGACAGACTTTGCAAATGAGACAAACTGACCTCAGTCAATAAGCTCAAAAAGTGAACTACTATCCTCGAATAATAGCCACACAAAAACAAGACCAACCGCAGAAGGACTTGAAGAAAAGAAATGTCATCCTCGAATGAAAAATCAAAAGATCCTCGGATCTAACACGAAACCATCCTCGAATGGAGACGCAAAGGTATACCAGCCTCGACTGATAACCAAACACAAAGCTGACCTCAGACAGACTTTGCAAAAGAGACAAACTGACCTCGATCAATAAGCTCATAAAGTGAACTACTATCCTCGAATAATAGCCACAACAACAAGACCAACCTCGGAAGGACTTGAAGAAAAGAAATGCCATCCTCGAATTACAAATCAAAAGATCCTCGGATCTAACACGAAACCATCCTCGAATGGAGACGCAAAGGTATACCAGCCTCGACTGATATCCAAACACAAAGCTGACCTCAGACAGACTTTGCAAAAGAGACAAACTGACCTCGATCAATAAGCTCATAAAGTGAACTACTATCCTCGAATAATAGCCACAACAACAAGACCAACCTCGGAAGGACTTGAAGAAAAGAAATGCCATCCTCGAATGACAAATTAAAAGATCCTCGGATCTAACACGAAACCATCCTCGAATGGAGACGCAAAGGTATACCGGCCGCAGGCGGTAACCAGAAACACAAAGAAAATAGGACAAGATGGAACGGGATCGTTGTACTTAAATGATAACCCGAAACATGACCGTTGTACTGAAACGGAGACATGAGGAAATGAGATTGTTGTACGGAAACAATACTCAAAGACGAGACCATCGTACTTAAATGGAGACTCGGAAAGAATAGGATCGTTGTACTTAAACGAAGCCCAAGCAAACAGGATCATTGTACTTAAATGATAACCTGAGACGCGACCATTGTACTGAAACGGAGACGCGAAAGAATGAGTCTGTTGTACTGAAACAAGACTCAAATACGAGACCATTGTACTTAAATGGAAACTCGAAAGGAACGGGATCGTTGTACTTAAACGAGAGCCCAAGCAAACAGGATCATTGTACTTAAATGATAACCTGAGACGCGACCATTGTACTGAAACGGAGACGCGAAAGAATGAGACTGTTGTACTGAAACAAGACTCAAATACGAGACCATTGTACTTAAATGGAAACTCGAAAGGAACGGGATCGTTGTACTTAAACGAGAGCCCAAGCAAACAGGATCATTGTACTTAAATGATAACCTGAGACGCGACCGTTGTACTGAAACGGAGACGCGAAAGAATGAGACTGTTGTACTGAAACAAGACTCAAACGGGGATAACAACAAGACTTGGAGGAAACAACCACCCTGGGAGATGAAGTTGTATTCTTGTGAGGAATATTTCAATCTGATTGAAGATGTAACGGGTCTTATGTAATATACCTCAAAACTGGCCCATGCTGGTATGCATATGTTTGGATTTATGGCGTAATGCTCCATGATGATGGAAATGCTACGCTTTGGAGGATGCAAATGTGATGATGATTACTGGATGCAAATGCGAATGCAAAGGGGTCTCCTGATGAGGAGAAAGCAGGCATCCCAGATAGCTTGACTGGGGAGAAACGATGATCACTGCATTGATCTGGTTTGTCCTGATGAGGAGGAAACAACTCTGCGGGGAAAGTTGTTAATAATTCACTGGCTCTGAATAGCCGCCACTGCCAAAAATAAATTGGACTTTGAGATTGGAGTGCCAAGACCCTGCTGGAGATGGACTCTTCTTGAACTCTGGTGAGGAAGTGAGGACCTCCTGACTTGGCGGAGAACCAAAGGCATGACACTGTTGAGGAAACACCTTGCTGGGGAGGAAAGAACTCCTTGTACTGTTGAGGATTGCCCCTGTCTGAAGGGAAACTTCTACTTGGGGATGACACCCACATTATGCTGCCTTGCTGGGAGAGATTTCAACTTCCACATTACCAGGGATGACGGGTGGTGTCAATGATAAAGCTTCCTGCTGAAGATAAAAGCTCAAGCTGCCACTTAATGGGGATAAGAAATAAATCCTCTCATGTTGGGAATGAGAGATGTAAGGCGTCTCATGCTGGTGATGAGAGACGATGATACTCTTCTTCTCAAGAAGTAACCTTCCATGAGACTTGCTAAGGAACCTTGACCGATGAAGTCCGCAGATGAAACAACTCTTGCAGTATTGTGCTGACAATGGCTTTGCTTCCAGCCTCTGGGTTGATAGATCGCCAACTAACCATGATTGAATAATGGTTCTCTGAAATTTTCAACTCGCCTCCGACTAAGGTCCATCGGAAGAAAATGTCTCAAGAGGATTTTACAGAAAACATGACATACGAAATGCCTCAGTGTCTTCAAACTCTTGGAGAGATTCGTTGGATCTCGAAATAACTGCCCCAGACTGCATGGTCTGTGAAAGAAATTGTCTCACAAGGATTCATGAAGAACTTCGTATCACTGTGAGATATTCTTCCCCCGTATTTTGAACCATGGATAGGTGCTTCTAACTTACCGTCTTCGGGAGAGAGTACTTCTCATGCTCTTGGGGTGGCCTGCCCCAGGACGAGCCTTGAAGTGATCACCTCTGACTGACCGTGCTTTGAAGAAAACACCCATACCGACTGTTCTTTGAGAGATTGGATCTCGAAGTGATTGCCCCAGTCTGGCTGAAATTTGAATAGTGCTTTCGCCTGATGGCTCTTTGAGAGATTTGAATCTCGAAGTGATTGCCCTAGCTTGGCTGAATTTTGAAGAGATTGCTCGACATGATTGCCCCGGATTAGTTGGCTCTTACCAGGAATGTTGGGAAAGTCCCTACTCGATGGAGGTTTCTTAAAAAGTGCACCTCGACAGATTGTCCTTTGGAAGTTTTAGCCTTCTCAACTCGGCAAGATTAAGCTTCTGGACTGAAGTTTCGTATGTGAATTTTTATGATGTCCAACAAATGTATGCAAGCATAAAATGTTTATTCTAAGAATGAAAATTCTAATGCAACACACATATTAATCTTGAAGTTTTACTGAAAAAGATGTCGCAAACCTTGGTGAGCGAATGACTGGTTAAGATACGACATAAAATTTGTTTGAATAATAAAAAGCATGCACATGCAACACCAACAAGGATCTTTCAACACCACTCATAGGAGTCAGGAACGCGGTCTCGTGGTAGTATGCTCTCAAAAATAACCCTGTTTCAGTTAGGACTTTTGAGGGTTGTATCGTGGCCCGGTTCACGGTTATAGAAACAAAAGATATAGGCTCGAAATTTATATGTGCCCACCCATCTTCGTGATGTTCTCCATTCCTATGTTCAGCTAGCTTTTACAAGCGCTCACCTCTCAAAAAGGGTTTTGTGATGGTTGAGGAACCAATTACACTAACGGTTTAAGCACCAATCAAATTATTGTTGGGAGCCAGTCACCCCTATTGTCTTTTGTGTCTGTATCACACGACTTTGTTCCTGCTCAAGGATCTTTCTTGTGTAATCCTTTTCGTCTTTCACTTTTGCATTATTTTGTTTATCCCTAACTTTTGCCTGGACTGAATTCTTGTGAATCTTTGATTGTGAAGTCCAGCGGGATGCCCTAATTTTTGCCTAAGTCGCTTGTTTTCAAGTTTTGACTTAGCGGGCTTTCTCATTCATTTTTTTTCTTTTTTTTTGAACAAATCGTGTGACACTGTTTGTCTTAATTGCTTTGAAAGGGTCGTGACTGTCCCACTTCTTGGTTGATGAGAGATAACCATTGTAGTTTCCGATCTTTGGACCTACCGATTGGGATAACCATTGTGGTTTCTGGTCATTGGACCTCCTGATTTGGTACAACGAAAGGCAATGGATCCTCAGATGTACACTCCTTTTTTGAAATTTGAACGCTCAGTCAAACTAACTGACACCTACCCTGCCCCTGGGTTAAATGTAAGGGTTTTTTCATGCGAAAGGAAAATCCTACTTCAAGGCTCAAATGGGTTGGCGAGGGTCAATCTCCCTTATCTCTTCGGTGTTTAGGATTTGAAACAATGCCTGTACATCGTCAACAAGGTCTTTCTCAAAAGCACACAATTAGAGTTTTTGCGTTTTCATTTTGTCATCCTCCCTGATAGAGTTTAAGCTCAACAGTTAGTATTGCAATGCACATACACAAAATCATGAGTGAATACGAATGGATTACTTCAAGAAAAACATGTGCATTTTATTATGGTTAACATTCAAAAACAAATAAGTTTCATGCATGCATACAAATGTTTAAACAAACAATATAAACTATAAATGGAAATGTAGTAAAGAAGCTGAACATTGCCGTCATTGAGGAGACTTGACTCCGTCTGGACTTATTGCTTCTGAAGATGCCTTTGCAAATTGGGAGACCCATTTGATGAGGAGACTTCAATATGTGAGCAGACTTTCTGGCATGATGACCTTTGAGTCGATCAAATTCGGGACCTCGTCTTCACTTTTGCCTCTGAAAGACTTGCAATCTTCAATTAACAGGCCAGGTGCCCCAGAATGGTAATCATACTTGGCATTGAAACCCCAAAGGAAGCTTTGTCGGAGATGATCCTGATGCAATTAGCTCAACCACTCCGAATTTGCATAAATGAGGAAACTTGTTGCACGTACGACATCAGAATATGATCAAACTTCTTCTCAAGTTGTTTTGGCCTTTACCCATATGCTTTGGTCCTAGGACTCTCTTGGGAAACTGAGGTTGGATGCTAACAAATGAGATCTGGAGGGAAGAGGTTGATAAAGTTAATAGATAAGGTTGCTCGGAAAGATCTTGCATGATCTCCTGCCTACGTATCTCCATTGACCAATGGAGAATCAGAGCAGCGTAGTTCCCCTCAATAGGGATGAAAATAGCTTTGTTCACAATTTCCATAACCAAGCTCATCTGAGTCTTTATCTGGTTGACTTCCTATTTCTGCAGTTTCTGGTTCTGAAATAAAGCTTATACCTTTGCCCTGAATTTCCCCAGTTGGGTCTTCCTTTCGGTTACCTTCACCCGTAGTTGCTTCAAATATATACCTTGATGATTGTGATTCAAGTTGTCCATTCTGATGAGAAATCAAGTCAGGAAAAGAATTTGTCTCTGAACACCTGTCAAGAATGCAAGGATGTATGCAAATGCCATGTTCAGTTATTTCTGAGGAATCTATCTGCTTTAATTCAAGTTTTGATACAGAAAAATCCAACAACATGATTCAGATATGTGATCGTCGAAAATAACTGAACATGTATGCAGAAATGCTATGATGTCATGTATGCAGCAGGCATGTGATCAATGGTCTGATGTTGGTGTTGAGCAGTGAACCAACTGTCTGAATAGAACCATAATAGCAACACCATCTCTGTATAGAACCCCATAACTGAGAACCCAATAACTGTAGAACTGGATCACATAATTGAATAGTCACTGATGGTGTTGAAGCTGAACAACGAGCCCAGTGTCTGTGGAGAGTCATAATAACAGTCATAATATCAAGGTCACAATGGTAATCACAATAACAATTTCTCTGAATAGAAATCACGGATCTCTGAATCAAAGAACCATAGAACACTGAACAATACTGGAAAAGTGGGTATGTTGAAGTTTAGGGTTCCTGCAAACCTGTAAACCCCTCCCAGTCTCACGGGTGTGCTACTCGGGTCAACATCACGGACTCTCAAAGCCGAATAGTAATAATACGTTCACCATTTCCGAGAAATGGCTCATGACCAAATCAGGGAAGTGGTTTGGCATTATGTACTACTCAGGGAGGCCTCAGCTGAGTCCAAGGAAACAAGCATCCCTCATAAGTCCTCAGCTTCAAGCACTGAATCGAGAAACAATAGTACATTCATCCCGAAGGGTACAATACTATCGTCATACGAACAGTTTGCCTTGACTGGATTCCTATGAGAGAACTAGGCCATCCTATGCGAGTTCCCAGTGGACCCTCGGATGCGAGTGGGTTTGCCAACAAATGTGGTCTGCCACTGTCATCACTGGAGAGGGATGTTTCCACAAAGGTTCTCAATGATCGGTCCCCTGACTGCACATAACTATCAAGGTAGCGCATCAACCCAGAAAGATTCCGGTATCAATACATTCCCGAGAAGGTCGCAAGTCAAGGTGTGGAACTCACTACTACCAACATAGCAAGATGCCATGAAGCCAAAGTGGAACCACTCTAAGTCCTAGGGTGCACTCAAGTCGGGTAGTTGGCTTATCTCACAGTAACTCCCAACCCACAGAAAAAATGAAAACCAGCACAGCCAGACAGTCCAGTATAATATGATGCATGGAAAATAAAATACTGAAAGCGGTAAATAAATGCGATAAAGTAAAGCTGTAAATAAAACTGTAAATAAAAAACAGTAAAGCTAAACTAAAGCACACAACAGCAAACAAACACCCAAAGAAGCAAAACCAAACAAGCGCTAGGATTGACTCTACAAGGGAAACCGGAAGAATCAGGTTAGTCCCCAGCAGAGTCGCCAGCTGTCGCTCCCGGGATTTTCATCCTAGTACAAACGCGAAAGTGGCGCGGAAAGGTAGAGTCGCCAACCAGACATTTTTATCCCAAAGGAATGGGAAAGGTAATGTTGCACAAACCTGAGGAAGAAGGAAAAGACAAGGTCCTGCGAACCAAAGATCTGAGTTCGGGAGTCGGTTACGACCTGGGAAGGTATTAGCACCCCAGATCGTCCGTCGTACCCGACGGGATCCACGCTTGCTTGTTTGTTTCAAAGGGTGAGAAAATATAACTGCTGCTGAATAAACCGCTAACTGGAACTGGAATGGAAATGAGAAATGGAATAAGGAAATGAAAAGAAAGGGGGAAATGTAGGGAAAATAAAGATTGTGCTCGAACGGGCCCTACCCCGCTGCCTACGTACCTCATCGGGATAATGAGGATCAGAGTCGACGTAGTTCGCCTAACCTAGGCGGGAACTATTTGTTTGTATTTTTTACAGCTGGAACTGCGTATGTCTATGCTCAGGTGTTGCAGGCTCGTCTGGTACGAGTGCGTTAACCGTCTTGCATGTGAGACAAGTCGCCGCGAGTTCGCGTTGTGAATGAATGAGATGAGAAGAGAAGTTCCCGCAGGATAGTCGATTATTGTTTGGTTTTTTGCTTTTATGAGTTTTGTATGAATTTGGCACAAGGAAATGAATTCAAACTCTTTTCCATGGAATGTACACTTGACTCTACATTCCAAGATGGAATAATAGAACAAGCATACCCAGCAAGGAGAATTTATCCAAGACTGGTTTCCTAGGATTAGGGTTTAAGTTCACTAGCTTGTTGAACTTTATTAAGTGTTTTTGTTGCTTATGTGAAGAAGTATTTTTTAAGCTTTTCTTTGTGAACAACTCCTTGATGAGACTTGTGCATCATGATAGACAAGCTTACACCACTCCAAGATGGAATGAATGCAAGTGTTTCATGGAATAAGGCTATACACAAGGAATCATTTCATTTATTTGTTAAGTGTTTTTGGATTTTTGTTTGAAGATAAGAAGAGAATGACTCAAATTGCAAAAAGGAAAAAAACTAGTGGGGAACTAAGACACAACCCTAAGTTAGTTATCATGTACAAAAGGGAGATCCTATGGTTAGTGTGGTTTTCTAATCCTAAGGAAGAAAAGGAAAAGAAAAAAGAAAAAAAAAAAGAGTTAGAAACTAACTTACTTCCTAAAGAAGTTAAGTTGTTCTAAGAAAAGGGAAAGCCTAAAAGCAAAGCACAAGGTGCTAAGGCAAACCAAATTAAAATGCATACAAGATAGGAATGAAGTGAGAATTACCTCAATCTTCCCCCCTACAAAACAAAAGTTAGCATGACAATGCATATTGAAAATAAAATCAAAGCATGAAAGCGATTAAGTACCATAAACGTCCTAGAATGGAACTAGGGTTCAAAATAAGACCTAAGTCTAAAGGTGAAGGTACCTAAAGGTTACATGACTTCTAAAGTCAGTAGCTACATGATATAGGTCCCTAAGAATGCTAGGATACCTCGCAAGATCAAACTATGTCAAACTATGTACAAAAAGTTCACCTAAGTTCACATAAATGCAAATTAGGACTCATGGATGAAATATGAATGCATATGGCTTACAAAAATGAATTAATACATGAAATGAACATCAAAGTCAGTAGTGAATGCTTATGAAGATGGATTAAGGAATATACAATCATGGATGTAATGGATTAGGCATATGGAGCAATGAGAAGAAGATATGAGAATAAACGAACAAAAATCGCATAAGATCGCACATGATGAAAGTTAAGGAAAAATGGCATGTGAATATGCATGAAATGATTATGGTTCAGTAGCATAAAAGGTATGAGATGCAATTAGAATGCATGAATAGGCATTAATGATTTTCACATAATTCAAGTTAAACATGAGAAGAGATTAGCAACCTATTTAAATTAAACTAGTTCACATAAGTATGCACTTTGAAACACTACAACAAACCAAAAGAGTATGGTTCAAAAAGTGGTCTATAACCAGAATTAAGGACATAAAAAATGACCTATAATCAACTCATGAAAGCTACCAAAAAGTTTCTCAATCAAATGGCATGAATGCCTTCCTAAATCCTAGGATATGGAGCAAATACACACATGAATCAACCTAGGATCTAGGTGACATGGAAAAATAGCAAAAAACCATTAAAAATTATGAAATTAAATCCCTGGAATAATAAAGTCATTATCTCACATTGTCCAAAAGGATTTCATAAAATTATGCACCAAAGTGCCAAAACAATTCCTTGACTAGCAAGGTAACCGAAACATGATCATCAAAAACAACCCCACAAAGTGGATCAAAAAGGGCACTAAAAAATTATGGAAAAAATGCCTAATGAGCATCAAAATGTCACAAATTACAGTGATTAATCACACACAAAAAATAGGTTTCACACCTATGGGGAAAAATCGATTTCGGTCCTTTATGCCAAAACCTTCCTTTTTGGGACAGCTCATGAACTAAAACCCAAATTAATTATTAAAACCACCCAAATCTGGAAATAAAAAATATGACAAATTAATTAAGAGGATGAGGATCACTCATGAATTTTTCCAGAATTTTATCACACCTAAAACTATTTTTAATAAATGCGACGAAAAGGGTGAAAAAGTGGATTTAAAGGGGAAGTGAAAGGAAGCGATCCTAATGGTTCTTAACCTAATCCCTAAGTTCCGAAATCGATACATATCATTAATAATCACAAATATAACCAATGCCTCAGGTGGGAGGGCTCAGATGCACCTTAAATTATATGATCCTAAACCGCATATGACTAAAATGATGCATAAAAGTCGAAAAAAGCTTGAAATTACTTACATGATCGAAGCGCCGATTCCTCACAAAAAGAAATCCGAAAAAACCTTAAGCAATGTCTTGTAGTCTCCTATAAGCAAAATAAATGCTTATCATCCATATTTGCTTTGTGAAGCTTTTCCATACTCGAAATCGATTCGAATCGATCAAAAATGTGAATAATCCCATTAATCCCAAAATTAATCCAAAACTATGATTTAAATCCACAAACAAAAAGAAAATAACATGCAATTAATTAGTATGTTAATTACAAGGATTAATCAACGATTATTCTTAATCATAATTAATTAAAAAAAACTTCTACAAGAAAATTAATTAACAATAAAAAAAATGATGAAAACAGAGGGAGGTAAGAACTGAAATATGGGTGTTGATAAATGTTACATGGTCTTAGGCCCAATTCAACCATATGAGCGCAGATGAGGGTTTGTGAGTAACTTTGGAGGTGCAGACCGGGTTAGCATAGTGATAGGCCCAATTTCGAAACCTGGAATCACAAGCTGGGGTGCGAAACGGAAAATCATGACGGAGAGGGTAAAGGTCCGTTTCGTGAATTCACTCTTGGGCCCAAATAATTTCAGAACTATGCCTAATAACTCACCAAATGAGCACGAAACCCTAATCCTCTCATATTCTTCTCCAATGGCCGCCGCTTCTGTCCTTCACCGCCAAAGCAAATCAACCTCTCATCTCGAAATCTCCCGTTCGGCTTCGACCGCCGTGAATCCTCCGCAGATTGATTCTTCTTCGACCCAACAAAACTCGACGGGATCTCCTTCGACCTCGTGACCTCGGTGACGCTCTTCTTCTTCATCATCACCGGCGAAAACCCTCTCTAAAAACAGAATCCGTCGCCGGGAATCAGGGATTTCGTCTTCGACTTGAATCTCGTACCATGCCATAACCAACCGCACGATCAACCGTTGATAGAAATCTTCACCAACCGACTTGAGTCTTCTGCACTTCTTCACGGTTCGAACCCTCCGATCAACTAATCTTCACCAACCGAGTGATGTCGCGAATCACCGGAGGCCATTGGAACAGCAACTACGATCATTCAGATCGGAGATCGTGCCGTCACAATCCAGCGCCTCTTCTTCAAACGCGATTCCGATCTCCACAGATTTTATGCTTCATGTTGTTCACTTCCGCCTCATATCACCATTCGACTCGCATCGCTGCCTTGCCCACTTCAAGAATTTGAGTTAGAATCTGTCACAGGCCTTAACGACGTCTGGTGATGGCCGAAGATGTGCCCTGATGACGATGACGTTGAACCATTTCTGTAGCTCTTGACTGAATTTCAGTGAGTTCCGTGTCGATTCGTGAATGCTGTTTTTGCAGTTTTGTGAGTTTTGTTGTTGTTATTGCAGGGCGATGGATTTTGTTACATTCGTCACGCGTTTTCGATGAAGGAGTTGTGAACCTTGCTGTCTCATTGATGATTTGAGGATGAAGCTCGAGATGATGAAGGAACGTTCAAGAATTGATGAGAGATTGATAAGGGAGATTGAAGGCTTGAAGAGTTTCTGAGTTTTGGATCGTTTCTTGGAGATTTTACAGGAGATAAATTATGAAAGATTGATGACGATTCGTTATTGAAGATTGATGAAGAATACTTAACTTGTCGAGGTAATAGCATGATTTCTCCTCCTTCTCAATTCTGAAGTTTCTCCTTGTTTTTGAATAAGTATTGAAAAGTTTTTTTTTTGATGGATTTCTGGAGGCGATGTTGATCGAAATGTCGTGGCAGTTCTGATTTGTTCAGTGGTGTTGTTGAGGCAGGTTATGGTTGAGGCGAGATTGAAACTTAGATTTTTGTTGAAGATTTTCAATGGAGATTGATGGAGTTATGCGTGTTTTGGTCGGTGCAAGCTGTGATTCTTGAACCGGTGACGATGAAGATCATTGTTGTTGAAAGTGCTGAATGTTAAAGATTCATGAAGATTCTTGGTGGTTGATGAAGCTTTGTAAAGAAGTGTGATAGTGATGATGATTCTGAATTTCTCCTTTCATTTCTTGTTGAATTGCAGCAATAAAAATTGTTGATTAATCCCCCCATCGGTTATGCGATTTTTGCAGGTTTTTGATGATTCTTGGAAGATGGTTTGTTGATGTAGATAAAGATGAGCTGAAAATTGCTGTGAAAAGGATTGGAGCGATCACAAAAATGCCAGCTGAAACTGAGAAAGTTTTCTTTTTTGAGTTTTTTTTTGGAGAGGACTTGAAGATTGGAAGAGGTTGAGATCCTGAGGTTGTTGAATGATTCCTGAAGAAAAGAATTCTGAGTTTTTCTATTTCTCCCCATTTTGGATTTTTTTCCTGTATATTTTGTAACTGTTTTCTGTTGTAACTGTTATTTTCCACTGATATATCAGTTATGGAACTCATTTTCTTCTGCTTGTAACTGACTTTTATAACTAGAAATGGTATCCTTTTTTGTATCAATTTTTTTGATGAACTTCTGACTTTGTGGTGCATATTTTGTAATTGTGTCAAAAAAAAATAAAAAAAATAAAAGAAATTATTACTTGGCTCTTTTACTTTAGAATTTTATGGATGAAAATGGGACTAAAAAATGGCTCCTTAGAGCTTGAAACATGGGTATAGAAAAGTACATAATGGATCCAAAGAAATGAGTCCTAAGAATATTTAAGAAACGTAATTAAGTCATGTATAAGAGGAAAGGCATGGGTAAGTTTGAAAGGAAAATAAACTATGACTCTAATTTGGGAATGGACGTTGAAAAAACGGATATTGAATTAAGGAAGGATGCTCGAATTTGAAACGGGTAAAAAAATGGAATTAAACTGAACATAGAATGTATTCAGAATAAGAAGAATAATAAAAAAAATGGAAAAGTGTGAATTTGAACAATATTTCCTCAATGAGCCATAATTTGGTATTTTTCCGTCCTTAAATTGAACCGAATCCTTTAACTAAAACGAAACATGTTTCCTGAATCTCTTGCAAATGACACGTTTGAAACCAACTTGTGAGTACCAGATAAAAGGGCCTTGATTTCAATGACTCGTTTGGTGACGCACAATCAAATATAATTTGGCGCGAGAATCCTAATTCCCTGAACTTTAATTGGTGAGATGTCATCGAGTTCAAACTTGAATAAAATCCTAATCAAACTTTGACAACGAGCTCGGCGGACCAATGAACAGTCATCGCACGTAACTTTCTTGAAGATTACTTAAACAGGGAAATAAACCCTAACCAAGTAGCCGGAGCATGGGTGAGTGAAGTTATTGATATCCACGTAATCGAGACTCTGAATTCATTAGATAACCATAGATTTGGTGCAACACCCTAATTCCATAATTCACGAAACAAAACTCCTGTGAAGTAGAAACACCAACAGAATAACCTGATTTTCCAGAGGTCATTGATCCCATGCCCGAGGTACTAATGAAATGCATGGTTATGATGTTAATGCCCTATTGGAATATGCAAATGGAATGCAAAGCGGTAAGCCAGTTAAGGTAAAAAGAATGAGGGCAAATTTTGAGGTATTACAGCTGCCCCTATTCAATCAACTGCAGACCTGAACGGATAATTGCAACAGCTTTTGGACGTTCAAGGTATGGAGTGATTGAATACTCGAATAAAACCTGAAAATTTGCACACTGAGGGTAATGGAAATGCCATTTGCCCATTTATTTATTTATATTTTTTTTTATTTTATCCTCTGAATAGGTAACGGGGAACATAAGACCAGGTGGGAATATGCTAGGAAGAATGCCACCCTCGCACGACAACTCACAAGGGATCCTCGAATCCAATACTAAAAACCATCCTGGAATAGAAACACGATAGTATATCGGCCGCAGGCGATAACCATCAACAACAAAGACTGACCTCGGACAGACTTTGCAAATGAGACAAACTGACCTCAGTCAATAAGCTCAAAAAGTGAACTACTATCCTCGAATAATAGCCACACAAAAACAAGACCAACCGCAGAAGGACTTGAAGAAAAGAAATGTCATCCTCGAATGACAAATCAAAAGATCCTCGGATCTAACACGAAACCATCCTCGAATGGAGACGCAAAGGTATACCAGCCTCGACTGATAACCAAACACAAAGCTGACCTCAGACAGACTTTGCAAAAGAGACAAACTGACCTCGATCAATAAGCTCATAAAGTGAACTACTATCCTCGAATAATAGCCACAACAACAAGACCAACCTCGGAAGGACTTGAAGAAAAGAAATGCCATCCTCGAATTACAAATCAAAAGATCCTCGGATCTAACACGAAACCATCCTCGAATGGAGACGCAAAGGTATACCAGCCTCGACTGATATCCAAACACAAAGCTGACCTCAGACAGACTTTGCAAAAGAGACAAACTGACCTCGATCAATAAGCTCATAAAGTGAACTACTATCCTCGAATAATAGCCACAACAACAAGACCAACCTCGGAAGGACTTGAAGAAAAGAAATGCCATCCTCGAATGACAAATTAAAAGATCCTCGGATCTAACACGAAACCATCCTCGAATGGAGACGCAAAGGTATACCGGCCGTAGGCGGTAACCAGAAACACAAAGAAAATAGGACAAGATGGAACGGGATCGTTGTACTTAAATGATAACCCGAAACATGACCGTTGTACTGAAACGGAGACATGAGGAAATGAGATTGTTGTACGGAAACAATACTCAAAGACGAGACCATCGTACTTAAATGGAGACTCGGAAAGAATAGGATCGTTGTACTTAAACGAAGCCCAAGCAAACAGGATCATTGTACTTAAATGATAACCTGAGACGCGACCATTGTACTGAAACGGAGACGCGAAAGAATGAGACTGTTGTACTGAAACAAGACTCAAATACGAGACCATTGTACTTAAATGGAAACTCGAAAGGAACGGGATCGTTGTACTTAAACGAGAGCCCAAGCAAACAGGATCATTGTACTTAAATGATAACCTGAGACGCGACCATTGTACTGAAACGGAGACGCGAAAGAATGAGACTGTTGTACTGAAACAAGACTCAAATACGAGACCATTGTACTTAAATGGAAACTCGAAAGGAACGGGATCGTTGTACTTAAACGAGAGCCCAAGCAAACAGGATCATTGTACTTAAATGATAACCTGAGATGCGACCGTTGTACTGAAACGGAGACGCGAAAGAATGAGACTGTTGTACTGAAACAAGACTCAAACGGGGATAACAACAAGACTTGGAGGAAACAACCACCCTGGGAGATGAAGTTGTATTCTTGTGAGGAATATTTCAATCTGATTGAAGATGTAACGGGTCTTATGTAATATACCTCAAAACTGGCCCATGCTGGTATGCATATGTTTGGATTTATGGCGTAATGCTCCATGATGATGGAAATGCTACGCTTTGGAGGATGCAAATGTGATGATGATTACTGGATGCAAATGCGAATGCAAAGGGGTCTCCTGATGAGGAGAAAGCAGGCATCCCAGATAGCTTGACTGGGGAGAAACGATGATCACTGCATTGATCTGGTTTGTCCTGATGAGGAGGAAACAACTCTGCGGGGAAAGTTGTTAATAATTCACTGGCTCTGAATAGCCGCCACTGCCAAAAATAAATTGGACTTTGAGATTGGAGTGCCAAGACCCTGCTGGAGATGGACTCTTCTTGAACTCTGGTGAGGAAGTGAGGACCTCCTGACTTGGCGGAGAACCAAAGGCATGACACTGTTGAGGAAACACCTTGCTGGGGAGGAAAGAACTCCTTGTACTGTTGAGGATTGCCCCTGTCTGAAGGGAAACTTCTACTTGGGGATGACACCCACATTATGCTGCCTTGCTGGGAGAGATTTCAACTTCCACATTACCAGGGATGACGGGTGGTGTCAATGATAAAGCTTCCTGCTGAAGATAAAAGCTCAAGCTGCCACTTAATGGGGATAAGAAATAAATCCTCTCATGTTGGGAATGAGAGATGTAAGGCGTCTCATGCTGGTGATGAGAGACGATGATACTCTTCTTCTCAAGAAGTAACCTTCCATGAGACTTGCTAAGGAACCTTGACCGATGAAGTCCGCAGATGAAACAACTCTTGCAGTATTGTGCTGACAATGGCTTTGCTTCCAGCCTCTGGGTTGATAGATCGCCAACTAACCATGATTGAATAATGGTTCTCTGAAATTTTCAACTCGCCTCCGACTAAGGTACACTAGATCCGGGTTAGGATCTTTCACACATAAGAGCACCCAACAGATAATTATAAAGCAAACAAGGCAAACAATTTAAAGTGATCTAATTCCTAAGGGTACCCCTCTTTTATTAAATCCCCAGCAGAGTCGCCAGTTCTGTAACACGGTGGGAGAACTGACTTTAGTTATGTTGCGGATAGCAAGAGTCGCCACCGACTTTTATTTTATCCAAAGGAAAGGCATAAAAGAACAGGAAAGACCTTTTAAAAGATTTTTGGGTCCGGGGGGTAGGTTATGTAAAGGGAAGGTGTTAGCACCCTTTACATCCATGGCTATCCATGGGCTCTTAGTTACTTAGCTCACTTTAAAATGTTTTTGAAATGTGAAGTGTGTGAATAAAAATTTTCTTAAGAGTTTTATAATGATCCATGTACGGATGCGTATAAAACCTTTGTTTTGAAAATTTGTTTGAAATGTATGAAGTGTTTGAAATGTTTTGAAGAGTGAGCAAGTATCTAAGAGGAACCTACCCTAAGTTTAAGTCTTTTCTGTTTTTGAACCCTTTAAATGGTAAGACTATCCCTATTATTAAGGAATAGGTAGTCATTACCTTGGATGTATGGGACAAGTGAAGGGTCATCTGTTTAGTTAGGCAACTATGGGGTGTATAAGCAATTCGAAAGGGACTATCATCTTTATTCGAAAGGGACAAGATCATTACGAAGGCAACATTCGAATGGGACTTGATCTTTTATCTGTTAAGGGACTAGATGATGTGAAATTAGGGACTTTTGCTTTATACACCCTACATGACCTTTTGTTTTAGGCAACATGAGAGGTATCCTTAAGAAAGTGAGATGGCGATCAAAGATCGACTTACGTGTGTGAGTGTACAATTTTAATATTTATCTTTAAATTTAGTGATCTAAATTAATTTTAAATATACAAACATGTTGCACTCCCTATTTACTAACCATAGCATAAAATAAATATTTGAATACTATTATTAAAATATTACATCCAGGAACAATTACATAATAATAATAATTAAAGCAAATTAAATAAATAAGCATAAATAATAATAACAATATAATTGGGTTAGTGAAATAATAATAATAATAAATCACAATGGGGTTAGTAATAATGAAATAAATATAAAAATAAACATAATTAATAATATAAGCAAAAAATATTAAAAGATCAATGAACACTTATTTTTTTAAGATTAAGAATAAAATATAAACAATTATATACTAATTATTATGAAATTTTAAATTATGCATAAATTATAGAAATTGGGTTAATTATAAATAAGTTATATTTACAGACTTTAATTATCTTTAAACATATACTAAAAAATTATTTTCATACAAAATTAAATTATAAACAATTTATAGAATATTTACATATTATGAAAATAGGATTCATTATAATTATGTTTACAAATTTTTTTAATTATTTTAAACATATTTATATGTAAGAATTAAATTATAAATAAATTACAAATTAAATGTTCAATAGAAGAAAATTAGGGTTTTTAGAATTTAGAAAATAAATTAGGGTTTATAAAAATATTAGGATTTATAATTTACAATATTAATTTAATAATAAATATATACATATTTTTTTTAAAATAAAAATTAGGATTAATTTCTTTTAGAGAATAAATTAAAAGTTTTCTTAAATATAATATTATACATATATATATTTACATATAATGATTTAAACAAATAATTTAGAATTAATTATAAAACATAAATAGTAAAACAAAATAATTAAAAAAATGGATTTCAAAACTTACCTGGGGCAGGGATCGAACCCATGCCCTAGGCTTTGTAACCCTTAGACGCACAGAGTTACCACTGGGCTGCATGCGCGCTTGTGAACACCAAACAGGCAACAATCCTTTTGTTTCTTCTCCTGCATAAAATTCTCAAAAAATAAAACAAAGCAAAATGGCCTGGGGAGGTTTTGATCCCAGGACCATTCATTTGCAAGCCAAACGCGCACACCAACTGAGCCAAGTGTTCTAGTTGTAATATAACATAACATAAATCAAAAAATATTAAAACAAAAATTTGAATCCTTGCTGATGGCGCCAATCTTCTTCTTCTTCCTCCAACTTACCTGCGAAAATTCTTTCAACATTTCCTGCGAAATTTCCTACGAGTTCTTCCCTTCAAGAACCTGCGAATTTGAATCTCTCACAACACGTAAAATTTCAACAAATTTGTTATATAAACATGATCCACACATCAAATCCAATTCAATGATGTCTTTAGAATTCATTTATATTGGTTTAAATGAGAAACCCTAAACGGCCACTCTAAACCCTAACAATGGTAACTTCATGTTCCTGTGTCGAAACTCAAATTGGATTGCCCAGAAACGTTCCTAAGCTTGTCACAAACACAAAACAATCATCAAACATAATTTATAATGCATAAACAATGGAGAACGAAAAAATCATAAAAGTGTGATAATATTGATTCGGTTCGTGCATATGGAGGCGTTTTAGATGTTGTTTATGATCCAAATATGTTCAATGAACATCATAGAACATATTGCAATGCTCAAAACTCATTGAAACCCTCTCTACCTTGGAATTCGAATATGAGTTTTTGAAGATTTTTGTGAAGTTTGAAGATGGCTTTGGAGGCAGAAATTTCGTCTCTAGAGCTTGGTCTTATGTTGTATATATACCACACACTAAAATTAGGTCAAGAATTTAAACAAACTTGTGAATTTTTGGACTTTTTGAGATTGAAAAAGATTGATCTTAAATTTTGAATATTCTTGATCTAGCCTTGCCATATTTGGATGATCTGAATTTAAATGGTATTAATCAAGTTTAAATGAGTGTTAAAACTTTCTAGAACCAAAAAATCAAATCAAATATATGACTTTTATATTTTATTTCAATTTAATTTGTATTTTAATGAATAAAATTCAAATAAATATGAAATAAAAAATAAAAAATCAGAAAATGAGTGGGTTGATTCATGCTTGATGAGTTTGTAAGGTTTGAATGGCAATTAGGTGGGCTCATTTAGCAAAAATTGACTTTAAGGCCTTATTTGCTTCATAAAATTCCCAAAACTTTCCCAACTTTGCAAGGGCACAAATCCTTCAATTTTAATGCTATGAAGGTGTTCTTGGACATTTTGGAAAGCTTGAAGAGTCCTCTAACCAACCCCACTGGTTTCATGTCCATATCATTTACCATTCTCAAGTTATGCCCTTTTGAAGTTGTTGACTTTTTGTTGACTTTCAAAAGGACCTATAATGTCTTAGCTCATACCTTCCAAATGAAGCATTTTTGGGCTTGGCTTGTGAGACACAAAGTTGTAGAGAATTCAATTTCCTTCAAAATGAAATTTGGATGGAAAATTGGTGATGAAGCATGTGAAAGTTATGGCTGGTCAAAGTTCAGTTGACTTTTCCTAAGGAAACCCTAATTTAGAAACCTCTGATTCTTGATGATCTGAAATATCCTTGATGAATCATGATCAACCCTTGATCAAATGATGAATTTTACTTCATATACTTGATGTTGGCAAAAAATCATGAAGTTTGACTTTGGTTTGACCACAGTTGACCTCTGTTTGACTTTTTAACTGCCTTGACTGATTTTGACTTATCTGATCATCTGACTGAGCAAACTTTTGAGAAAAGTCTTGAAACTTGTCATGGGGGTTCTTAAACACATATAAGATGTTATGAAGCTCACTTGAAGTCTTGTAAGTCCATTTAGCCTGATTAAAGTCAAAACCCTAGTTTTGGATGTACTGCTTAGGAGGATGCATTGTCTGAGGGAATTGTCAAATTTTCTGAATATTTGTGAACTTTGTGAACCTTGTGAACTTCATAAGATGTCTTGTGAACCTTGTGAACCTCATGGGAGGTCTTGTGAAACTTGTGAACCTCATGGGAGGTCTTGTGAACCTTGTGAACCTCATGGGAGGTCTTGTGAACCTTGTGAACCTCATGGGAGGTCTTGTGAACCTTGTGAACCTCATGGGAGGTCTTATGAACCTTGTGAACCTCATAAAGTGTCTTGTAAACTTCATGAACCTCATGAAAGGTCTTGTGAACCTTGTGAACCTTCTGAGCACACAAAGTCTTGTATTGTGAGGGCAAATTTTGGGGTGCAACACACACTCTCACCTTTGTCATCCTTTGTTAGTTTTAAATGAGTGGGGGCAGGTGTTCTCTTGTGACTTGTATTGTACATCCCAAACTTCTTGACAGTGTTCTTTGCATACTTGCTTTGGTATATGAACATGGAGTCCTCCATCTGCTTGATTTGCAGTCCAAGGAAGTAGGTTAGTTCTCCTACTAGGCTAATCTCAAACTCAGACTCCATTTGAGTAACAAAATGTTTAACCATCCTGTCTGACATCCCATCAAACACTGTGTCATCCACATATATCTGAGCAATCATGACCTTTCCCTCTTCATCCTTCAAAAACAAGGTTTTGTCTATTCCACCAATCCTGTACCCATGTTTTATTAGAAAAGTGGTCAGTCTTTCATACCATGCTCTTGGGGCTTGCTTTAGACCATACAAAGCCTTCCTTAGCTTATATACATGATCTAGACATCTTGGATCAACAAATCCCTTAGGTTGCTCCACATATACTTCCTCATTAAGGTACCCATTTAGAAAGGCACTTTTAACATCCATCTGAAATAGCTTGAACTTTAGGATACAAGCAATTCCTAGGAGTAGTCTGATTGATTCAAGCCTTGCTACTGGTGCAAAGGTTTCATCAAAGTCTACTCCCTCAATTTGTGTATATCCTTGAGCTACACGTCTAGCCTTGTTTTTTGTAACTACTCCCTGCTCATTTGACTTGTTCTTATACACCCACTTAGTGCCAATCACATTAATGTCATCAGGCCTAGGAACAAGATCCCATACTTCATTCCTTGTAAACTGGCCTAATTCTTCTTGCATAGCAGAGATCCAGTACTCATCATTCAGATCTTCCTTGATGTTTTTAGGTTCTATCTTTGAAACAAAGCAGGAGCCTAAAATCATCTCTCTTGATCTAGTGATGACACCACTGTTGGGATCACCAATTATCAGATCTTTAGGATGATCTTTCTGGATTCTGATGGAGGGAGGTTTGTTGGATTGATCTGACCTTGCCTCAGTTAAAGTGAAATCAAGATTATCACTTTCTGTTTTAACTTCAGTTTGATTGTCAGCAGATGTTCCAACATCATCAGCAACATCTGTATAGGCATCATCAATAATCACATTTATTGACTCCATTATAACCTTGGTTCTGGAGTTAAATACTCTGTAAGCTCTGCTATTTATGGAGTATCCAAGAAATATCCCTTCATCACTCTTAGGGTCCATCTTCCTTCTTTGATCCCTATCAGCCAGAATGTAACACTTACTTCCAAACATATGAAAGTACTTGACTGTAGGTTTTCTGCCCTTCCAGACTTCATAGATGGTGGACAAAGTTCCCTTTCTTAGTGTGACTCTATTGTGGATATAACATGTTGTGTTCATAGCTTCAGCCCAAAAGTACAGGGGTAACTTCTTGGCATGAATCATGGCTCTTGCTGACTCCTGAATAGTTCTGTTTTTCCTCTCAACAATCCCATTCTGTTGAGGGGTGATAGGAGAAGAATACTCATGATTGATCCCTTCTGAAGAATAGAAGTCTGAGAATTTTTTATTCTCAAACTCCTTTCCATGATCACTTCTTATTTTGACCACACAACTTGCTTTTTCTCTTTAGATTCTATGGCACAGATCTTTGAATACATCAAACACATCAGACTTCTCTTTGATGAAGCTTATCCATGTATATCTTGAGAAGTCATCAACAACCACATAGGCATATCTTTTTCCACCAAGACTCTCAACCTGCATTGGTCCCATAAGATCCATATGTAATAATTCCAAGACTTTGGAAGTTGTCAGATGTTGGAGCTTTGGGTGTGACATCTTGGTTTGCTTACCTATTTGACATTCACCACACACTTTACTTTCATCAATCTTAAGTCTTGGGATCCCTCTTACAGCCTCCATAAATATGATCTTCTTTATTCCTCTGAGATGGAGATGACCCAGTCTTTGATGCCACAGCTTCACTTCTTCTTCTTTGGCTAAGGAACAAGTAGATGTGAGGCTGGAATCTTGGGGTTCCCACATATAGCAGTTGTCTTTTGATCTGGCTCCTCTCATGACAACTTTCTGTTCTTTATCAGAAACTATGCACTCAGTTTTGGTGAAGTTGACATTGTAACCTTGGTCACATAACTGACTTATGCTGATTAAGTTAGCAGTTAATCCTTTTACCAACAACACATTATCTAGACTTGGTACACCTGAGCAGTCCAGGATCCCAACTCCCTTGATTTCCCCCTTTGCTCCATCTCCAAAGGTTACATATCTGGATGAGTGTGACTTTAAGTCTACCAGCAGATTCTTCAGTCCAGTCATGTGCCTTGAGCAGCCACTGTCAAAATACCAGTCTTCCTTAGCAGATACTCTGAGAGTTGTATGAGCTATAGAGGCAACAACCTTCTTGGACCATTTGTTCCTGTTGTGAGGTTTCCTTTGATGCATCTACTCTGGGTAGAGTCCATCTCTAGAGTTCCAAGACTGCCTGTTGACCTTGTTCTTAGGCATGTATTTGTAGCTTTGATCAGCATGAAGACTAGCTTTAGGTATCCAAATTTTCTTGGTGACCTCTGTCTTCTGCTTAGGGGGTTGCTGAGAACTCTGATTTGGATATCCATGCAGCTTGTAGCAAAAAGGTTTGATGTGACCAAACCTTCCACAATGATGGCATCTCCATCTTTGATATTTCTTTTTCATCATGTTCTTGTCATGATGTTGAGACATCTGCTTGGATATCTTGTTTGACTTCATGGGATTTGGAGTTGTTTGGCTGGTGCTAGTCTCAAAGTTTTGAGCTTTATTAAATCCCAGCCCAGTCCTATCCCCTGAGTGCTTGTTGTTGTTGAGAATGACATCCAATGTATTTGAGCTATTGTTCAGCATTATTACAGATTTGGACATATGCTCTATTTTGGAGTTGAGTAGGCTGACTTCACTTTTCAAAGTGTCAATGATCTCTAGATGACTTGCCTTTTCAGCCTTTAATTCCTCAATCTGCTTCTTCTGCTGTATATTTTCCATGCATACTTCAGTGCTCCTTTTACACATCATCCTGTAAGATGCTTCAAGCTCTTCAAATGTCAGATCCTCATCACTGGATCCTCCTTCAGTTTCACATACTCCAGCTAGAGCAGTGATGTGCTTTGCAGATTCTTCTTCTGACTCACAACCTGAGTCTTCATCTGACCAGGACACAGAGAGACCTTTCTTCTGCTTCTTTAGATATGTTGGGCACTCACTTCTGATGTGTCCATATCCTTCACATCCATGACATTGGATCCCTTTTCCTTGGTTAGTCTTTTCATCATAGTTTGATCTTCTATTAGAGTCATAAGGTCTTTTATTCTCAGAGGTTGAGTTTCTTCCACTTGGTCTGGGCCCGTTTTCCATTTTCTTGAGAATTTCGATGAATTGTCTTCCAAGCATAGCAATTGATTCTGATAAGTTGTCCTCAGATTCTTCATGACTTTCTTCTTCTTTATCAGTGTTTGAGACCAGGGCTATGCTTTTGTTTTTCTTCATAATTGTATCATTCATTCCCATCTCAAAGGTTTGAAGAGAACCAATGAGCTCCTCAACCTTCATTGTGCAGATGTCCTGAGCTTCTTCTATGGCAGTAACCTTCATGTCAAATCTTTTTGGCAGTGATCTGAGAATCTTCCTTACCAACTTTTCATCACTCATCTTCTCTCCCAAGGCACCAGAAGTATTAGCAATTTCCAGGATGTTCATGTAAAACTCATGAATGGTCTCATCTTCCTTCATCCTCAAGTTTTCAAACTTGGTGGTGAGAAGTTGAAGTCTTGACATCTTCACCTTTGATGTCCCTTCATGAGTGGTTTTGAGAGTGTCCCAAACAACCTTGGCCAGCTCACAGTGATGCACAAGTCTAAATATGTTCCTGTCAATGCCATTGAATAAGGCATTTAAGGCTTTGGAATTTCCAAGTGCTGAATCTTCTTCCTCCTTGCTCCACTCTTCTTCAGGCTTCAAAACTTTTGCCACATCCTTATTGTCTTGGACAGGGTGCTCCCATCCTTTGTTAACTGCTTTCCAAGCCCTGCTATCAAGAGATTTTAAGAATGCTACCATTCTTGGCTTCCAGTAATCATAGTTGGATCCATCCAATATAGGTGGTCGATTCACAGATCCTACATCTCTGTCCATATTCCCAAAATTTGTAGTCCCTAGATATCACCCAGTTGAACAGGCAGGGTGCCTGCTCTGATGCCAATTGAAATTCTGGGATCAGGTACGTGATGTCGAATCAGATGTTTAAACACTTGAAGACTTAAACAAAACTTAAAGTGCTGGTAAATTAAATAACACAGGAAATTGTTAACCCAGTTCAGTGTATCTCCACACTTACATCTGGGGGCTACCAAGCCAGGAAGGAAATCCAATATAAGTAATATTAATTCTGGAATTAAACCAACCAGTTTAATCCTTCACTTAATATCTACCCAAGGCAATTTCTACCTAAGACACAACTTAGATATGAGTACCTACTCACTCCCCCTCAATCACACAGTGATCTTTTACAATGATTAGTAAAATTGAAGTCACACTTCAAACACAACAGCTTGATCTTACTTAAAAGTTTCAATCAAGACACAATTCACTTTTTGCTTAAAAGCTCATAAAGTGACAAACAATTAACACCTTCTATAAAACACAAACACCCTTTACATTCTTCTAAAATTCGTGCTCTATTCTGAGAGTTTCTGTTCCTTAAATAGATGCTTGGTTTTTGGGCTTTTTGCAAATTATCCAGACCTGATAAATCCCACAGTCATCACCTTGAATTAGGGTTAGTTAGTTTGTTATCTCCTTGAATCAAGGTGAGTTAGTTATTTTGTTATAATGAAACCAGATAACTAAGCTCCCTAAAGATGCGCCTTGGAATGCTTATCTCTTTACAATTAATTCCAGATAAACTCCCCTGAATTTACTCAGTTCTGTTATGCATCATTTAAGTCAGATAGCAGGTTTGCGATGTCACAACATCTGGTGTGACATCCTGAACTAAGTTCACTTATTTTTGTTTGTCAAAAATTCTGCCAATTCTTAACATCTACAAACCATTTGGTAAGCCTGTTGAAATTTTTCAAGCATTTGAGGAAGTATCAGTTATGATTGAATCCCAACAAATGCACATTCGAGGTACGTTCCGATAAGCTGCTGGGTTTTATTGTAAGCGGAAAAGGAATTGAGGTTGATCCCGACAAATTCAAAGCAATTCAGGAAATTCCTGCACCTAAGACTGAGAAAGAAGTTAAAGGGTTCTTAGGTAGATTGAACTACATTTCAAGGTTCATATCTCATCTCACTGCAACCTGCGAGCCCTTGTTCAAACTGCTAAGAAAGGAACAAACAATCAGGTGGAACGATGATTGTCAAAGAGCTTTTGACAAGATCAAAGAGTATTTGCAAGAACCTCCAATTCTCATACCTCCAGTTGAAGGAAGACCTCTAATAACGTACTTGACAGTATTAGATGAATCAAAGGGGTGTGTGTTGGGCCAGCATGACGAGTCTGGTCGAAAAGAGTATGCAATATACTACCTAAGCAAAAATTTTACCGACTATGAACAACGTTATTCACTGCTCGAGAAAACTTGTTGTGCTTTAGCGTGGGCTGCTCGCTGTAAACACCCCAAATTTTCCCTCACTAATTTCACACCATGGCTTGTGATCTTTCATCTTTGCATAAGTTTAAGCATACCATCTCATATTGCATTTTTGTTTCACTGCATTAGTTCAAATTCATCTGCATCTAGGGTTTGTGATCTGAGCAATCCAAGGATCCATCTGAGCCACTCCAAAGGTCTCCAATAATTCCAAGAGGGTCCATGTGTGTTCTATCATCATGTTATATCCCTCAAAGATCAAGGAAGTCAAGAAATTACAAGAACTTGGAAAGCATGGAAGCAGAGCTAGGGTTTCACTACTCAAATAACCTGAAATTAGGGTTTTGGTTTCAGAGGCCATAACTCCAAAATTTTTGGTCATTTTTGTTTCTAATGGTCTCAATGTGTCATAAGGATCATATGTACCAAGTTTGATGAAGAAATTCATTGTGGAAGTCATCTGTTCACTGGGTAACTTCTTGAGCAAGTCAGAGCAAAATCAGGGCATCTGAGGCCCCCAACAATGGAACCAAGGTGACATTTTCATCAAATTGAAGTTATATGATATTTATTTGATCATTGAAGTGCTTGGAAGTTCACAAAATTGAAGAAATTTGAGCTAAACCAAAAGTTGCCAAAAATGGAAATGACTTGTAATGGAAACTTTCCATTTTGGGAAAGTTCTTCAACCTCCTCTTTCTCAACCAAAAATGCTTCAAATGAAAAATTGTTGGTCATGAAAGTTATAGATTGGATCATTCCCTTTTCAAAAAGTACAAGAACATGTCCTAATTCATTATGGAACTCAAGTTATGGCCTTGTAAAATTGGCAAAAATCCTATAATTTTCACTTTCACACCAAAGAGGATTTTTTGCAATTTCACATACCAAGCCATTTTGTGACCTCTAATCAACCTCTAAGCATCATACAAACATAATACAACTCATTGTGACCAGAATTGCCCAAGTAATCACAAGTTTCTATGGCTTGCATCACAAGATTTTTCAAAAGGGGCAAATTGCATAACACTTGCAAAACCTATGAAAGCCATGCCTCTATGCCATCCAGCTGCATAATTTCAATCCCATGGCTCTCCTTGATCAATGATGAACTAGGACATGCCCTAAAACAGCTGTTTCATGAGCCCATACCTCAAGTACACCATTTGTTGACTTTTTGCAACTTGGCCCATACCAATCAGCTGCAGCCACCACCCACTCTCTGGCCAATCAAGACATGTTATGTGGACCAAAAGCAAGCTAACTCACATAACCTTGGAGATCATAACCTCTCATACACCAAGTTTCACAAAATTACTCAAGACTTTCCTTTCTTCGATTCACACAGCACAAGCCTCAAAACTCATAACTCTCTTCACCATTCATCTCAAAATCACTCAAGGAACACAAACCACCCTTCACAATGGCCTGAAAACCCCTCAAACCAAAACACGATTTCTTGAACCTCTGAACTGAAATCTTCAAAACACCCCATATAAATTCATTTCAAGCATCAAAGCTTACTCAGGAGGTCCATTGGAGTTGATTGACACCAAGAAAAGGCCCAGATAGCTCAAACTGAGAAAGCTCAAGCTTAGGTATCATCAAGAACTTTTTTTTCAGAAATGTAATTTTAAGTTCCTAAATGAATCTATGTGATGTGTTGATCATGCTGGTGTCTTTATTTTTGAAAATGGTTGAGAAATGAGGATTTCATGAGCTTCTGAAACTTTTGACCTAAAACTTGTTTGATTCGATTCATGATGTTCATGCTTGATAAATGTGTTTTGATGCTTGATTCGTGCTTACGGTTGTTAGATGATGTGATCTGGAGCTTTAGAGCTCTGGAAATAGCCTAGGGAAGAAGTTTGATGTTTGGGGTCACCGAAGAAGATGACCGGAGCTTGCTCCGGTCATCTGAAAATAATTAGAACCCTAATTAGGGTTTAGTTGCCTAGTTTGAATTCTGGCCGTAGGATGGTGATTAGCGCATGAATGTATGGCCTGGATCATTTCAGTTAACCCTAATTTTCATTTATTTAATTTAATTAGGTAATTAAGCCAGTTTGAATCCTGACCACTAGATTGCGTGCGCAGTCAATGGTTCTCTCCCCAGTTTGAATCTCATCCATCAGATTGGATTACTTTCCATTTTAAATTGATTTTATTTTCATTTTATTCCATTTTCTTGCATAATTATTTTAAAATATCAAAACTTATCAAAAAAATTTCAAACTTTGCATTTCTGATTCAAATATTTTTCTTCACCCAAAAACATTTTTATTTTTATTTTTTGCATTAAAAAATCATTTAAAAAATATTTAAATGTTTATTTTAATTAATTAATGGAAATTAATTAATTAAAATACCATTTAGGTTTCTAAAAATCCCAAAAAAATTCACATTGCATCTTAGGACATTTAGAAACATTGTCAAACCCCTCATACAAATTTATTTTTGGTTTTGAACATGCTTTGACATTTTCTTTGAATTTAGGGTTCATAAAATCCCCTTTTTGGAACCCTAACTTTAAAAATTCTTTTTTGCCTAACTATGAAGGGTTTGACAATGATTATTTTTGAATTGTTTTCCATATAGCATGTAGTTTCTAGGATATTTTTGTCATGAATTTATCTTTCATTTTCAATTTGATTTGCATTTTTCCTCTTAAGGTACCCTAAAACCCTAATTAACTTAGGAAAATCATAACTTCCTTTAGGTTAAGAATTAGACCTTCTCCTTTGGGGTGTGATATCATATGGGGTTAGGGTTTGTTTTATCTCATTTGCAAATTTTTATCTTGTGAATTGCTTCTGTTTTGATCATTTGCATCTCATGTTGCCTTAAAACCTTAATTTTGCATCTTCATTTGCATTCATCTTGCATATGCATCCATACATGAACTTTCCATGACATTTCATGCATTCAAATGTCATCTTAGACATCTTAAGACATGTTAGAATCATGCTTGATCATTTCTCCATTCATTTGCCATGATTTGCATTCATTTCATTTCATTAAACTTTCATGAACTTTCAAACTTCAAAGCATGCATCCATTTGCATCTCATCTTTGTATGAACATTCATAGCACTTGATATGTCTTTGCATCATGTCATAGCATCCTTTTCATCATGTGTATGCTTCTGACTTTGGTTATTGTCTTTGCATTTGTTTCATTTCATTTCATTTCTTTCCTTATGCATATTGTGCTAACATTTCAGGTGGTAAGTTAACCTGAGAAGTGAATTTGCCTTCACTTCTTATTTCTCTTCATCTTCTTCATATGCATCTTTGCTGCATTTTTCATTGTCTTTGAGTGAGCTTGCTCATTCATGTTCATCTCTCACTTTCTTTCTCTAAGTTACTTATCTTCTTCAGTGAAGTAAGTAACTTATTCATCTGCTTCTTCCTCCTTTCATTTGCTTCTTCCATTGGTGGCTTCTCTGAATATCTCTTTTAAGCCTCACAAACCATAGGAACATCCAAGCATGATAATAATTAGGGTTATGATTAGTCCCCCCTTAGTTTTTACCTTTGTGTCTTCTTTGTGTCTCTCTTCTCATCTTATCATTAGAGACTAAACCTTTAAGGTTTTAGGACTTTGGAATTAGGGTTATGCCTGCATCCTTCTCTTAGGATGGAGTGTATAAATTTAATCCTAAGTGATAAACCCTTAATTTGTTTAAACCTCTTAATCAATCCATCTAATAATCACTAAGACATTAACTTGTAACTTGGGCCTTACATTAGGGTTCTAATTCTTCCTTTATGGTTAAGAAGGACTAACCCTAGTGTTTAATGGACAAGTCCCCCTCAAGTCGTCTTACAAACCATAAAAATCATTTCTTAATCTTACCCTTAATTAAAATCCACTTTAATAAAGGCTTGTTTTGTCATGAGGTTAATCCCTAATCATGGATTAAGTTGAGGTATCTTCCTCAGCTTAAGTGTGCTCATCTATTATCCTTCTATTAGGATGGTGTAATGAGTTCACTAATCCTTGATTATGGCTTAAACTCATTACTTAACACTAAACAAAACTCAAAAACATCTAAATAATCACAAGTAGGTTAATGATATTAATCCTACATCATCATGGTAATTAAGTTGAGATAGTTATCTCATACTTAAAGTATTCTCATTATCCCTAATCAAAGGGATGATATAATGAGTTTACTAACCCTTGGTTTAGGCTTAAGCTCATTAACTTATGAAAACATCAAAAATAAATAAAAGATTGAAAACACAAAAACAAACAATAATCGTCTCTTTCGGGATTCTTTTCTCATCATCTTCATTCACAAACGAGAACTTGCTTCTTCCGTCTTATGCAAGACAGTTAGCACTCGAGCCAGACGAGTCATACACTTGAGCATAGACAAGTAAGCAGTTCATCAGTCAATTTGTCTTTCAGTCTCTTTGAATCGAACTACGGTGTTCTGACTTCCTCATTGCACGAGAGGATACGTAGGCATAACTTAACTGTTTTCGAACAAAAGTCTCTGTGTCTTCCCCCTGTTTCAGCATTCTTTTCTTTCTTGAGCCTCATTCCTGAGCATTTCACTTCACCTTTTTGCACTGACACTTGTATATTCTTTTCCAGCTTTTGTACACAGATAACACATACCTTACACCTTTAAACACAAACTTTCAAGCGTGGATCCCGTCGAGTACGACGGATAATCTGCGTGCTAATACCTTCCCAGGTTGTAACCAACCCCCTTTCTCAGTATCTCTGGTTCGCAACCGTCTTATCCATCTTTTTCTAGGTTTATGCAGCATTACCTTTCCTCCGGGATAAAAATGCCTAGCTGGCGACTCTATTCATTTCATTTCATTTTCTCCTTTCGCCGACCATTCGCACTTGTACCGGGATGCAAATCTTTGGGAGCGACACTCGCCGACTAAGACAGTATATGTTGACTCATACTATCTTGTTGATCTCAAAGGTGGACCCCGTCAAGTACATATTTGAGAAGCCAGCACTTACCGGAAGGGTTGCAAGGTGGCAAATGATTCTAAGAGAATATGATATTCAGTACACCTCTCAGAAAGCCATCAAGGGCAGTGTATTGTCTGACTATCTGGCTGAGCAACCCATTGATGACAACCAGCCTATGAAATTTGATTTCCCTGATGAAGACATCATGTTCTTGAAATCAACAGATTGTGAAAAGCCTATTCACACTGAAGGGCCTGATCCAGAAGAAGCATGAACTATGATGTTCGATGGGGCAGTTAATTGTAATGGTCGTGGAGTTGGTGCAGTGCTTACTACACCCAAAGGAGTCCATCTGCCTTTCTCGGCAAGGCTCACCTTTGCATGCACTTATAACAAAGCAGAATAAGAAGCTTGTATCATGGGTCTTGAAGAAGCCATTGACCTCAGGATCAAAACCTTGAATGTATTCAGAGATTCAGCTTTGGTAATCAACCAAACTAATGGCAAGTGGTGTACTCATCAAGAGCATCTGGTTCCCTACCGTGACTATATGAGGAGATTGTTGACTTTCTTCACAACAGTCAAGCTTCAATACATGCCTCGAGATGAGAATCAGTTTTCAGATACCTTGGCCACCATCTCATCTATGATCAAAGTACAGACTGCCAACTACGTGCCTCGGATTTTAGTATCCAGACTAGACCGACCGGTATATGTATTCTCTGTGGACACTGTCATTAACGACAAACCTTGGTTCCACGAAATCAAATGCTTCTTGGAGACTCAGACATACCCGCCTGGGGCATCGTCAAATGATAAAAAGATATTAAAAAGGCTAGCCGGAAGTTTCTTCCTCAATACTGATGGCTCCTTATACAAGCGAAACTTCGACATGGTCTTGCTCAGATGTGTTGACAAGAAGGAAGCAGACCTGCTGATGCACGAGGTACACGAGGGTTCTTTCGGTACCCATGCCGGAGGACATGCAATGGAGAAGAAATTGTTGAGATCAGGTTACTATTGGATCACAATGGATGCAGACTGTTGTGCCTATGCCAGAAAGTACCATAAAATCCATATCTACACAGACAAAGTGCACGTGCCTCCAAATCCTTTGAATATATTGTCTTCACCATGGACCTTCTCCATGTTGGGCATTGATATGATTGGAAAGATCGAGCCAACTGCTTCAAATGGTCACAGATTCATCCTGGTAGCCATTGATTACTTCACCAAATGGGTTGAAGCATCTTCGTATGCAAATGTCACCAGGAAAGTGGTAGCCCAATTTCTGAAAAGGGATATCATTTGTTGATATGGAGTTCCCGAGCGAATCATTACTGATAATGGTTCAAACCTTAATAACAAGATGATGGCAGAACTATGCCGAGATTTCAAAATTCAATATTACAACTCTTCTCCTTACAAGCCAAAGATGAATGGCGTTATTGAGGCGGCTAACAAGAACATTAAGAAAATTATGCAAAAGATGGAAGTCACATACAAAGACTGGCATGAAATGTTACCATTTGCCTTGCATGGGTACCGAACTTCGATCAGAACATCTACTGGGGCAACACCTTATCATCTTGTGTATGGTATGGAAGCAGTCCTACCTGTTGAAGTTGAATTACCCTCCTTGCGGGTAATGATGGATGTAAAACTGGACGAAGCAGAATGGGTTCGATCTCGCTATAACCAACTGAGCCTGATTGAAGAAAAGAGATTAGCAGTTATCTTTCATGGTCAGTTATATCAGAAACGGATGAAGAAAGCCTTCGATCAAAAAGTCAGACCTCGGAAATATCAAGTGGGAGAGCTTGTACTGAAAAGGATCCTTCCTCCTCATACAGACCACAGGGACAAGTGGATTCCAAACTATGAAGGTCCCTATGTGATAACTAAAGTCTTCTCGGGCGGAGCACTGATGCTCGCAACCATGGATTGTGAAGACTTCCCATCCCCTGTGAATTCAGATGCAGTTAAAAAATACTTCGCATAAATGACCTGCTGGACATAAAAACAGAATGTAAGTCTAGGCAAACATAGGGCATCCCGGCGAGTCAAAAACATAATAAAAGACTCGAGCAAAAATAAGGGAAAAATTTGAAAACAAATGTACACCCGCTGAGTTGAAAAGCCATATCGGACAGCCCAGGCAAAAATGGGTATCCCGATGGATTGAAAACCCGAAAGGGAGATCCACGCAAAATCAGGGAATAGGAAAACAACTGCATTCTGAATTCGTCTGTACCACTCACATAATATGGAAAGCTTCGAAAGGGCAAAGCGATGGTCAGAATCAACTTTCTTCAGAAAGCAAGATAAGAAGAGTGTTCAGGTCATACAGGTCATAGCAAAAGAAAGATTGAGGCATCAACTTCAGCATTGCCAAGAAGAACTTTTATTTTCTCAATTTTGTAGCAATCTCCTCATTTCAGGGATTAGCTTCCTCACTGTACTCGCCTATTCAGGGCACACAAATCAATAAAGTCAAATATTCATTCACACTTTGTTTTGTACTTTTTTGTTTTGTTTGCAAAATGTCCAAAGTTCGTAATACAACATTTGCATGAAAACATATAAGCCATTTTCAATAAATGCTTGCAGGAAATATGTGCTCTTAAGCGAACCTAACTCCTATGACGGAATCCGGTTGAGGATGCCTCAGGGAACTTGTGTGTTTCCTTTGATTGATAGGTTGCAGGCGCTCAAGGCGGAAAACCTTTCACAACATGGGGCATATCAGGCACTATATCCCCAGCCAAGCCGACAGTCACATCATCAGAAGGACTACTTGACGAAAGTATCCCCACTGAGCTTTTTATCCCCTCAAAGTATCCCCCGCAAAGCTAATCCTCCGGCAGATTACTTCTCAGAAGTTCTCTCCTCCCCAAGCAGGATCTCCAAAGCAATGCCTAAATCACTTTTTCCCAGCAAGTAGCCAGGTCTTATCATCCTCAGCACTGGCTCCCCACAGAGTTCTTCCCCTAGAGTTCTTCATAAAAGATCGTGCAGCGATCCTTTCTCCCCACAGATTGCCAGCAGATTTCAGATCTCGGATCTCGTTTCTCTCATTTGCATAATCATAGCATTCACATCATTTCTCCTCAAACAGAGCGTAGCATTCCGTCTAATACGAAACATTACAGGAAAAATCAAACATTTGCATGATCATAAGCCAGGTTCGAGCCAGTCACCTGCAAATACCAAAATCACTCCTCCAGCAATACGCAAAAACTTATCCCCTGCAGATAAAATCCAAAATATCCTTTTGCACTCTCAATACAAATACATGTACATACTTACACACGATCCTTCTGATGCTTGTCCGTATCCTACTTATACACAATTCTTGGATACTCGTCCGTATCTTATGCATTCCCTAGCAGATCAAACACTCGTCCGTGTTCTTTGTTCAAACAATTGATACTCGTCCATATCATCACTCCTTAAACACACGTTGGCGTTTGTTTCTATCGATACTCGTCTGTATCGTGGTTCTAAGGATACTCGTTCGTATCTTTAATTTATACACACTGTCGAAACACTTACCATTTTATGGGCTTTACACTCGTTCGTGTTTATCTATCCCCAGAAGTCGCCTACAAAACAACTTACATTCGTCCTATGTCGTGATATCTTTTAGGTGATCGTCGTCCTTCACCTTTTGATGATCGTACCTCATCATTCATCCGATGGCCGTCCCCATCGTTGATCTTTTTATCCATCATTCGTCCTATGTCGTGATATCTTTTAGGTGATCGTCCTTCACCTTTTGATCACCGTACCTCATCTTTCATTTGATGGCCGTCCCCATCGTCGATCTTTTTATCCGGCATTTGTCCGATGTCGAGATAATCCCCAACAGAGCATCCATCCCTTGCTAGGTGATCGTCCTTCACCTCTTGATGACTGTCCCTCATCATTTATTTTGATAACTGTCCCTCATCATATTATCCGATGGCTGTCCCCATCGTTGATCTTTTTATCCGGAATTCGTCCTATGTTGCGATAATTCTCAGCAGCCATCCCCTGCTAGGTGATCGTCCTTCACCTTTTGATGACCGTACCTCATCATTCATCCGATGGCCGTCCCTATTGTCGATCTTTTTATCCGACATTCTTCCTATGTCGTAATAGCTCTCAGTAGCCGTACCCTGCTCGGTGATCGCCTTCACCTTTTGATGACTGTCCCTCATCATTTATTTATTTATTCTTTACCCGATGGCCATCCCCGTCGCGGTTTCTTTATTCTTCAGCCCGACTTCATCCCCGTTAGTGCTTTTAACTCCCTAGTAAAGTCACTTTTCTTTACCCGATGGTCGTCCCCGTCGCGGATTCTTTGTTCCCCAGCATGATGGTCGTCCCCGTCAGTGCGTTTCTCATCGTTTTTATCCCCAGCAGTCGTCCTCTGCTCGATGGTCGTCGTCCGTCGCTACCATTTTATATTCAGTCTATACTGTCTATCACAATTTATATCCCTTTTCTTCTTATAATAAAGAGTGAAAATTTTGGACTGTCTTGATATTCAACCACAAATTATCTTGTTTGTCTGTTAAGCCAGGAACTTACATCCTACACAGCTAACTCATGCTTGAATAAGGGCAGCTGTAAACACCCCAAATTTACCCTCTCTTTTTTCTCTCACCTTGGCTTGTGATCCTTCATTTTTCATTGCATAAGCATACCATCTCACTGCATAGTTATTTCACTGCATAAGCTGCATAGCTAGGGTTTGTGATCTGATGAATCTTAGAAGTGGTTTGAGCTACCTCAGAGGCCATGAAGCATGCCAAGAGGGTACATGAGTGTTCTATTGATCATATTATACCTCCAAGGTAGCTTTGAAGTCACAAAATCTTAAAAGATTGCACAGTAGTCCAGGCAGGCTCAGGGCTCCTACACAAATGACCGAAAATTAGGGTTTTGGGTTTGAGGCACTTAGACTCAATATTTTTGGCCATTCTTGATTCTATTGGTCTATATATGTTATAAGGAGCATGTGTATCAAATTTGAAGCAAAAATTCCTTATGGAAGTCATCTGATCAAATGGTAACTTATTGTGCAAGAAAAGTCAGAATCAGGGCATCTGAGGCTACCAACAAGGGTTCCAAAGGGTCATCTTCATCAATTTGAGGTCCTATGATCTTTATTTGATCTTGGGAATGCTTAGAAGTTCACAAGATTGAAGATTTATGAGCCATTGCAAAAGTTTCTATTTTTGGGCATGACTTGTAATGAAAACTTTCCATTTTGGGAAAGATCTTCAACCTCCTCTTTCTTGATAAAAAAGGATTCAAATGAATTTTCCTCAAACATGAAAGTTGTAGATTTGATCTTCCCAATTTAAAAAAGTACAAGAACTCCTCTTGATTAATCCTAGAACTCAAGATATGGGAATTCAAAGTTGGGAAAAATCTTGTAATTTTCAAAGTTCATGCAATAGAGGGAAATGTGCAATTTTGATTTCCAAGCCTTCTCATGACCTCTAATGCATTGCTACACATCATAGAAACATAATGCAACATGTCTTGACCAGAATTATGCTTTGAACCACAAGATTTCATGACTTGCTGTTGCACCCCAAAATTTGCCCTCCACAAGATAAGACTTTGTGTATCAAGAGGTTCACAAGGCTCACAAGACATCTCATGAGGTTCACAAGGTTCACAATTGGTTGACAAGTTTGACAATTCCCTCAGACAATGCATCCTCCTAAACAATGCATCTTAAACTAGGGTTTTGACTTTCATCAGGCTAAATGGACTTCCAAGACTTCAAGTGAGCTTCATAAAATCCTATATGTGTTCAAGAATCCCCATGTCAAGTTTCAAGACTTTCCCAAAAGATTTGCTCAGTCAGATGATCAGATAGGTTAAAATCAGTCAAAGTAGTTAAAAAGTCAAACTGAGGTCAACTGTGGTCAAACCAAAGTCAAACTTCATGATTTTTTGCCAACATCAAGTATATGAAGTAAAATTCATCATTTGATCAAGGGTTGATCATGATTCATTAAGGAGATTTCAAATCATCAAGAATCAGGAGTTTCTAAATTAGGGTTTTCACAAGAAAAGTCAACTGAACTTTGACCAGCCATAAATTTCACATGCTTCATCAAATTTTTTCCATCCAAAGCTCATTTTGAAGGAAATTGAATTCTCTACAACATTGTGTCTCACAAGCCAAGCCCAAAAATACTTCATTTGGAAGGTATGAGCTAAGACATTATAGGTCCTTTTAAAAGTCAATAAAAAGTCAACAACTTCCAAAGAGCATAACTTAAGAATGGTAAAAGATATGGACATGAGACCAAAGAGGTTAGTTAGAGGACTCTTTAAGCTTTCCAAAATGTCCAAGAACACCTTCATAGTATTAAAATTGAAGGATTTGTTCCCTTGCAAAGTTGGGAAATTTTTGAGAGGTTTATGAAGCAAATGGGGTCTTAAAACCATAATTCACCAAATGGGCTTGCTTTTTTGTGATCCAATTACTTCCATGACATCATGCACGAAATTAAATTTATTTATTCATAATTTTATTCATTTTATTTTTATTTATTATGATTTTTTATGTTAAAAATCATTTTAAATTCAAATAAAATATAAAATGATGAATATTTAATTTGATTTGGTTTCTAGAAAGTCTTAAATCATATTTGGACTTGATTGATACGAGAATAATTAAGATTGTACCAAAATAGCAAGGCTAGATCAAGGATATTCAAAATTTAAGAACACATCTTTTTCAATCTTAAAAGGTCCAAAAATCCAAAGTTTTGATGAATCTCTTGACCTAATTTCATTGTGTCATATATATACAACACATAGCAAGCATAAACTCACGAATTCAGAGCCTCCAAGACCTTGTTCAAACTTCACAAAATCATTCAAAAACTCCAATTCGGATTTCGAGTTAGAGAAGATTTCAAAGCAATTTAAAGGTGGCAATGTGTTCTATGATGTCTATTGAACATATTTGGATCATAAACAACACCTAAAACACCTCCATATGCATAATCCGAATCCAACTTTTCATATTTTTTTTATTTTTTCGTTCATGATCATTTACATGTTATTAATGGATTTTGTTTAGTGATTTGTGTTCAATGAAGGTTTGTGATGAATTCTGGGCAGTTTAATTGAAGAAACCGTGGCCGAATCGAGGGATGCCATTCTAGGGTTCTTAACCTTCAAGTTAGGGTTTTGTGATTAAATGAATATAAACAAATTCTAAAACCATAGATCAATCGTAAATGACCTCTGGATTATGTTTGTGTGTTTAATTTAACAAAATTGTACATGAATGATGATGATTCAGTTTCGTAGGATTATCTGCCATTTAGAATTTCGCAGGAAAGTTCGTGGAAAAATTCGCAGGTAAATGCGCAGAGCCAGAGGTTGAAGATGAAATCTTGGCGCGCAGCAGGAATTCAAATATGAAGCATAATATTTTATTATTTGGTTCTGATATTATTTCATAAATGAGCGTGTAGCTCAGATGGTTTTGATGCGTGTACATAATAATGGAGGGCCTGGGTTCGAAACCGGCCAAGGTATTTTTTTTGCTAGGATTTATTTTGTTTTGCAGGTTGTTTACAAAAGGATTACCACCTGGATCACTATCACCAATGCACGCACAGCCTGGTGGATGGCTTGCTGGTCCAAGGGTGATGAAGCCTAGGGCGTGGGTTCAATCCCTGCCCCAGGTAAGTTTTTAATTTTAATTTTCTTTAACTATTTTGTTTTGTTATTATTATTATTTAATTAATTTTAATATATTCAAATAATAATATGTATATATATATATATATATATATATATATATATATATATATATATATATATATAACTTCATATTTTTCTATAAAAAAAACTTCTAAATTATTCTCTAAATTCTAAACCTAGTTTTTTTTATTATATATTTAACTCAAAATATGTATATATTTATTTAATTATTAAATTAATATTGTAAATTAAATTAGAAACCCTAATATTTTTTATGTATAATTAAAACCCTAATTTCCTTTAACCCTAATCCTAACCCTAATTCTTATTTTATTTTAATCTTAAAATTAATTAAATTTTCTTAATATCCAATTAAATGATTAATCATAGTTTATTTTGTAAATAAATTAGTATATCTTTATTATTATTATTTCCATCTTAAAAATTCTTTCAAATTTGTTTTTTATTAAAATCTAAAAATACTTAATTAAATTAAATTATATATATATATATATATATATATATATATATATATATATATATATATATATATATATATATATATATATATATTGTATATTATTACTAACCTTTTCTTCTTATTATTGTTTTATCACTAACCATTTATTAAATTGCTTATTTTATTATATAATTATTATTTAATTTGTTTTTTTTATTATAATGTAACTGTAAAAGTGTTGTAATAGTCATAGTATTTTATTATTTATTTATAAATATATTGCTATGGTTAGTAAAATAGGGAGTGATAACATGTTTGCTTTTAAATTAATTTAGATCACTAATTGTAAGATAAATATATGAACTTGTACACGCACACACGTAAGTCGATCTTTGATCGCCATCTCACTTCCTAAGGTTATCCCTCATGTTGCCTAAACCAAAAGGTCAAGTAAGGTGTCTAAAAGCAAAGTCCCTTCTCCTAAAAATATCATCAAGTCCCATTACGATTATAAGATCAAGTCCCTTCGAGGTTGCCTTCGTAAATGATCTTGTCCCTTTCGAATAAAAGATGATAAGTCCCTTCATATTGCTAAGACACCTTACAGTTGCCTAATCACAGATGACCCTTCACATGTCCCTTACGACATCCAAGGTAATGACTACCTATTCCTTAATAATAGGGATAGTCTTACCATTGAAAGGACATTCAAGAACAGTAAAGATTTAATCATAGGGTAGGTTCCTCTTAAGTACTTGCTCACTCCTTCAAAAACATTTCATAACACTTCACATTTTCAAACAATTTTCAAAACAAAATCTTTATATATATCCATACAAGGATCATTATAAGGTACTTAAGAAAAATTTTAATCACACACTACACTTCTCAAAATAGTTTAAAGTGAGCTAAGTAACTAAGAGCCCATGGATAACCATGGATGTAAAGGGTGCTAACACCTTCCCTTTACATAACCTACCCCCCGAACCCAAAAATCTTTTAAGGTCTTTCCTGTTCTTTTATGACCTTTCCTTTGGATAAAATAAAAGTCGATGGTGACTCTTGCTATCCGCAACATTTAACTAAAGTCAGTTCTCCCACCGTGTTACACTTGCATCTCAAGAAATGTCAAAGTTGTCAAAATGCAAAAACCATACAAACTCATGAATCAAGCCATACAACTCACCATTTTCGATCCAAAGGCTCTCCTTGAACTCAGCTGAGGCAGCCCAAGACCTCAAATCACTTTTGCTATGGCCCATGCTTCTAGTACACCATTTTTGACTTTTTGGCCAATGGAGCCATACCATTCCCACAGTGCCCAACCACTATTCTGACTCATTCTAATCTTCTATGCATAGCCTAAGGATCACAACATACATGACACAAGAGCTCAGAACAAGCCAATACTCAGATTGCACAAAATTTGTCAAAAAATTCCCTTCTTCGACTCTCACTGCTCAGCCATCAAACTTCCAAATTTCTTTCACCAATCAACCACAAATAATCCATAGATCATTTCCCACCCATCACCATGGCTTGAAACACAACATACCAAGACCTCATTTTCTGCCATATCAGAACTGGAATCCTCAAACTAGCCACTATAAGCTTCATCCAAGCACTCCATTAGCTTCAGGGGGGGCAAAGGAGCCACTTTGCACCAAAGGGAGGCTTTGAAAGCTCAAATTCGAAAAGCTCCAATTCATGTAACCTTCAAGAACATTTTTTTCCAGAACTTTGATTTCTTGTTATAGAATGATTCTATATGCTTTGCTGATCATGCTGATGTGTTTGGAATTGAAAATAGTGTAGAAATGAGCATGTATGTTTGTTCTGAAACTTTTCCCGTGAAAGTGATTTTGCTTTGATTCATCATGTATGCGTGTTATAAATCTTGTTTGAGGATTGATTTTGATTGTATGATGTTTGGGGATCATTTTTGGGCAGTTTGTCTGGTGTTTAGTGGCCTATAGAAGAAGTTAGGTTTGGGGCTTGCCGGAGAAGATGACTAGAGCTCATCTCCGGTCACCTGAAAGTCATTAGGGTTTAGGTCCCTAGTTTGAATCTCAGCCCTTGGATGTTGATTAGGTTAACGCATGGATGACCCAGATTAGATCATTAAACCCTAATTCTAATTAATTAAGTTAATTTATAATTAATTAGTCAGATTAAATCATGGCCCTTGGATCACACGCGTAAGCCCAGTTTAGGCCTTTAGATCATCCTACCCCAAGTCAAGCTGACTTCCAATCCTAGCCTTCCATCTATCTCCTGCACAATCTGAACCATTCCTTCTGATTACCTTGCATTTTATTTTTATTTCATTTCATTTCTTTTCTTTTATTTATTAAAAATAGTTAAACATTTTATAAAATTCTGATTTTTTGCATTCTCACTTTAAACAATTTTAAAAACCCAAAAACATTTTTATTTTTAATTTTTGCATAATAAAATATTTTTAAATCATTTAATTGTATTAATTAATTAATTAATTCATTTTAATTAATTAAAAATACTTTTAAGTATTTAAAAATCCCCAAAACAATCATGAAGCATTCTTACACATTTAGAACAATTTACAAACTCATCTTACAAATTTCTTTTAGGGTTTGATCACATTTTGACAATTAACCATGAATTAGGGTTTATAAATTTCTTATTTTTCTAACCCTAACTTCAAAAATTCATTTCTGATCAACCAAGATGAGTTTGTGAAGAGTTCTTTTTGAATTCTTTCATACTTGGCATGTAGTATCTAGGGTATTTACCTCATAGTTTTGCATTGCATTTTCCATTTGTTTGACATTTTTCATGAAGAAGTATCCAAAACCCTAACCTAACTTAGAAAAACCATAACTTGACTTTGGTATAGCTTCTGACTTCCATCTTTGGGGTGTGATCTTGTGTGTGTTTAGGGTTCACTTGGTTGCAATTTCATTTTTTTATCATGTGTTTTGCTTCTGTTTTGATCATATGCATCTCATACTTTCTTAAAACCCTAATTTGTCATGTTCATTTGCATCCATTTTGGCATGCCTTCATCATATGAACTTGTCATGACATCTCATGCATTTGTATGTCATCTTATACACCTTAGGATATATGTGAATGTTGGTTGATCATTGTTGCATCCATTTGACATGTTTTACATCCATTACATCTTATGTATGTTCGTTCTTAAGCTTCTAACATGCTTGTTTTTGCATCCATCACTTGTATGATCATACATATGCATTGTATATGACTTTGCATCTCTCCATGACACATTTGTATTGTGTTTACACTTCTGGTCTTGATCATTGCATCTTCATTTGCCTTATTTCCTTTTGTTTCATGTCTTATGCATTCATACTAACCATTTCAGGGGCTTCAGGTAAGTTGTTTAGGATGTGGATTTGCCTCCACATCCAATCTCTTCTTATCTCTTCATTTGCATCTTTTTATGTATTTGAAGTGAGTTTGACTCACTTGTGCTCTATCTTGCTTATTTTATCTCTTAGGTTACTTAACTTCTTCAAGAAGTAAGTAACCTATTCTTCTTCCTCTTATCTTTTCATCTGCTTCTTCTTCCTTGGTTGCCATCTGAATACTTTATGAAGATCTTTTCTTAAGCCTCACAAACCATAGGAACATCCAAGCATGATAACTTTAGGGTTGTACATAGTCTCCCCTAGTTTTTATCTTTGAGTCTCCTTGAGTCTCTGTTTCTCATCTCATAATCAAGGCTAAACAGTTAAAGTTTTGGGGCTCTGAATTAGGGTTATGTCGGTATCCTTATCTTAGGATGGAGTGTATAACTTTAATACTTAGTGTTAAACCTTTAAGTTGTTTACACCTCCTAATCAAAACACCTAATAATAATTAAGACTTAAGCTTGTAACTTGGGCCTTATATTAGGGTTACATCTCTGCCTATTGGTTCAGAGGGACTAACCCTAGTGTTTAATGGACAAGTCCCTGTCGCTCCCAAAGATTAGCATCCAGGTACAAGCGCGAACGGTCGGCGAAAGGGACAATGAGAACACACAGCCGTGAACTCACTGGAGATGAAAAGAGTCGCCAACTAGGCATTTTTATCCCGGAGGAAAGGCAATGCTGCATAAGCCTAGAAAGAGATGGATAAGACGGTTTGCGAACCAGAGAGACTGAGAAAGGGGGTTGGTTACAACCTTGGAAGGTATTAGCACCCAGATTGTCCGTCGTACTCGACGGGATCCACGCTTAAAAGATTTGTGTTTTAAAGGGGTAGTGTCAGTGCAATCTGTGTATAAAAGAGCTGGAAAAGGATGTACAGGTGTCAGTGTAAGAAGAATGTGAGGTGTGTAGATGTACAGTGTCAGTGTAAGAATGAGAATGAATTGCTCAAGAAAATGAGGCTAAAGAATAATGCTGGAAGGAGGGGGAATGTACAGAGACTTTTGTTCGATAACCGTTAAGTTATGCCTACGTATCCTCTCGTGCAATGAGGAAGTCAGAACACCGTAGTTCGACCCAAAGAGACTGAAAGATGAAATGACTTGTGAACTGCTTGCTTGTCAATGCTCAAGTGTATGATCTGTCTGGCACAGATGCAAACTGTCTTGCATTAGACGGAAGAAGCGAGTTCTCGTTTGTGAGTGAGTGTGATGAGAAAAGAATCCCGGAGGAGACGATTATTGTTTGTTTTTGTATTTTCAGTCTTTTATTGCTTTTGAGAATTTGTCATAAGATAATGAGCTTAAGCCTAAACCAGTGGATTTAGTAAACTCATCACATCTTCCCTCTGTTTAGGGGTAATGAGAATACCTTAAGTGTGAAGTCAGATTCTCACACTTAATCACCTTTGATGCAGGATTAAGATCATTAACCTACTTGTGATTATTTAGATGTTTTTGTGATTTTGTTTAGTGTTGAGTAATGAGGTTAAGCCATAATCATGGATTAAACAGACCCATTACACCATCCTAAAAGAAGGATGATAGATGAGAATGTTTAAGCTGAGGAAAGCTCCTCAACTTAATCCATGATTAGGGATTAAACTCATGACAAAACAAGCCTTTGATTAAGTGGATTTTAGTTAATGATATGATGATGAAGTGAATTTTATGATTTGTAAGACAACTTGAGGGGGACTTGTCCATTAACACTAGGGTTAGTCCTTCTTAACCACTTAAGGAAGAAATAGAACCCTAATGCAAGGCCCAAGTTACAAGTGTGATGTCTTGATGATTATTAAGTGAATTGATTAAGAGATTTAAACACCTTAAGGGTTCAAGACTTAGGATTAAAGTTATACACTCCATCCTAAGAGAAGGATGCAGGCATAAGCTTAATCACAAAATCTTAAAGCCTTTAGGGTTTAGTCCCTGATTATGAGATGAGAAGAGAAGACTCAAGAGAGACACAAAGGTAAAACTATGAGGGGACTAATCAAAACCCTAATTCATTGTCATGCTTGGATGATCATTAGGTTTGTGAGGTTTACAAGAGAAGTCTTCAAAGGAGCCACCAGGAAGCAGATGAACAGGATCAAGAGAAGCAAAGTGACTTGCTTCATTCAAGAAGTCAAGTCACTTGAAGAAAGAAAGTGGGAGGAAGAAGAATGAGCAAACTCAATCTCAAACACATATAGGAATGCAGCAATGGATGCAAGAGAGATGAAAAGAAAAGTTATGAGAAGTGAAGGCAAATTCACTTCTCAAGTTTACTTACCACCTGAAATGTTAGAAAGAAATGCAATGCAATGCAAGATGAGATGAAATGGTATGATGCAAAGCAAAACCAGAAGCATGTTGATGATGATTATGATGCTATGAAGTGCTACAAACATGAGGCAAGGCAAGGAGATGTTCATACAAGATCATGGATGCAAGTGAAGCAAGTTGGAAACATGAACATACATGAAATGTTATGAAGCATACATGGCATACAACATGGCAAATACATGATGCAATGATCAAACATACTTTCTATATGTCTTATGATGTCAAATGAATCAAAAGGATGCTTGAAATGTCATGGCAAGTCATGTTATGCAAGAGAATGCAAGAAGGATGCAAATGGAAGCCCAAATTAGGGTTCATGATCAATGCAACAAACCAAAACCAAAAACAGAAGAAAACCCTAAGATAAAAAATGGAAAAGGCCAACCAAAGGATCCCTAACCCTGTACTAAACCAAGGTCCAAAGGGGAGGTCCCAACTCTTAACCAATCTCAAGTTATGATTTTTCTAAGTTATTAGGGTTTTTTAGGGTTCTTAGCAAAAGAAATGCCAATCAATTGGAAAATGCAAGATCAAATCATGGCCATTTTTCCCTAGAAACTACATGCCAAACACAAAACAATGCAAGAAGAATCAATGTCTCAACCTTCTCCAATAGGCAGAAATGAATTTTTGAACTTAGGATCAAATTAATGCATGAAAAATGATTTAATTCAATGAAAAATTCTTAAAATGCATCAAGATCAAAAAATAAATTTGGTTTGAAGGTTGGACAATGTTTCTAAATGTCTTAGAACATTTCATGAATTTTTTTGTAATTTTTAAATACTTAAAAGTATTTTTAATTAATTAATTTCCATTAATCAATTAAAAATAATCTTTTAAATATTTAAAAATACTTTTTTAATGATAAAAAATAAAATAAAAATATTTTTGTGTCATAAAAATTATTGAAACTCTTGAGAAAAAGTTTCATAATTTTTAAACAATTTTTACTATTTTAAATAAATTACACAAGTTAAATGAGAAAAATGAAATAAAAACAAAATAAAATGGAAAGTAAACAGAAGGAATGGCTGAGATTGGGTCTGGATTTGAAAGCATTGACCAGCGCGCTTTTGAAGGGTCAGGATGCAATCTGACTTAATTAGGTTTTATAAATTAATTAAATGGATTTAATTAAGCTAATGATGATTAGGGCACAGTGGACCCATCTGGACCACTCACTCACGCGCGAAGTCAATGCCAGTCAGCTGATCCAACGCTCAAGATTTAAACCTCACTAATGACCTGAGATTAGGGCTAAGCATTTTCAGGTGACCGGAGAGAAGCTCCGGTCATCTTCTCCGGTGACCACCAAACCCTAGAATACGATTCAGGCAACCATTCTTCAAATTAAAGCCAGGGAAACACTCCTCTACTCAAACCTCACTCAACTCAACTCTCAAAATGAATTTCTCATGCTTAAACTAAGAGAAACGAAGCCATGAAGATTCACGGGCAAAATTTCAGAGCCCTGGTAAATCCTCATTTCTCACCCATTTCAAATTCTAAAACCACCCCCATGACCAGTAAAGCATGCACAATCAATTTTTAACATAAAAATCAAGCTCTGAAAAGTTGAGAACTCGAAGCTACCTGAAGTGATGGACTGTGGATTTGAGCTCTCCTGACCTTGCTCTAGTGCAGAATGCCCTCTCTGGACCCCCTGAAGCCAATGGAAGGCTTGGAATGAGCTTAGACAAGCTACTTTGAGAAATCCAGTTCTGGTGTAGCAGAAAATGGAGTTTGTATGTGGGTGGTCTCAAGCTCTGTTAATGGTTGATTATTGCTCCTTTGAATGTTTCTGACTTGTTGGTGAAGAGAAATGGTGTGTTTGTTGGCTGGATAATGAGATTCGAAGGGAGAAGAGTTTTGGACAGTTTTGTGATATGATGAGTTCTGGCCAGCTTCAATGCTCAATGCTTAGCTATATCATCTCCAACTTGTGTGGATAGACTGTGAGGCAGGTTAGTAGGGTGGCTGGATACTGTGCCAAGAGTATGGGAGCCTTTTGCAAAAAAGTCAAGTTTGTGTCCTTGAGAGCATGGGTCATGGCAGCAACTGTGTGAGGTCATGTCTTGCTCCAGCTTGAGTTGAGGAGAGCCCTTGGATTGTTTGTAGCTGACTGCAACATGTGGATGACAAGCTATGCTAGCTTTTGCAACTTGACAACTTGTGTTTTCTCATGAGTTTATGCTAAGTACATGAAGCAATGCTTGCTGAATTTTGTCACATGATGTCTCAATTGGTCATGGCAATGTTGAGAAGTCAGCTAGTGATCACATAATCCCTTAAAAAAAATAGTTTTTGCCAAGAATCCTCTTTTGCATACTCATGAAAATGCTTTATGGAATTTTGAGAATCAAGGCAAACCATCCAAAATTCCTTGGGCCAAAACTGTTTTTGGGGTCATGTGTGATCATGTAATGCAGCTTTGAAGTCATTTTGAAGTCACTAGAACACTTGGTTCATGAAAATGCAAGTTTTCCTTTTAGTGCATAACTTGAAAAATCAATGATTTTTGCCAACTTTGCCTTGCCATAACTTTTGATCCAAGAAGAGTTTGATCATGTTCTTGTACTTTTTGAAAAGGGAAAGATGAGATCTACAACTTTCATGACCAAAGTTTTTCCATTTGAAGCATTTTTGGATCATGAATCATGGCTTGAAAAATGACCTAAAATGATGCATTCTTGAAAAGTCAACTATGCCCAAAAAGTCAACTTTTGCAAAAACCCTAAATTCTTGATTTTTATGAACTTCAACCTTCTTCCATGATCAAATAAAGATCATATACACTCAAAATGATGAAGATCACCCATTGGTTGGGTCATTGGGGGCCTCAGATGCCCTGATTTTGCACTGACTTGTCTGAAAAGTCAACCCTTGATCAGATGACTTCCCCATGGAATTTCTTCATGAAAATTGATATGCATACTCCCTATACCATATAGAGATCAATGGAAACAAGAATGACCAAAAAAATTGGGGTTATGGCCTCTGAAACCAAAACCCTAATTTTCAGTCAACTGTGCAGTTCAACCTGGCTCTGCACCCACTCAAGCCCTAGTTCTTGTGATTCCTCTGTAATTCTTGACTTTGAGGAGATGGAATATGATATAAGAACACACATGGACCCCTTTGAGTTGATTGGTGGCCTTTGGAGTGGCTCAAGATGCCCTGAGGCTGCTCAGATCACAAACCCTAGGTGCAGATGCCTTAGAAACTATGCAGTGAATCAAAAATGAGATGTGAGATGATATGATTGTGTTTATGCATATGAGAATGATCACAAGCCATGGTGTGAATGGGTGAGGGCAAATTTGGGGTGTTTACAGTCCCCCTCAGGTTTAGTCTTACAAATATAAAATCCATTTCTTAACCCCACCTTTAATTAAAATCCACTTTAATAAAGGCTTGTTATATAATGATTTTAATCCCTAACCATGGATTAAGTTGAGGTATCTTCCTCATCTTAAGTGTTCTCATCTATTATCCTTCTCTTAGGATGGTGTAATGAGTCCACTAATCCCTGATTAGAGATTAAACTCATTACTTAACACACATAAAATCCAAAAACATTTAATAATCACAAGTAGGTTAATGATCTTAATCCTGCATCATTAGGGTAATTAAGTTGAGATTCTCATCTCATACTTAAGTAGACTCATTATCCCTAATCAGGAGAAATATAATGAGTTTACAAACCCTTGATTAAGGCTTAAGCTCATTATCCTATGCAAAACACCAAAAACAATAAAAAACTGAAAACACAAAAACAAACAATAAACGTCTCCTCCGGGATTCTTTTCTCATCATAGTCACTCTGAAAACGAGAACTCTCTTCTTCCGTCTAATGCAAGACAGTTAGCACTCAATCCAGACGAGTCATACACTTGAGCATAGACAAGCAAGCAATTCACACAAAATCAACCAGTCTTGACTTAATTGGCGAAATTTGACCAGCTTCTTTGAAAGGGCAGAAGTACATTTTGGTTGGAATAGATTATTTCACTAAGTGGATTGAAGCTATACCATTAGTGAATGTGGATCAAGAAGCAGTCATCGAATTTATTGGACGACATATAATTTATAGATTTGGAATTCCATAGACAATAACTATAGATCAAGGATCTATGTTCACTGGAAAGAATATGCAAACATTTACAAAGGAAGTAGGATTTAAACTAATTACTTCAACATCTTACCACGCTCAGGAAAATGGACAAGTTGAAGAAACTAATAAAGTTGTGATTAATTTGATTAAAAAGCATGTGGGTTAAAAACCTAGGAATTGGCATAACACTTTGGATCAGGCTTTATGGGCTTGTCGAACGTCTCCTAAAGAAGCTACAAATTCTACTCCATTTAGGTTAACTTATGGTCATGATGCAGTCTTACCAGCCGAAATCTACTTACAATCGATTTGAATTCAGAGGCATCATGAAATCCCATCATACGTATATTGGAGTATGATGATGGATGAGTTAGTTGATTTAGATCAAGAAAGGTTGTGTGCGCTGGATTTGGTGAAGAGGAAAAATGAAAGAGTCGAAAAGTTTTATAACAAGAAAGTGAAACATAAAACTCTTTTAGTTGGTGACCTTGTGTGGAAGGTAATTCTTCCTATGGATTGAAAAGAGAGATTAATGGGAAAATGGTCTCCTAAGTGGGAAGGACCTTTCCAAGTTTTGAAGATCTTCTCGAATGGCGCATATGAAATTGAAGAAATAGGAAAAGACATGAGAATTTTAAAGATAAATGGGAAGCATTTGATAAAGTCCAAACCAATATTGAAAGAAGTTAAAATCAGCATAGAATAATTATACATAGCATAAAGTAATAGTGTACTTTTCCAAACAGATGGCATTAATATCATTACAAACGAAAATTCTCATGAGGGTAATATAAAAACAAAATAAAGTAGAACTATTTCTTTTACAACTGAATATTGGCAAAAGACTTCTTCAATTCATCAAATTTCTTCTTTTGAATTTGGAGTCGACGGTCGCAAAAGCTTTTGTTGGTCGAAAGAGTTTCAATTTCTTGAGTGAGTGTTTGAGCCTTTTCAGCATGATGAACACCCACCTTTAGCTCCTCGTTGATCTCATCTTGTCTAGGCTGTTGAAGGGCTTCCTTACGCCTTTGTTCCTTAGAAATCTTCTTTTGGAGCGTAGCTATCTGTTTCTTCCACTTTTGGATATTGTCGTCACATTCGGAAATCTCGTTGGTGTATGTTTCAGAAAGTTGTTGCAACTCTAAAACTTTGTTGGTTGAAGCAGCTACAGCATCCCATTCAGCAAGGTGGGTTTCGGATTTTTTAGAGATTTGTTTTGAAAATTCCTTGAGATAGTTTAGGTCAGCCCTCACCAAGTCGATTAAAGTAGTCAAGTCCATCACAAAACTACTTACTTCAGCAGGAGATTCCAAGACATTCACTTGCTTAAGGATTTTCTTCAGGTCGAAGCAGGTTGTCGAATTTTCCTCTAAAACCATGAACAAATCCACATCAAGGATTTTCGTCTTGATCTCAGCCATTATGGCATCAAGAGAGTACGCACTGGAAGTTGTTACTGAAGTAGTCGAAGTGATCTGAGAAGAATCTTGAAAAGTGTAACAAGTACTGAGCATGGCCCTTAAATACTCCAAAGGCTTTTGCACTTTGAGAATATCAATTTCTTGGAGAGAGAGATTAGTCAAACTAGTGGACAATAAACCTCCTCTAGCTGAGACAGAAGGTGGTAGACTACTTTGTCCTTGAATGAACTCAGCGGTTGATTGTTTTGTGTTGCCATCATCACCAACATTTTCTCCCTTTTTGTCATTTTCATCTTCAGCCTCAACGTCAGCATTCAGGTCATCACGTTTCTAGGCTGCATCTGATTTTGGAGGAGGAGGAGGAGAATGATCATCAGAATATTTAGGAGAATCAGGAGATTGTTCCCTCTCCATTTCTGGTTCCTTCGTCGAATTCTTTGGATAAAGAGGTGGTGGGTTGGCAGCCTGGTGAACTGAATCATCTTGTTTTGTTGATGTATTTTTCTTTTGAGGTGTTTCGTCAAGGTTGATCTACAAGCGGCTCAAAATTAAGAAATAAAATGTAATAAGAAGTAAGAAGTAAACAGTCTAAATAAATAAATACCTAGGGAATCTCAGTGTGAAAACTAGAGTTTCCACTCTCTGCATCTTTTACTTGCACTTTCATAGCTGGACTGTGTAGGGGAGTTTCTTTGGGCAGTTTGACTTTGGATTTTTGAGAGAAAGCCTTTGTGATTTTCTTCTTTTTCTGAGGTTGACTTAGTTCTGGTGATTCATCACCAGATTCTTCACTAGAAACCTTTTCTTCTTGTTGTTTTCTTTTTGGAGAAGTTGGTGCTTTTCGACCTCCCTGGACATAGATGTAAACACCCCAAATTTTCCCTCTCTCTTTCTCACACCTTGGTTTGTGATCCTTCATATTGCATTGCATAAGCATTCCATCTTACACTACATAGTTTTATTTCACTGCATAACTGCATAGCTAGGGTTTGTGATCAGATGAATTTTATAAGTGGTTTGAGCTATCTCAAAGGTCTTGAAGCATGCCAAGAGTGTCCATGAGTGTTCTATGATCATCTTATGCCCCCATGGGTCATTTAAAGTCAAGAACTGTCAAAGCATTGTAGAGGTATTGAAGCTAAGCTGAGGATTCCTATACAGATGACCTAAAATTAGGGTTTTGGTTTTGAAGGCCTTACACCAAAAAAATTTGGTCATTCTTGTTGCTATTGGTCCATATATGCTATAAGGAGCATGTGTATTAATTTTCATGGAAAAATTCAATGTGGAGGTCATCTGATCAAATGATAATTTGTTGTGCAAGAAAAGTCAGAATCAGGGCATCTGAGACCCCCAACAATGGTTCCAAAGGGTCATCATCACATTTTGAAGTCATATGGTCTTTATCTGATCATTGGAATGCTTGGAAGTTCACAAAGTTGAAGAAGAATGAACAAAGCCAAAACTTACCAAAAATAGAAATGACTTGTAATGTAAAATTTATATTTTGGGAAAGATCTTCAACCTCCTCTTTCTTGATCAAAAAGGTTTCAAATGAAATTTCTTCAAAAATGAAAGTTGTAAATTGGATTCTCCCATTTTCAAAAAGTACAAAACTCATTCTAAGTTGGCAAAGTTGGCAAAGTTGGCAAAAATCACATAATTTTCACATACATGTCAAAGAGGGAAATGTGCATTTTTGGTTTCTAAGCATTCAAATGACCTCTAATGCACTCAAATGTATCATAACATGGCCAAGCAACTTCAAATGATCAGAATTGGCCCAAGAAGTTGGCACTTTCATGGCTTGATTCACAAGAAATCTCAAAATGGCCAAAATGCATAAACATTGAGAACATTTAATCAAAACATTACAGCTGCATTCTATTGATCCAAGGGCCATCCATGATCCAAGCTGAGGCAATCCATGCTCAGAAATCACCTCTATCCTAGCCCATACCTCAAGTACACATAAGCTTGACTTTTTTTTCATTTTCCTCCCATACCAATCACACAGTGCCACAACCATTATCCTGACCAATGGTATGGCTTCTACACACCCTCAAGACTCTATAAAAGCAAGCTTCATGGCCTGAATCAACACACAACTTCAGATTAAGAAAAATTCCTCAAAACCTTCATGCTATCGAATTTCACAATCCAGCCAACAAAAACCAAAATTTCTTTCACCATTCAACTCCTCATAGCCTAAGGATCATTTCCCACCCACCACCATAGCCTGAAACTCCCTCAAGCCAAAACACGATTTCTGCAAACTCAGAATTGAAACACACAAACCAGCCACTCTAAGCTTCATTCAAGCTTGCCAATAGCCTCAGGAGGTCAAAGGGGACTGAATTTCACAAAGGAGAGGCCCAGAAAGCTCCATTTCGAAGAACTTCATCTCAGGTAACCTTCATGAACATTTTTTCCAGAAGCATGATTTTAAGTTCTAGAATGAATCTGCATGCTTCCCTGATCACACTGATATGATTAGAATTGAAAATAGGTTAGAAATGAGGATTTCATGATGTTCTGAAATTTTTGACCTAGAACTTGTTTGATTCGATTCAGCCTGAATATGCATGATAAATGATTTTTGCTTGTTGATTAGAGTTGTATGATGTTAGGAGAGTGTTTCTGGGCAAGAAATTTGAAGTTTAGATGCTTGTGTAGGATTATGGGATTTTGTCTCACCGGAGAAGACGACCGGAGCTTAGCTCTGGTCACCTGAAAGTGATTAGGGTTTAATCACGTTTAATTCCCCAGATTCATTCCTGGCCATTGGATGGTGATTAGGGTTAGGCATTGAATGGCTTAGATTAGCTCACTTAATATTAATTCTGATTAATTAAATTAATTATAGTTAATTAGGTCAGATTAACTATGGACCATTGGATCACGCGCGAAATGCAACTTTAAAGCTCAGCCTTAGATCTTTCATACTATTGGTCAGCGTGACTTCCCATCTGGACCCTTGATCCCTTCAACTTTCAATCTCAGCCTTTGCTTTGGATTACATTTCATTTTCTTTTAATTTATTTCATTTTATTTTCTCTTATTTATTTAAAATAGCAAAAATCATTTAAAAGTTCTGAAATTTTTTATCATCCCTTTAATTAATTTTCAGAACCCAAAAATATTTTTATTTTTATTTTTTTCATTAAAAATGCATTTTTAAATAGTTTAATTGTATATTTTAATTAATTAAGTCCATTTATTTAATTAAAAATACTTTAAAGTATCTAAAAATCTCAAAAGAAATTCAGAGAGGTTCTTTAAACATTTAGAAACATTTACAAACTCATCCCACAAATTTGTTTTTGGTTTTGATCAAACTTTGCCATTTTTCTTTGAATTAGGGTTCCTAAATTTCATATTTTTCAAACTTAACTTCAAAAATTCATTTCTCTCAAACCAAGATGAGTTTGCATTTGATTCTTTTGGCAATCTTTCACACTTGACCTCTAGTTTCTAAATATATTTTTGTCATACTTTTATCTTACATTTTCAAATTAATGTGTATTTTCTCTTTGAGAAGTATCCAAAACCCTAGCCAATTTTAGGATGACCATAACTTGAAATTGGTAAACCTTTAGACCTCCCCCTTTGGATGGTGACTTCATGAGTGCTTAGGGTCCCCTTGGATGAATTTTCAATTTTTATCTCTTGATTTGCTTATGCTTTTGAATTTGTACATATCTTGCTTTCAAATTAACCATTTCAGGTGCATTTGGTAAGTTAATCAGGATGTGGATGTGCATCCACATCCAACCTCTCTTTCTCTCTTTATTTTTATGCATTTTTTTTGTGTTTGAAGTGAATCTCATTCACTTATGTTATCTCTTGTTCCTAGGTTACTTAACTTCTTCATGAAGTAAGTAACTTAACCCTTCTCTCTCTCTCTCTCTCTCTCTCTCTCTCTCTCTCTCTCTTTTCATCTGCTTCTCCTCCTTTGGTGGCCAACTTGAAGACTTCTCTTGATGCCTCACAAACCTTAGGAATATCCAAGCATGATAACTTTAGGGTTGTAAATAGTCCCCCCTAGTTTTTACCTTTTGAGTCTCCTTGAGTCTCTCTCTCTCATCTCATAATCAAGGCTAAACAGTTAAAGTTTTGGGACTCTGAATTAGGGTTATGCTTGTATCCTTATCTTAGGATGGAGTGTATAACTTTGATCCTTAGTGCTAAACCTTTAAGTTGTTTTCACCTCCAATCAAAAACACCTAATAATCATTAAGACTTAAGCTTGTAACTTGGGCCTTATATTAGGGTTACATCTCTGCCTGTTGGTTCAGAGGGACTAACCCTAGTGTTCCATGGACAAGTCCCCCTCATGCTAAAGTATTGCAAACATAAAAAACACTTATTCATCTAACCTTTAATTAAAATCCACTTAATAAATATTTGTTAAATAATGAATTTAATCCCTAACCATGGATTAGGTTGAGGTATCTTCCTCAGCTTAAGTGTCCTCATCTATCATCCTTCTCTTAGGATGGTGTAATGAGTTCACTAATATTTGATTGGAGATTAAACTCATTACTTAACACTAAACAAAAACCCAAAAACACTTAATAATCACCAATAGGTTGATGATCTTAATCATATGTCATCATGGTAATTAAGTTGAGATCTTTATCTCATACTTAAGTAGACTCATTATCCCTAATCAGGGGTTATATAATGAGTTTACGACCCTTGATTAAGGCTTAAGCTCATTATCTTATGCAAAACACCAAAAACAATAAAAAATTGAAAACAAAAAAACAAACAATAAACGTCTCCTCCGGGATTCTTTTCTCATCACATTCACTCTGAAAACGAGAACTCGCTTCTTCCGTCTAATGCAAGACAGTTAGCACTCGAGCCAGACGAGTCATACACTTGAGCATAGACAAGCAAGCAGTTCACACCAAAATCATTCAGTCTCTTTGAGTCGAACTATAGCGTTCTGACTTCCTCATTACACGAGAGGATACGTAGGCATAACTTAACAATTATCGAACAAAAGTCCACAGGTATCCCCCCTGTCCTTCTTCCAGCTTTTCTTTTCAAAACCCTAATCTTGAATTCCCTATCCTTTTGCACTGACACTTTGTACATCTTTTTCCCTTAGCGTTTATACACAGTTTAGCACATACACTACCCCCTTTAAACACAATCAAATAAGCGTTGATCCCATCGAGTACGACAGACGATTTGGGTGCTAATACCTTCCCCGGTCGTAACCAACCCCCTTTCTCAGTTTCTTTGGTTCGCAACCGTCTTATCCATATCGTTCCAGGTTTATGCAACATTACCTTTCCTTCGGGATAAAAAAAGCCTAGTTGGCGACTTTATTCAACCCTAACCTCTAACATCACCGACGGTTCGCGTTTGCACCGGGACGGAAGTCCGGGGAGCGACACCTTGGCGACTCTGCTGGGGATCTTTGCAACCAGGGCTTCTGGTTCTCTTGTGGGTTTCTCCTAGCGCTTGTTTGTTTGTGTTTATTGGGGGTGTTATGTGCTATTTGTGTTTATGTTTTTTCTTTATTTATTGATTCTTGTACAACTTTATTTATTGCATTTACTTTTTCGCTTTTATTCACTACGTTCTGCATTTCATTTATTTTTATCATATCATCTGTGTTGGATTGTTGTTACTTTGGTGGGTGGGATATTCCAGTGAGAAAGGCTCAACACAAAGGCCTGAGTGACACCTAGGATTAGAGTGGTTTTGTATTCTTTCCCATTCCATTTCGATCTGGTGCGGGAATATGAAAACACGGTTCAGACATGGGTTTCTTTTTTAGAACTCTGTGCTACGGATTTCCTATAGTGCTAGGGCTATCTGGGAAGCCTGCTAAGTCTGGATGACCTTTTTAGATGACCTTCAGCATCTGAGGTGAATTAGAGGAGGATTCTTTATGATTAGGGTAAACATTGTACCTCCGGGTTAGAAGTGTTTACACTTCTCATAATAGATCTGAATCTGAGGATCCTTGTTCTAGAACAATACCTGTGAGTGGGTTGGGTTATTTATAGGTTTGCAAGAACCCTTGATCTCGTCATACCTTGCTATTGGAATGTGTTCTTAAGGTCATACTATTTTGGATTGATTCTTTGAAACCCTGGACTTTTGACTCCTTATTTGAGTCCCTCACCTGGTTACTGGTTCTCAGACTTCATCCGAAACTCTGAACACTCATGGACCATACCAAAGGCAATTGATTATCTAGTACATGATTACAAACCCTTGCATATTATTAGCATACATCATATTGCATCATTTAACATTTGTCTATTTGTTTTACAAGGTATCCATCTTTTCTTGGTTTGGTTTTGATCGTTCTTCTGCTCAGCTTATCTCCTTCAGTCATCTTTTTCAGCTATCCTCTTCAGCACCCATCTTCAGGATGGATTCAACCAAGAAAAGAAACATCACCTACCACTTCTTTGAGTATCCTCTAGCAGGCATCAGGCAGATACAGGCCCTTATCACCCCTGATCATGTTCCCTTATTCAGAGAGCATTATGGTGGAATCCTGGACATGATCATGGACTTGGACACATTGCAGAGGAGCATGATTCACACCTGTCTTCAGTTTTATGACCCTCCTTTATGTTGCTTCACTTTCCCAGATTTTCAGATAGGTCATTTGCTGGAAGAGTACTCTATGTTATTGGGTGTCCCTATCTGAAGAGGAATCCCTTTCAATCCTGAAATGACTCCTCCAAGGAATGAAGACATAGCCAAGGCATTACATCTGGAAGTAACCACCATTGATGAGCACAAGACTTCCAAGGCTAGAATCTCAGGCATCCATCTGGATTTCTTAGTTACTCAGGCTACAAAGTAAGTTGCAGTAGGGAATTGGGAAACTGTGTGTGCTCTCCTGGCTCTCAATATTTATGGTATCATTTTGTTTGCAGACGAGCCTAAGTTTGTGAGAAAAAATGCCATCCACATCTTCTTGCTAAAGAACCCAGTTCCCACCTTGTTAGGAGACTTTTACTACTCAGTTCATTAGAGGAATGAGAAACAGAGAGGAAGACTGGTAAGATGTTGTGCACCTCTCTTTTATAGTTGGTTGATAAGACAAATGCCGAAGACGGAAGCTTTCCTGAATCCACATCAGTCAAGGAATTGGGCTAAGAGGATGATTTCCCTTATTTCAGAAGATATCAGGTGGTGAACTCAGAACACCAAGGGCCGAGACATAATAACAAGTTGTGGGCAATACCCAAATGTGCCACTTATTGGAGTGAAGGGTTGCATCAACTACAATCCTTTACTTTTCAAAAGACAGTTGGGATATGCATTGATACTTCCACCAAGGGAGCAGGACTTAGCAGAGTCTCTTTATTGTGCCTTTCAGAACAATCATGTCATTGTCCGACAAGCAGCCTGGGCTTGGGACAACATACAGTCTAAAGGGACTGCCATTTTGGGGAAGTGCAACAACATAGCTTCTTCTCAATACACTGAATGGTCTTGCATCAGAGGACAGGTTACTCGTATTCCATTTACCCTGGAAGATGTACCAGGGCCATCAGTAGTTGAGCCCATAGCCACAATCAATATGGAAGAATTTGAAAGGATGAAGGAAAGAAATGCCCATCTAGTTGAAGCTTTGAAGATAACCCTTTGGGAAAGGAATGATAGTCGTCTGGACATTGAGAGGTTAGAAAAGCTACGCATCGAGCATGTAACCAAGATTGAGAAGACTGAAGACTACATTAGGAAAGCCCGAGCAGGGGAACTTGTGTTGAAGAATGCATGCAAGGAAGCAAAGATTCAAAAGGCAAGAGCTGAGCATTATCTGGAAGAGAGTCAGGATAGATGGGTCAAGATAACTGAAGCTCGTTTATTGGAAGACCAGAAGATACAAGCCAAGATAGAGCAGTTGGAAGCCAATGAGAAAAGAAGCCAAGAGGCACTGCTAGCAGCTCAGAAGGAGATCTTAGAGTTGAAACTTCGGGCAGGGTTAAAGAGATCCAAAGAACAAGACAGGTATCAGAAGATGACAAATGTCATTGCAACCAGAAACCTTCTCATCAGAACCATCACAGAGCACCCAGTTGGACCAGTAACTGATGCTCTCCTGAAGGAAGTCCAGGAGGATGCTTTTGAACTGGATGTCTGATTTTCTTTGCTTATACTTATTTATTTCTGTTGTAGCTCACCATGGTGATTTTGTTTGTTGTATTCTTGAATTTAATTGTATTTTGATTCACCATGGGAGTTTGTTTGGTTGTAATTCATGAACTATTTGGCAATACCACTTGTACTTTTATGATTATGTATTGGATTTTCTCATGGACTTTGTCTGCTTCAACATCTTGATTCCCCAAAGGTCTGGAAGGTCAAAACCAAGAACCAAACCGGATACCCTCTAAAGACAAATAGACATATTGCATTACATGCTAAATTCATATTCTTTATGTTGCAGGAGTTTTGTTGTTGTTTTCTCACCCTGCTGATTGTTTTAGGAAATATTGCTCGCATGAGAGTTTTTCCTGTCAATCGCATCCACAGATATCCGACTCCCAACAACCTTTTGAGTCTACAAATGAATCAGTTACTGCAAGAGCTGACAGATGTGAGGACTCAGATGACTGATGTGAGGACAGAAGTGAGGACTCAGATGAATCAATTCATGGTTGTGATGACTGGGTTGACACAGACCCAAGAAAGATTGAGGGAGTTAGTCGAGCGGAAAACTCTAGAAGATAACTATGCAGGCATTGGGGGTACAAGTAACAACGCGCGCGATCAGCCGCAAACAAATCCACCAGAGTTTGGGCCCCACAACAACTCTGAAGTCAATGTTATTGGAAATACCCAGAGAAACACTGGAGATCATGTTCTACAGGAAGATCCTCAGGACGAGCAATTTACAGTGTTAGGTGTTGGGGCTGATGAAGTTTATGATCATCGTCTGGACGAGATATCAGAGAAGTTAAGATCCTTGGAATCCCAAAACTCTTTGGGATTTGATGTGATGGATATGGGCCTAGTTGAAGGAGTAAGGATTCCTCACAAGTTCAAACCTCCATGCTTTGAAAATTATAATGGTACTTCTTGTCCTCGTACCCATTTGCAATCCTTTTTGGGAAGATTGAAAGCATACACCATGGATGAGAAGCTGTGGGTGTTTTACTTTGAAGATAGCTTGACTGGGGCATCCAGAGAGTGGTATTCACACCTATCAAGGGCTACTGTCAGGAACTGGAAAGACTTAGTTGAGGCCTTTATACGCCAATATCAGTACAACCTGGATATGGCACCCAACACGTGTAACGCCCAAATAATTATTTATTATTTAAGTATTTAAGTATTTATTGTGGTTAGTCGGTATATTTAATGTTTTGGTTGATTTAATCGATAAGTCGTAAATTTAGTCGAAAGTCGTAGAAAATATTATAAGAAATAAATAATAATATAGTTGTTGTGTTATTTGAGTAAGTGGGCTTAATATCGTGTGCGAATTAGTAAAATAGGGGGTGTTATGTTTAGACCCATTAGAAATTATAATATTTAGTTAATTTAATAAAAAGAAATAAATATAAGTTATTGAAAGAAAAAGAAAGAAACAGAAGTTGGAAAATAAGGCAGTAGAAGAGGAATTGGGAACTGCTGTGCGAGCGTGAGAGAAAGTGAAGCGATTTCCGGAATCCGATCGTAAGAGCAACCTTCAATCCAATCTAAGGTAAGGGTGGGTTCGATTATTATAATCGGATATGAATTTCTACACTATGATTGGGTAGTTAGGTTGGGGTTGATTTTGTTAATATTGATACTATAGAGAAAATCCGTATATTATGAGTTAGAATGTTTGATTATAAAATTAGTTGTTCAGGTTGCTGAAATTGTGAATTGAAAAGTTGTTCGATTATGTTGTTGGTTGTTGCTGTTACTGGGTTGTTTTATTTCTGGAAATTTTGGATTTTGGGGACGATGAACAGAGAACCGGTAGAGAAAGAAAATATTTAAATAGTCGGTGAAGAACTCATGGCACAGGCCATGAGGTATTATAAATAATACAACATGTATTATATATAATACATGGCGTAGGCCATGAATATTATATATAATACATGAAGTATTATTTATATACAACATGTATTATATATAATACATGGCGCAGGCCATGAGTATTATATATAATACATGAAGTATTATATTAATACAAAGTGGGGGGAGCACAATACATGGCGCAGGCCATGTGATTGTGTCCCTAAGCATGGCGCAGACCATGTCTCTAGAGGGAGCAATGCATGGCACATGCCATGCCTCTAGAGAGGGGCAATGGGTGGCGCAGGCCACCCTCCCTTTGGGGGTGGATTATTTTCTTAACTTTTCATAATTAATTCCATTTTCTTAATTAAAATTATATAATCCAAATTATGAATGATTTAATTAATCTTGTAGATTAATATCTAAATTAAAAAGGTGAGTTAGAATACTAGTATGAAAAATAAGTGGTACTGAGATTGTATAATTAATTTACCTGGAGTACGAACAGTAGGAAACCAGTTTGAGTTTAGCAGAAAATGCAGGTTTACTAAATTAGCATAAACAGTGGCAGTAGTATGAATTCCATATCAGACGACTTATAACAGAACATAGAAAACTTAAGTTGTGTAACGAAGTCGTATTAATCGCAGAAAGTAGAAAACAGTACTAGATAGTCGGTTTAGTCGAATTAGGTGAAAATGGAGTTGCTCAAAATTTAATGAAATTCGTCAAGGTAAGTCGGATAATATGATAGTTGATTTTAATGAGTTGTTTTGCTGGAAATTATGTTGCCAAATGTTGCTACAAGTACAGCTGAGTTGATGTGTTGTTCCAGTTACGGAATTGTCTTAAGTTGATATGTTATAGGCTTTTAAGCCAAAGTTGAATATAAGTTGATTATGTTGAAAACATTGGCGTGTTGACCTTGTTGTCATGTTGTCTGAGTTGTAGAGTCATGTATGCATTTAAGTCATTTGCATTTGTCGGAGCCGTTGCTCACACCACGTTGGCCTGGATTGGCAATTTAAGTTGAAAGTTGAAGGCTTATGCCTTGATGCCTCGATAACCTGGCAATGATTTAAGTTGGGAGTTTTACTCCGATGGTACCATATGCATAATTAGTCGAGTCGAATTAAAGTTGCATTTTCCTTGAATTGTTTATGTTGATGCTTGATTGTACTTGTGAAGTGGTGTTTTGTTTACGATCCTTATTCATTGTATTGTTTTCATATACTGCTTATAATTATCGTAACTCACCCCTTCTGTTGAATGTTGTCCTTATGTGACAACGTGCAGGTAATCCTAAGAAGTAGCCGGTTATCGTTGGTCGAGTCGGTGGTCAGTCTCTCTGATACGTAGCACTCGGGGGGATTGTCGCGTGTCTGCTTTGTTGATCTTTTATTATTGCTGAATTTTAATTAGTCGAAGAACTTAGAGTTGCTTTAATTCTTATTTTAAAGTTGTTATTATGTTTTTTAAAGATGCTATGAATCAATTTATGAATCCGCTGCGTAATATTTTATGAAGTTGAACTATTGGAGTGAATGACGTTGTTATGTTGAATTTACGAAAAAGTGCTATGTATTTAGTATGATTTCCTTGAATTGGAAACTGTTTAAAGTTGAATATGTGATATTCCGTTTTATAGAAAAAAATTACGAACTCTGATTTTGTTTATATTTCGTGGGTAGAAAATGGGGTGTTACAACATGACCCTCTTGATGGGTATGTCTCTGTCCTCGAGAGAAAGTTTCCGTGAATACGCTCAAAGGTGGAGACAACTTGCTGCTACTGTCCAGCCACCTATGTCTGAAAGGGAAATGGATGATATGTTTATGAACACCTTGTAAGGAACCTAGATTGATAGACTTGCTACCTTCTCTTCTACTAGCTTTGCTGATGTGGTAATAGCGGGAGAGAGAATCGAAAGCCTATTGAAGATGGGTAAGATTTCTGACAATGGCGCTAGCTCCAGCAATGCAAGGAAACCCTTCTTAGGACCTAGAAGAGAAAGAGAGACTAATGTAGTGCATGTTAGTAGAGGTAGACCCCAGTACTTGCAAAGATCAGTGGTCGCAGTCACCATTCCTACTCCAGCACCTCAGCAACAATAGTATCCTCAGCAACAATAGTTCCCACAACAGCAACAAAGATCTTACAACAACAACAACGCCCTTTCCAACAAATTCCTTCTCAGGTTAACAGGGTGATCGATCCCATCCCAATGCCCTATGCAGCCTTACTCCCACAGTTATTGAAGCTTAACCTGACTGAACTAAGAACATTGGCTCCACCATATCCTCTAAATCTTCCAAGAAATTATGATGTCAATGCCGGATGTGTTTTTCACTCCAATGCACCTGGTCATTTAACAGAGAAGTGCAGGGCCCTGCACATGAAAGTCCAGGACTTGATTGACTCCAAAGCTTTGAATTTTGCCCCTCCACCAAATGTCACAAAAAATCCAATACCAAATCACGGTGGGCCGAGGATTAATGCTATTCAGGAAGTCCAACCAGCAATTCTGATTGAGGACATTGCAAATATTCAAACACCACTGACCGAAGTAAAAGCTCAGCTATTGAAGTGCCAAGTGTTTTCGGGTTGTGAGGCCTGTTGTGAAGTCTGCAAAGTCTCTACCAATGGTTGTATAAATCTGAGGAATGGTATCAATGGTCTTATCAGAGAAGGCATTCTACAAATCACATCAACAGTTCCATCTTCTACAACTGCAACAAAAATCTCTCCTACAACACCATCAAACATTATCTCAACAGAGTCTTCTACAACAACAGCAAACACCACCAGTGACGATATCTCAATGGTTACCATCTATTACGATCCAACAACGATCCATGTTCCAGATTCTTTCAACAACAACTTTCAACAACACCCTCCTCAACATCAACAACTTGCCACACCTGCACCATCTTCAATCAGACCTTTGGTTACCATCTACTATGATCTACAAACTACCACAAGTCCTTCTACTGTTGCAATTAGTCTGGTAACCATCACGGTGCCTGGACCAGTTCCTTATGATAACAACAGTGATGTGCCTTGGCATTATGGTTTGGATATTTACTGCCATGGAAAGAAGATCACTCTTGACTCTTCAACTTCTACACCACAAATTTACAATGTCGGGGGAGGCGGAGGATTCACTCGGAGCGGACGTCTCTTTGCTTCACAGGTTCCAAGAATTAATGTTGAAGCAGAAACTGCTGCCAAAGCAAAAGGCAAAAGTGTGGTGCCAGAAGAACCAGCTGCAAAAGAAACTCAGAAGACGTCCTTTGATCAAGACGTGGACGAGTTCATGAAGATTATCAAGAAAAGTGATTACAAATTTGTGGATTAGCTCCTCCAAACACCCTCCAAGATCTCCATACTATTTCTTCTCATGTGTTCTGAGGCTCACCGGAATGCACTACTCAAGGTCTTGCACGCTGCTTATGTGCCGGAAGAAATCACAATCAATTAGTTAGAAACGGTGGTCGCAAATGTCAATACTAGTCATAGACTAGGTTTCACCAATGTTGACTTGACTACAGAGGGGCGTAACCACAACAAGGCTTTGCATATCACTTTGGAATGTAAAGGTGTTGTACTTTCTCATGTCCTTGTTGTAACACCCCAAAATTTTCCCTCTTATTTATTATCAACCTCGAGCAATTTACGCTTCATTCTTGCATCATTCCGCATATCATTGCATCGCATTTGAAAAATAAATAAATCATCATCCTTCTCATACGCATGACGTGTGTGGTCGATCGAGACTTGCCAAACATTGGAGTTCAAGAGAAAATAATATCCCAAAAATAATCCAAACCACTTCCAAGCTAACCAACCAAAAAAAGGAGATTTCACCTTTCCCTCCTTTTTCCCTCCACTTTTCCTTCCACTTTCTTTCCACATTTCCTTTCATTCTTTCCCTCTTTTTTTCCACTTCAATTCCACTCCATTTCCCTTGGATGCTTCTACCATGTTCTACAACATTCTAGAGTATTCCATGGAATATTCCAAGGAATATTCTAAGGAATATTCCTTCTCCAACCCTAACCCTAACTAACTACTAACCTAGCTCCATTCCTAAACCTAACTCCATTCCCATACCTAGCTCCTAGCCTAGTCTCTATATAATCACTAATCACTTCAATGCAAAGGGTCCCCAAAAAATTTCCAAATTTTTCATTCTCTCACAATCACTTTTTCTCTCTCACTTTCCCTCCATTTTCCCTTTTCACTAAAGCATTTTGAAGAAGCTCTTCAAGTTTTACATTGAAACTTGAAGATCTTGAACCTTAGCCTCAAACCTCCATTGATTTGTGGATTGTAGAAGAAGAAGCTACTGATTTTTGGTGAAGGTTTCGACTTATCGGAAGTGCACGAAGGTTCAAGCATCAAGAACGCATTTATTTTGCGGATTCGCGGTTTTCTTGGTTTTCTCTTCGATCAAACTCTGATTCTTGCAACATCCACCGAAGCACTTCTCCGCTTCGTAGGTTGGTGATCTAAATCACTTCTCCTTTAAGTTATTCTCTTCATCTTGCCATTTCGACGTTCTTTAATTGCTTGTTTGCTTTGCTTGTGATCGATTTCGTTTCCGTTATGTGTTGCTTGCGATTTATGATTTGTGACGGATTAGAAGTTAAGGTGTAGATAGTCATAGGTTTGAGCATGTGTAAATAAGCCCCAATTAAATATAAATTCGTGTTAGCATGTTCCTAGGTATGTTAGGGATCATTAGAAGTGAGTTTGTGGTCAAAAGCACTTATTTCTTAACTTTTTTCACATTCTGGATCAGTGTTAACCGGTTAACCAAATGGTTAACCGGTTAACGCGTGCGTTTTAGCTACAAATTGTTGTTGTTTTAGGTCCGTTAACCGGTTAACCATTTGGTTAACCGGTTAACGCTGTTAGATTTTGGAAATTTTGCTTATTTGATAGCTTAGTCCTTGTTTCTAGTGCCTCCAATGTTCATACATGTTTAGGTACTGATTTTAGGGAATTTTTGGGTCTATTTCCAGTAGCTTATTACCCCATTTCGAGTCGTTTCGACGCGTTTCCGTTCATATGGCATATTAGGCGTTTTTGTGTTCCTTTGTGTATAGCTTGATTTCTTGCATTTTTTGCCATGTTTATGCATCATTTGGCATGTGAATAATCATGTTGCATTCTGTTTTTTTACATCTTTCGCATTGCATTAAATCATTTTGCATTTCATTGTATCAATGTATGTTTCATTTCACATAATCATGTATGTATGTGCATTTGGTTGCATTTGGTTGCATGCTTGATCTTATCATCCACATCAATTCAATTCTGAATTTTGCATTGAGTTTGACATTCTTGTTGATCTAACATGTTGCACATTCATGATCAATGCTCATTATGTTCATATGCCATGTTCATGTGCCATATTTTGCATACTTGTTGCATAATCAACCATGTGATGCATTCTTGCATGATCCCTCAAAATGCTCATGATCTTTCATTTATGTATATTGAACTATGCTCAAATGCATGTTCATGATGGAATTGGTACATGTTTCATTGAGTTTGTGCATTAAAAAATGAAAATAACCAAATCTGTATTTTACATTTCATAGCTGACTTTGCATATAGGTGTTGTAGAATACATGTTGTTTGTTATGTTTGCATGTTGTATTTGACTTTTTACACCTACCTTTTCATGTTGCATGTTGGCTGTAAAAAGCTTATTTGTGTTATACATTGTTTTGATAGTTGTTTGTGTATTAGGGGCTGTTGTAGGTGCTGGATTTTGGTTTTTGCATTCTTTTAGTTCTCTAGAATTTAGATTGAGTCCTAGAGTCATTAGGATTTAATTGTTGTGTGTTTTCCTTATTATTTTTAATAAAATGCACACTAATCATTGTTTTGTAGGGAGGGAAACGTATGTTTCCTTACACCTTGTCCTTTTATTTTTGTATGCATTTAATTCACTTTTTCCTTCCATATTTGTGATTGGTAGGAACCCCCTTTGTTAGGATCAACTTATCTTCCTTAGGAAGTAAGTTGCATCCTTTTTCTTCTTTCTTTTCCTTTTCTTCCTTAGGAATAGAAAAAACCTCATAAACCATTAGGATCTCCCTTTTGTGCATAGTAAATAACTTAGGGTTGGTCTTAGTCCCCCTTAGTTTTTTTTTATCCTTTTTCCGATTTGAGTCTTCTCTCATCTTCAAACAAAATCTAAAAGACACTTAATAAAAGATCGAAATAGTCTCTTGCGCATAGCCTTATTCCATGGGGCACTCATATTCATTCCATCTTGGAATAATGTGGGCTTGTCTAGCATGATGTACAAGTCTAATCATGAGACTATCTTCACAAACAATAGACTCCAAAACACTTCTCATAAAAGACAATCAACAAAGACATCGCGTCTTCTCTTCTCATCTCCTACTCTTTGCGGACGAATGTGACTTGCCTCGACAATTTAAACAGCAATATGGTAAACACCCTAAAGTCAGAGCCGGTAACACCTGAGCTAGAGCTATGGCAATGTCATCTTAAAAAACACACAAAGTTCCCGCCTTAGTTAGGCGAACTACATCGACTCTGATCCTCATTATCCTGATGAGGTACGTAGGCAGAGGGGTAGGGCCCGTTCGAGCACTTTCTTTACTTTCCCTGCATTTTCCCCTCTTTCTTTCCATTCTCCAGCTCTTTTCTCAGTTCCCTTTCTCATTCCATTCCAGTTCCAACAGTAGTTTTATTCAGCAGCAGTTATATTCTTTCACCCTTTGAAACAAACAAGCAAGCGTGGATCCCGTCGGGTATGGAGGACGATTTGGGGTGCTAATACCTTCCCAGGTCGTAACCGACTCCCGAACCCAGATATTTGGTTCGCAGGACCTTGTCATTTCCTTCTTCCTCAGGTTTGTGCAACATTACCTTTCCCGTTTCTTCAGGATAAAAATGCATGGCTGGCGACTCTACCTCTTCCGCGCCACTTTCGCGTTTGTACAAGGATGAAAATCCCGGGAGCGACACTTGTTTATACCGGATCATCACTCAATGTGTTGCCAAAGAAATCTTTAGTCATGCTGGAGTATGATGGTCTTGCACTCCGTCCGAGCAACCTAGTTGTCAGAGCTTTTGATAGTTCTAAGAGATCGGTTCTCGGAGAGGTTGAGCCGCTCGTAGTAATTGGCCCACAAATTTTCAAAACTACCTTCTATGTGATGGACATACAGCCTGCCTACAGCTGTTTGTTGGGTCAACCATGGATTCATGTTGTCGGCGCGGTAACGTCAACCCTTCACCAGAAGTTAAAATATGAGTGGGAAAGACAAATTATCACCATCTGTGGAGAAGAAGACATCTTTGTCAGTCACCTGGCTACGTACAAGTGCATAGAGATGGATGGGGAGATCCATGAAACCATGAGTCAGGGTTTTGAAGCTTTGAACGTCAACGAAGCTACAATAGAGGTGTTTGCTGCATCCCAAGAGGAAAGGATGGGCATCTCAATTGCTTCCTACAAACAGGCTTGGAAGGTTGTAGAAGAAGGGAATGCCAAAGGCTGGGGCAAGCTGCTGAAGGTTCAAATAAAAGAAGACAAGTTTGGTTTGGGTTAGAGACCATCCCGACAAGTTCTAGAGGAGGCTGCTGAAGCTCCCAAGTTCATAAGTTGGGGAATGCTGACCCCGGATGTTGTCAACACTTTGGAAGACGAGACTGAGAGAGACTACAACCTGGAAAGCTGGATTCGTCCAAGAGTCACGGGCCAACAAGTCCTCAACTGGTCTTCCCAGGAAATTATAAGGGTTACTGCTGCAGAGTAATTATTATTTCATGTTTTAAGCATGCATCAAAGTCTTGCATCTTGCCCAAGATGTCGGGATTCATTTTGTAATAGAGCCATATGTATTTTGTGCAAATTGAATATTAATGAACAATGGACATCTTTTTGCAAAAAAGTCTTTTTCGCTCACTGTCTTTTCATTTATGATATTTTTGCACAAAACAATAAATGACAATGTTTTTCTCAATAATAATTTCACTCACCTTTTTCTAAATAAGATAAAATCAATCACTAAAATGAACCAAATCTCAACCCTTGCAGAGATAGCCCTCCAGATTGCACCGACAACGACACTGCTACGACCTCATATGACTTCGACAATCCGATTAATCAAGCAGATGAAGGGGTTAAAGAAGACTACGATTTACCTGAAGAGTTTGCCAGGTTATTGAGACAAGAGAAAAAGGTGATTTCTCCTCATCAGGAGGAGGTTGAGACTATCAATCTTGGTACCGAGGAAGATGTGAAAGAGGTGAAGATTGGGGCCAGTCTGTAAGCTCTAGTAAAAGAACAACTTATCAGTATGTTGCGAGAATATGTTGATGTGTTCGCTTGGTCCTATCAGGATATGCCGGGTTTGGATACATATATTGTCATGCACAAGCTGACATTGAAAGAAGATTGTCCGCCAGTTAAACAAAATTTGCATCGTACTCGCCCAGATATGGCCATGAAAATCAAAATAGAAGTACAAAAACAGTGGGACACCGGTTTTCTTGCTGTAACTAGTTACCCGCCGTATGTTGCTAACATTGTACCCGTACCTAAGAAGGATGGAAAGGTGCATATATGTGTTGATTACCGGGATCTGAACAGAGCAAGTCCGAAAGATGACTTCCCATTACCTCACATTGATGTGTTGCTAGACAACACAACTCAGTTCTTGGTATTTTCCTTTATGGACGGATTTTCTGGATACAATCAGATCAAGATGTCACCTGAAGACATGGAGAAAACAACCTTCATCACACCCTGGGGCGCGTTCTGCTACAAGGTAATGTCGTTTGGTTTGAAGAACACCGGTGCAACATATTAACAAGCTATGGTAACATTATTCCACGACATGATCCATAAAGAAATCGAGTACTACGTGGATGACATGAATGTCAAGTCCCTCACAGAGGAAGAACATTTGCTAAACCTGTTGAAATTGTTCAAGCGTCTGAGGAAGTATCAGTTAAGGTTGAACCCCAACAAATGCACATCCGGGGTACATTCTAGTAAGCTATTGGGTTTTATTGTAAGCGGAAAAGGAATTGAGGTTGATCCCTGCAAAGTCAAAGCAATTCAGGAAATTCATGCACCTAAGACTGAGAAAAATGTTCGAGGGTTCTTAGGTAGATTAAACTACATTTCAAGATTCATATCTCATCTCACAGCAACCTGCGAGCCCTTGTTCAAACTGCTAAGAAAGGAACAAACAGTCAGGTGGAATGATGATTGTCAGAGAGCTTTTGACAAGATCAAAGAGTATTTGCTAGAACCTCCAATTCTCATGCCTCCAATTGAAGGAAGACCTCTAATAATGTACCTGACAGTATTAGATGAATCAATGGGGTGTGTGTTGGGCCAGCATGACGATTCTGGTCGAAAAGAGTATGCAATATACTACCTAAGCAAAAAGTTTACCGACTGTGAACAACGTTATTCACTGCTTGAGAAAACTTGTTGTGCTTTAGCGTGGCCTGCTCGCCGACTAAGACAATATATGTTGACTCATACTACCTTGTTGATCTCAAAGATGGACCCCGTCAAGTATATATTTGAGAAGCCAACACTTACCTGAAGGGTTGCAAGGTGGCAAATGATCCTAACAGAATATGACATTCAGTACACCTCTCAGAAAGCCATCAAGGGCAGTGTATTGTCTGACTATCTGGCTGAGCAACCCATTGATGACTACCAGCCTATGAGATTTGATTTCCCTGATGAAGACATCATGTTCTTGAAATCAAAAGATTGCGAAGAGCCTGTTCACACTGAAGGGCCTGATCCAGAAGAAGCATGGACTATGATGTTTGATGGGGTAGTTAATTGCAATGGTCATGGAGTTGGTGCAATGCTTATTACACCCAATGGAGTCCATCTTCCTTTCTCAGCAAAGCTCACCATTTCCTACACTAACAACGAAGCAGAGTACGAAGCTTGCATCATGGGTCTTGAGGAAGCCATTGACTTAAGGATCAAAACCTTGAATGTATTCAAAGATTCGGCTTTGGTGATCAACCAAATTAAAGGCAAGTGGTATACTCATCAAGAGCATCTGGTTCCCTACCATGACTATACGAGGAGATTGTTGACTTTCTTCACAACAGTCAAGCTTGAATACATCTCTCGAGATGAGAATTAGTTTGCAGACGCCTTGGCAACTATTTTGTCCATAATCAAAGTACAGACTGCCAACTATGCCCCTCGGATTTTAGTATCCAGACTGGACCGACCGGCATATGTCTTCTCTGTGGACACTGTTACTGACAACAAACCTTGGTTCCACGACATCAAATGCTTCTTGGAGACTCAGACATACCCACCTGGGGCATCGTCTAATGATAAGAAGACATTGATAAGGCTAGCCGGTAGTTTCTTCCTCAATATTGATGGCTCCTTATACAAGCGGAACTTCGACATGGTCTTTCTCAGATGTGTTGACAAGAAAGAAGCGGACCTACTGATGCACGAAGTACATGAAGGTTCTTTCGGTACCCATGCCGGAGGACATGCAATGGCAAAGAAATTGTTAAGACCGGGTTACTATTCGATCACAATGGATGCAGACTGTTGTGCCTATGCCAGAAAGTGCCACAAATGCCAGATCTACGCAGAAAAAGTACATGTGCCTCCCAATCCTTTGAATATATTGTCTTCACCCTGGCCCTTCGCCATGTGGGGCATTGATATGATTGGAAAGATCGAACCAACTGCTTCAAATGGTCACAGATTCATCCTGGTAGCCATTGATTACTTCACCAAATGGGTTGAAGCAGCTTCGTATGCAAATGTCACTCGCCAAGTGGTAGCCCAATTTCTGAAGAGGGATATCATTTGTCGATATGGAGTTCCCGAGCGAATCATAACTGATAATGGTTCAAACCTTAACAACAAAATGATGATAGAGCTATGCTGGGATTTAAAAATTCAACATCACAATTCTTCTCCTTACAGACCAAAGATGAATGGCGCTGCTGAGGCGGCTAACAAGAACATTAAGAAGATTGTGAAAAATATGGTAATCACATACAAAGACTGGCATGAAATGTTACCATTCGCCTTGCATGGGTACCGAACTTCCATCAGGACATCTTCTAGAGCAACACCTTACCAGCTTGTGTATGGTATGGAAGTTGTTCTACCTGTTGAAGTTGAATTACCCTCCCTACGGGTAATGATGGATGTAAAACTGGACGAAGCTGAATGGGTATGATCTCGTTATAACCAACTGAGCCTGATTGCAGAAAAGATATTAGTAGCTATCTGTCATGGTCAGTTATATCAGAAATGGATAAAGAAAGCCTTTGATCAAAAAGTCAGACCTCAGGTATATCAAGTGGGAGAGCTTGTACTGAAAAGACTCCTTCCTCCTCATACAGACCACAGAGGCAAGTGGACGCCAAACTATAAAGGTCCCTACGTGATAACTAAAGTCTTCTCAGGCGGAGCACTGATGCTCGCAACCATGGATGGCGAAAAATTCCTATCTCCTGTGAATTCAGATGCAGTTAAAAATACTTCGCATAAATGACCCGCTGGACCTAAAAACAGAATGTAAGTCCAGGAAAGAATGGTGCATCACGGCGAGTCAAAAATAGAATAAAATAATCGGGCAAAAATAAGGGAAAAATTTGAAAAAAATGTACACCCGCTGAGTTGAAAAGCCACATCGGACAACTCAGGAAAAAAAGGGTATCCCGGTGGATTGAAAACCCAAAAGGGCAATCCACGCAAAAGCAGGGAATAAGCGAATAACTGCATTCTGAATTCGTCTGTATCACTCATATAAGATGGCAAGCTTCGAAAGGACAAAACGTCAGTCAGAATCAACTTTCTTCAGAAAGCAGGATAGGAAGAGCGTTCAGGTCATACAGATCATAGCAAAAGGAAGATTGAAGCATCAACTTCAGCATTGCCGAATAGGACTTTTATTTTCTCAATTTTGTAGCAATCTCTTCATTTCATGGATTAGCTTCCTCATTGTACTCGCCTATTCAGGGCACACAAATCAATAAAGTCAAATGTTCACTCATAATTTGTTTTGTACTTTTTTCTAGTTGTTTGTTTGCAAAAATGTCCAAAGTTCGTAAAATACAACATTTGCATGAAAACATATAAGCCATTTTCAATAAATGCTTGCAGGAAATATTTTCTCTTAAGCGAACCTAACTCTTATGATGGAATCCGATTGAGGATACCTCAGGGCACTTGTGCGTTTCTTTTGTTTGACAGGTTTCAGGTACTCAAGGCGAACAACCTTTCACAGTATGGGGCATATCAGGCACTATATCCCTAGCCAAGCCGGCAGTCACATCATCAGAAGGACTACTTGACAAAAGTATTCCCCCACGAAGCTTTTTATCCCCACAGAGTATCCTCCGCAAAGTTGATCCTCCGACAGATTACTTCTCAGAAGTTCTCTCCTCCCCAAGCAGGATCTCCAAAGCAATGCCTAGATCACTTTTCCCCAGCGAGTGGCCAGATCTTCTCATCCTCGACATTGACTCTCCACAGATTGCCCAGTGATCCGTTCTCTTAGAAGATTTCAGATCTCGGATCTTGTTCCTCTCATTTGCATAATCATAGCATTCGCATCATTCCTCTCCAAACAGAGCGTAGCATTCCGTCTAATACGGAGCATTACGGTAAAAATCAAACATTTGCATGATCATAAGCCAGGCTCGAGCCATTCACCTGCAGATACCAAAATCACTCCTCCAGCAATACACAAAAACTTATCCCCTGCAGATAAAAGCCAAAATATCCTTTTTGCACTCTCAATACAAATACTTGTACATACTTATACACAATCCTTCTGATACTCGTATGTATCTTACGCATCTCCCCAGCAGATCAACACTCGTCTGTGTTCCTTGTTCAAACAGTTGATACTCCTTAAACACACGTCGTTGTTTGTTTATATCGATACACGTCCGTATCGTGGTCCTAAGGATACTCGTCCGTATCTTTAATCTATATACACTGTCGAAACACTCATACCATTTTATTTTATTTTTGGGCTTAAACACTCGTCCGTGTTTATCTATCCTCAGAAGTTGTCAACAAAACAACTTTCTATCTGACATTAGTCATATGTTGCGATAATCCTCAGCAGCCATACCCTGCTAGGTGATCATCCTTCACCTTTTGATGGTCGTACCTCATCATTTATCTGATGGTCGTCCTCATCGTCGATCTTTTTATCCGGCATTCGTCCTATGTCGAGATAATCTCCAACAGAGCAGTCGTCCCCTGCTAGGTGATTGTCTTTCACCTCTTGATGACCTTCCCTCATCACCTTTTGATAATTGTACCTCATCATTCATCCGATGGCCGTCCCCGTCGTCGATCTTTCTATCCGACATTTGTCTTATGTCACGATAATCCTCAGCAGTCGTACCCTGCTCGGTGATCGTCCTTCACCTTTTGATGACTGTACCTCATCATTCATCTGATGGCCGTCCCCGTCGTCGATCTTTCTATGCGACATTTTTCTTATGTCGCGATAATCCTCAGCAGTCGTACCCTGCTCGGTGACCGTCCTTCACCTTTTGATGACCGTACCTCATCATTCATCCGGTGGCTGTCCCCATCGTCGATCTTTTTTATCCGACATTCTTCATATGTCGCGATAACTCTCAGCAGCCGTACCCTGCTCGGTGAGCGTCCTTCACCTTTTGATGACCGTACCTCATCATTGATTTATTTACTCTTCACCCGATGGTCGTCCCCGTCGCAGTTTCTTTATTTTTCAACCTGACGGTCGTCCTTGTTAGCACTTTTAAATCCCCAGTAAAGTCGCCTTTCTTTACCCGATGGCCGTCCCCGTCGCGGATCCTTTATTCCCCAGCATGATGGTCGTCCCCGTCAGTGTGTTTCTCACCGTTTTTACCCCCATCAGTCGTCCTCTGCTCGATGGTCGTCCTCCGTCGCCACCATTTAATATTCAGTCTATACTGTCTATTACAATTTATATCCCTTTTCTTCTTATAATAAAGAGTGCAAATTTTGGACTGTCTTCGTATTCAACCACAAGTTATCTTGTTTGTCTGCTAAGCCTGGCGCTAACATCCTACACAGCTAACTCATGCTTGAATAGGGGCAGCTGTAAATACCCCAAATTTTCCCCCTCTCTTTCTCACACCTTGGTTTGTGATCCTTCATATTGCATTGCATAAGCATTCCATCTTACAATATATAGTTTTATTTCACTGCATAACTGCATAGCTAGGGTTTATGATCAAATGACTTTAGAAGTGGTTTGAGCTATCTCAAAGGTCTTGAAGCATGCCAAGAGGGTCTATGAGTGTTCTATGATCATCTTATGCCCCCATGGGTCATTTAAAGTCAAGAAATGTCAAAGCATTGCAGAGGTATTGAAGCTAAGCTGAGGATTCCTACACAGATGACCTGAAATTAGGGTTTTAGTTTTGAAGGCCTTACACCCAAAAAAATCTGGTCATTATTGTTGCTATTGGTCCATATATACTATAAGGAGCATGTGTATCAATTTTCATGGAAAATTTCAATGTGGAGGTCATCTGATCAAATGATAATTTGTTGTGCAAGAAAAGTCATAATCAGGGCATCTGAGACCCCCAACAATGGTTCCAAAGGGTAATCATCATCATTTTGAAGTCATACGGTCTTTATTTAATCATTGGAATGCTTGGAAGTTCACAAAGTTGAAGAAGAATGAACAAAGCCAAAACTTACCAAAAATAGAAATGACTTTGTAACACCCAAAATTTTCCCTCTGGTTTTTCTATCTTTGCTTTTTGTTTTGCATTCATACGCATCTTCCATTAGGTCATATCATTTGCATAGGCTCATAAGACATGGGATCAATATTTTATGAGGATTAGGGTTTTACATCCTACTTATGGTTATCAGAAGAATTCAAGGTCTCAGCTATGCAGCCATCAGTGGCATCATTCTCTTATTGCTCATGTCACTATGTTAGGCTTTATTTCCTTGAATTTGTGTTTTTTAGGGATTTCATTTTTGAGGACTATTCACTATGCATTTGGCCCATCATCAGGCTATTTTCTTCTTCAGCGAGTTACAAAGCTATTCTCGTCTTCTCTATATCTCAGGAGCTTCTTCAATTGCGTACTGTTGGTTTCAGTGGACTATTTCTCAGCTAATGTGTGTTTAAAGTCAAGTTGTGTTGTGTGAGATTCATCAGTGACGAATTGTTTAGTGGGCCAGGAATGTGTTCACTCGTGTTCATCAAAAGTTGTTGGAAGATTTTCAAGTGAAGCCTTTAGATCGAATCCATTCAAGGTGTATCAGTGAAAAATATTGGCAGAGAGTGCATTCGATTACTCATTAACCATTTCAAATTAGCCAAATTTTCATTCTTTTAATCCTTTTCCGATTTTATTAATTCCACTATCCATTTATCATCAAACCAACTTCTAAACCCATTAGGCCTTTTTCCATTAACTATTTTCATAAATCAATTTCCAAATCCATTTCAAATTAATATTCTAATATCCATTTTAATTCATATTATTTTTCATAAACTCATTTGTTTTCATTATCCATTACCACCAAAATCACTAAGGAAATATAAGAATCCCATGGCCCATAGTTTGTTTACATTGTCAAAAAGGTCATTACAAAAAAATAAAAGTCCATCATTCAAAAGGCTACATGGAAGAAGTGTACATGAACCAAATACAAGTGAAGGAAACATGGCCCATGCTTCAACAATTACTGCATATGAGAAACACTCAAAATAGCCATTTTTTCCTACACAGACTCGCAACCCTTTTCCATCAATACAAGAGGCAGCCAACGCAGGCCCTACCCCTATTACCTACACGCATCAGACAGTTATGAGAAAATAAAAAAACAGATAGTACAATTTCCTACAGGACCACACACCAAGTTATCGTACACTCGTGGCATACAATGCAACGGATTGTTCCCTCCATACACTACCACAACACACGCGCTTCTCATCGTAATTTTTCGTAACAATATCGCAATACCCTCACACACAAGAAGGAGGCAACAACTAATCAATAAACAATTTTGAGAACAAAAGGCAGCCACTACTCACACAATATTTTCCACTCTTCATCAATTTTTGGTGGAGGTTTTCTCGTGATTCCATTATGCAATACACGCAATTGAGGACCCCACCATTCACGACAAAAACGGATTGATGGATTCACAGCATATTCACGAAAGGTCACACAAAAATTCATTATTCACTTTATTCCTTCAATTCATTTCTTGAGCCTCAAAACCACAATAATCTTCAATCTATTCCATTCTTCATTTTGACAATAATTCTGACAAACCGTTATAACCATTTCCTCTCTTCAAACCTTCATGAGATTTTTTTCCTCTTCACAACCATAAAACCTCTTCATATCAATACAAATTCAGAAGCTCTACAACTTACCTCCTCATACCTTCAAACCATTAACGCCTTAACCATCACCATCACAGCAAACAATACATCACCACCTCCTTTCACGTTTATGCAAAACCAGCCAACACATCGACACACACCCTTTCATCAATATGACACCACCCTTTAACTTCTTCCTCCATCAACCATCAACAACCACCACCTTCCATTTCAATTGTGGCCTTCGACCTCGTCCAACAACAAAAACCACCGCACATCAACAACAAAGTTATACCACTCTTCCATAACCTTCGTCACATCTTCACTCTTAAACACCACCATAACACATAAACAAAATAGAAGAAGAAAAGCGGAGAGATCGAAACTAAAAGAAAATCAAAATCTCCACAAACAAACCTTGGAGACGAAATCTGAAAAAATGGCGATTTGAAAAGAGGAAGAAACCGAAGCAAAGCCAACCAGAGAGAGAGATTTGACGACGAATTCACGGTGAAGCCATCGTTGTCCGGATTCGGAAGTAGAAACTGAACATCGTCGGAGGGAGTCATTGGCGATCGCAGACAGATCCGTCGTGTTGTTGTTGCCGTGAGAAGATCGCTCTGTTTGTTTGCTTGTTCGGCCGCGTTGATTTTCATAGGAGGGAGAAAAGCATCGCCAGAGATCTGAGATCAGTGACGTTATATGAAGCTTGTTATTATCCGGAGAAAACTCTTTGGAACGTGAGCAGTAGACGCTTTCCCCGTTTTCACATGTGTTGATTTGGTCTTATGAAAAAAAAAGTAGAGCTTGTCTTCATGTCATTTTCACGGAAAAGCATCAGGGATGTTGTTGGTGGGCTTAACTAAGCCCATTGATTTTATTTTTTTGCTGATCACACCACAAACATCAGCGGACATCCCTCCTTATTCTTCATTGTTGCTATTAGGCTTCCAGGCCCATTGAGGCTTGCTGCTTGCACCCCATATCCAGCGGTCATACTCCTTCACGATGTTATAATTTATTTTCAATATTTCTCAACTTCTAGTAATTATATTTAGTTTTTTTATCTTGGTTGTTTGGTATTTGACTTTTCTTTTTAGAATTAGATATTAGTAATGATTTTGATAAAGGTTGATGAGTTTTAGATTTTGATTATATTTTTGATTAATCTTTGGTTTTTAGATTGGTGGTTGATACTTTGTCTAAAATAATTCTTAATACTTGTTTAGATTTTGGTTGAATTTGTTAATTAAGTTATTTTGAATTAATTGTTAGATTTATATTTTAATTGTTGAATATCTTTCTTTTTAGAATAAATATTATTCTTGATTCTAATTGTTGATGTTTGTGTCTGATTGAGTTTAAGTGTTGGATAGTTGAATCTGGAGTAGAGCTCGATATTGAACAAGAGCATTGATTTGATTATTGGTATGGCTTTGACGTACTTTGGATTCGATACTTCTTCTTGAGTTTCTTGCACGCGTTGTGAAGAGGCAACGAACCTTCTCTGTTAGGTACCACTGAAATTATTTTTTGCCTCATTCTAGTCCTAATGCTATGTTAGGAGCATGCTGCTGCATCTGGAAGTCCTACTGGTGTAGGCTCTGTTTGTGCATTGTTAGATTACTCCATACTTCTTTCTCCTCTCCTTATTTTCTTCTTTTGCATCTCGATTTCTTCCTCCTTTTCTTTTATGTTGTCTTAACTTATGTGAGATGTGCTTAGGCCATCTTACGGCTAGCTTCTTCTCCTTTCCTCTTCCTCTTTCTTTCTCTTCTTTAGGATGGTTCAAACCTCACTAACCTAGGCTTATCTATGCATGTAAATATTAGGAATAGTCTTTCCCCATTAGTTTTTTTACCTTTAGATCTTTTTTGGTTCTCTCTCTTTCTCATCTCAAAACAAAACCATAAAAAACACTTAATAAAGAAAAAAGTGGTCTCTTGTGTATAACTTTATTCCATGGGGCACTCATATTCATTTCATCTTGGAATAGTGTGGGCTTGTCTAGCATGATGTACAAGTCGGATCATGAGGCCATCTTCATCAAGAAAAGCCATAAAAAATACTTCTTCATTTTAATCACTAAAACACTTAATAAATTCAACATGTCAATGAATTTAGGCCCTTGCCTTTGGAAACAAGTTTTGGATAAATTCTCCTTACTTGGTGTGCTTGTTCTATTATTCCATCTTGGAATGTAGTAGCAAGTACACATTCCATGGAAAAGAGTTTGAGTTCATTCTCTTGTGCCACACTCATAAAAAACTCATAAAAAAACACAAACAAACAATAAGCGTCTTTGCTTCGGGAATTCTTTTCTCATCTCCTCCGCTCCGTACGCGAACTTGATCCTACTTGTCATTTTGCAAGACGGTAACGCACTCGTTGTCCGAGCCTGCAACACCTGAGCATTGACATAGGCAGTTCAAGCCTTAATTCACAAGCAATCCTTTCCACCCCTAGTTAGGGGAACTACGGCGACTCTGATCCTCATTGTCCAGATGAGGTACGTAGGCAGCGGGGTAGGGCCCGTTCAAGCACACTCTTTTATTTTCCCTACATTTTCCCCATTTCTTTTCTTTTCTCCAGTTCAATTCCTTTTCTTTGAAGCATCTTTCATTCTTTCACCCTTTGAAACAGTTCCTTTTCAAGCGTGGATACCGTCGGATGACCTGGGGTGCTAATACCTTCCTAGGTCGTAACCGACTCCCGAACTCAGTCTCTTTGGTTCGCAGGACCTTTGTCCTTACTCACTTTTCTTTGGTTTGTGCAGCATTACAATTCCCGTTCCTTCGGGATAAAAATGCCTGGCTGGCGACTCTACCTCTTTCCGCGCCACTTTCGCATTTGTACCAGGATGGAAATCCAGGGAGCGACAGCTGGCGACTCTGCTGGGGAGTTCCTAACTAGAGTATCTCTGGTTCCCTTGAGAGTCTCTCCTAGCGCTTGCGTGTTTCTTTTTCTCTGGGTATTGATTGTTTGTTGTTGCGTGTTTATTTTACTGTTGTTTATTTACATTTTTATTTCAGCTTTATTTACAGTTTTTAGTATTTTATTTTCATGCATCATATATTATTACTGGACTGTCTAGATGTGCTGGTTTTCTTTTGGTGGGTTTGGGGACTGTTACTGAGAGATGAGCTCGTAACCGGGGCTCGATTGCACCCTAGGACTTAGAGTGGTTCCACTTTGGCTTCATGGCATCTTGCTATGTTGGTATTAGTGAGTTCCACGCCCAGACTTGCGACCGTCTTGGGAATGTATTGATATCGGAATCTTTCTTGATCATTACAGGACCTTGATAGTTATGTGCATTTGGGGATCGATCATTGAGGACCTTTGTGGAAACATCCCTCTCTAGTGGTGACAATGGCAGACCACATTTTGTGGCAAACCCATTCGCACCCGAGGGCCCACTGGGAACTTTCATAAGATGGCATGGTTCTTTTATAGGAACTCAGTCAAAGCATTTGGTCGTATGACAATAGTACTGTATCCTACGGGCTGAATGTACTATCGTTTCTCGATTTCAGCGCTAGAAGCTGGGGACTTATAAGGGATTCTTGTTTTTCCCGGACTCACGTTGAGACCTCCCTGAGTAGTACATAATGTCAAACCGATTTCCTGATTTGGTCATGAGCCATTTCTTAGAAATGGTGAACGTATTATTGCTATTCGGCTTTGAGAGTCCGTGATGTTTGACCCGGAGCACACCTGTGAGATTGGGAGGGGTTTACAGGTTTGTAGGAACCCTTGACCTCAACATACCCTGGCTATCAGTGTGTTATATGTTTTGATTAGGTCACTAGGATCCTAGTGTTATTGACCTTTTATTTTCAGTTACTATTTTGGGTTATTATATAGAGATCTTGTGGTTACAGACACTCGATTCTTGGTAGTATTCCAGATTCCAGACAGTTTCTAGACGTTGATCCCATGTCTTTGCATCTTTAGCATCATCATATTGCATTTGCATTCGCATCTGCATTTCCTTTTTCCAGAGAGCTCATTGTTCCTCTTTTGTCCATGACCAGCCAGCTGATTTCCCGGTACTCAGTTCGAACAAGTGGTAACTGTTGGAAGACGACAAAGTTATTTGAAGTTAGACTGAGCAGTGTCAAGAGTAAAAGGTCAGACTGGAAGCCATTGGTAGTTATGTCGAATAACAACTTTCAGCATGTGGACCTTCCACCTGGTTTCACTTCAATGACCAATCCCCTATATGGTCTTTCTCTTGACGAGGATCTTCCACAAGTGAATAATCTCACTCAAGCTCCGCCTGCACAGACCCCTATCATGAATCAGAGTGTACATGAACCACTTGTCGTCCGGGTGGACCTTCATCTTCTTCTGATTCTACAGATTATCAGAGCTTTGCTTTCCCTATGCCGAACTTCCAAGGGGCAATCCCTCTTGTGAAAACCAAGGATCCACCAACTATTGATCCTGCTGAAAGGTTTTGTGTGTTGGATGAGCAACTCAAAGCCTTAGCGGGTCCTGATGACTTTGGTTTTGATGCTTTAAACCTGTGTTTGGTGCCTGGTCTTGTCATTCCTCCAAATTTCAAAACTCCAAAGTTCGAGAAATACACTGGTGTCACTTTCCCGAAGCGTCATTTGGTGATGTTCTGCAGAAAGATGACTTGTTATGCCCGAAACAATGAGTTGATGATTCATTGTTTTCAGGACAGTTTAAGTGGGGCATCCTCTAGTTGGTATATGGGTTTGGAAAGCAGTCGTATCCGATCTTGGAATGATTTATCCAGAGCTTTCGTAAAGCAATACCAGTACAATGTGGACATGGCGCCCAGTCGCACGCACCTGCAAAGCCTATCTCAGAGGAGCGATGAATCTTTCAGAGAATATGCACAGCGGTGGAAAACGTTGGAAGCCCAAGTGCAACTACCACTTTTAGACAGAGAATTAGTTTACTTGTTCGTGGGCACCTTGCAAGGTCCATACCTGGAAAGAATGAGTAGCATTGGGACATTAAATTTCTCAGATTTGATAAAAGTTGGAGGGCGCATTGAAAGTTTACTCAAAAGTGGAAAGATCCAGTACTCTTCGAATATCCCAGCTAGTGAAGATGAGTCTGTTGTTAGCTCCCAAGAGGAAGAATGGTATGACGTCAATGCAGTCATGGCCAATATCGAATATTCTGGACCACCATCTTCTCAGAGATCATCTTTTCCAGTATCTGGCTACTCTTATGGGCATTCGACAATGCTCAGAGCACCATATCAGAAACTCTGGACTCCTCCTCGTCCAAATCTGTAAGCTCATGGTCGAAGACCTCATAATCAACTTCAGAGCTAGCATAGGCCTCACAACAATCTGGAAATAAGGAACGCTCCTTTTCATCCAGTTCCCATGGCATACAGTGAACTTTTGGCACATCTAATTCATAGCTCATTGGTGGTTCCTAAGCCTCTGAAGCTGTTGCCAGAGCCGTACCCTCCAGAGTACAATCCTCATGAGCAGTGTGGTTATCATGGTGGATCAATGGGGCATTCAACTGAAGATTGCAAAGCTTTCCAAGCAAAAGTCCAACAGTTGATCGACAAGGGGTACATATCCTTTCCATAAGGAAGCTTGGTTGTGCACGTCCACCTCTCGACTGATTGAGTTCAAAGACTTCGAAGGAGCGTCTCCTGATTTCAGTGGTCCAAACAAGAAGATGTTATCAGAGTTGGAGATCATTGTATCCTTTTTATCATTTTCATTTGTAGTTTCTTTCCTGTTAGCAGCTACTTGTCTTTTAAATGTTGTTATTTTAAATGGTAATGTTAATGTAGTGATCATGCACTTTTTGAATCAATTATGTCGCATTCGCTCATTTTTCTTTCATAACAAAAAAAATGCATCCATATACCTCCCACTTATTTCACTATTGTTTAGCATGTTTGAGGGAGGATGATGACAACGGAATACCCATAATTGTTGAAGGTATGCTTTCGGTTTAGAATCTGCTGATGATGTACAGGCATGGCTTCAATTCCCAAACACCGGAGATATAAGGGAGATAGACCCTTGTCAACCCCTTTGAGCCTTGAAGTAGGAGTTTCTTTTCTAAACGAAAAAACCCTCACATCCAACCCAGGGCAGGGTAGTCATCAGTTAATTTGACTGAGCGTTCAAATTTCCAAAGGAGTGTGCATCCGAGGATCCATTGCCTTCATTACACCTCAAGAGGTCAAGGGGCGTAAAACCACAATGGTTACCCCTCAACAACAAAGGAATGAGGCAGTCACAACCCTTTCATGCAAGTCAGACAAACCTGTGTCACACGATTTTTTCAAACAAAAAAAAATCAAAACAATAAAAGAGAGAAATAAAGCCTGCTAAGTCAAAAAAATGAAAACAAATGACTTAGGAAAAAGTTAGGGCATCCCGCTGGACTTCAAAACCGAAAAAAATTCAAAAAAAGAATCAGTCCAAGCAAAAGTTAGGGAGTAAAAAAATCAGAAAGAAAAATCTTCCATAAGAACAAAGTCGTGTGGATACAGACACAAAGTCAGAAGGGGTGATTGTTACTCCCAAAAACCTCATTGGTGCTTAAACCATCAACGTCATTGGTTCCTCAACCATCAAGAAGCCCTTGCGAGAGATGAGCACTTAGGCCAAATTAGATGAACATAGGATTGGAGAGCATCAAGGAGAATGGGTGGGCACAAATAAACTTTGAGCCATAAATCTTTCTTTCTAAAACCGTGAACCAGACCACGTCATAACCCTTGAAAGTCCTAATTGAATCAGGGTCAATTCTGAAAGCATACTACGTCAAGGTTGCGTAAACTGACTCCTAACGATTTGCTAACTCAGCACTATGTTTGGACTAATGGTCCATTCGTCACACACTGTCACATCATTCAAATAAATAAATTTTCAAAACCTGTAAGAACATTGCATTAAAATTACCATTTCTAAATGTACTGTTTTAATTGCAAGTCATTCTGTGACATCAAGGAAGTTCCTACAAAGAGCAATCAGAGGGAACTTGATCATTCGACAATGATATCTAAATTCAAAAGCATCTTGCAGGCCTATGGATCAGGGGCATGTTATCCAGTGGTTTTGTCGACCAAGGAATCAGTCAGGGTAAAGCAAGTTCCCAAGCATCAATTGATTGAAGAACATCATTCAAAGTCAGTTGATCAGAAGTGAATCTACCAAACAGGGGAAGGACACCCGGAGTTTCTGTTGACCAAGGGTGAATTCTTCCAATGCTCAGTCAGAATGAGTCAAGTCGTTTCCACGCTCATACCGGGGCAGGACACTTCTAGAGATTACTAAGTGCAACTCTCCTCGAGTGAACATCCAAGTCTTCCATGCCAGGAATCGGATAATCAGAGGCAGTCTGTTTAGAGACCCACCAAACTGGGGCAACTTTAGCTACACAGAGCAAGTTATATCAGAAATCTCCGAGTTCAGGACGAGTATCGGGGAATCATGTTACCCACCCTCGCCTTTATTACCCTTCTCAACAGGAAGCCTTTTTGCATAAGACCTATCTTCCCACCTCGGGAGCTTTTCTAGCCTTTCATGATCATTACATAAATCATTTACATACATTATTCATGTCGCTTTGCTCGAGCATTTAGAGCATACGCATCATAATCGCATTGAGCATAACCCCGCAACATCAATCTCACACCAGAGGGCCTCGTAACCCCAACTTCCTGACATTCCAAAGTCCAGTTCTCGTCTGGAAAACCAACCCGAAGTCCAATTCTCGTCTAGCAAACCATTTCAAATACCAGTTCTCGTCTGGTAGGCGAATCTTTTAACTAGTTCTCGCCTGGTCACCTTTTCATTTAGCATGTTGAACGCCAGTTCTCGTCTGGTAGTCATTCTTTTTCAGAGTCAATTCTCGTTTGACAATGAACCTAAGGAGTCAGTTCTCGTCTGATGACTTATTCTTTGCCTATCAGTTCTCGTCTGTTGGCCTATCTTCAATAAACCGGTTCTCGTCTGGTAATTCACCTTCAAATTCCATTTTCTTGGCAACCAAAACAAAAACAATATCTATCAACCTGGCCCTAGCACCCAACCATCCTTGTTTCATCATCACCCGTGGCTCACATCATCGTAACCTCAGTAGCCTGAGCATACATTTACACCTTGCATCATTTGCATTGCACCTTCATACTGCCTGGTAGTTCTTTCTGGTGTGGGGCAATATTTGTTACAAGACGCGGTCTGGGGCAGTTATCTCAAAATCTGATGAATTTTTGCAATAGTTTGAAGAAACTGGGGCATTTCTGGACGCCAAGTCTTTTGTAAAATCCTCTAAAGACAATCTTTTCATCGATGATGCAGTCTGGCATAATTTGAGGAGTAAACGGATGCTTGTTCACTCATGATAATCAGTATGCAACTATTGAGCCAGAAGCTTGAAGCACTAGCTTAATTCTCAGGGAATGTCTGGTATTTATTTTCCCAGCAGGGCATTGGAAGTTTATTTCTTCCCCGAGCAGAGAATTTTCCTTCAGCCGACAAGGTTTCCTCATGAGGAGTTGGTTATTCTCATTCAGTCAAAGTCTAATTTTCATTGGCATATCTTCCCAACACAGTCGTTATACTATACCCGGGGCATAATTTGGCTTATTGTGATCTCTAATTCTCCAACAAAGTTTCTCCTCAACAAAGTCTATCCTCAGCAGAGCATTGCCAAATCTTTTTCTCAGCCAAGCCAGAAGGTTGTCATTTCCCTAGCTGAGTTAGAGAAGATGATATCCCCATCAGAACTGCAAGGCTAATTGAATCGTTATCATCCCCAAGCAAAGTTATCTTTCCACAATGAAGTTTTCCTAGTAGGAAGCTGAAGGCCTCGCTTCCCCACAGAGTCAGAATTGTCAGAATTCCCTCCTCAGCAAGAGTTTGACCAAGTATCTCCCCAGCCAAGTCTGAGGATGGTCATTCCCCGCAGAGTTTCATGTTTGGATTTTGTCCATCATTGAAATGTTCCCCAGAGAAGTTGCCAGTTTATTTTTGGCCAATGTGAAGACACAGACAGTTGTTAATCCCCCCTAACTAGAGTTAAGTGTCAAAGTATCTTGACCTTGTTCTCCCCTACAGAATTGAGATTTTTTACTGCCAATCAGGGAATTTTACTTTTGCTCATATGCATTCCCCAACACTTGTCTGTGTTTGATATTTTCTTGTTGCTCGTCTGCATTCCTCAGCACTCGTCGGTGTTTGATAGCTGATTGATGCTCGTCTTCATTTCCCAATACTCGTCAGTGTTTGATAGTTGGTTGATGCTCGCCTGCATTTCCCAATACTCGTCGGTGTTTGATAGTTGTTTGATGCTCGTCTGAATTTCCCAATACTCATCTGTGTTTGATATTTTCTTATTGTTCGTCTGCACTCCCCAGCACTTGTCTGTGTTTGTTATCTGTTTGAAGCTCGGTTGCATTGTTTGGATACTCGTCTGCATCATCCTTCACACTCGTCTGTGTTAGTTTATATCCATATGTGTTGGATTTCTGGTGCTCGTCTGTGTTGGATTTCTGGTATTCGTATGTATCAGTGGCTGATATTCGTATGTATCATCGCCTGGAGCGCTCGTCTGTGTTTTTTTAGATCATCGTCTGATATTCGTTCGTATCATTGACTTATGACACTCGGTTGTGTGTTCTTGATGATCATCCAATACTCGTCTGTATTGAAAAGGTTTGAAGTCCTGACGGTGGGATTAAACTTCAAAATGTTTACCGGTCATGGCGTAACAGGTTATCCGAAGGAGGTTCGTTTGCCTCAGACACCACTTATCTACGCAAGATTAGTGAAGAGGGTTTGTCCAATCCTAATGTCGCACCTGGCGTAACAAGTTTGTTCGAAGAAGACTCATTTGTCTTAGACCATATATCTACAGAGGATATATGAAGAGGGTTCGTTTATCCTGATTATGCATGTCTATCCCACAGACTTAAGTGCAGCACCGGTCCTGGCGTAACGGGTTATTCGAAGGAGGTTCGTCTGTCTCAAGTCATACATATTTTGTAAAATGTATGAAGAGGGCTCATCTTTCCGTTCCTGGCGTAAAAGGTTTACTTGAAGAGGGCTCGTATGTCCAGTTCCTGGCGTAACAGGTTTGCTTGAAGAAGGCTCGTCTGTCTAAACTTTCCTGTAGCTGGCGTAAAAGTTCAATTTGGAGGGAGCTCGTCTGCTTTTCTTTTAATGAAATTGCTACAGAATGTTGAGTTACTGTTTCTTGGTTGGGTTTATTTCCCATTTCTTGCATTCTCCAGCAGAGTGCAAATTTCATGTTTTCTTGGTATTCAATCATAGTTTATCTTGAACGGTCGATAGCCCGTGCTATCGTCCTTTTCAGATTAACAGTTGCTTGAATAGGGGCAGCTGTAACACCCAAAATTTGCCCTCTAGTTTTTTTGTCTTTGCTTTTTGTTTTGCATTCATACGCATCTTCCATTAGGTCATATCATTTGCATAGGCCCATAAGACATGGGATCGATATTTTATGAGGATTAGGGTTTCATATCCTACTTATAGTTATCAGAAGAATTCAAGGTCTCAGCTATGCAGCCATCGGTGGCATCATTCTCTTATTGCTCATGTCACTATGCTAGGGTTTATTTCCCTGAATTTGTGGTTTTTAGGGATTTCACTTTTGAGGACTAATCACTATGCATTTGGCCCATCATCAGGCTATTTTCTTCTTCAGCGAGTTACAAAGCTATTCTCGTCTTCTATTATCTCAGGAGCTTCTTCAATTGCGTACTGTTGGTTTCAATGGACTATTTCTCAGCTAATGTGCGTTTAAAGTCAAGTTGTATTGTGTGAGATTCATCAGTGACGAATTGTTTAGTGGGCCAGGAATGTGTTCACTCGTGTTCATCAAAAGTTGTTGGAAGATTTTCAAGTGAAGCCTTTAGATCGAATCCATTCAAGGTGTATCAGTGAAAAATATTGGCGGAGAGTGTATTCGATTACTCATTAACCATTTCAAATTAGCCAAATTTTCATTCTTTTAATCCTTTTCCGATTTTATTAATTCCATTATCCATTTATCATCAAACCAACTTCTAAACCCATTAGGCCTTTTTCCATTAACTATTTTCATAAATCAATTTCCAAATCCATTTCAAATTAATCTTCTAATATCGATTTTAATTCATATTCTTTTTCATGAACTCATTTGTTTTCATTATCCATTACCACCAAAATCACTAAGGAAATATAAGAAGCCCATGGCCCATAGTTTGTTTACATTGTCAAAAAGGTCATTACAAAAAAATAAAATTCCATCATTCAAAAGGCTACATGGAAGAAGTGTACATGAACCAAATACAAGTGAAGGAAACATGGCCCATACTTCAACAATTATTGTATATGAGAAACACTCAAAATAGTCATTTTTTACCTACACAGACTCGCAACCCTTTTCCATCAATACAAGAGGCAGCCAACGCATGCCTGTTGCACCCCAAACTTTCCCCTCACCAAGACAAGACATTGTGTACTAAGATTTCCCAAGAGGTTCACAAGGTTCACAATGTTCACAAGACATCTCATGAGATTCACAAGGTTCACAGGGTTCACAATTAGTCAGAAAATTTGACAATTCCCTCAGACAATGCATCCTCCTAAGCACTGCATCTTAAACTAGGGTTTTGACTTTCATTAGGCTAAATGGACTTCCAAGACCTCAAGTGAGCTTCATAGCATCCTATATGTGTTCAAGAATCCCCATGTCAAGTTTCAAGACTTTCCCAAAAGATTTGCTCAGTCAGATGATCAGATAGGTTAAAATCAGTCAAAGAAGTCAAAAAGTCAAACTAAGGTCAACTGTGGTCAAACCAAAGTCAAACTTCATGATTTTTTGCCAAAATCAAGTATATGAAGTAAAATTCATCATTTGATCAAGGTTTTATCATGATTCATCAAGGAGATTTCAGATCATCAAGAATCAGGAGTTTCTAAATTAGGGTTTTCATAGGAAAAGTCAACTGAACTTTGACCAGCCATAACTTTCACATGCTTCATCAAAAATTGTCCATCCAAAGCTCATTTTGAAGGAAATTGAATTCTATACAACTTTGTGTCTCACAAGCCAAGCCCAAAAATGCTTCATTTGGAAGGTATGAGCTAAGACATTATAGGTCCTTTTAAAAGTCAACAAAAAGTCAACAACTTCCAAAGAGCATAACTTGAGAATGGTAAAAGATATGGACATGAGACCAAAGAGGTTGGTTAGAGGACTCTTTAAGCTTTCCAAAATGTCCAAGAACACCTTCATAGCATTAAAATTGAAGGATTTGTGCCCTTGCAAAGTTGGGAAATTTTTGAGAGGTTTATGAAGCAAATGGGGTCTTAAAACCATAATTCACCAAATGGGCTTGCTTTTTTATGATCCAAACACTTCCATGACATCATGCACGAAATAAAATTTATTTATTCATAATTTTATTCATTTTATTTTATTTATTATGATTTTTTATGTTAAAAATCATTTTAAATTAAAATAAAATTTAAAATGATGGATATTTGATTTGATTTTGATTCTAGAAGGTCTTAAAACTCATTTAAACTTGATTGACACTAGAATATTTGAGATCATACCAAAATAGCAATGTTGGATCAAAGAAAATTCAAGTTTTAAGATCAAATCTTTTTCAATCTCTATGGATCAAAAAGTCCAAAGGATGGATCAAACTCTTGACCTAATTTCATTCACTTATATATAAACAACATTAAGCAGCCACAAGGTCACGAATTCAGAGCCTCAAGGATAAGTTTTGCATTTTCAAAATTCATCAAAAATTTGAAATTCGGATTCTAATATTGTGTGGTTTTTCAGGTGAATTAAGGACACCAATCTCTTCCTTGAACATCACTGATCATGTAGCAATAGTCATATGCATCTCAAATCCCAAGAATTGATCAAACCGAATCAAAGTTCTTGAACTCTTATGAATTTTTTCATTTTCTTATCTTTGTGTAATATAAATGGTATTTGATTGTTGTTTCATGTTTGTAATAAGCTAATGATTGTTTCTGTATACTTTAATTTGAATTTTCACACAGAATCGAAGACTTGCCATGTTAGGGTTCTAAGAAAATCGTGAATTGGGAATTCACTCAACAGTCGATTTTAATCCAAATTAATGGTATATTTGAGATCAGCGGCCTTCATGTAGTTGATCTAGGCAATTAAAATAGGTTTATTGTCTGTGTTTTCCATGATTTAATGTGTAGGTGCTATAGTGACGACAAAGATCCGTCACTAAAACTTCTAGTGACAGACAAGCTGTAGGTATAGCCTAACTGGATGGACGGAGCTAGGAGATGAAGTTTGGCGCGTAGGAAATATTTGAAATTTTAAGAAGGCTTAAAACGAATGCGTTTCATGTATATGACAACTAGCGCGTGCAGCTCAGTTGGTTTTGTTGAAAGACTTTGGTGGTGAGAGACCTGGGTTCGATTCCCAGGTCCTGCGTTATTTTTTTTACTTTGCTTTATTTCACAGGTCAAACAACAAAACGATTACCATCCAAATACTATCACCAGCACGCAGCTGGCCTAGTGGCAGTCTCATGCGTCCAAGGGAAGCAATGCCTAGGGAGTGGGTTCAATCCCTGCCCCAGGTAAGTTTTGGTTTTTATTTTCTTTAATTATTCTGTTTTACCATTATTGTTTTATAATTTATTTTAATTACAATAAAAATATATTTAGATAATAATATGTAAATCTTTCATATTTTCTAAAAAAAACCTCTAATTTATTTTCTAAACTTTTAATCCTAGTTTTTTTTTTATTTAAATTAAAATATGTATATATTATTATCATTTATTTATTTTTGTAAATAGTTAAATTAATATTGCAAATTAAATTCTAAAACCCTAATCCTATTTTCTAAAAATTCTAACCCTAATTTCTAAAAACCCTAATTTTTTTTTAACCTTAATTTATTACCTTAATTATTTTGTTTAAATATTAAACTTAATAAATTTTTTCTAATGTATATAATTAAATAATTAATCATGCTTTATTTTGTAAATAATTATTATATGGTTTATTATTATTCTCATTATCTTATTTCCTTTCTAAAAATTCTTCAAAATTGTTTATTTAATTAAAAAATATTATCTTAACTTGTATATATTTTTGTGCTAACCTCATTTTTCTTATAATTATTTTTATTACTAACCCTTTTATTATTTATTTGTACACTTATTATTTAAAATCGTTCCTATATTTATGTAACTGCAAAAGCCGTGTAATAGTCGTAGGTTTTATTTTTGTCTTTATTTTATTGCTTGTGAATATTTATATTGCCTTGGTTAGTAATTATAGGGAGTGATAACTTATTTGTATTTTAAAATTAATTTAGAATCACTAATAATAAGATAAATATATGAACCTATACACGCACACACGTAAGTCGATCTTTGATCGCCATCTCACTTCTTAAGGTTATCCCTCATGTTGCCTAAACAAAAAGGTCAAGTAAGGTGTCTAAAAAGCAAAGTCCCTTCTCATAAACAAATCATCTAGTCCCTTTCAATATTATAAGATCAAGTCCCTTCGATGTTGCCTTCGTAAATGATCTTGTCCCTTTCGAATAAAAGATGATAAGTCCCTACGAATTGCTAAAGACACCTTACAGTTGCCTAAATACAAATGACCCTTCACATGTCCCTCATAACATCCAAGGTAATGACTACCTATTCCTTAATAATAGGGATAGTCTTACCATTGAAAGAACATTTAAGAACAGAAAAGATTCAATTTAGGGTAGGTTCCTCTTAAGTACTTGCTCACTTTACATCAAATTACTTCATTACACTTCACATTTTCAAACAATTTTCAAAACAAAGTCTTTATATATATCCGTACAAGGATCATTATAAAGTACTTAAGAAAATTTTCAATCACACACTACACTTCTCAAAACAGTTTAAAGTGAGCTAAGTAACTAAGAGCCCATAGATAACCATGGATGTAAAGGGTGCTAACACATTCCCTTTACATAACCTACCCCCCGAACTCAAAAATCTTTTAAGGTCTTTCCTGTTCTTTTATGCCCTTTCCTTTTGGATAAAATAAAAGTCGGTGGCGACTCTTGCTATCCGCAACATTTGTAAAGTCAGTTCTCCCACCGTGTTACAGAACTGGCGACTCTGTTGGGGATTTAATAAAAGAGGGGTACCCTTAGGAATTAGATCACTTTAAACTTGTTTGCTTTGTTTGCTTTATATTACTTGTTGGGCTTTATGTGTGAAAGATCCTAACCCGGATCTAGTGTACCTTAGATAAATGGCAATAGACCAAGGAAACTGTACGGCGTATACCGATATGGTTGATTTGGTGGCCATAGTTAGTGTGACTTCTTGGTTGGTGCTTATGTTCCTTAAGTCAAGTTGAGGATAATATGAGGCTGTCATATGTTGTCAATACACTAACTAACTTTTAGAACCCTAGTTATCCCATCTTGGCCTTTAGAAAGTAGTGAGATAACCGACTTTGGTGAAGACTGAAGTTGGTTGATACTCGATACTACGCTCATTGAGATCCTAAACTTGGAGGGTTTTGGTTGGCAAGTAAGTTGCCTACTGAACAACCACCCTTGTGAAGGATCAATGATATTGAGATCCCTTAGAACCTGGTTACTTGTGTGACTTGTTTATGTGTGCCACATGTTTGTGATTGAGCATAACATCATAGCATCATCATGCATCATAAGCATAGCATTTTCACTAACCATTTCAAGGACCAAAGGATTTATCTTTGTTCTTTGTTGCAGGTCATGGCTTCTGCTCGTAGGAATACTATCAGGATCAACTTTGTAGGAATACCTCCTAAGCTTAAAGAATTGGTCTCTCAGGTTTCTGAAAACTCCCAGTTCATCAAGAGGCATGGTCACGTACTGGATCTAGTCACTTCAGGGTTCGATGAAGACATGATGAGTGTTCTGTTTCAGTTCTTTGATCCTAAACATCATTGTTTCACATTCCCTGACTATCAACTGGTTCCTACAATGGAGGAGTTCTCCAAGCTTCTGGGCATACCTATACTTGATCAGAAACCCTTCACAGGCTTAGAGAAAGAGCCTAAACCTGAAGTCATTGTTGCAGCTCTACATCTGAAGAAATCAGACATTGTTCTAGAAACAAGGAGTGGAGTTAAGGGTATTCTTGCTAAGGTATTGATGGAGAAAGCTCAAGTGTTCCTGAAAGCTATGAGTTATGATGCTTTTGAGGAGATCTTAGCCCTATTGATTTATGGCTTAGTGTTGTTCCCCAATCCAGATCAGTTCATAGACGTACATGCCATCAACATATTTCTGACTCGTAATCCAGTGCCTACATTACTTGGAGACATCTTACACTCTATTCATACCCGCACTACGAAGGCAAGAGGAACTCTGATGTGTTGCATACCTTTGCTATCTAGGTGGTTTATTTCTCACCTTCCTCGATCAGTGATGAAGAATGAACAAGGGTTCAGGTGGTCTAAAAGGATTATGTCACTTTCTCATTCAGACATTCATTGGTGTTCTAGATCTATGGAGAATGTTACTATCATTGACCGTTGTGGGGAATTCCCCAATGTGCCACTCCTTGGCATAAGAGGGGGCATTACCTACAATCCTTCTTTAGCTCTACGTCAGTTTGGTTACGCTCGGAGTGATGGTCCTCATGACATGTTGATTCAGGGTATTGTGTTTGACTACGACAACGATCTGCAAGGTTACCATCAAAAGTTCATACGAGCATGGGGGAAAGTGAACAAGGTTGAGATCAAGACTCTGGAGCCCAAGTACACTATTCCTATGGAAGCTTATCTCAGATGGGTACGATCTCGTGCTCAGACTCTTATGATGCCATATCCTGCCATCCTGCCAGTTACTATGGAGCCTGTTGCTGAAGGAGATACTTCTTATATCATTCTTCATCCGGACATGCCCATTGACATGGAAGATTTACAAAGGTCCTGGATCCAGTTGAAGGAGCAAAGAGATACTTTTGAGACTCATTACAAAGCAAGTCAAGAAAGAATCTTGGAGCTAACAAAACAACTTCATGAGGAGCGGAATCTCAACTCATACCTCAACACAAAGAGGAAACGTCCATGGGAGACTTAAAAATCCATCTTTTGTATTCATTTCATTTTTATTGTAAGCCCAAGGGGCAAACAAATTTATTACTAATAAAAGTTTACTTTTTGGTTGTTTAAACAAATTTAAATCCTGTGGTCCTTGAAAACATTGCATACGCATTTATACACCATATCATTGCATCAGAGGTTTCTTATGTACAGGTATCTTATATTCTCGTTGTTTATTTCAGCAGAAATGGCTCTTGAACAAACTGTCAAAGATCTCCAGGCATAGAATGCACAATTCCAAGAGCTGATCCTGAACTTGTCCAAGGGACAGGATGAATTGAAGACACTGCTGGCTAAGAAGACTAAGAAGGCTAGAAGATCAGGAGGCCTTATTAATCTGGGAAGAAGATTCAAAGGTCCTGTCAAGACCAAGGAACAGGTTGAAGATTATGAGTCTGAAGAGTCTGAGAAAGAGGGAGGCAGTCTCCATAATACTATGGGGGATTCTGATTCTGAAGCAAATTACTATCATGATCCTAATGAAGATAAGTTCAAGATGCTGGTGGATAGAATGAATGCTATGGAATTACAAAAGTCTTCTGGGCTGGATTTTGAAGATCTGAGTTTGATATCTGGAGTGGTTATACCCATTGGTTTCAAGGTCCTTGCTTTTGTAGTATATGATGGTGTTTCATGCCCCAAGCTGCACCTAAGGTCCTATGTCCGGAGAATTCAACCCCATACTGCTGATAAGAAGTTATGGATTCATTTCTTCCAAGAGAGCTTGTCTGGAGCTCAATTGGAATGGTACTATCAATTGGAGAGTGCCAATATTCGTGATTGGAATGATCTTGCTGAGGCCTTCTACAGGGAATACCAATACAATGCTGATTTAGCACCTACTCGCATGCAACTCCAAAGCATGTCTATGGGTGCTAAGGAGAATTTCAAGGAGTATGCCCAGAAGTGGAGAGACTTGGCTGGTAGAGTTCAATCTCCTTTGACTGACAGGGAGCTAGTGGATATGTTTATGAGTATGCTGAATGGTCCTTTCTATAGTCATCTCATTGGAAGCTCATCATCTGGCTTCACTGAGCTGATAATGACTGGAGAGCGTGTGGAAAGTGGCATAAGAAGTGGCAAGATACAGGTGGGTGCCTCTTCATCAAGTACTGCAAAGAAGCCCCCTAGTGGGAAGAAGGAGTCAAATGTTGTTTATGGTCAACCTGGTCGTAATAGGAGTCACCAATCTGTGGGAGCAGTTCATATCTCCAATCCTACTCCTGCAGCACCAGAGCCACCACAGAGCAATCAGCAGAAGCCTAGAAGATAGTTCACCAAGATCAACATGTCACTGGCCCAAGCCTTGAAACATTTGTTGAAAGGGGAACTCATCACTTTGAAGGACCCTCCTCAGAATCCTAATGTTACCTCTCCTCGGTAAAATCCTAATGCACGATGTGCCTATCATTCTAATTGTGCGGGACATGATACCAACAACTGCTGGATATTGAAAAACAAGATTCAAGATATGATTGATGCTGGAGAGATTGAATTTGATCCTCCTGGGACTCCAAATGTGATTACTTCTCCCATGCCAAATCATGAGAAGACTGTTAATGCCATTGATGAAGTTTCATATATTTCCTCAGTCGTAGATGTGACTACTCCATTATCTGTTGTCAAGAAGAAGTTGGTACAGGCTGGATTCTTTCCAGGTTGTAATGAAGATTGTTTCTATTGTGCTTATAAACCTGACAGTTGCTGGAAGTTGAAAGATGGTATTCAACGCCTCATGGACAATTACACCATATTGTTTGAGAGGACACCTTTTGTGGAAAGTATGGTTGAACATCTGACTCGAGGTGCGAAGGTTGAAGATGTGGATATGGTTGATAAAGTACCAATGAGGATTACCTCCAAAGGCCCTGTCAAGATCACTTATAAGGGTCCTATCAAGATTACTGTTAAAGGCCCAGTAAAGACTGTTGCTGAAGCTAGAGTGGCTCCAATGATTATTACCACTCCTGGTCCTATTTCGTACACTTCTGATAAAGTTATACCTTGGCATTACGGTTTCGATGTTTATATCCATGGTGTTAAACAGGAACCCTTAGCTGATACACATGTTGCTGATAAAAACCTTGATGTTGATAATATTGCTGGATCTAGTAAGATCACAAGAAGTGGAAGAATTTTCTCTCCTCCGGCTACCTCCAAGAATACAGTTACTCCAACTACTACCTTTACTTCTGAGTCAAATGCTGATGCTCGGGGCAAAGGTCCTGTGATTGAACCTGTGCAAAATGAGACACCAACTGCTGAGAATCTTTCTAAACAGATGGAAGAAGTGCTGAAGATTATTTGTAAAAGTGATTATGATATTGTTAACCAATTGGGGCATACTCCCTCCAAAATTTCCATGTTGTCTTTGTTGCTGTGTTCTGAGGCTCATGCTAAAGCCTTGATTAAATTCTTAAAGACTGCTCATGTACCAAATGAGATTTCTGTGGATTAGTTTGAAAACTGTGTTGCACACCAGACTTATGATAATGGTTTAGGCTTTTCTGATGCTGATTTGACTCCTGCCAAAAGGAACCATAACAGAGCTCTACATATCTTCATTGAATGTAGGGGCACTACCTTGTCTCATGTGTTGATAGACAATGGCTCTTCATTGAATGTACTTCCCAAAGAGGTTCTGAACAAGCTTAGTCCTGAAGATGTTGTGTTGAGACCAAGTAATATAGTGGTGAGGGCCTTCGATGGTTCAAGAAGGGTGGTGCATGGAGAAATAGATCTCCCAATCAAAGTAGGCTCTCAAGTTTTCAATTCAACCTTCTATATAATAGATATTCGTCCTTCGTACTCTTGTTTGCTTGGGCGCCCCTGGATCCACGGGGCAGGTGCTGTGACCTCCACTCTACATCAGAAGTTGAGATATCCAGTAAAGCGAAAGGTTGTCACTATTTACGGAGAAGAAGAATATATGATCAGTCACGTGAATACATTTAAGTATGTTGAAGTGGAAGGTGAGTATGTTGAGACTCCATGCCAGACATTTGAAGTAGTTCCTTGGGTTGTTCCTGCTTCTGAAGCTCCTCCTGCTGTCAAAAGAGTTCCTGTGGTCACCAGAGTACCTCCTACAATGGCCTCCCTAAAAGATGCTAGGGTTGTGGTTGAAGAAGGTGGTTGTACTATTTGGGGTCAGCTTCCTAACATTCCTTACAAGTCTGACAAGTTTGGTTTGGGTTTCACTGCAGAGTCCCAGAAGGCTGTTCATCGTGCTCGTGCTGTTCGTATCACCAATCAAGGGATTATGAGAGATCAGATCAATGATGTGGGTGACTATAATGAAGACTACAATCTGGATGACTGGATCTTTCCTACTGTGGGTGATGGGCTCAACAATTGGAAGGCTGAAGACGTTATTCCTATCTCCTTTAGTCAGGAGTAAATACTATTACTGTGTTGTTACTTTTAAGTTTTTAATTTTTGAACAATTAAACTTTTAAGCCTTGTGTCTTGCCCGGGGCACAATGGTATGCTTGTTACGGGATGTCATTTCATTTGCATACTTCATTCAATAAAAATCAGTGGACGTTTCGTTTTCGTAAATATTGTGTTCCTTGTCTTTCTTTTATTTTTCTTCTTTTATCAGCTATGTGTTCTTACACACACCCACATCACTAAAATGCAGATCCTCATCCACTCTGGATCCTGTTGATAACAGTTCTACTATTGCCAATTATAATTTCGAGAGTCCGATCTATCAAGCTGAAGATGGAAAGGAGGAAGATTGTGAAGTACCTGTAGAGCTTGCTAGGTTATTACAACAAGAAGAGAAAGCTATACAGCCACATGAAGAGCCAATCGAAGTTGTGAATCTTGGAACTGAAGAAAACAGGAAAGAGGTCAAGATAGGGGCTGAATTAGAGGATGGTGTTAAGAACAGATTGATTCAGATGTTACATGATTATGTGGAGATCTTTGCTTGATCCTATGAAGATATGCCAGGGTTGGATACAGATATTGTGGTTCACCGTTTACCGGTAAAAGAAGATTGACATCCAAAGAAACAGAAGGTTCGTCGCATGCGTCCTGAAATGTCAGAGAAGATTAAAGCTGAGGTGATGAAACAGTTTGATGCAGGGTTCTTAGCTGTGACTTCTTATCCTCAATGGGTTGCAAATGTGGTACCAGTACCTAAGAAAGATGGTAAAGTACGTATGTGTGTAGACTACAAGGATTTGAATAAGGCTATCCCCAAGGATGACTTTCCACTTCCTCATATTGATGTTCTGGTAGACAACACTGCTCAGCATAAAGTATTATCTTTCATGGATGGTTTCTCTGGTTACAATCAAATCAAGATGGCACCTGAAGATATGGAGAAGACTACATTTATTACACAGTGGGGCACTTTTTGTTATAAAGTAATGCCATTTGGTTTGAAGAATGTCGGGGCAACATATCAGCGTGCTATGGTGGCTTTGTTTCACGATATGATTCATCATGAGATAGAGGTATATGTGGATGATATGATAGCCAGGTCTCAGAATGAAGAGCAACATCTTGATCATCTGCATAAGTTGTTTGAAAGGTTGAAGAAATACAAATTAAGATTGAACCCAAAAAAATGTACCTTTGGAGTTAGATCTGGTAAACTCCTGGGTTTCATTGTCAGTGGAAAAGGTATTGAAGTGGATCCCGCGAAAGTGAAAGCTATACAAGAGATGCCAGCTCCCCGTACTGAGAAGGAAGTTAGAGGTTTCTTGGGACGATTGAATTACATTGCAAGATTTATTTCCCAGTTAACTGCTACCTGTGAGCCAATCTTCAAGTTGTTGAAGAAAGATCAGGTAATGGAGTGGAATGATGAATGCCAGACAACCTTTGATGAAATCAAGAGATATCTTCTAGAACCTCCAATTTTGATGCCACCAGTGGATGGAAGACCCTTGATCATGTACTTAACAATATTAGACAACTCAATGGGGTGTGTATTGGGGCAACATGATGAGTCTGGTCGAATAGAGCAGGCAATATACTACCTTAGAGAAAAGTTTACCGACTGTGAAACAAGATACTCACTGCTCGAGAAAACTTGATGCGCTTTGGCATGGGCTGCTCGCCGACTAAGACAGTATATGTTGACTCATACTACCTTATTGATTTCAAAGATGGATCCAATCAAGTACATATTCGAGAAACCTGCTCTCTCCGGACGAATAGCAAGATGGCAAATGATCTTAACAGAATATGATATACAGTACACTACTCAGAAAGCCATTAAAGGAAGTGTTGTAGCTGATCACTTGGCTCATCAAGAAGTAGATGATTACCAGTCAATGAGTTTTGAATTCCCTGATGAAGATATTATGATTATTACCAAAGAACCTGGACAATATGACGGACCTGAACAAGGATCCCGATGGACTATGGTTTTTGATGGAGCTTCTAATGCACTTGGTAATGGTGTTGGTGTTGTGATCATTTCCCCTGAAGGTTGTCATACCCCGATTACTGTAAGACTTTGTTTCTATTGTACCAATAACATGGCTGAGTATGAGGCATGTATCCTGGGTATCAAAGCTGCCATTGACATGAAGATTCAGTTCCTGGACGTATATGGAGATTCAGCCCTGGTAGTGAGTCAAATCAAAGGAGATTGGGATACTAAGCATGATAATCTCATTCCTTACAGAGAGCATGTGTTGTCTTTGATCCCATATTTTGAAGAGATTACCTTTGGACATATTCCACGAAGAGAAAATCAGTTGGCAGATGCATTAGCCACCATGGCATCTATGTTTGAGATTAGTTGGGATGATGAAGCTCCCAAGATTACTATTGACAGATTTGAGAAGCCTGCATACTGAAATGAGATTGACACTGAAGAAGCAGAGGGGAAGCCTTGGTTCTATGAAGTGAAAAGATATCTTGAAGCTCAGGAGTTTCCTGAAGGGGCATCTGTCAAAGATAAGAAGTTTCTGAGGAGGTTTTCTGCTAAGTTCTTCTTGAGTAATGGAATTTTGTACAAGCGCAATCATGACTCAACTTTGCTTCGTTGTGTGGATAAGAAGGAAGCAACTGAGATTATGGAAGACATGCATGATGGGATCTTTGGCACTCATTCTAGTGGTCACACCATGGCAAAGAAGATATTGAGAGCAGGTTACTATTGGTCTACCATGGAAGCTGACTGCTATCAACATTCCAAAACATGTCACAAGTGTCAAATCTATGCTGATAAAGTACACATACCTCCATCACCATTAAATGTGTTGACTGCTCCTTGTCCTTTTGCCATGTGGGGCATTGATATGATTGGTGAGATCAAGCCTACTGCTTCTAATGGGCATCGTTTCATCCTGGTTGCTTTTGATTACTTTACTAAGTGGGTGGAGGCAGCTTCATTTGCATCTGTTACTAAGAATGTGGTGGCTCGATTCATTAAGAATAATCTCATTTGCAGGTATGGCATCCCTGAAAGGATTATTATTGACAATGGCTCTAATCTGAACAACACTATTATTATTGATCTCTGCACACAGTTCAAGATTAAGCATCACAACTCTTCTTCGTATCGTCCAAAGATGAATGGGGCAGTAGAGGCTGCTAATAAGAACATTAAGAAGATTCTACAAAAGATGACTGTCACTTATAAAGATTGGCACGAGATGTTACCATTTGCTCTTCATGGTTATCGTACTACAATACGCACTTCAACAGGGGCAACCCCATTCTCCTTAGTCTATGGTATGGAAGAAGTTCTGCCCATTGAATTTCAGATACCCTCCTTAAGAATCATGAAGGATGCAGGCTTGGATGAAGATGAGTGGATTCATACTCGACTTGACCAGATAAACTTGATTGATGAGAAAAGGTTAGCAGCTATGTGTCATGGTCAGATGTACCAGAAACGGATGATCAAGGCTTTCAATAAGAAGGTTAAGCCAAAGGTATATCAGGCTGGTGACTTGGTAATCAAGCGTATCATATTACCACAGGGTGATCCCAGGGGCAAGTGGACTCCTACATATGAAGGACCATTTGTAGTCAAAACAGTATTCTCAGGAGGTGCCATGATGCTTACTACTATGGATGGTGAAGACTTCCCACAGCCTGTAAACGCAGACATAGTTAAAAAATACTACGCATAAAAAGAGACCCGCTAGGTTGACTGGCCTAGGCAAAAATAAGGGCATCCCGGCGAACCAAAAGGGTTCGGGCAAAAATTAGGGATATATATATATAAAAAAATGTACACCCGGCAAGTCGAAAACCTGAAAAGGCGGCTTGGGCAAAAAAGGGTATCCCGGTGGATTGAAAACCTGAAAGGGCAATCCAGGCAAAAGTTAGGGATTAAATCGTATGACTATGTCTCGTTTGGATCACCCATGTAACTCCAACCAGTTGTGCTGCTTAATTCAAGCTCTAACAGATAAAGATCAATCCAATCGTTTCCGTCTCAACAGCAGAAGATGAGATACTTGAAGATAATGGCAATAGTAGAATTGAAACTCAATAGGATTATTTCCCACATAGCTGTTTTCTTTGTTTGTAAAAATTTTATGACAAATTCCTCTTACTAGGATTTCTGTCTCCTTGTACAAATTTGCCTATGTATAGGTCACTTTATAATATAAATAAAATTTCATCTTTGAATCCAGATTTACTTTTATCCTATTTACATAAACGAAAACATCCATTGGTTGTGTTTGAATGTATGTATGCTTTTGAATATGATTGATGTTTACCAGAAATGCATGAAAATGCAGTAATAGTATTTACTAAGGACGAACGAAGGTAGGAATTCAACGAAGCTTCGCCGGTTCATCCTCACAAGAAAACTACAAATCCCCAGTACAACAAATTTATGCTTCAAGTTACATCTCCCCTTGAATTGATGTCCATCTCTTTTATCCTCAGTCGGGGTACTCAAGAACTTATTCCTTCAATAGAAGTACGACGAACAAAGACGGGAGGTTATAAATATTATACTATCAGACAAGACAGGAACGAGTTCCTCATATTCTTCAGCAAAGAATCGGGATTTATTTTCCCTAGCCAGCAGTTGTTGTACAAAGATATTCAGATGCTTCAAGCTGCATGATTCATACATACATCATTTATATCATATCATAACACAACATATCCATAAATGCATAATACATTTACATAGATGCACCATGCCATACATGCATACATATTGTATAAACTAACCTTTTCCTTGCAGGATGGTTATATGCAGATAAAACAATATCAACAATTCACAACAGGTCATAAATGATCTATACATTACTCAAGATGTCCTCGGAGAGTAGGCAAACGGTTTGTGCAAAGATCCATTCCCTAATCCAGGATATTTTCAGGAGATTCAATCCTGACACTCTTTTTTCCTCTGAGAGTAGGCAAACGACCTGTAAGAAGATCCATTCCCTAATCCAGGATATGTTTAGGAGATTTAATCCTGACACTTTTTTGTCCTCGGAGAGTAGGCAAACGGTCTGTACAAAGATCCATTCCCTAATCTAGGATATTTTCAGGAGGTTTAATCCTGACACTCTCTTTTCCTCGGAGAGTAGGCAAACGGTCTGTAAGAAGATCCATTCCCTAATCCAGGATATTTTTAGGAGATTCAATCCTGACACTCTTTTGTCCTCAGAGAGTTGGCAAACGGTTTGTAAGAAGATCCATTCCCTAATCCAGGATATGTTCAGGAGATTTAATCCTGACACTTTTTTGTCCTCGGAGAGTAGGCAAACGGTCTGTACAAAGATCCATTCCCTAATCCGGGATATTTTCAGGAGGTTTAATCCTGACACTCTCTTTTCCTTGGAGAGTAGGCAAACGGTCTGTAAGAAGATCCATTCCCTAATCCAGGATATTTTCAAGAGACTTGATCCTGACACTTTTTTGTCCTCGGAGAGTAGGCAAACGGTATGTACAAAGATCCATTCCCTAATCCAGGATGTTTCCAGAAGATTTCATCTATCTGGTCTTGAATAGTAGGCAAACAGTCTGTACAAAGATCCATTCCCTAGTTCAAGATATTTTTCAGAAGAATTAATCCTGATATTCTTTTGTCCATGGAGAGTAGGCAAACGGTCTGTACAAAGACCCATTCCCTAATCCAAGATATTCCCAGAAGAGATAATCGTCACGAAGATTTATTTCTACTGGTCTATTCAACAATTCAAACTATGTTGCATAAATGATTCAGAGACGGCCTATACGAAGACCTAGTACTGATATCCAGTATCAACATAAAGCTATCATCACATCCTGATATTTTAGATGGCATCTATAAGCCCATCTCCAGTTCTTCCAAGTGGCATCTTCAAGCCCACTTAAGCATATACAACTAATCATCAGTGTTACTTTACGCACCGGCGAGTGCAAATTTTTGGGCTTTTATGTTCAATCCCCTTCAACCTTCCAGGTCACGACTGGCACATATACCAATCTAACCCCTCAGGTTTCAGAAAATTGAACAGGGGCAGCTGTTGCACCCCAAAATTTGCCCTCACCAAGACAAGACATTATGTACTAAGATGTCCCAAGAGGTTCACAAGGTTCACAAGACATCTCATGAGATTCACAAGGTTCACAGGGTTCACAATTAGTCAGAAAATTTGACAATTCCCTCAGACAATGCATCCTCCTAAGCATTGCATCTTAAACTAGGGTTTTGACTTTCATCAGGCTAAATGGACTTCCAAGACCTCAAGTGAGCTTCATAGCATCCTATATGTGTTCAAGAATCCCCATGTCAAGTTTCAAGACTTTTCCAAAAGATTTGCTCAGTCAGATGATCAGATAGGTTAAAATCAATCAAAGCAGTCAAAAAGTCAAACTAAGGTCGACTGTGGTCAAACCAAAGTCAAACTTCATGATTTTTTTGCCAACATCAAGTATATGAAGTAAAATTCATCATTTGATCAAGGTTTGATCATGATTCATCAAGGAGATTTCAGATCATCAAGAATCAGGAGTTTCTAAATTAGGGTTTTCACAAGAAAAGTCAACTGAACTTTGACCAGCCATAACTTTCACATGCTTCATAAAAATATTTCCATCCAAAGCTCATTTTGAAGGAAATTGAATTCTCTACAACTTTGTGTCTCACAAGCCAAGCCCAAAAATGCTTCATTTGGAAGGTATGAGCTAAGACATTATAGGTCCTTTTAAAAGTCAACAAAAAGTCAACAACTTCCAAAGAGCATAACTTGAGAATGGTAAAAGATATGGACATGATACCAAAGAGGTTGGTTATAGGACTCTTTAAGCTTTCCAAAATGTCCAAGAACACCTTCATAGCATTAAAATTGAAGGATTTGTGCCCTTAAAAAGTTGGGAAATTTTTAAGAGGTTTATGAAGCAAATGGGGTCTTAAAACCATAATTCACCAAATGGGCTTGCTTTTTTATGATCCAAACACTTCCATGACATCATGCACGAAATAAAATTTATTTATTCATAATTTTATTCATTTTATTTTATTTATTATGATTTTTTATGTTAAAAATCATTTTAAATTAAAATAAAATATAAAATGATGGATATTTGATTTGATTTTGATTCTAGAAGGTCTTAAAACTCATTTAAACTTGATTGACACTAGAATATTTGAGATCATACCAAAATAGCAATGTTGGATCAAAGAAAATTAAAGTTTTAAGATCAAATCTTTTTCAATCTCTATGGATCAAAAAGTCCAAAGGATGGATCAAACTCTTGACCTAATTTCATTCACTTATATATAAACAACATTAAGCAGCCACAAGGTCACGAATTCAAACCCTAATTTTTTTTTAACCTTAATTTATTACCTTAATTATTTTGTTTAAATATTAAACTTAATAAATTTTTTCTAATGTATATAATTAAATAATTAATCATGCTTTATTTTGTAAATAATTATTATATGGTTTATTATTATTCTCATCATCTTATTTCCTTTCTAAAAATTCTTCAAAATTGTTTATTTAATTAAAAAATATTATCTTAACTTGTGTATATTTTTGTGCTAACCTCCTTTTTCTTATAATTATTTTTATTACTAACCCTTTTATTATTTATTTGTACACTTATTATTTAAAATCGTTCCTATATTTATGTAACTGCAAAAGCCGTGTAATAGTCGTAGGTTTTATTTTTGTCTTTATTTTATTGCTTGTAAATATTTATATTGCCTTGGTTAGTAATTATAGGGAGTGATAACTTATTTGTATTTTAAAATTAATTTAGAATCACTAATAATAAGATAAATATATGAACCTATACACGCACACACGTAAGTCGATCTTTGATCACCATCTCACTTCTTAAGGTTATCCCTCATGTTGCCTAAACAAAAAGGTCAAGTAAGGTGTCTAAAAAGCAAAGTCCCTTCTCATAAACAAATCATCTAGTCCCTTTCAATATTATAAGATCAAGTCCCTTCGATGTTGCCTTCGTAAATGATCTTGTCCCTTTCGAATAAAAGATGATAAGTCCATACGAATTGCTAAAGACACCTTACAGTTGCCTAAATACAAATGACCCTTCACATGTCCCTCATAACATCCAAGGTAATGACTACCTATTCCTTAATAATAGGGATAGTCTTACCATTGAAAGAACATTTAAGAACAGAAAAGATTCAATTTAGGGTAGGTTCCTCTTAAGTACTTGCTCACTTTACATCAAATTACTTCATTACACTTCACATTTTCAAACAATTTTCAAAACAAAGTCTTTATATATATATCCGTACAAGGATCATTATAAAGTACTTAAGAAAATTTTCAATCACACACTACACTTCTCAAAACAGTTTAAAGTGAGCTAAGTAACTAAGAGCCCATGGATAACCATGGATGTAAAGGGTGCTAACACATTCCCTTTACATAACCTACCCCCCGAACTCAAAAAACTTTTAAGGTCTTTCCTGTTCTTTTATGCCATTTCCTTTTGGATAAAATAAAAGTCGGTGGCGACTCTTGCTATCCGCAACATTTGTAAAGTCAGTTCTCCCACCGTGTTACAATGCCCTACCCCTATTACCTACACGCATCAGACAGTTATGAGAAAATAAAAAAAAATAGATAGTACAATTTCCTTCAGGACCACACACCAAGTTATCGTACTCTCGTGGCATACAACGCAACAGATTGTTCCCTCCATACACTACCACAACACACGCGTTTCTCATCGTAATTTTTCATAACAATATCGCAACACCCTCACACAGAAGAAGGAGGCAACAACTAATCAATAAACAATTTTGAGAACAAAAGGCAACCACTACTCACACAATATTTTCCACTCTTCATCAATTTTCGGTGGAGGTTTTCTCGTGATTCCATTATGCAATACACACACCTGAGGACCCCACCATTCACGGAAAAAACAGATTGACGGATTCACAGCATATTCATGAAAGGTCACGCAAAAATTCATTATTCACTTTATTCCTTCAATTCATTTCTTGAGCCTCAAAACCACAACAATCTTCAATCAATTCCATTCTTCATTTTGACAATAATTCTGACAAACCGTTATAACCCTTTCCTCTCTTGAAACCTTCATGAGATTTTTTTTCCTCTTCACAACCATAAAACCTCTTCATATCAATACAAATTCAGAAGCTCTACAACTTACCTCCTCATACCTTCAAACCCTTAACGCCTTAACCATCACCATCACAGCAAACACTGCATCACCACCTCCTTTTACGTTTATTCAAAACCAGCCAACACATCGACACACACCCTTTCATCAATACGACACCACTCTTTAACTTCTTCCTCCATCAACCATCAACAACAACCACCTTCCATTTCAATCGTGGCCTTCGACCTCGTCCAACAACAACAACCACCGCACATCAACAACAAACTCAGACCACTCTTCCATAACCTTCGTCACATATTCACTCTTAAACACCACCATAACACTGAAAAAAAATAGAAAAAGAAGAGCGGGGAGATCGAAACCGAAATAAAATCAAAATCACCACGAACAAACCTTAGAGACAAAATATGAAACTGGCAATTTGAAAAGAGGAAGAAACCAAAGCAAAGCCAACCGGAGAGAGAGATTTGACGACGAGTTCACGGTGAAGCCATCGTCGTCCGGATTCGGAAGCCGGAACTGAACGTCGTCGGAGGGATTCATCGGCGATCGGAGACAGATTTGTCGTGTTGTTGTTGCCGTGAGAAGATCGCTCTGTTTGTTTGCTTGTTCGGCCGCGTTGATTTTCATAGGAGGGAGAAAAGCATCACCGGAGATCTGAGATCGGTGACGTTATCTGAAGCTTGTTGTTTTCCGGTGAAAACTCTTTGGATCGTGAGCAGTGGACGTTTTCCCCGTTTTCACAAATGTTGATTTGGTCTTATGAAAAAAAAAGAAATAGAGCTTGTCTTCATGTCATTTTCACAGAAAAGCATCAGGGATGTTGTTGGTGGGCTTAACTAAGCCCATTGATTTTTTTTTGGCTGATCACACCACAAACATCAGCGGACATCCCTCCTTGTTCTTCATTGTTACTATTGGGCTTCCAGGCCCATTGAGGCTTTTTGCTTGCACCCCATATCCAGCGGTCATACCTCTTCATGGTGTTATAATTTATTTTCAATATTTCTCAACTTCTAGTAATTATATTTAGTTTTTTTATCTTGGTTGTTTGGTATTTGACTTTTCTTTTTAGAATTAGATATTAGTAATGATTTTGATAAAGGTTGATGAGTTTTAGATTTTGATTATATTTTTTATTAATCTTTGGTTTTTAGATTGGTGGTTGATACTTTGTCTAAAATAATTCTTAATACTTGTTTAGATTTTGGTTGAATTTGTTAATTAAGTTATTTTGAATTAATTGTTAGATTTATATGTTAATTGTTGAATATCTTTCTTTTTAGAATAAATATTATTCTTGATTCTAATTGTTGATGTTTGTGTCTGATTGAGTTTAAGTGTTGGATAGTTGAATCTGGAGTAGAGCTCGATATTGAACAAGAGCATTGATTCGATTATTAGTATGGCTTTGACGTACTTTGGATTCGATACTTCTTCTTGAGTTTCTTGCGCGCGATGTGAAGAGGCAACAAACCTTCTCCGTTAGTTACCACTAAAATTATCATTTTTGCCTCATTCTAGTCCTAATGCTATGTTAGGAGCATGCTGCTGCATCTGGAAGTCCTACTGGTGTAGGCTCTGTTTGTGCATTGTTCGATTACTCCATACTTCTTTCTCCTCTCCTTATTTTCTTCTTCCGCATCTCGATTTCTTCCTCCTTTTCTTTTATGTTGTCTTAACTTGTATGAGATGTGCTTAGGCCATCTTTCGTCTAGCTTCTTCTCCTTTCCTCTTCTTCTTTCTTTCTCTTCTTTAGGATCGTTCAAACCTCACTAACCTAGGCTTATCTATGCATGTTAATATTATGAATAGTCTTTCCCCATTAGTTTTTTACCTTTAGATCTTTTTTGGTTCTCTCTTTTTCTCATCTCAAAACAAAACCATAAAAAACACTTAATAAAGAAAGATGTGGTCTCTTGTGTATAACCTTATTCCATGGGGCACTCATATTCATTCCATCTTTGAATAGTGTGGGTTTGTCTAGCATGATGTACAAGTCGGATCATGAGGCCGTCTTCATCAAGAAAAGCCATAAACAAAATACTTCTTCATTTTAATCACTAAAACACTTAATAAATTCAACAAGTCAATGAATTTATGCCCTTGCCTTTGGAAACAAGTTTTGGATAAATTCTCCTTACTTGGTGTGCTTGTTCTATTATTCCATCTTCGAATGTAGTAGCAAGTACACATTCCATGGAAAAGAGTTTGAGTTCATTCTCTTATGCCACACTCATAAAAAACACAAACAAACAATAAGCGTCTTTCCTTCGGGAATTCTTTTCTCATCTCCTTTGCTCCATACGCGAACTTGCTCATACTTGTCATTTTGCAAGACGGTAACGCACTCGTCATCCGAGCCTGCAACACTTGAGAATTGACATAGGCAGTTCAAGCCTTAATTCACAAGAAATCCTTTCCATCCCTATTTAGGGGAACTACGACGACTCTGATCCTCATTGTCCAGATGAGGTACGTAGGCAGCGGGGTAGGGCCCGTTCGAGCACACTCTTTTATTTTCCCTACAATTTCCCTATTTCTTTTCTTTTGTCCAGTTCAGTTCCTTTTCTTTGCAGCATCTTTCATTCTTTTACCCTTTGAAACAGTTCCTTTGCAAGCGTGGATCCCGTCGGGTACGGCGGACGACCTGGGGTGCTAATACCTTCTCAGGTAGTAACCGACTCCCGAACTCAGTCTCTTTGGTTCGCAGGACCTTTGTCCTTACTCTCTTTTCTTTGGTTTGTGCAGCATTATCATTCCCTTTCCTTCGGGATAAAAATGCCTGGTTGGCGACTCTACCTCTTTCTGCGCCACTTTCGTGTTTGTACCAGGATGGAAATCCAAGGAGCGACAGACTTGTAATGTAAACTTTCTATTTTAGGAAAGATCTTCAACCTCCTCTTTCTCGATCAAAAAGGTTTCAAATGAAATTTCTTCAAACATGAAAGTTGTAAATTGGATCCTTCCATTTTCAAAAAGTACAAGAACTCATTCTAATTCTTCCTAGAACTCAAGTTATGGCCTTGCAAAGTTGGCAAAAATCACATAATTTTCACATACATGTCAAAGAGGGAAATATGCATTTTTGGTTTCTAAGCATTCAAATGACCTCTAATGCACTCAAATGTATCATAACATGGCCAAGCAACTTCAAATGATCAGAATTGGCCCAAGAAGTTGGCACTTTCATAGCTTGATTCACAAGAAATCTCAAAATGGCCAAAATGCATAAACATTGAGAACACTTGATCAAAGCATTACAGTTGCATTATATTGATCCAAGGGCCATCCATGATCCAAGCTGAGGCAATCCATGCTCAGAAATCACCTTTGTCCTAGCCCATACCTCAAGTACACATAAGCTTGACTTTTTGAATTTTCCTCCATACCAATCACACAGTGCCCCAACCACTATCCTGACCAATGGTATGGCTCCAACACACCTTCAAGACTCTACAAAAGCAAGCTTCATGGCCTGAATCAACAAACAACTTCAGATTGAGAAAAATTCCTCAGAACCTTCATGCTATCGAATTTCACAATCCAGCCAATAAAAACCAAAATTTCTTTCACCATTCAACTCCTCATACCCAAAAGATCATTTCCCACCCATCACCATAGCCTGAAACCCCCTCAAGCCAAAACATGATTTCTGCAAACTCAGAATTGAAACACACAAACCAGCCACTCTAAGCATCATTCAAGCTTGCCAATAGCCTCAGGAGGTCAAAGGGGACTGAATTGCACAAAGGAGAGGCCCAGAAAGATCTATTTCGAAGAACTCCATCTCAGGTAACCTTCATGAACTGTTTTTCCATAAGCATGATTTTAAGTTCTAGAATGAATATGCATGCTTCCCTGATCACACTGATATGATTAGAATTGAAACTATGTTAGAAATGAGGATTTCATGATGTTCTGAAATTTTTGACCTAGAACTTGTTTGATTCGATTCAGCCTAAATATGCATGATAAATGATTTTTGCTTGTTGATTAGAGTTGTATGATGTTCGGAGAGTGTTTCTGGGCAAGAAATTTGAAGTTTAGATGCTTGTGTAGGATTTTGGGATTTTTTCTCACCGGAGAAGACGACCGAAACTTAGCTCTGGTCACCTGAAAGTGATTAGGGTTTAATCACGTTTAATTCCCCAGATTCATTCCTGGCCATTGGATGGTGATTAGGGTTAGGCATTGAACGACTTAGATTAGCTCACTTAATATTAATTCTGATTAATTAAATTAATTATAGTTAATTAGGTCAGATTAAATATGGACCATTGGATCATGCGCGAAATGCAACTTTAAACTTCAGCCTTAGATCTTTCATACTCTTGGTCAGCGTGACTTCCCATCTGGACCCTTGATCCCTTCAACTTTCAATCTCAGCCTTTGCTTTGGATTACTTTTCATTTTCTTTTTATTTATTTCATTTTATTTTCTCTTATTTATTTAAAATAGCAAAAATCATTTAAAAATTCTGAAATTTTTTATCATCACTTTAATTAATTTTCAGAACCCAAAAATATTTTTATTTTTATTTTTTTCATTAAAAATTCATTTTTAAATAATTTAATTGTATATTTTAATTAATTAAGTCCATTTAATTAATTAAAAATACTTTAAAGTATCTAAAAATCACAAAACAAATTCAGAGAGGTTCTTTAAACATTTACAAACTCATCCCACAAATTTCTTTTTGGTTTTGATCAAACTTTGCCATTTTTCTTTGAATTAGGGTTCCTAAATTTCATATTTTTCAACCTTAACTTCAAAAATTCATTTTTCACAAACCAAGATAAGTTTGCATTTGATTCTTTTGGAAATCTTTCACACTTGACCTCTAGTTTCTAAATATATTTTTGTCATACTTTTATCTTGCATTTTCAAATTAATGTGAATTTTCCCTTTGAGAAGTATCCAAAACCCTAGTCAATTTTAGGATGACCATAACTTGAAATTGGTAAACCTTTAGACCTCCCTCTTTGGATGGTGACTTCATGAGTGCTTAGGGTCCCCTTGGATGCATTTTCAATTTTTTTATCTCTTGATTTGCTTATTCTTTTGAATTTGTACATATCTTGCTTTCAAACTAACCATTTCAGGTGCATTTGGTAAGTTAATCAGGATGTGGATGTGCATTCACATCCAACCTCTCTTTCTCTCTTTATTTTTATGCATTTTATTTGTGATTTAAGTGAATCTCATTCACTTATATTATCTCTTGTTCCTATGTTACTTAACTTCTTAATGAAGTAAGTAACCTAACCCCTCTCTCTCTCTCTTTTCATCTGCTTCTCCTCCTTTGGTGGCCAACTTGAAGACTTCTCTTGATGCCTCACAAACCTTAGGAATATCCAAGCATGATAACTTTAGTGTTGTAAATAGTCCCCCCTAGTTTTTACCTTTTGAGTCTCCTTGAGTCTCTCTCTCATCTCATAATCAAGGCTAAACAGTTAAAGTTTTGGGACTCTGAATTAGGGTTATGCCTGTATCCATATCTTAGGATGGAGTGTATAACTTTGATCCTTAGTGCTAAACCTTTAAGTTGTTTTCACCTTCAATAAAAAACACCTAATAATCATTAAGACTTAAGCTTGTAACTTGGGACTTATATTAGGGTTACATCTCTGCCTGTTGGTTCAGAGGGACTAACTCTAGTGTTCAATGGACAAGTCCCCCTCATGCTAAAGTCTTGCAAACATAAAAAACACTTCTTCATCTAACCTTTAATTAAAATCCACTTAATAAAGATTTGTTATATAATGAATTTAATCCCTAACCATGGATTAAGTTGAGGTATCTTCCTCAGCTTAAGTGTCCTCATCTATCATCATTCTCTTAGGATTGTGTAATGAGTTCACTAATCTTTGATTGGAGATTAAATTCTTTACTTAACACTAAAAAAAAACCAAAAACACTTAATAATCACCAATAGGTTGATGATCTTAATCCTATGTCATCATGGTAATTAAGTTGAGATCTTCATCTCATACTTAAGTAGACTCATTACCCCTAATCAGGGGTGATATAATGAGTTTACGACCCTTGATTAAGGCTTACGCTCATTATCTTATGCAAAACACCAAAAATAATAAAAAAACTGAAAACACAAAAACAAACAATAAACGTCTCCTCCGAGATTCTTTTCTCATCACATTCACTCTGAAAACGAGAACTCGCTTCTTCTGTCTAATGCAAGACAATTAGCACTCGAGCCAGATGAGTCATACACTTGAGCATAGACAAGCAAGCAGTTCACACCAAAATTATTCAGTCTCTTTGAGTCGAACTACGGCATTCTGACTTCCTTATTACACGAGAGGATATGTAGGCATAACTTAATAGTTATCGAACAGAAGTCCCCAGGTCCCCCCCTCTCCTTCTTCCAGCTTTTCTTTTCAAAACCCTAATCTTGAATTCCCTATCCTTTTGCACTGACATTTGTACATCTTTTTCCCTTAGCTTTTATACACAGTTTAATACATACAATACCCCCTTTAAACACAATCAAATAAGCGTGGATCCCGTCGAGTACGACGGACGATTTGGGTGCTAATACCTTCCTAGGTCGTAACCAAACCCCTTTCTCAGTTTCTTTGGTTAACAACCGACTTATCCATATCGTTCCAGGTTTATGCAGCATTACCTTTCCTTTGGGATAAAAATGCCTAGCTGGCGACTCTATTCAACTCAACCTCCAACATCACTGACGGTTCGCGTTTGCACCGGGACGGAAGTCTGGGGAGCGACAATAGAAATAAAAGATGATTCAGTATTGAAAGACAAAATAAGCTAAGAAGAGGAAAGGTTTGTATCTTTGTCACAATCTTTTTAGTAGTGACTGGTGAGTCTTCTTCCATCATGTCAGTTGTGCTCTCGACAACAACTTTCTTGGGCGGAATTCTTGTGGCTAAGAAAACAAAACAAAGTCAGGAATGAATACAAGAAATATACACAGTTAGAATGTCGAAATAAAAAAAAATGTTTTCGTTAAACACCTTCAAGAATGGGAGTTTCCACGCGAACGTGTTCTATTCCAATATGAATGTGTCCTCTGAAATTATCCAAAGTGAACTTAGTCGGAACCACACGCTCAGTAGGTCTTTTGCTTTATTGTCGAAGCAGTTTTATGGAATCCCCACAAACGAACATTTCTAGAAATGGAGGGCTCAACGCCATGCCAAAGTCAGCAGAAGGTAGAGGGGGAAACCTTGGTGGATAAATATTGAAAATAAATTCATATCGTTGTTCTGGTCAAACATATGAAGGCAACTTCAACTTTTCCAATCTTTCTGTCAACTTGTGTTTTAAAGTCACTACTGCTTCGCTTATGGTCCGACTAAGTTCCTCTGGCCTATAGATAGTTTCTAAATATTTTTGAAATTTTTGTATGTCTTTGATGTGTCTTTCTTTACCAAGAGCAAAGGCGTTTGTCAAATGAGTAGTGAAAGCTGCTACGTCGTAGAATTTGGTGAGATATATCCTTCCACCATTCATCGAACTCATGGGTGCAAAGGAAAGAGGGTCGAAAGACCACTGTGAAAATGTCAAGAGATTCGTCAAAAAAAAAAATTTGCAAACTCGTTGCTTTTTTCTTCAGTGTGATAAGAGTTATAGAAGATGATTGAGCCATTTTTGGGAAAGATAGATTTGGGTTTCGGTTGAACGAGTCCAAACTGTCGAGCAACGAGGTTAGGTTGATAAACAATCACCGCAACTTTTGTTTTTGTGACGTTGTGATGAGAAGGGAGAATCCTAGGAATCATAAATGATTCCCAAACGTCGAGGAATCCATTTTCGTCCTGCTGCATTTTGAAGGGAGGTTGTTTTCTAAACCACTCAGGTCCAACTGTCCTGTTGGCAAAAGGTTCCATGGAGGGGGTTAAGTTATATCTTTTGAAGAACATCATGATATAACTGGTGAAAGATTGGGGAAGACTAAGCCCTTCCTCAGATGGAGTCAGTTGTACCAGGCTAGGCCATTCGACAACCCTATCATTCACTTCATCTTCGTTTATGCCATTCTTGACAGGGAAAGAGGCTTCAAAAGTGGCATTGAGCCACAATTGCAAAAGCAAAATTGGCCTGACACGCTGAGGTTGCCTTTCTCTTTCACGTTCTTTAGGAAGCTTACGCTTTCACTTAATGATTCATAAAGGCTTGCCAAAATCATTTTGCTTAGGCATAGTTTTTTTCCTTTGTGGAGTTGGTTAGCCATAGTGATAAAATGTTTGGCTACCTGGAAAGATCGAGAACAAAAGATGAACCTCGACAACCATAAGGTCAGAAAGGTTATATGTTCTTTGTCAGAGACTTCTGCAGTTATTTGATATGCTAGTGGTCTATAAACGCAGAGTATGAGGCTTTGTTGGTGCCTAATTATATGGTATATTGGTTCAAGATAGTAGGGTAGAAATTTTCTCCTAAAGGACTTAGTCCAGCAATGACAGTTATGTCGAAGAGGGTAGGGGTGACCATTCCACAGGGAAGGTGGAAAGTATTGTATGTGCTATCCCAAAAATAGAAGGAAGCCAACAACATGTTGAGGGAAATGTTAAGTCCTACTTTCAACAACTGAATCAGGTCGAAACTTCCTAGTTATTTCCAAAATGGTACCTTGACTTTTTGAATCTTACTTAACCAGGCTACATAGTCTGAAAGATCTTTCGACCTGGTAAGGCTCTAAACATCCTAGCATTATGTAAATAACATAGGTTTAGTTCTGCGTCAGTACTTTGTTCTATTTCCTTGGGTTTTTCTGCAGAGCGTTTAGGCCTAACCCCAACACCTATGGGTTTAAGGCATTGATAAGAAGGGAAAAATTCTTTCAGTCTATCTGGGTTTATGTCTGGGTTAGGGAGAGGACCTAACATTGCATGGCAAGTACCAGAAACAAGAATGGGAATTAATACCTGGGACTTTTAGATGCTTTCCTTCTCTTTTTCATTAGGAGGTTCAGGAATATATTGTTGATTTCCAATAATGTTAGGTCCGTTCAATTTGTGCGCATATGGAATTGAAGTTGAGCTTTTAGTTTTCTTGTTGCTTGAAGATTTGGAGGAGGCCATTGCTGTTGAAGAAAGATCTTTACAGTTTGAAAAATGGGTTTTGTTTGAAGAAGAAGAAGAAGAAGAAGAAGAAGAAGAAAGCGTAAAGGGCTTGAAGAAAGTGATAAATGTGTATTTATAGAGAAAAAGGACTAAAATGGTTTAATTTTGGTTTGGATCATGGACCACGTGGCGAAATTTTCATGAAGAAAGTAGACTGATGGCATATGAAAAGCCTATGACTTCCTAGCTTTTAGGGAATGATGGGGTTGATGTCAGAAATGTGGGCTGAGGTTGACGTTTTGAGAAGATTCAATGATGAGCTTTTAGGGATTATAAAATCAAATCTTGGAAATGATAAAAGTGATAAAGACAATGTGGCATCGAAAAGACTTATCGACAACAAATGATTTTTCTCCAGGTTTAGTCAAAAACTCTTTGCTGGGGGGCAATTTGTTGACAAGGATTTTCGGCGCCATAAAAATGAAGATCAAAGTGATGTATTTCAACTAGAAAGAGGAAGACGTTTGTTGCACCCCAAAATTTGCCCTCTGTTTTTAACTCTAACCGACTTTTTGTTCACATTCATTTGCATCATCTTCATAGCATAACATTTTTTTTCCGTCTTAATATTAGCCGGGAATAATTTCTCGGAATTTACAAACATACTGGTCAAATTAACTTTTTAACTGTGTCTAAAATTAGTCAACGAAAAAATGTCAAGTTTAAGTTTGCAAATGTCGGTAACATTAATCTGCGGTTCACGTGGTTTAATTTGACATGCTAAAAATATTTTTACGACTATTTTTGGTCATATGTTGATCAGTCTGAGCAGTTTAAACGGTCATAATTTTTATTTCAAAATCCGACCAAACGCTGTATTTTTCCGAGTCATTTATTTCGCGCTGATTATTTTGATGTGTTCATTTTATTTTTTCGAGCACTTTGGCGCCCGACTTTTATTTTTTGAGTCTATTTATTTTTATATAGGGTCTAGAATAAATAAATAGGATTATTAGTTATCATTTTTATTTTAACTATTTTAATTATTAAACTTTATTTAGTTTTAAATTACATTTTATTGGGTCTAGAATAAATAAATAAATTTGTTAGTTTTTATTTTAATTTTAACTATTTTTATTAAACTTTAGTTAATTATTTATATTAAAATTTTATTGGGTTCCAAAAAAAATATTTAGGCCCATTATGCTAACTCTAATTGGTTCCTATATATATAACTTATGTTGCTGTTGCTAAAGAAAAAAACCTCCTTTTTATTCTTTGTACTGTATATGGTTCGGTTCCTATATATATAACTTATGTTGCTGTTGCCAAAGAAAAAAACCTCCTTTTTATTCTTTGTATTGTATATGGTCCGTTTGTTTACCATTGGTTCTATCATCATGTTCTTCCTAACACACATGTCTCAAACATATGTATTAATGTGTGTCACTTGTTTCAAACATATGTATGTGTTAACGTGTATTACTGCATTTCAAATTTATGTATATATCACCGTTCTTTTTTGTTGCTATATACATATAATAAATTCTTGATTTGTTTTATTGTATATGTTTTTTTGGTGATAAACCATGTTATGGTTTATATAAGTGTGTACATCTCACTTTGTTATTTATATGGTTAAGTTATTCATGTATAGATATATAAATTTATTTTGTGACACCTTTTTTATTATTATGTTCTAAATACGAGTTTTTATATTTATTCTATATTTTTTTTTAGATTATTCGGATCGGATCGTGTCGATACGCTATTTTCACATCTGGGTGTATGATGCGTGACATTTGTGTTGATCCAATATAGTTGCGATGATCGCAATTTTGCGTTAGCAACATCTTTGTTCCTTTTTTAATTCATATCATTTTTATGTTATTCATAGACATATATTTAGATCTGCACATTTTTTTTCATAACTAACTACCCTGATTTTTTCCTAAACCTTGACGATTTTGCCTCAACCATTTTTTTATACGTTTTGTTTTATTATATAATAACTATTTTCCAGGTACATTCACATGTGCGCGCATGTGCGCGCGTGTCTTAGTGTCAAGAAGGCAAAGCTGATAATTTTGAGAGCATTTTGACAAAGAAATAAGTTTATTATATAATAACTATTTTCCAGGTACATTCACATGTGCGCGCGTGTCTTAGTGTCAAGAAGGCAAGACTGGTAATTTTGAGGGCATTTTGACAAAGAAACATGGGTTTATCTTCTCTTTCCTAATTTTTCCTAATTTCCTTTATTGTTTGTTAATTCTCTAATTTCTTAAATTAACTAACCTTAAATATTTAGATTAATTTTATTTGTTTATTTTCTATAAAAAAAACTCTTAACTTTTTTTTAATTACTTATCTTCATAATCCATTCATAATGTTAATTAATTATTTATTTTATTAAATTAATAATTCAATATAGTTTTTTTTTTAACAACAAAACTTTTTTTTATATATTTTCATAAACCTTAATTTTTCATGTAAACCTTAAAAATTTCTTGTCATTTTATTTTTCTGTCATTTATTTTCTGCCATTTATTTTCTACCATTTTATTTTTCTGTCATTTAAATTCCTGCCATTGATCCTATATTAACTGCGTGGTTTAGTAATGTAGGGCGTGAAAAGCTGTCGCTCCCACCAAATGACACCCAGGTCAGAAGGGGTACAGACGCGAACGGTTGGCGAAAGGAGAAGAGAACACACAGGGGTGGACTCAGAAAGACAAGAGTCGCCAGCTAGGCATTTTTATCCCGGAGGAAAGGTAATGCTGCATAAACCTAGAAAGATATGGATAAGACGGTTGCGAACCAGAGAAACTGAGAAAGGGGGTTGGTTACAACCTGGGAAGGTATTAGCACCCAGATTGTCCGCCGTACTCGACGGGATCCACGCTTAAAAGATTTGTGTTTTAAAGGGGTAGTGTCAGTGCAATCTGTGTATCAAAGCTAGAAAAGAATGCAAGTGTCAGTGCAAAAGAAAAGTGAAGTGTATAAGTGAAGTGTCAGTGTAAGAACAGAAGTGCAAGGCTCAAGATAATGAGGCTAAAAGAATAATACTGGAAAGAGGGGGGATATACAGAGACTTTTGTTCGATAACCGTTAAGTTATGCCTACGTATCCTCTCGTGCAATGAGGAAGTCAGAACACCGTAGTTCAACTCAAAAAGACTGAAAGATAAATTGACTTGTGAACTGCTTACTTGTCTATGTTCAAATGTATGACCTGTCTGGATCAGGTGCAAACTATCTTGCATTAGACAGAAGAAGCGGGTTCTCGTTTATGAGTGAGTGAGATGAGAAAAGAATCCCGGAGGAGACGATTATTGTTTGTTTTTGATGACTCCAATCTTTTATTGCTTTTGGAGTTTGTCATAAGTTAATGAGCTTAAGCCTAAATCAAGGGCTAGTAAACTCATCACATCTTCCCTCTGATTAGGGGTAATGAGAATACCTTAAGGGTGAAGTAAGCACCTCACACTTAATCACCATGATGTAGGATTAAGATCATTAACCTACTTGTGCTTATTCAGATGTTTTTGGAGTTTTTGTTTAGTGTTAAGTAATGAGTTTAAGCCATAATCAAGGATTTAATGGACTCATTACACCATCCTAATAGAAGGATAATAGATGAGAACATTTAAGCCGAGGAAGGCTCCTCAACTTAATCCATGATTAGGGATTAACCTCATGACAAAACAAAGCCTTTATTAAAATGGATTTTAGTTAATGGTAAGATTAAGAAGTGGATTTTATGGTTTGTAAGACAACTTGAGGGGGACTTGTCCATTAACACTAGGGTTAGTCCTTCTTAACCAATTAAGGAAGAATTAGAACCCTAATGCAAGGCCCAAGTTACAAGCTTAATGTCTTGATGATTACTAAGTGAATTGATTAAAGGATTTAAACACATTAAGGGTTTAACACTTAGGATTAAAGTTATACACTCCATCCTAATAGAAGGATGCAGGCATAAGCTTAATCACAAAGCCTTAAAACCTTTAGGGTTTAGTCCTTGATTATGGGATGAGGAGAGAAGACTCAAAGATGACACAAATGCAAAAACTAAATGGGGAACTAATCAAGCCCTAATTGTTATCATACTTGGAGGTCCTAGGGTTTGTGAGGCTTAAGAGAGAAATATCTTCAAAGAGCCACCAAGGAGAGAAGCAGATGAAAGGAGGAAGAAGCAAAGAGAAGCAAGACAACTTGCTTCACTTAAGAAGACAAGTTGCCTGAAGAAAGAAAGTAAGAGATGAACATGAATGAGCAATCTCACTCTAAAGCAAATATAAAATGCAGCAATGATGCATAAGAGAGGTGAGAAGAGATTGTGAGGAATGAATGCAAATTCACTTCTCAAAACAACTTACCACCTGAAAAGTTAGCAAAAGAAATGAAATGTAATGCAAATGAGAGATGAAATGTCATGATGCAAACCAAAGTCAGAAGCATAAACATGATTTTAATGATGCTAAGAGATGATGCAAATACATGGCAAGAGATGAGGATGATCATACAAGCATAAGGATGCAAATGAGGCATGCTTTGAACCATAAAGATCCATGAATGTTTATGAGATGAAATGAACAAATAACATGGCAAAGGAATGATGTAATGATCAAACATGATTCTAATATGTCCTAAGATGTATTATGAATCATGTGGATGCACAAAATGTCAAGGCAAGTCATTGAATGCAAGCAAATGGGAGATGGATGCAAAGGAAGGCACAAATTAGGGTTTATGATCAACACACAAAGCAAAATTCAAAATCAGAAGCAAATGACATGATAAAAAAATTGAAAATGCAATCAAAGATACCCTAAACCTATACAAGCTCACTGCCCAAAGGAGGGGACCTAACTCTTAACCTAGTGAAAGTTATGAATTACCTAAGTTGGCTAGGGTTTTAAGGTACCTCATCATGAAAAATGCAAAACAAATTGAAAATGGAAGATCAAATCAAACCAATTTTATCCTATAAACTACATGCTTTGAAGGATGCAATGCAAGAAGAATCATTATCAAACTCTCAAGGGTTAGGCAGAATGGATTTTTCAAAGTTTGCACAAAATATTGCCTTGAAATGAATTTAATTCCATGGAAAATTGTCAAAATGCATCAAGAACTAAAAAGAAATTTGCTTTGAGAGTTGGATAATGTTTCTAAATGTTTCTAAATGCAATGTGAATTTTTTGGTGATTTTTAAATACCTAAATGCATTTTTAATTAATTAATTTCCATTAACTAATTAAAAATAAACATTTAAATGATTTAAAAATGATTTTTAATGCAAAAAATAAAATAAAAAAATATTTTTGGGTTCTGAAAATTAATAAAATGTTTGACAAAAAATTTCAGAATTTTTAAATGCTTTTTGCTATTTTAAAAAATTCGTAAAAGATAAAACATAAAATAAATGAAATAAAATGAATTAATGAGAAGTATGCACATCCACTGGCTGAGATTCAAAGAGAAAAGGAGGGAATTGACCCGCGCGCATCTGGACGGCCCACATTTGAACTGGCTGAATTAAACTAAACTTAATTAATTAATCTAATTAATTAGGATTAGGGTTTAATGAAATGATCCAGGCCATTCAAACACGCGGGAGTCAAACCTAGTCAACTAGATCCATGGTCCAGATTCAAACTGAACCCTAAACGCAGATTAAGCCCTAATCACATTCAGGTCACCGAAGAAGAGCTCCGGTGACATCTCTCCCTGAAAATTTCAATCTCACTCTCTAGGTCATTTCTGGAGCTCTAAAGCTCCAGATCACTTCCTCTCACCTCCCTAAACTCATCTGTGACCTCAAAAACAATTTATTCCTAACCATTAACAAGATTCGAAGCAAGGTACAAAAATGGCAGAAATTTCAGACAAGCCATACACACTCATTTCTCAACCATTTTCGAAAATTTAAAGTTCAGTGTAACCAAGGAAGCAAGCTTAATCATTTAGAAACTTAAAACGAGAGTTCTGGAAAAATGTTTTCACATGGCTACCTGAGATGGAGCTTTCAATCCAGGAGCTTTTTGACTGCTTCCTGGCTTCAAAATGACTCCAATGAACCTCCTGAGGAGTTTGCAAAACTTGTATGGAAACAAAATGCATAAGAGGTGAGTTTTTGGAACTATGGCTTGTAGGATGTTTCAGGATGTGTTGTGTTATGTGTTGGGTTGCTTTTGGTACACATATCAATCCTTGATAGGTCAGAGAGTTATTGTGGAGCAGTGTGATTGGTATGGAGCAAAATGCATAAAGTCAACTTTTTGTGTAAGAGAGGTATGGGTCAATTCTGTCAAGGTACAAGGCATGGCTTGGCTGCAGCTTGAATCAAGGAGAACCATGGAAATGGATTAGAGACAATGCAGCAAGTGGATTAGGGTTTGTGAGAGTTTTTGCAATTTCACAAAGTCTTGGCCCTTTTGTGATTACTTGAAGCATAAGTCATGAAAATGGGAGGTTCTTTTGTGAAATCTGATTTTTAGGTCATGGTTCATGTTTGTGTAATGCATAGAAGTTAATTAGAGGTCACATAAAGGCTTGGCATAAGGTTTTGCAACTTTGCCTCTTTGGTACAAAACTTGAAATTATGTGATTTTGTCCAACTTTGACAAGCCATAACTTTTGATCCAAACTGAATTAGAATGAGTTCTTGTACTTTTTGAAAAGGGGAGGATCCATTCTACAACTTTCATGACCAAAGTTTTCTCATTTGAAGCATTTTTGAATCAAAAAGAAAGGGTTGAAAAACTTTCCCAAAATAGCAAGTTTCCATTACAAGTCACTTTCCCAAAAAGGCAATTTTGCAAATGGCTTGAAATTCTTCAATTTTGTGAACTTCTAACATCTTCTATGATCAAATAAAGATCATACACATTCAAAATGATGGAGAATACCCTTTGGTTGGGTCATTGGGGACCTCAGATGCCCTGATTTTGCACTGACTTGCTCAAGAAGTCATCTATTGATCAGATGCCTTCCCCATTGAATTTCTTCATGAAAATTGATATGCATGATCCTTATAACATATAGAGACCAATAGAAACAAGAATGACCAAAAAAATTGGAGTTATGGCCTTTGAAACCAAAACCCTAATTCTAGGTCATCTGTGCAGTTAAACCTGGCCCTGCTTCCATGCCTTTTCCAGTTCTTGTGATTCTTTGACTTTCTTGACTTGGGGAGGATATGATATGATGTTTGAACATACATGGACCCCTTTGAAGTGATTGATGACCTTTGGAGTGGCTCAAATGGCTCAGGGATGGCTCAGATCACAAACCCTAGATGCAGATGACTTAGGAGCAATGCAATGAAGCAAAAATGCAACATGAGATGCTATGATTGAACTTATGCACATGAAAAGATCACAAGCCATGGTGTGAATGGGTGAGGGCAAATTTTGAGTGTTTACAGCTGCCCCTATTCAAGCATGAGTTAGTTGTGCAGGATGTAAGCAACGGCTTAACAGGCAAACAAGATAACTTGTGGTTGAATACCAAAGACAGTCCAAAATTTGCACTTACAGAATGAAGAAGAAAAGGGATATAGATTGTAAAAGAAAATAAAGTATAATTATAAAGTGCAGGCGACGGAGGACGGCCGTCGAGCAGAGGACGACTGCTGGGGGGTAAGGCAATGACGGGGACGACCGACATGCTGGGGAAGAAGCGGGAGATAAAGCAAAGACGGGGACGGCCGAATAGCTGGGGATATAAGAGATTATGATGGGGACGACCATCAGGTAAAGCTACGGAACTCTATGGGGATTATAGGTAAATGATGGGGACGACCATCAAGTTCAAGGCATAAATGAAATAAGTGATGAGGTACGGTCATCAAAGGTGAAGGACGATCACCTAGCAGGGGACGGCTGCTTTGCTGGGGATAAGATGAAGGATGGTCATCTAACGGTGAAGGACGATCACCGGGCAGGGTACGGCTGCCGAAAGTATCGCGACATAGGACGAATGCCGGATAAAAAGGGTCGACGATGAGGACGGCCATCGGACAAGCATGATGAAGGACGATCATCAAGAGGTGAAGGACGATCACCTAGCAGGGGACGGCTGCTCTCGGGGTTTACCATGACATAGGACGAATGCCAGATAACAAGATCAACAATGGGTACGGCCATCGGATGAAATGATGAAGGACGATCATAAAAAAGGTGAAGGACAATCACCTGGCAGGGTACGGCTGCTAAAAATATCGCGACATAGGACAAATGCCGGATAGGAGGGATTCTAATGAATAGAGACTCCACTGGGGGTGATGAAGGACGATCATCAAAAAGGTGAAGGACGATCACCTGGCAGGGTACGGCTGCCGGAAGGTATCATGACATAGGACGAATGTCAGATAGAAAGGAAATAGTTTATTAGGATTTGCTGGGACTCTTCTGGGGAATAGTAGACACAGACGAGTGTCTAAATCCAAGAAGACATAGGTGTTTGACACGGTGTATAGATTAAAGATGCGGACGAGCATCCTTAGGACTATGATACGGACGAGTATCAGTAGAAACAAATGCTTGACGCATGTTCAGAGATGATGATACGGACGAGTATCAACTGGTTAACAAAGAAAACGGACGAGTGTCGACTCTGAGGGGATTTAAGTGATGTATACAAGATACGAACATGTATCTGCATGAGCAAAGAGTAAGAGTGAGACACAGACGAGTGCTCAACTAGGGGAGGTGACACGGACGGGTGTCAGGGAAGAAGTATATATATGCATGAATCTGTGAGTGCAAAGGGGACGCTTTGGCTTTCTGCTGGGGATATGACACGGACGAGTGTCGAGAAGCATCTGTAATATATAAGTGTCTGTTTGGAAAGAATGCTCGGGCGACTTTACTGGGGAGTGATGACACGGACGAGTGCCAAAAGGAGTGTGTATCTGTGAGGGAAATGCTTTGGCTCTCTGGTGGGGAATGGGGAAATATTATGTATATTGTTGATGGATTGTCAGTATTTACAAGTGTTCAATTCGACTCATGGCTTGTGACTATGCAATATGTTTGATTTTTGCTGTAATGCTCCGTATTAGACGGAATGCTACGCCCTGTGGGGAAAAATATGATGCGAATGCTATGATTATGCAAAGATACCGATCCGGGGGTCGGATCCCGTTGCTGTAGAGATCTCTGGCTGATCTGCTTGAAGTAGATATCCCAGCTAGGGATGAGATCATTGGTAGATCTGACATATATGACTCTGTATGGGGAGGTAGGTCACTGATAGATCTTTCTTAGTAATGAGGGACCCAGCTGGGGCTTGTAGAAGCTTTCTTCACTCTATTGTGAGATCTTCAGGCGTTGCTCTTCTGGATAGAGGCTGAAACTCTGCGGGGAGATAGTTCCATGTCTAGCACTCGGCTGGGGAAGAAGAAAGATCACTGAAAGATCTTCCTAGAGATTTCTGTGGGGATCCTGCTGAGGATAATACTTGACAACTCAGCTAGGGATATGGGCACCTTCTGGTACTGCTCTGGAGGGTGTGCTGAGGAAATAATGATTTGACAGCCTATTGGGGGAGAAACCTTCATGCCCCAAGTCGTGCTTTGGATACCTGCAATCCTGTAAAGACAAAGAAACACACAAGTATCTGAGGTATCCCTCACTGGATTCCATCATAGGAATTTAGACACTCCCAGGAGTAAGTATATTTCCTGTAAGCACTTATTTTTAGAAGGGAAGCATCTGTATTTATGCAATCAATATCTTAAAGACATCGGACATTTTTTTTGCAAACGAAAATACAATGTACGAGACGAGACATGACTGAAAATCTGATTTTATTAATTCGTGTGCCTTGAATTGGCAAGATACAGTCAAAGAAACGGATCCCCTAAAATGAGGAGATCGTTACAAATTGAGAAACAAAATACGGTGGCAATGTTGATGACGCTTCAAGGAGCTTCCATTTTGCTATGACTTGTATGACATCGACGTTCTTCTCATCTTGCTTTCTGAAGGAGACTGATTCTGATCGCTGTTCGGCCCTTTTGAAGCTTGCCAGGTTGTAAGTGATACAGATGAATTCAGAATGCAGTTGTTCGCTTATTCCCTTATTTTGCGTGGATCGCCCTTTCGGGTTTTCAATCCACCGGGATACCCATTTTTGCCTGAGCTGTCCAATGTGGCTTTTCAACTCAGCGGGTGTACATTTTTTATTTATTTTCCCTTATTTTTTCCCGAGTCTTTTATTCTGTTTTTGACTCGCCGGGATGCCCTATTTTTGCCTAGACTTACATTCTGTTTTTATGTCCAGCGGGTCATTTTTATGCGAAGTATTTTTTAACTGCATCTGAATTCACAGGGGACAGGAAGTCTTCACCATCCATAGTACTGAGCATCAGAGCTCCACCTGAGAAAACTTTCTTTACTATGAACGGTCCATCATAATTTGGAGTCCACTTGCCCATGTGGTCTGTATGAGGAGGGAGGAGTCTTTTCAGCACAAGATCTCCTACTTGGTACTCTCGGAGCCTGACTTTCTGATCGAAGGCTTTTTTCATTCTTTTCTGATATAACTGCCCATGACAAATTGCAGCTAACCTCTTTTCTTCGATCAGACTTAGTTGTTCGTATCGGGATCGGACCCATTCTGCTTCATTCAGTTTAACATCCATCAATACCCGTAGAGAGGGTAGTTCAACTTCAACAGGTAGGACTGCCTCCATACCATACACAAGCTGATACGGTGTTGCCCCAGTGGATGTTCGGATTGACGTACGGTACCCATGCAAGGCAAATGGTAGCATTTTATGCCAATCTTTATAGGTAACCACCATCTTCTGTACAATCTTCTTGATATTCTTATTAGCTGCCTCAACAACGCCATTCATCTTTGGCCTGTAAGGAGAAGAATTGTGGTGTTGGATCTTGAAGTCCCGGCACAGCTCTGCCATCATTTTGTTATTCAAGTTGGAACCATTATCAGTAATGATTCGCTCGGACACTCCATACCGACAGATGATATCTCTCTTCAGAAATCGGGCTACCACTTGCCTTGTAACATTTGCATAAGAAGCCGCTTCAACCCACTTGGTAAAATAGTCAATAGCAACCAGGATGAATCTGTGGCCGTTTGAAGCAGTCGGTTCAATCTTGCCAATCATATCAATGCCCCACATGGCAAAGGGCCAGGGTGAAGACATCACATTCAAAGGATTCGGAGGCACATGCACTTTATCCGCATAAATCTGGCATTTATGGCATTTTCTGGCATAGGCACAATAGTCTGCATCCATTGTGATCCAGTAATAGCCTGATCTTAGCAACTTTTTAGCCATAGCATGCCCTCCAGCATGGGTGCCAAAGGATCCTTCATGCACCTCGTGCATCAACAAGTCAGCTTCTGCCTTATCAACACATCTGAGAAGTACCATATCAAAGTTTCTTTTGTACAAGGAACCATCAGTATTCAAGAAGAAACTACCAGCTAGCCTTCTTAATGTCTTATTATCATTGGATGATGCCCCAGGTGGGTATGTTTGATCCTCCAAGAAGCACTTAATGTCATGGAACCAAGGCTTATCATCTTTAACAACTTCTGCTGAGAACACGTACGTTGGTCGGTCAAGTCTGGATACTGAAATCCGAGGCACAAAATTGGCAGCTTGAACTTTGATCATGGACGAGATGGTAACCAAAGCATCCGCAAACTGATTTTCATCTCGAGGGATATACTCAAGCTTGACCGTTGTGAAGAAAGTCAACAACCTCCTTGTATAGTCCCGATAAGGTATCAGATGATCCTGGTGAGTGTACCATTTGCCGTTGGTTTGATTAATTACCAGAGCTGAATCTCCGAATACAGTCAAAGTCTTGATCCTGAGATCAATGGCTTCCTCAAGACCCATAATGCAAGCTTCTTATTCAGCTTCGTTGTTAGTGCAGTTAAAGGTGAGTTTCGCCGAGAAAGGCATGTGAACTCCCTAAGGTGTAATGAGTACTGCACCAACACCACGACCATTCATATTAACAGCCCCATCAAACATCTTAGTCCATTCTTCTTCTGGGTCAGGCCCTTCAGTGTGAATGGGCTCTTCATGATCTTTTGCTTTTATGAACATGATGTCTTCATCAGGGAAGTCAAATCTCATAGGCTGGTAATCATCAATAGGTTGCTCAGCAAGATAATCAGACAATACACTGCCTTTGATGGCTTTTTGAGAGGTGTACTGAATATCATATTCTGTGAGAATCATTTGCCATCTCGCAACCCGTCCGGTAAGTGCTGGCTTCTCAAATATGTACTTAACTGGGTCCATCTTTGATATCAATAAGGTAGTGTGGGTCAACATATATTGTCTCAGTCGGCGAGCAGCCCACGCTAAAGCACAACAAGTTTTCTCGAGCAGTGAATAACGTTGTTCACAGTCGGTAAACTTTTTGCTTAGGTAGTATATTGCATACTCTTTTCGACCAGACTCGTCATGCTGGCCCAATACACACCCCATTGACTCTTCTAATACTGTCAAGTACATGATTAGAGATCTTCCTTCAACTGGAGGCATAAGGATAGGAGGCTCCTGTAAGTATTCCTTGATTTTGTCAAAAGCCCTCTGGCAATCTTCGTTCCACCTGACCGTTTGTTCTTTTCTTAACAGCTTGAACAGAGGTTCACAGGTCGCAGTAAGGTGAGATATGAACCGTGAAATGTAGTTCAATCTTCCTAGAAACCCCCGAACTTCTTTTTCAGTCTTAGGTGCAGGCATTTCTTGAATGGCTTTGACTTTGTCAGGGTCAACTTCAATCCCTTTTTCACTTACAATAAATCTCAGCAGCTTACCGGATCGCACCCCGAATGTGCATTTGTTGGGGTTCAATTTCAACTGACACTTCCTCAGACGCTTGAATAACTTCAACAGATTTACCAGGTGGTCTTCTTCTGTGAGGGACTTGGCAATCATGTCATCCACATAACATTCAATTTCTTTGTGGATCATGTCATGGAATAATGTTACCATAGCCCGTTGATAAGTTGCACCTGCATTCTTCAGTCTGAATGGCATTACCTTATAACAGAACGTGCCCCAAGGAGTGATGAAAGTTGTCTTCTCCATGTCTTCAGGTGACATTTTGATCTGATTGTATCCTGAAAATCCGTCCATGAAGGAGAACACCGAGAACTGAGCCGTATTATCAACCAATACATCAATGTGAGGTAAAGGGAAGTCATCTTTCGGGATGGCCCTGTTCAGGTCCCGGAAATCCACACACATTCTCACCTTGCCATCTTTCTTAGGCACTGGTACAATATTAGCCACCCACGGCGGATAGCTAGTCACAGCAAGGAAACCGGCGTCCCACTGCTTTTGTACCTCTTCCTTTATCTTCATTGCCATATCCGGGCGAGTACGGCGCAACTTCTGTTTTACCGGCGGGCAGTCTTCTTTCAAAGGCAACTTGTGCATGACAATATTGGTGTCCAACCCTGGCATATCCTGATAAGACCAAGAAAAAACATCCACATATTCTCGAAGCATGGCAATCAGTTGCTCTTTCACTGAATCTTGTAAGCAGGCCCCGATCTTGACTTCTTTCACTTCTTCTTCTGTACCAAGATTAATCGTTTCGACCTCCTCCTGATGAGGGGTGATAACCTTCTCCTCTTGTCTCAACAACCTGGCTAGCTCTTCAGGTAACTCATAATCTTCTTCAACCCCTTCATCAGCTTGATTGATTGGATTGTCAAAGTCATACGAAGCCATAGCAGTGTTGTTGTCGGTGCAATCTGGAGGGTACTCTCTGCAAGGGTTTAGATTGGTTTATTTTAGTGATCGATTTTATCTTATTTAGAAAAAGTGAAATGAAGTTATCATTTTGAAAAACATTGCCATTTTATTTTTGTACAAAAAGAAAAATGAAAAACAGTGAGCGGAAAAGGAAAAGACTCATTTGCAAAAGATGTCTGATATTCATTGATTGATCTGTTTGCACAAAATTACAAGATGGCCCGATTACAAAATGAGCCTTGACATCTTGGGCAAGATGCAAGACTTGATGCATGCTTAAAAATACAGGAAATAATAATTACTCTGCAGGAGTAACCCTTATAATTTCCTGGGAAGACCAGTTTGAGACATGGCTCCCCGGGGTCCTTGGACGTATCCAGCTCTCCAGGTTGCGCTCATCTTCCGACTCATCTTCCAAGTTGTTCACAGCATCCGGGGTGAGCATCCCCCGCTGACAAAATTGGGCTTTTTAGCAGCCTCTAATTGATCTTGTTGAGTTAGTCTGTAACCCAACCCAAATCTGTCTTCTTTCTTTTCCACGGGCAGCAGCTTGCCCCAGCCTTGGGCAGTACCCTCTTCAACAACCTTCCTGGCTTGCTGATAAGATGTCATGGAAGTTCCCAGTATAGCAGATGCTTCATTAATGTTCAGAGCCTCAAACCCTTGACTCATGGTTTCATGGATTTCTCCATCCATTTCTATGTACTTGTACGTAGCCAGATGGCTAACAAAGATGTCTTCTTCCCCACAGATGGTGACGATCTGGCCTTCCCATTCGAATTTCAACTTCTGGTGAAGGGTAGACGTAACAGCGCCAACGGCATGGATCCAGGGTCTACCCAACAAACAGCTATAGGCCAGCTGAATGTCCATCACATAGAAGGTAATTTTAAAAGTCTGCGGGCCAATCATCATAGGCAGATCAATCTCCCCAAGCACTGATCTTTTAGAGCCATTGAATGCTCTCACCACCAAATTACTTGGGCGCGGTGCCAAGCCATCATACTCCAGCTTCACTAAGGCCTTCTTTGGTAGGACATTGAGTGATGACCCAGTGTCCACCAGTACATGAGATAGAACGGCACCCTTGCACTCTAGGGTGATATGTAAAGCCTTGTTGTGGTTACGTCCCTCAATTGTTAAGTCAGCATTGGTAAAACCCAGTCCATGACTGGTGTTGACATTTGCTACCACAGTTTCTAGCTGATTAACGGTAATCTCCTCTGGCACGTATGCTGCGTGCAGGACTTTCAGTAATGTGTTCCTGTGAGCTTCAGAACACATCAACAGGGATAATATGGAGATTTTTGAGGGAGTTTGGTGAAGTTGTTCCACCACTTTGTAATCACTTCTCTTTATGATTCTCATAAAATCGTCTACATCTTGTTCAAAAGATGTCTTCTGAGTTTCTTTGGCAGCCGGCTCTTCAAATACCACACTCTTTCCCTTTGCTTTGGCAGCAGCTTCTGCTTCGGCATTAGGTCTTTGCACTTGTGAGGCAAAAAGGCGTCCGCTTCTGGTGAAGCCTCCGCCTCCCCCAACATTATCAATTTGTGGAGAAGAGGTTGAAGAATCCAAAGTGATTTTCTCCCCGTTGCATTAGAGATCAGAGCCATAATGCCAAGGTATGGCATTACTACTTTCATAAGGAACGGGTCCCGGCACCGTAATGGTAACTGGACTAACTGCTACAGAGGAAGGTACTGTAATGGTGTGCAGATCATAGTAAATTGTGATTGGTGGCCTGGCAGGAAGTGCCACTGTTTGTTGCTGAAAGTTGCTATTTGGAGGAACAATTGATGGATCATAGTAGATGGTGACTTCTGAGATATCTTCATTAATTTCTGCTGGCGTTGTAGAAGATTCTGTTGAATAAATGGATGCTGATGTTGTAGAAGAAAAAGTTGTTGACATTTGATTTGTTGAAGTGATGGACGGAGCCATTGCTGATGATATTGACGAATCAGTAGGAATGATTGTTGCTGCTGTTGTAGAAGAATCAAGAATTGTTGTTAAAGGAATTGCTGGATTCGTAGGTGTCGTTGTTGAGATCTGAAGGATACCATCCTTGATAAGACCATCTATGCCGCTTCTCAAATTATCATACCCATTGACTACAATGTTGCAATACCCACAACCAAGCTCACACCCGGGGAACACTTGGCACTCTAGAAGCTGAGCTTTAATTTCGACCAAAGGTGTTCGAATCTGTCCAACACTGGTGATCAAGGTAGATGGTTTGTCTTCCTCAATGGCGTTAATCCTTGGCCCGCCGTGATTAGGCATAGGATTTTTGTTGACATTCGGGGGAGGTGCAAAGTTGAGGGCTTTAGAATCCACCAGATCTTGGACTTTCATTTGTAAGACCCTGCATTTTTCAGTATTGTGGCCTGGCGTTGACATCATAATTCCTTGGGAGATTGGAGGGATCTGGTGGTGTCAATGTCCTTAACTCAACCAAGTTGAGCTTCAGGAGTTGTGGCAATAAGGCATCATAAGGCATAGGGATAGGATCAATCACCCTATTTGCCTGTGATGGTCTTTGTTGAAAGGGTCTTTGTTGTTGATTGTTGTTGTTGTTGTAGGTTCTCTGTGGCGGATACTGAACTTGCTGTTGATAATGTGGTTGTTGATATGCTGGTTGCTGAGGAATCGGAGCTGGAATAGTGACAGCTGCTATTGATCTGTGGACATACTGAGGTCTGCCCCTGTTGGCATGAATGGCATTTGTCTCACCGGTTCTTCTAGGTCCCACAAAAGGCTTCCTGGGATTACTGGATGAGCTTGCACTGTTATCAGAAATCTTGCCCATTTTCAGAAGGCTCTCGATTCTTTCACCGGCTATAACTACGTCAGCAAAACTGGTGGAAGAAAAGGCAGCTAGCCTATCAATATATGTTCCTTGCAAAGTATTCATGAACATGTCGGCCATTTCTCTTTCCGACATGGGTGGTTGGACAGCAGCAGCAAGCTGTCTCCACCTTTGGGCATATTCCCTGAAGCTTTCTCTGGAGGATTGAGACATTCCCATCAGAAGGGTCCTGTTAGGGGCCATGTCCAGATTTTATTGGTACTGCCTGATGAAAGCTTCAGCTAGGTCCTTCCAGCATCTGATTGTAGCTCTGGTCAAATGTGAATACCACTCTCTTGAAGCCCCAGTCAAACTGTCTTCAAAATAGAACATCCACAGCTTTTCATCCATGGTATATGCTTTAAGTCTCCCCAGAAAAGACTGCAGGTGAGTTCGTGGACAAGAGGTTCCATTGTATTTCTCGAAGCACGGGGGTTTGAACTTGTGGGGAATTCTCACCCCATCTACTAACCCCATATCCATTACATCAAAACCCAAGGAGTTTTGAGACTCCAAAGACCTCAATTTCTCAGCAATTTCATCAAACCTCTTATCATAGACTTCATCTCCAGCTCCCATTATAGTAAATTGCTCTTCTTGAGGATCTTCTTGCAAGATCCTGCCTGCAGCAGTGTTGCCCTGCACATTCCTAGGGATGTTGGCCTCTGGATCTAGATGAGGTCCAAATACTGGTGGGTTAACATGAGGCTGACCTCCCTCATTGTTGCTGGTTCCTCCAGTGCCATGATGAGGTTCCTCGGGGGTTTGTCTTTCTACCAATGCCCTTAACCTTTCTTGGCTCTGGGCCAAGCCAGTCATTACAGTCATGAATTGAGCCATTTGGTTCCTCATTTCCACTCTTTCATTAGCCATCTGAGTTCTGACCTCAGTCAGATCTTGCTGTACTTGGTCCATTTGGATACCAGGAAGGTTGTTGCGGGTAGGGTACCGGTGCGTACGGTTAACAGGGAACACTCTTCTGCGAGCAATATTTCGTGAGACCACAACAGAGTTAGAAACAAATAATAACAAAAACCTACAAAACAAAACAAGGTTAGTATGCAATGCAGTATGCTTATTTGTTTTCCAAGGTATCCGGCTTGGTTCTTGGTTTTGACCTTTCCAGACCCTGAGGAAGATGCTTTTGACTTTGCTGAGAAAAGAAACTCCAAAATGGAAACAAACTAAAATATATTACAAATACTAAACACACAAGGTTTTTTTTTTTACAACACATGCCCCTGAAGGGTCAAAAATACAACACAAAAAGAAAAGTACATCAAATGAAAACAACAACAAGCAAAGAAGTCAAACATCTAGTCCAAACTCATCCTCCTTGACCTCCTTCAGCAGTGCCTCAGTCACTGGTCCAGCTGGATGCTCTGTAATAGTCCTGATGAGGAGGTTTCTGGTAGCAATTGCAGTGGTCAGCTTCTTGTGCCTATCCTGGTCCTTTGATCTCTTCAACCCAGCCCTAAGCTTCAACTCTGAAATCTCCTCCTGGGCTGCCAACAAAGCTTCCTGTTGCTTCTTTTCATTGGCCTCCAACTGTTCAATCCTGGCCTGAGTTTTCTGGTCCTCTTGTGTCCGGGCTTCAGTGATCCTGACCCACCTCGCCTGACTCTCTTGCAGATATAGCTCAGTCCTAGCCTGCTGGAACTTGGCTTCTTTACAGGCATTCTTCAATATTTGCTCCCCAGCCCTTGCTTTCTTGATGTAGTCCTCTGTTTTCTCAATCTTAGCCAGATGCTCCACCTTAAGCTTCTCCAACCTCTCAATGTCCAGACGACCATCACTCCTTTCCCAAAAGGTCTTTTTCAGAGCTTGAGACAGATTCTCATTCCTTTCCTTCAACTTCTCAAATTCTTCCAGGCTGACAGTTGTTGGAGGTGGTACTGTAGAAGGTCCAGGTATGTCCTCAATGGTGAAAGGAATTCCGGTAATCTAAGCTCTAGTACGGGACCAATCATAGTACTGAGCTGAAGCAACATTATTGCATCTTCCAAGAATAGCCATCCCTTTTGTCTGGATGTTCTCCCAAGCCCAGGAGGCCTGTCTGACAACAGCTAAATTAGGCTTTATCTCACAATACAGGGTCTCAGCTAAATCTTGCACTCTAGGAGGGTGAACCAAAGCATAGCCCAGTTGTCTTTTAAACAGCAGAGGATTGTAGTTGATACAACCCTTTACTCCTATCAAAGGTACATTTGGGTATTGCCCACAGCTGGTGATTATGTCTTTGCCTTTGGTGCTCTGGGTGCACCATCTGATGTCATCTGAAGACAAAGCAATAAGTCTCTTAGCCCAATTTTTCTGCTGATGAGGATTCAAGAAGGCATTTGTCTTGGGTAGGTGTCTAAGCAGCCAGGTGTGAAACAAAGGAGCACAACATCTCACTAACTTCCCCCTTTGTTTTTCATTCCTCTGATGAATGGAGTAATAGAAATCTCCCAGCAAGGTGGGTACTGGGTTCCTCAGAAGGAAAAGATGAATGGCATTCTTGCTGATAAATTTGGGCTCATCAGCAAATAGTATGACCCCATATATGCTGAGGGCCAACAGTACACAGACAGCCCTCCATTCTCCCAAGGAGGCCTTCAGGATGGCCTGAGAAATCAAGAAGTCCAAGTGAAGACCAGGGATTCCAGCCTTTGTTGTCATGCTATGCTCAATCAAAGCAGGCTCCAGGTATAATGCCTTTGCCACTTCTCCATTGCTGGGAGAAGTCATCTCTGGGTTGAAGGGGATCCCACCCTAACAGGTACTCGAATCAATGATGAAAATTCTTCCAACAGAGGTCCCAGCTGGAAGTCTGAAAATGTGAAACATCTCAAAGGAGGGTCATAAAACTGTAGGCAGGTGTGGATCATACTCCTCTGAGAAGGGTCTAGGTCCATGACCATATCAAGGATACCCCCATAATGCTCTCTGAATAATGGGATGTGGTCAGGGGTGATAAGTGACTGGACCTGCCTGATGCCAGTCAACACAGGCTCAAAGAAATGGTATGAAATGTTGCTCTTCCTGGGAGTAGCCATAAATGCTGAAGAGGATAGGTGCTGATGAAGATCAACACAGATACTGGAGATGAGCCACTGACAGGCTGATGCTGGTGATGATAAGAACAGCTGAAGCAGATAACTGGAGAAGCAAAGGGTCTATGCAGAAGAAGGGGTCAAAACCAAGCCAGATATAATATGGATACCCTGAAAAACAAATAAACAAATGTTAAATGATGCAAATGATGATGTATGCAAATGATATGCAAGGGTTTGTGATCAAGCTGGATCTGATTATCTGTCTTGGTATATAAGGCCCATGTATGTACAAGAAGTCCAGATGGAGGTTCAGAAATCCAATAACCAAGGTGGGGGACCCAAATAAAGAGTCACATGTCCAGGGTTAAATCTCAAGAACTGTCCAAAGTGAAGCATTCTTAAACAAAACAAGTATCAAGGTATGATGTGGCCAGTGGTACCTGCAAACCTGTAAACAGCCCGACCCCCTCACAGGTGGTGTTCTAAAACAAGGATCCTCAGACTTGGATCAGTTATGAGAAGTGTAAACACTTCTAACCTGGAGGTACAGTGTTTACAATAACCATAAAGGATCCTCCTCTAATTCACCCCAGCTTCTGAAGGTCATAATAAAGGTCATCCAGACTTAGCAGGCTTCCCAGATAGCCCTAGCACTACAGGAGATCTGTAGCACAGAGTTCTCAAGAAGAAACCCACATCTGAACCGTGTTTCATATTCCCGCACCAGACCGAAATGGAATGGGAAAGAACATGAACCACTCTAGCCTAGGTGTCACTCAGGTCCCAGGTATAGGACCTTATACTCTCAATGAAACCCCACCCATCAAAACAACAAACCAGATCCAGCAAGATGGCAGTATGACAGTATGATATATAAAACTGTAAAGAAAGCAATAAATAACTGTACATAAAGCAGTAAATAAAGCAACTATATAAACACAATTAGCACATAACACCCCAGTAAACACAAATCAAACAAGCGCTAGGAGGAACCCACAAAAAGAACCAGAAGCCCTGGTTACAGTATAAGGTTCCCCAGCAGAGTCGCCAAGCTGTCGCTCCCACCAAATGACACCCAGGTCAGAAGGGGTACAGACGCGAACGGTCGGCGAAAGGAGAAGAGAACACACAGGGGTGGACTCAGAAAGACAAGAGTCGCCAGCTAGGCATTTTTATCCCGGAGGAAAGGTAATGCTGCATAAACCTAGAAAGATATGGATAAGACGGTTGCGAACCAGAGAAACTGAGAAAGGGGGTTGGTTACAACCTGGGAAGGTATTAGCACCCAGATTGTCCGCCGTACTCGACGGGATCCACGCTTAAAATATTTGTGTTTTAAAGGGGTAGTGTCAGTGCAATCTGTGTATCAAAGCTAGAAAAGAATGCAAGTGTCAGTGCAAAAGAAAAGTGAAGTGTATAAGTGAAGTGTCAGTGTAAAAACAGAAGTGCAAAGCTCAAGATAATGAGGCTAAAAGAATAATACTGGAAAGAGGGGGGATATACAGAGACTTTTGTTCGATAACCGTTAAGTTATGCCTACGTATCCTCTCGTGCAATGAGGAAGTCAGAACACCGTAGTTCGACTCAAAAAGACTGAAAGATAAATTGACTTGTGAACTGCTTACTTGTCTATGCTCAAGTGTATGACCTGTCTGGCTCAGGTGCAAACTGTCTTGCATTAGACGGAAGAAGCGGGTTCTCGTTTATGAGTGAGTGAGATGAGAAAAGAATCCCGGAGGAGACGATTATTGTTTGTTTTTGATGACTCCAATCTTTTATTGCTTTTGGAGTTTGTCATAAGTTAATGAGCTTAAGCCTAAATCAAGGGCTAGTAAACTCATCACATCTTCCCTCTGATTAGGGGTAATGAGAATACCTTAAGGGTGAAGTAAGCACCTCACACTTAATCACCATGATGTAGGATTAAGATCATTAACCTACTTGTGCTTATTCAGATGTTTTTGGAGTTTTTGTTTAGTGTTAAGTAATGAGTTTAAGCCATAATCAAGGATTTAATGGACTCATTACACAATCCTAATAGAAGGATAATAGATGAGAACATTTAAGCTGAGGAAGGCTCCTCAACTTAATCCATGATTAGGGATTAACCTCATGACAAAACAAAGCCTTTATTAAAATGGATTTTAGTTAATGGTAAGATTAAGAAGTGGATTTTATGGTTTGTAAGACAACTTGAGGGGGACTTGTCCATTAACACTAGGGTTAGTCCTTCTTAACCAATTAAGGAAGAATTAGAACCCTAATGCAAGGCCCAAGTTACAAGCTTAATGTCTTGATGATTACTAAGTGAATTGATTAAAGGATTTAAACACATTAAGTGTTTAACACTTAGGATTAAAGTTATACACTCCATCCTAATAGAAGGATGCAGGCATAAGCTTAATCACAGAGCCTTAAAACCTTTAGGGTTTAGTCCTTGATTATGGGATGAGGAGAGAAGACTCAAAGATGACACAAATGCAAAAACTAAATGGGGAACTAATCAAGCCCTAATTGTTATCATACTTGAAGGTCCTAGGGCTTGTGAGGCTTAATAGAGAAAGATCTTCAAAGAGCCACCAAGGAGAGAAGCAGATGAAAGGAGGAAGAAGCAAAGAGAAGCAAGACAACTTGCTTCACTTAAGAAGACAAGTTTCCTGAAGAAAGAAAGTAAGAGATGAACATGAATGATCAAGCTCACTCTAAAGCAAAGATAAAATGCAGCAATGATGCATAAGAGAGGTGAGAAGAGATTGTGAGGAATGAAGGCAAATTCACTTCTCAAAACAACTTACCACCTGAAAAGTTAGCAAAAGAAATGAAATGTAATGCAAATGAGAGATGAAATGTCATGATGCAAACCAAAGTCAGAAGCATAAATATGATTTTAATGATGCTAAGAGATGATGCAAATACATGGCAAGAGATGAGGATGATCATACAAGCATAAGGATGCAAATGAGGCATGCTTTGAACCATAAAGATCCATGAATGTTTATGTGATGAAATGAACAAATAACATGGCACAGGAATGATGCAATGATCAAACATGATTCTAATATGTCCTAAGATGTATTATGAATCATGTGGATGCACAAAATGTCAAGGCAAGTCATTGAATGCAAGCAAATGGGAGATGGATGCAAAGGAAGGCACAAATTAGGGTTTATGATCAACACACAAAGCAAAATTCAAAATCAGAAGCAAATGACATGATAAAAAATTGAAAATGCAATCAAAGATACCCTAAACCTATAGAAGCTCACTTCCCAAATGAGGGGACCTAACTCTTAACCTAGTGAAAGTTATGAATTACCTAAGTTGGCTAGGGTTTTAAGGTACCTCATCATGAAAAATGCAAAACAAATTGAAAATGGAAGATCAAATCAAACCAATTTTATCCTATAAACTACATGCTTTGAAGGATGCAATGCAAGAAGAATCATTATCAAACTCTCAAGGGTTAGGCAGAATGGATTTTTCAAAGTTTGCACAAAAATATTGCCTTGAAATGAATTTAATTCCATGGAAAATTGTCAAAATGCATCAAGAACTAAAAAGAAATTTTCTTTGAGAGTTAGATAATGTTTCTAAATGTTTCTAAATGCAATGTGAATTTTTTGGTGATTTTTAAATACCTAAATGCATTTTTAATTAATTAATTTCCATTAACTAATTAAAAATAAACATTTAAATGATTTAAAAATGATTTTTAATGCAAAAAATAAAAATAAAAATATTTTTGGGTTCTGAAAATTAATAAAATGTTTGACAAAAATTTTCAGAATTTTTAAATGCTTTTTGCTATTTTAAAAAATTCGTAAAAGATAAAACATAAAATAAATGAAATAAAATGAAATAAAATGAATTAATGAGAAGTATGCATATCCACTGGCTGAGATTCAAAGAGAAAAGGAGGGAATTGACCCGCGCGCATCTGGACGGCCCACATTTGAACTGGCTGAATTAAACTAAACTTAATTAATTAATCTAATTAATTAGGATTAGGGTTTAATGAAATGATCCAGGCCATTCAAACACGCGGGAGTCAAACCTAGTAAACTAGATCCATGGTCCAGATTCAAACTGAACCCTAAACGCAGATTAAGCCCTAATCACATTCAGGTCACCGGAGAAGAGCTCCGGTGACATCTCTCCCTGAAAATTTCAATCTCACTCTCTAGGTCATTTCTGGAGCTCTAAAGCTCCAGATCACTTCCTCTCACCTCCCTAAAATCATCCCTGACCTCAAAAACAATTTATTCCTAACCATTAACAAGATTCGAAGCAAGGTACAAAAATGGCAGAAATTTCAGACAAGCCATACACACTCATTTCTCAACCATTTTCGAAAATTTAAAGTTCAGTGTGACCAGGGAAGCAAGCTTAATCATTTAGAAACTTAAAACGAGAGTTCTGGAAAAATGTTTTCACATGGCTACCTGAGATAGAGCTGTCAATCCAGGAGCTTTTTGACTGCTTCCTGGCTTCAAAATGACTCCAATGAACCTCCTGAGGAGTTTGCAAAACTTGTATGGAGTTTATTGTGACTAGCTTGTGAGATTGATGAAGTTCTGTTCAGTGAGGGATGAGAATCGTGTTTTTGATATGTAGGGTTTCAAGGACAAATGAGGGTTGGGAAATGATCAGAGGAACATGGTGAATGGTTTTGTGGAGTTTGTTTTGATGTTTGAAGCCTATGTGATGAGTTTCGAAACAAAATGCATAAGAGGTGAGTTTTTGGAACTATGGCTTGTGGGATGTTTCAGGCTGTGTTGTGTTATGTGTTGGGTTGCTTTTGGTACACATATCAATCCTTGATAGGTCAGATAGTTGTTGTGGAGCAGTGTGATTGGTATGGAGCAAAATGCATAAAGTCAACTTTTTGTGTAAGAGATGTATGGGTCAATTCTGTCAAGGTACAAGGCATGGCTTGGCTGCAGCTTGAATCAAGGAGAACCATGGAAATGGATTAGAGGCAATGCAGCAAGTGGATTAGGGTTTGTGAGAGTTTTTGCAATTTCACAAAGTCTTGGCCCTTTTGTGATTACTTGAAGCATAAGTCATGAAAATGGGAGGTTTTTTTGTGCAATCTGATTTTTAGGTCATGGTTCATGTTTGTGTAATGCATAGAAGTTAATTAGAGGTCACATAAAGGCTTGGCATAAGGTTTTGCAACTTTGCCTCTTTGGTACAAAACTTGAAATTATGTGATTTTGTCCAACTTTGACAAGCCATAACTTTTGATCCAAAATGAATTAGAATGAGTTCTTGTACTTTTTGAAAAGGGGAGGATCCATTCTAAAACTTTCATGACCAAAGTTTTCTCATTTGAAGCATTTTTGAATCAAAAAGAAAGGGTTGAAAAACTTTCCCAAAATAGCAAGTTTCCATTACAAGTCACTTTCCCAAAAAGGCAATTTTGCAAATGGCTTGAAATTCTTCAATTTTGTGAACTTCTAACATCTTCTATGATCAAATAAAGATCATAAACATTCAAAATGATGGAGAATACCCTTTGGTTGGGTCATTGGGGACCTCAGATGCCCTGATTTTGCACTGACTTGCTCAAGAAGTCATCTATTGATCAGATGCCTTCCCCATTGAATTTCTTCATGAAAATTGATATGCATGATCCTTATAACATATAGAGACCAATAGAAACAAGAATGACCAAAAAAATTGGAGTTATGGCCTTTGAAACCAAAACCCTAATTCTAGGTCATCTGTGCAGTTAAACCTGGCCCTGCTTCCATGCCTTTTCCAGTTCTTGTGATTCTTTGACTTTCTTGACTTGGGGAGGATATGATATGATGTTTGAACATACATGGACCCCTTTGAAGTGATTGATGACCTTTGGAGTGGCTCAAATGGCTCAGGGATGGCTCAGATCACAAACCCTAGATGCAGATGACTTAGGAGCAATGCAATGAAGCAAAAATGCAACATGAGATGCTATGATTGAACTTATGCACATGAAAAGATCACAAGCCATGGTGTGAATGGATGAGGGCAAATTTGGGGTGTTTACAAAACCTACTAAATTACTTATTTAATACTTTTCTATAATCTTTATATTTTTTGTAAATAAATGTTAATTATTTTTATAAACTTATTTTACTACTTATTTATAACAATAAATCTTTATTTTGTAAATACTAACTCTTTTATTATTTTGTACATATTAAATTAATTTTTTTTCTCTAAAAAATTTCTCAAGAACATTTTGTCAATAATATTTTATATATTAATAGTATTTTATTATAATAGTAATAATCATATAGTGTAAATAATTAAAAGTTTTTCTCAATAATCTTTAATTGTTTTTCTCTAAACTTAATTACTTTTTTTTCCACTCATTCTAATAAATTCTAAAAAATCTAACTTGTCTAACCTAAACTTTTTTTTCTTTTTTAATTAAATGTTTTAATTTATTTTAACTTTATTATTTTTGCTTTATTAGTATTATTATTGCTTATTTACTATTTTATTATATCTATTATTCTTGCTTTATAATTTATTTTTATCCTACTATTATGTATCTGCCAAAGCCTTGTAATAGCTTATAGATTTATTTTTCCGTCTTTATTTTCTTTGTAAATATTTTACTATATGGTTAGTAACCTTAGGGTGTGTATAACTTATATGTAATTAAATTGAACTTAGATAATTAAAATAAGATAAATACCTGAATATAAACACTCACACACGTAAGTCGATCTTTGATCGCCATCTTGCACTTCCTAAGTTACCCCTCTCAGTTGCCTTAAACATGGTCAAGTCCCTCGAATATAGGGGTGTCTTAAGCAAAGTCCCTTCATAAAAATTATCAAGTCCCTATAGTTTAAAAGATCAAGTCCCTTCGAGGTTGCCTACAGAATAATGATCTTGTCCCTTCGAATAAATGATGATAGTCCCTACGAATTGCTAAAGACACCCCTCAAAGTTGCTTTCTATGACCATACGATGACCCTACGTTTGTCCCTTAACATCCAAGGTAATGACTACCTATTCCTTAATAATAGGGATAGTCTTACCATTGAAAGAACATACGAGAACACGAAAGACTTAATCTAGGGTAGGTATCTCATAGTTACTTGCTCACACTTTTCAAAATTACTTTTACACCTCACAATTTCTAAACTAGGCTTTGTATACACCCATACGAGGGTCATTACAAAGTACTTAAAGAAATTTTTCTAATCACACACTACACTCTTGCAAACAAACAAAGTGAGCTAAGTAACTAAGAGCCCATGGATAACCATGGATATAAAGGGTGCTAACACCTTCCCTTTGTATAACCTACCCCCGAACTCAAGTCTTTTAAAATAGGTCTTTCCTGTTCTTTTATGTCCTTTCCTTATGGATAAAATAAAAGTCGGTGGCGACTCTTGCTATCCGCAACATTTATAGAAAGTCAGTTCTCCCACCGTGTTACAACGTTTCAGAAATCAATTTCGACCAAGCAAGTGAAGATATGTTTTTCTGACGTTTTTGGCAGATGAAGAATGCAAATTTCGACTGGATTATTCAGTAATGTTGTTTTCGACATTTCGACGGCATTAATCTTGTTTTCGATATTTCGACAGATTTAAAGAGATACGTCGTTTCGACGCAGAAGAAGATATTCAAATTTCAAAAGTTGGCACGTTTGGCAGAAAGACGCGTGGAAGCATTTGGTGGAAAGAAGACATGCCGAAAGCCAAGTGTCATAATTTTAGGATTTATCCGTTAGTGGCAGTTATTTTGTTTATGTATAAATAAGGTAGTTCTTTTCAGAATTGTGTGTGTGAAAATCTTGTACAAACTTCTTGTAAAATACTCAAAGTACCCGTGTGTGAGAAAAGAGTCTTGTTCTGGAAAATGTTTGTGTGTAACACAAATTTATCTTATCAAGTATAATAAAGTTTCAAGTTATTTACCATTCCATTCATTTACAAGTGATTTACTTGTTTCATCATCTATTTTTTTGCATTGTCAAATTTACTATTTTTGAGTTTTTTTCAAGAATTTTACTTTGCAATCTACCTTATGCATTGTCACGTTTTATTTCTTCTTGAAGATTTTGCCAAATCTTTCACTTTTGTACTTAGTCAGATAAATCATACATAAAACCTAATAAAATTAAAATCACAAGATTACTAGAGTTATGATTTCGACAACATTTGCACTTATGTCCTAGGATTTGTATGGTTAATCCTGCAAGTAAACCAATTTAGTGTTAGTTGGAAAACCAGAGGTTGTTCGTCAAAATCAACTGCGAACAGTTGCTTGATTTTATTACCTTTCTTTCATGAAAGAATTTAGGAGTCGAATTGCAATAAAAACTATGGGTAGTTTATTCCAATTGATCCGTCCAAATGTCTGGTGCCAAAATAATCGGAGTGAGTAACGGGATTCCCATTATCCTCTTTTCTACTGCGTAAGGCTCGTGGCGTACAATTCTTCTCATATTATTAAATTGTTTTATTACTAATGACCGCTTGACGTTGGATCAAGGGTTTGGGTCTAAAGAAACATTTTGATTTTTTGAAAGGTCTATTGTGAGGCACAATGCGCTAAACAATGGTGAATGCAAATAGAGGTTTATTTTTTGGTTTGTTAGCGAGGCACGATGCGCTCGGCTCGCAAGGTTGGGAAACTTGATATGTGGATCAAGTGAGCTAAAGACTAGCTACGGAAAACAAGTGTGATGCGTTGATTTGTTTAAGTTGAAAAAGGTTGAGAAAAGTGTAAAGTGCAAAGTAGTGCAGATGGCGATCAAAGAATGATCGACTTACGTGTGTGTATGAAGTGAAGTGTATGGATATTTATTTGGCGTTGGACCAAGAGATTCGCTTATCTTTGAAATGATTAGTCTTAGTGTGTGTTCGTATTATACTTAATCATTTATCATCAAAATGCAAGAGTAAATCATACAAGTAAGCATATCGTATCACAAGCAAGAAAGATCGAGTATACACAAACATTCATCACACACATAAAAACCGATCAAAGAGAAGAGCTGATTAACTAAATTAAATAGTAGTATTTAATAAGATTAATCAAAAAATTAATTAATCAATATTAAGTAAAACTATTTAAAATAATTAATCAACAAAAATGTTTTTGGTTTTTTTTATAATCGAAATAGAAAGTAATCGAATGATAAGAAAGAAATTAAAAATTGAACAAAATAGTTAAGAAAATGTTTTTTTGATTTTTTTGAATTTAAAAGAGAAAGTTAATTAATTAAATTAAATTATTTAATATAATTAATTAATTAATTAATTAATTAATTAATTATATTGAACAAAATAATTTAAATAATTAACTAATAAAAGTTTTGTTTTTGGTTTTTTTAGATTTGTTTATAAAAAATGAAAGCATAACAAAATAGATAAATAGAAGGAAAAAAAAGAAATGGGATGTGTTGTAGTCAGAAAACAAGGGGTGTGGATAGTAATTCGTTGAGTCCAATTGGTTTGGAAAGCCCATGCGAATTAGGGTTCTCTTATGCACTCAATCAGATGTTGACTGTAGGGACTCATCTCGACCACTCGATCACCAAACGGGTCAAAGACAAACTCAAATCAACGACTGGATATGTGAGGTTGCATGATAACATTGAATATGTGTGCGTGGAATCAACACCAGACAGGTTGGGACGGTGACAAGTGTCCACAGTGGCGACACATGTCACCTCCCAACTCGACCAACAACAAGGCGATTCAGATCGGTAAAACTCTACAAAATCCAACGAATGTTTTTCACATTCTCATAATTCACACCATCACTCTTGTTATTCTCTCTCTCTCTCTCTCTCTCTCTCTCTCTAAGCGAGTTTAAAAAGCGCCTAAAACCTAATTGCTTCTCCGGAGAAGACGAATTCGCGGTGGAAACCGCCATCTTCTCCGGTGACTACCACCTCAAAACATTAAGCACAAAACACAAAGCCCCCTAACTTGTCATGCGGAACACGAATCTGAAGCTAGTTTTTGCAAAAACTCCTTCAATCACTTGGATCGAAGGTTTTCAGAAGTGAAATCAAAGTTCAAGACAACAACAAAAAAGGATCAATCAATACATTCAGAAGCAAGTAACAACAATAAATCAAAGAGAAACCTCAAGGAAAAATAGAGTTAAGGAAGACCTCTTGAAGGACGAATCTCGAAGGGTGCTCGGGTACTTGGCTTTAACTCCTTCCTCTTTTTCAATTCCGACTCCTCGCTTTCTTCAACTTTTCTTTCTCTACCTCTTTCGTTTCTTTTTCGTTGATTTTTGATTGGCTGAGCGAACGTATTCGCGTATGAGAGATGGTGAGGCAGTGTGAATGAGGGGCTTAGCTCAGAACATTGATAATTCCAATGAGAAACTCTCAATGTATTGATTTTTCTTGAGCTCTGAGTATATGGTTTAGGATGAATATTCTTGTTGCCGTTTTTTTGCTAGTCTGCTAGGGTTTCTTCAGGTGTCCCTTTATTGTAATTGATTGGTTTGCTTATATAGAGGAATATGAGTGAGGTTTATACGTGTGAATTGAAATGATTGTGTGAGGTATTCATTTTGGTACGTGAGAGAGGGTGAGGATCATGTGTAAATTGGAATTTCAATATGTTAGAGCATCAACAAAATCTTGTGTGGGGACCATTGTGGTGACTCAATTTTTTTTGTTTTGTATGTAGTGTATCCTGAAAATGCTTCTAGAATACTTGTTGTGGTCCCACGAATTTTACTGCCTGGTTTGGCCTCTTGATGCTGGCCTCTTTTGGTCTAAGAACATTGCAGTAGCTTGCCTTGTGATGACTTGAGATTTGTGCCCCTGAGTCGTTAAATACAGACTGATGATTTATTCCATACTTTTGCTCATGTGTGTTTTGACTTTTGCTTTTCTTTTCCTTGCTAACTCATGAATTTCCTCTGCTGCTGTGTAAAGCTTCAATTTTTGTTGATCTTTTTTGTGTTAAATGTATTGAATTAGCTTTGGTTTCTTATCCACGTTTGTATATTGTCCTAACATCTTTGCTTCATTTGTTTTCATGTATGTCAATGGTTGGAAATACTTGAAAAAGGGAAGCCTGAACATTGGAATGAAGATCAATATATGTGTAATTGGTAAGAGTCTTGAAGAGCTTGGATTGAACATGATGAGTAGAACTTTGAAGTTCACCTTCTGAATTGTTAGGCATTGTAGAATTAAATTTGGTTTCATGTCACAATTGTGACAAAATTTTGAATTTCTTGTATTTTTGGACACTCATTTGGATTCGTGGTGTTTGTATTTGTTTGTAACTTTGAATGAAATCACCATTCCAAACTTCATACAATTGTGAAACTCATTTTGAATTCGGAAATGTACTCTTGGAATTCTATTATTTTTGCACCTTTGTGGTCCACTTGAATAATTCATGAACTCAAATTTGAACTCTTAATTTTATAACAAAGTCTCATTACTCAACATGCTCTAATTTCCACAATCCTTAGAACATTCTTGCCTTTTTTTTGAATGATGCACACATAAGACTTAGGGATCCAAAATTAAAAATGACCGTAGCCAAGGCTTGACACCAAAGTGTAAATTGGATATGACTAAAAAATCGAAGCAACCATAGGCATGACTTGAAACACTCCACACATAGCATGAACTACCATAAGACTTATTAATTCAACATAATTGGTACAAGATTACCGTGAAAGTGATTTGGCATATAGAAATCATCTTGCAATAAAATTACCATGTCTTAAATGATTTACCATGAATCACTCTTAAAGCCAACTTATAATGAAATGAATGGGTTTAATCATACATTCATTTTGAACATTGAATGCATCAAATTCTTGAGAAATGCCATCAATCAGAAGAATTTATCTTGAAATTTGCCCATTGATACATGATGAGCCAAAACCAGAATCTTCATGGGCATGAAAGCATCTTGATATCAAAGAACTACTAATTGAGATATGGATCTCAGCATAATTCCCAGATATGGATCTCAGCATAATTCCCAAATCTTGACCGGTAATTGCATTTAATTTTGATAATCATCGACCATGAAGCTCTGGATTTGGTTTAACCTGCAAACTTGGCAATGAAGCAACCTTCCTGCTTAGCCAAAATTAGGTCAAACTCAAATGAATCTCAATCAATCGTTCCCACATTCCAGAATTGATAGCCTTAATCGAGTTATGACTCATCCCTGCCACACCTGAAATCTGACAACAAAAGAATACAAGCAACGTGCACTTTTTTTTTCAAGTAATGGTTAGTAAATAGAAATTAAATATATAGGTAGGAAAAATTTGGGGTATGACATTTAAGTAATAAAAGTTGTCGGTAATTGGATGGAGTTAAGTGTTTGCTGAAATACCTCGCGAAGATTTGATGAGTGCTTGCTACCCTGAATCAAGATGAAGTGTTATAGTTTTCTTTTATAACTCAGTAGAAGAATTTAGGATGGTATATTTTCTGAATGTAAGATGTGACTAAGTATTTCAGTAAGGAGCAACAGAAGAGTTGCGGAGAAGGTAAGTTATGAGTTATCCCAATGTTGGAACAAACGTACGATTAAGGACGTGAAGTTTGATAATTTGTGGAAACAAGGATTTTAGTCCGCGAAGTCAAGTTGGAATTTGAGTACGTCGGAAGTAGAGTTAAGTATGGATCTAAGACAAGGATACAAGTTGTGGTTATTGTTGAATAGAGGAAATTCAGGGATGAATTTCAATTTAGGGGGGGAGTGTAATACCCCAAATTCTCTTAAACGCTCTATTGGATATCATATGAGATTGTTCGCTGTGGTTTCTGGCGAACAACCTCTGGTTAACCAATCTCTTCAGGAAACTGGGTTACTTGCAGGACCAACCATATAAGTCCTGGGATACATGTGCATTTTTCTGTCGAAATACTTTTAGACTTTTGGTGATTGATTTGTGGTTTGTTTTATCAATGTTGTCAAAGTATTAAGAACTTTGATTTTGCAAGTAAAGTAAAGTTTGAATCTTAAAGACGAAACAAAGTTAAAAATTAAAACAAGAACAAAGAAACTGTCGAAGGCTGTAAACTTGCAGAAAAAGTAAATAACATTTAAAATGACATGAACTTGAAGAATAAACAAGTAATTTAAAATGACTTTGAAATATAACTGGTGTTTTAAACGTACATTGTTCCAAATACTAGACTCATTTTCTCTCACACTGGGTACTTAGAGCTTTTACAGGAATTTTGTACAAATTTTCACCCACCATTCTAACCACAAACTATCCTATTTATACATAAACAAAATAACTGCTTAGAACGGAAAAACTATAACTAAACAACAAGTGTCAGCCTGCATGTAAATTTCTTCTCTGAAACCTCCATGTGTCCAACTGCCAAAGGTTACAACCTTTTGAATTTGAATCCCTTCCTTAGGTGACGAAACCTTGCACCTCTTCAAACTGTCGAAACCTTTTAAGGAGAAAACAACTCTTCCAACATCTGCCAAACCATATCTTTTGCCAACAACTTCTTCTGTCGAAGCCTTCAATCACAAACTTTCCAAACTATTCTGCCAGAACATTATATCTATTTCTGTCGAAGCAATGAAACTTTAAAACCTTGTCAGCAATTCTTGGATTCTCCTCCTAATGCTATCCTTCGACAAGGATGACCTTGAACCCTGAATTTCAGCCTGTCGAAATTATGGGTTCACAAATTGCCCCCCAGCAAAGATATTTTCGACTATCAAAGGAGAAATGTCTTTTGCTGTCGAAGTGACCTTTGACTTCTAGTTGCATTTATTGTAAAGTGATTTTTGTTGAGTCCCAAGGAAACACCATGATTTTCACTTTATGAAACGTCACATCTAGCCCACGTTTCACACAATCTCCCATGACCCTATATTGTAGGTAAATCATGGCTCACTACCAACCGCCACTTTTAATCTCCACCAATGGATTAACATGCATGTTTCCCTTTTTCCAACTGAAAAAGTCTCTTCATTTTCCCTTTTTTTTATTATTATTCATTTATTCCACCCTCTATAAATACCATTGTCAACAACATTTCACACTTTTCACTGTCTCAGCTTTTCTCTTACCCAAACGTGAAAACTCCATTTCCAAATCTTTCAAAGCTCCTGTTTCTTTACCATCTTCATCAAATCAATGGCTCCTCCAAAGACTACCACTGGACAAAGTGCAAAGAAGACAAAGAAGACTACGGATCTTCCTCCTGCTCACGTGTTATCTGGGCCTACTCAAACACAGCACCAACAGTACTTCCCAGAACCCCCTAATGAAAGGGAAAAGGCAAGCATTTACAGGTCACAGGTAATGATCCCCCTTTCTGTTTCTGGAATTCATCATGCTATGTTAGGCCCTATTTTTGATCCCAATGCTGATTCTAAACGTTTGAAAGAGTTTTACCCCTGCTATTCTGCTTTAAAACCCATAGCTGCTAACAAGAACCCCAAACCTGTCGAAACCTCATCAAAAGAACCTGAAGTCCTTATGGCTTCGACAGAAATAGATCTGTCTTATCTAAACCAAAACAGGATTTTTAGGAGTCCCCCTCTGACGAAAGATCCCTCTGATTACCTAGCATGGCTTACTAGGGTCGAAAAGGCCAAAGAAAAGTTTTGGAAGAAAACTGGGATTTATGACTTAATCCAATTGTCGAAGGAGGGTCCCCGTTACTGCCAAAACATGCTGTTAGCCTCCTTGTATTTCTGGGACAGTACTTACAATACCTTCCACTTACCTTGTGGAATGGTGACCCCCACCCTATTCGACATAGCAGCCATAACTGGCCTTAGTCCTTTAGGGGAAATATTCAACCCTGAACACTTGAACAAGGACCCCATAAGCTTCGACACAAAGTATGCAGGGTATTCTGTTTTCATAGCCCATTACCAAGGTGAAAACAATGAAGAAGTCTCTGACATAGAACACATTGCCTTCCTTAGCCTGTGGTTGTCCAAATTTGTATTCTGTACAAGGTCCCTTCAGGTAGCCAGAAGTTTTATCATTATGGCGAATCAACTTCACAATGGAGTTGCATTTTGCCTGAGTGAGCTACTTTTGGCCAACCTCTATGAATCTTTAAGTGAAGGTGTAAGCAACCTCAAAACCCTTAAGGACAAAGGTAACATAAGTCTCACAGGCCCTTTTTGGCTTCTACAACTATGGCTGAATGCCACTTTTGAAAACTTCATCCCCATAAAAATGCCAATTGTCGAAGAGGCAGTCAAAGAAAGACGCGTCGAATGGCCTAGGCTGGTTCAACTGACCCCCACTGATGAGAATACAAGCCTTCGACAAGCATTTACTGGCTACATCATGATGTTCGCCAAACGCTACAAATTTTCTCCTTCAATGGCACCATTCGCCAACAGGCAAGTAGGTCCAAGATGGTTTACTAGAAAACTACCAGTGGAGAACCAGAAAGATGAAGATTCCTACATCTCCATTTGGGAAGCTTTTCTCATGCCCAGACACTTCTTTTCTCATCATAGCCTCAATAACACAAAGGTATCTCTCATTGTTTACCAACCCAATCTGGTAGCTAGGCAGTTTGGATTAATTCAAACGAAGACGAAGCCTATCTACCACAAGAAAGGTGCCATTATCTTCTACAACTCATGTCACCATTTCGACAAATGTTTGGAACTGTACAACAAATTTTTTGACCCTTCTCTTGAAGTTTATCCCACCATTTTCCTACCAAACTTCCTCTGTACTGAAGAATTCGACGTCTGGTGGAAGGAATACTATATCAACAGATTTTTCGACGTAGCAACTCTCACTACTCTTCTGACGAATGCTTTTGCCTTTGTGCAGGACAGGAAGAAAAAAGGTACAGATCAGCATATCAAAGAAGTTCACAAATTTCAAAAGTATTTTGAAACTATTTACAGGCCTGATGATCTTCGTCGAACCATAGCTGAAGCAGCAGTATCTTTAAAATTCAAATTCACAGAGAAATTAAATAAATTGTGGTTTCCCTCATCTCTTCCACCACATGCACACTACGATTTTGCTTTCACCACTTTTCCTCCAAAATTCCCTCCACTCCCTTCTGCAGAATTTGGAGTGGCCTTGAGTCCTCCATTCCCAGATTGGTTTGTATGTGGATCATATTTAAAACTGCTTCGTGAAAGCAACAAAAAACCTGCCGAACGCATGGTTGCGACGAAGTATCATCTGCACAACTTCACTGGGCACCTTCATATTGGGATAGAACATGTTACTGTGGACGAACCCATTCTTGAAGGTGTCGAAGAAATTACATTCTTCTTTTTTTTGCTTCTAACTCTTTTATTATTATATCAATGTTCATGCAACTTTTCCTTTTCAGCTGTTAGGATTGTCAGGAAGACTACTGGCGAAGGAACTTCTTCAAAAACAGTCGAAAAGTCTCCTGCAACTGCCAAGAAGGTTTCGACACAAACAAAACATCCCTCCTTATTTATATACTTCATATTCTCATATACTGAACCCTTTTTTCTTTCTCTTATAGGTAACTCGTACCCCAGCAAAGAAAAGGAAAACAGAAGAAAAGGAAACAAGCGTCGAAGAATCTGAGGACGAGTCCCCTGAACCCCAGCCTTTGAAAAGAAACAAAGGTCTAAGAATTAAAACAGTGGCGTCCCAAAGATCTCTGGTCCAAAGACGAACTCCACCTGCCAGTCCAGTCAACAAAGTTCCCTCAAGGAGCGAAAGAAGTGGGGACTCAAGTGCCCATACTGAAATCCCTCAGGTAATCATTTCGACAAACAACACCCCAGCCTTGACTGAGTGTAACTTTATCTTACAGTTCTTCTCTTATGTTTTTTGCTTGTAGGTTGTTATTGACATCGAAGAGACTTCTGCAAACCAAGAAGAGCAAGCTCCCTCTAATTCTGAGAGGACTCTGGCTGAAAGACTCCAGGATGATGCCACTCCAGATGCAGGAGTCCATGGGCCTCAAACCTTGGATGAATTCGACCTCAGTGATTCTGAGTCTTCTGACAACAACTCCCCCTTTCGACCAGACCCCACTGCAGAACAAATAATTCCAGATCAAGATGCACCACTTCCACCACCAGCTGCTATACCAGAAGTTAATGAAGATGTCTCTGCTCAGGATGTACCAACTCCAGACCCAACTGACAAAGAAAATGTCGAAGAGGAAGTCACTCTGTCGAATCAACCAGGAGTCAACCTGAGCGTTGGAGGAACTTCTCAAAACATTCCTTCTTCATCAAAGGCTCCTGTCGAAACCTCTTTGGGTACTGATTCGACAAGTTTATCACATGAAGAAATTGAGAGTTTGAAGGTTAGAAAACCCTTTGAGTATTTAAAAGCCTTGCTCGACACCAGGTATAACTTCCAAGATTCTTCTGCCAGTGGTTCGACAGCTTCAGGGGCCACTTCTTACCTTCAACCAATCAATGTCATCATGGATGAGATCAAGACAAGGATCCTTGGAGTTGACCTGTTTGAAGTCTTGGCTGAGAATACTTCTGCTCAATATGATCTGAAGAAGCTCCTAAAAAGTGCCAACTTGCTGGAAGCTTCGACTGAGGAAAGCCATTTGGTGATGGATTTGATATCTTTGATTGATTCTGTCAGCGCTGATCTGGTTCGACAAAAAGAATTTTCCCAAAAGATCACAGCCAAGTCTGAGGAGCAAGTTTCAGCATGGAACACAGTGGCTTCTTCGACAGAAAGGATTTCAGAGCTGAATAAGCTTTCTGATGAATACACCAAAGCTGCTGCTGATTGTGAAAACAATATTCAAACTTACCAAGCCCAGATTGCTGATCTCCAAAGAAAAATCCTCCAAGAAAAAGAACGCCAGGCCTCTCTCAAAAAACCAAATCAGGAAGCAATAGACAGTGAACTCCAGAAAGGGCTACAACATGCAGAAACAGCCCAGCAACTTCATAGGGAGCTTGACGAAATGACTGTCAGCAAGAGCCTTTGTGAGCGTCGAATCCAACTCCAAAAGAAAAAATTCGACGAGCTTAAAGCCACATTCCTTCGACAGTAATTTTGTAATAGAACTTAGGAATTTTATTTGTTTTAAAGATATTTCCTTTCTTAGCACTTTTATATGTAATGCTATTTTACGCCATTTGTTTGGCGAAGACAAGTTTCATTTACAATTTTAATTTGTTCTTATTTTTATTTCGTGCAGTGTTGGTTTATACTTTTTTAAGTACTTCCCATTTATTTTCATCACTCTTCTATCTTTTTCTATTTCTTCGACTTCGTATGCACCATTGGAAAAAACTCTTAGAATTTTAAAAGGTCCTTCCCACTTAGGGGACCATTTTCCCATCACTCTGTCTTTCTTCTCCATGGGCAAGATCACTTTCCAAACTAAATCATTTACTAAAAAGGCTTTGAATTTTACTTTTTTGTTATAAAACTTTTCCACTCTTTCTTTCTGCCTTCTTATTAGTTCTAAAGCACGCAACCTTTCTTCGTCTAAATCAACCAATTCATCCATCATCATACTCCAATAAATTTCAGATGGAATCTCATGATGTCTTTGAATTCGTATTGACTGTAAACAAATTTCGGCAGGCAATACTGCATCATGTCCATAAGTTAATTTAAATGGGGTAGAATTAGTTGCTTCCTTAGGAGATGTTCGACAAGCCCAAAGGATTTGATCCAGGGTCTTATGCCAATTTCTGGGTTTTTTACCCACATGCTTCTTTATCAGGTTTATTACTACTTTGTTAGCTGCTTCGACCTGGCCATTTGCTTGGGCATAATAGGGTGTCGAAGTCAACATCTTAAAACCTGTCTCTCTTGCAAATGCTTGCATATTTCTGCCAGTAAACACAGATCCTTGATCAGTGGTTATAGTCTCTGGTATTCCAAATCTATACATTATGTGTTTCTGGATGAAATCTATGACTGCTTCCTGATCTACATTCGTCAAAGGTATAGCTTCAATCCATTTAGTGAAATAGTCTACTCCCACCAATATGTACTTCTGCCCTTTTGAAGAGGCTGGTCGAATCTCACCAATTAAATCTAAAGCCCAACCTCTAAATGGCCAAGGCTTTACAATAGAATGTAGCTCACTTGCTGGCACATGAGGTATGCCTGCATGGATTTGACATTCCTGACAGCCTTTTGCAAATTCGACACAGTCTTTCAACATGGTTGGCCAATACATTCCTTGTCGAAATAATAGCCATCTCATTTTATGTCCTGCTTGGTGGGCACCACATGCACCACTGTGCACATTCGACAAAGCTATATAAGCTTCAGTCTCTCCAAGACATTTCAGTAGAACTCCTTCTGCAGTCTTTTTAAACAATTCATTCCCAAAGAGCACATAGCTTATGGCTCTGTACTTTATCTTTCTTTCGACATTCTGATTTGGATTTTGTAAATAATCTTTGATGGGTTTTCTCCAATCTCCAACTTCTAAATCACTTACATTGAAAATCTCAAAGTTTTCTTCATCACCATATCCCAATCTCATTGTCTCCAAATCAGATGGGGCCAACTTAGTAGATAAAACTTTACCTCTTACTTCGACAACCTTCAACAGATTTTCTTTCGACACTTTATACCCTGAAGCCAGCTGAGCCAAGTCATTTGCTTCCTGATTTCCTAATCTGGGAATGTGTCTAAAAACTACACTGTCGAATCTCTTGAGGAGCCTGTTGGCTATCACAAAGTACATGATCAAATTTTCTTTGACACATTTGTACTCTTTCGTCAGTTGTTTTATCACCAACTCGGAGTCACCCATTATTTCGACCTCTGTTGCCCCCAGTTCCAACAAGATTTCGAGTCCAGTTATTAAGGCTTCATATTCTGCCTCATTGTTTGAACAGAATCCTGCTATTTTGTACTTGAACTTTGTTGGAATTTTATTGGGAGAAATAATTAACACCCCAATACCTGTTCCATTTTTGTGGCTGGAACCGTCGAAATATAACCTCCAAGGCTCTTTTTCGACATAATTTGTTTCATCTCTAAGCATGGAGTGGTCAGCTATAAAATCAGCAACTACTTGCCCTTTGACAGCTTTTAAAGGCATATATTTTAAAGAGTATTCAGTCAAAGCTAAAGCCCATTTTCCAATTCGACTATGTAAAATAGATTTAGACAACATATGCTTTATTACGTCGAAATGAGAAGATATATGTACATCAATGGGTTTTATATAATGCTTCAATTTTGTACAAGAGAAATATACACATAAACATAATTTCTCTATCATACTATATCTAGTTTCAGCATTATTTAAAATTCTGTTAAGATAATAAATGGCTCTTTCGACGCCATGTTCATCTTCTTGACAAAGCATACTTCCTAACGTTCTGTCAGATGCTGATATATAGAGCCTCATGCTTCTTTTTCGACAAGGAGATATTAGGACTGGGGGATTTGCCAAATACTCCTTGATCTTGTCGAAAGCATCTTGCTGCTCTTGCCCCCAAGTGAAACCCTCCTTCTTCAGTCGAAGCAGAGGTGAGAAGGCCTGAGTCTTTCCACTAAGGTTGGAGATGAACCTTCTAAGAAAGTTGATTTTCCCTAGCAGAGACTGCAATTCCTTCTTTGTCGATGGCGCTTTCGCTTCCATTATTGCCTTAGCTTTGTTTTCATTAATTTCAATCCCTTTCTTGTGGACCACAAAGCCTAAGAAATCCCCAGCCTGCACACCAAAAGCACATTTAAGAGGATTCATTTTCAAACCAAACTTCCTCATCCTTTCAAAGGACTGTCGAAGATGGTTGATATGGTCCAAGCCTGAAGCAGATTTAATCACAATGTCATCTATATAAATTTGCATAAATGTTTCGATGAAATCATGAAAAATAGAATTCATGGACCTTTGGTAAGTAGCTCCAGCATTTTTCAAACCAAAGGGCATAACTACCCATTCATATGTTCCTATTGCTCCTGGACAACGAAAAGCTGTTTTTGGAACGTCTTCTTCAGCAATAAAAATCTGGTTATAACCAGAATATCCATCAAGCATACTTAAATACTCATGGCCTGCTGCAGAATCTACTAGCATTTCTGCTACTGGCATAGGATACTCATCCTTAGGGGTGGCTGAGTTTAGATCTCTAAAATCAATACACACCCTTAGTGTGCCATTTTTCTTAATCACAGGAACAATATTAGCAATCCATTCGACATACCTTGTTGTACGGATGAATTTGCATTTTAGAAGTCTTTCGACCTCTTCTTTGATTTTCGACAGGATCTCAGGTGCAAAACGTCTGGGGGTCTGCTTTATTGGCTTCTTCCCTTCCAGTATTGGCAACTTCAATTCCACCAAACTTCTGTCTAAACCAGGCATTTCGTCATAATCCCAGGCGAAGCAGTCTTTAAACTCATTCAGCAGTTGGATTATTTCGACTCTGAGTTGAGGATTCAACTTGGCACTGATGTAAGTGGGCCTTTTCTCTGCCCCCCGTCCCAGATCAATCTCCTCCAAAGGATCCTGTGCCACCATTTTCATATTGGTGGAGGTTGGATCCTTTTCGAACCCCAAAGGTTCGTCATCGTAAATGGCATCAAGTCTTTGGTTCTGCCATTCACCATTTGAGTCTTCTTCAAAACTCTGATTTGCATGTTGCTCCTCAATGTTTTCTTGAGGATGTTGTTCTTTGACAATTTGAGTGCTGGCTTCGACAGCCATATTTCTAACTTCAGCCTCAAGGGCCGCTTTGAGTTGTTTTTCGGCTATATAAGCCGAAATCCTTTTCATGGCTGATGCTTCAGTCATCTTCACTGAATTCACTCCCCCATCCAGTTGGGTTGACATGGGTAGTTCCCCAGGTGTAATTTGTCTCCCCAATTATTTCTTTATCCCACTGGAAACCATGCGTAGGATGGAGGTACATGGAACAGTAAGCATTGTCGGAAGCTGTTAGGTCGAAAGCAGCAAGGTTGCATGGTGCTATATGGGCTAGGTTTTTGTCGAAGTTACGACTAGTGACATTATTCACGTCAGCTGTGAAGTAACTCTGATCTGCTTCAATGTTTTCGACAATCCCATCTGGCCTCCAGATTGCTACCCTTTGATGCATGGAGGATGGCACAGCCCCAATCCCATGGATCCATTCCCTTCCTAACAGCAAGTTGTAATTTGCCTTTGATGCTATCACCACAAACATGGTAGGCCTGGTGATGGATCCTACAGTCAAGTTTAGTTGTATCACCCCCAGTGTTGTCCCTACCTTACCTTCATAGTTGGACAACACCATATTGTGAGGCTTAGTGTCGGAGTCATCTTTTCCAATCCTCTTTATCATATAATGAGGAATTAAATTCACAGCTGCTCCACCATCTATCAGAATTTTGTTGACACCCACATTTTCTACCTTTCCTTTTATGAAAAGAGGCTTTAAGTGAGCCTTCATTGAATCATCTGGCTTTTCGAAGAAAGCATTTTGCTCTTCGACACAGCCATTATTCATTATGTAGTAGCACACGGGCTTCAAGCCTATGCTGTCATCTACCATGTCATCTTCTTCGTCTTCGACTTCCATTGTCCTGTCATAATCTCTGGGCAGTACAGAGACCACATTGCAGGTTACGTCGAAAGAGGCATCTGATTCTGAACCAAATTCATCTGTGACTTCTTCGTCCACTGGAATTCTGTTGTTTGTCTTTTGCATCTCTGTGGTGTCACCAGATCTATTCTCCTGAAAGGTTTCTTTTTCTGCCAGAGGCATCCCCTTGTTTGTAATCTGCACACATTCGCTTGATTCAGCTCTCTTCTGCCCAACCCTCTTGTGTTCTACAGTTTCCTTTTCAATTTTCTTCTGCCGTTGGAATCTTCTCCATTGGGATCTGGACATAGGATTCTTCCCCTTGTAGTTTTCAGAGACGTATCTTGGCTTTGCCTCCTTTTTAACTTCCATTGAAGGACCTCTGTTCACTTCAAAACTCTTCCACTTCTTCTGACCTTGGGCATCCCTGATAGGCTGAACCCACTTGTCATCATTTGGTCTGTTGGATGGTTTGTAGGTGTTGAAACGTCTTTCTCCTACCTCTTGATTGTGATACTTCCCTCTTCTTGGGTCGAATCTTTCGTTTCTGGTTGGTGGGACTGTTCCCCAATTTCTTTTTCTCTGGGTCTTCTCTGCTGCTTCTAAGTCATCAGCTGCTTTCTTGTCGAACACAGCACTGCATCTTGGGCAAAGCATGACTTCTGCATTCTTCCTTTGACACCTCTGGATGAATTCGACAAGACTCTCATTCTCTTCTGGGTAAACCAGTTTCTGATGCTTCTCTTGATGTCTCTTTCCCTTGTTGATGTCTGGTCCTCCCTTTTGAGTAATTTCCACCATATGAATCCCAGCACTCTGTTCAGTTGTAATTTTCAATTTGTTCATTTTTTCGACTAACATGATTTCCTCAGGGATGTCCCCCTTTGACTGACTCACATTGCCTTTTGGGTGCAAACCCTTATAGATGTATTTGCAGCAGTGTGCAACCCCTTCGACAGGATGCTCTTCAGTTCTGATGGTACCCACGTTTATTGGTTCGACAGTGGGGGAATTGTCATCAGTCTCTGCTGTCTTGCTCTCCTCTCGGTCAAGGCCCTCAGTGGCCTCTTTCTGGACAATGAGGGTTTTGTTACCCTCCTTTTCGTCATTCTTTTTGAAGGAATCTCCCCACCCTGTGGGTTTGATTTCGTTGATATCTGCTTTGGAGCTTGGTGGTGCTGAATATTTCACCATGAAGTCGAACTTCCCATTCGACTCCCCTAAAGTATCCCAGATCACCCCCTGCTCAGCATCTCTTTCGTAGTTTTTCTTGTCGAAGCTTCTTCCCACTTTGACTGCATTTCTTTCATCGAAACCTTCAGTAGTTTCGATAGCATTATCACTGTCGAAGTCTTCAGAAGCTTTGACTTCTTTTTCTTCAGCCTGGTCAGCAAGATCATCACCTTCTTCCACCACATTTACATGGGTGTCGAAACCTTCAGCAGCTTCTATCATGGTGAAGTTGGTGTCGAAGCTTTCAGTAACTTCCACCATTTCAAAATTTTCTTCAGCCACGATCTCCATTTCGACCACATTTACCATTTCTGGTTCAGCATAATTGGCCTCTACCACCTGCATAGGATTAGAGTCAATCCTCATCTGCTGCTTGGCTTTGTCTCCGAACTTCAGCCTTCCATTTTGGATTGCGTTCTGGACAAGATCCCTGAAAAGGTAACATTGAGAAGTTTTATGACCCAAGAAATTATGGTATTTACAAAAACCTCTCTTTTTCTGTTGGTCTACAGGAGGCTCTTTAGTGCCTGCTGGTTTTATTAACTGACCATCTTTGACTAGTAAATCAAATATTTCATCACACTTAGTGATGTCGAATGTATAGGTTCTTTTAGGGAACCTGTCATTCTTTTCTACTTCGACTGGATTTTTTCCATTCGACGGGGCTAAAACTTTACAAGAATATGGAGGGCCTTGTTTTAATTCTGCCAGATCAATTTCTTGCTGGCCGAAGATGACTTGTTCGTTTTCGTCATAATCATCTTCTTGAATTACTCCTACATAGGCCACTCTTTCCTTCTTGTTTTTGTTTGATCTAAATTTTTCATTTTTTAGTCTTTCTATTTGCCTCACTCTGTCTGCCAGTTGTGCCATGTCTCTCAAGTACTGGGTATCCAGTTTCTTCCTTATGGAATAATCTAGACCCCCTGCAGCCATTTCGACTAGTTCTTGTTCCGGCACTTGCGTAAAGCATCTGGCTTTTAATAATCTAAACCTATTCAAATAGTCATCTATAGGTTCAGAAAACTTTCTTTTGACACTTGCCAACTCCTTCAAACTTATCTTGGTTTGTCCCATATAAAATTGTTCATGGAACAATCTCTCTAATTGGGTCCAAGTAAAAATTGAAGTTGCAGGAAGTGATGTAAACCAAGTGAACGCATTTTTTGTCAAAGAACTTGGGAAATATTTCATCCTTAGGTTCTCATTATTAGCAATTTCTCCTGCTTCTATCAAATAACGTGCCACGTGTTCTATGGTAGACTCACTAGTATCCCCTGAAAATTTTGTAAATTTGGGGACTTTCCACCTTGGTGGTAATTCTTGTTGTAAGACAAATTCAGACAAGGGGGAAGTATAACTAGGCCTTTGTAATCCTACGTTTACTCCATTTTGTGCCATTATTCTCTCAACCATGGTGGCAATATTGTTTTCGACAGGCATGTTATTGTAACGCATTCTCTGCTGTAACACTTCGTCAGCATTTTGATTTCTCTGGACTATTATCCTTCTTGGTTCCTGTCGAATAGGCTCTTCTACATTAGGCTGTTCGACTATCACCTCTTGCCCCCTGGGATTTTCATGAGGATTTCCTAAGGGCCTTTGGTTTATAGTAAGTTCTTCTTCGACAGCCCTATTGGCAGGGTTTTGATTCAATTGCATCCTTTGCTGTGCTTGCGGGACTCCAAAAAAGTCAGCAATGCGTGCCATCTGTTCTGCCAATATTTGGTTTGTTTGGGTAGTGTTCTGTATTAAGGGATTGAACACTTCTCCCATTTGGTGTGTCAAAGCCTGCACCATATCATGATTGCTTTCATCCATCTGTTGACGAATTACTTGCGCAGAATGATTTGTCATAGCGGGCATATGGAAACCTGGTGGAACTTGGTTTATTCTATTTCCATTTCCACCATATCCTGATCCCTGCAATGGTGATGACACTTGAACCATAGCATCATAGAATAATGGTGACGAATTATGTAGGCTTGCCATCATTGAAGTTGGCATTCCATATGGTTGTTCCCTCCCAGTAAAAGGTTGAGAATAATTCAGATATGGCCTGAATGTATTTCCTCCAGGGGGAGGGGTTCCCAAGGGTCTGGCGTGTCCCATGGTGGAAGAACTAGGCGCATTCTGGGATCCTGAACCTGTTGGTATGGAATCCCCCAAAGGAGGCCTAATCTGTTCTAAAACAGGGCCAGACGCTGGTATTGTTCCTGACGAAGGGATAGGGTTGGAAACTGATATTGTTTCGTCAGGATTATTTGAAGTATTTGGCAAGTTAGCCATGTTTCTTCTTCTTGTTCTCTTTGGTCTCTCTACGTCGGTTACGGCTAGTTTACCGCTTCTAAGAATCATACAACGTAGCAAGGAACAATTTGTCTAAGAAGTTTTCTATTAGATTTTATCAAATGCACTAGTCCCACTGGGCGTGCCAATTTGTTCGCTGTGGTTTCTGGCGAACAACCTCTGGTTAACCAATCTCTTCAGGAAACTGGGTTACTTGCAGGACCAACCATACAAGTCCTGGGATACATGTGCATTTTTCTGTCGAAATACTTTTAGACTTTTGGTGATTGATTTGTGGTTTGTTTTATCAATGTTGTCAAAGTATTAAGAACTTTGATTTTGCAAGTAAAGTAAAGTTTGAATCTTAAAGACGAAACAAAGTTAAAAATTAAAACAAGAACAAAGAAACTGTCGAAGGCTGTAAACTTGCAGAAAAAGTAAATAACATTTAAAATGACATGAACTTGAAGAATAAACAAGTAATTTAAAATGACTTTGAAATATAACTGGTGTTTTAAACGTACATTGTTCCAAATACTAGACTCATTTTCTCTCACACTGGGTACTTAGAGCTTTTACAGGAATTTTGTACAAATTTTCACCCACCATTCTAACCACAAACTATCCTATTTATACATAAACAAAATAACTGCTTAGAACGGAAAAACTATAACTAAACAACAAGTGTCAGCCTGCATGTAAATTTCTTCTCTGAAACCTCCATGTGTCCAACTGCCAAAGGTTACAACCTTTTGAATTTGAATCCCTTCCTTAGGTGACGAAACCTTGCACCTCTTCAAACTGTCGAAACCTTTTAAGGAGAAAACAACTCTTCCAACATCTGCCAAACCATATCTTTTGCCAACAACTTCTTCTGTCGAAGCCTTCAATCACAAACTTTCCAAACTATTCTGCCAGAACATTATATCTATTTCTGTCGAAGCAATGAAACTTTAAAACCTTGTCAACAATTCTTGGATTCTCCTCCTAATGCTATCCTTCGACAAGGATGACCTTGAACCCTGAATTTCAGCCTGTCGAAATTATGGGTTCACAGAGATAAAATGAATTTCTATGTACTCTATCTTTAGTTATTGGAATCTCTAAAGTGCCCTATGTGTTGTCAAATGGAATCAATTGAGTAACTAGTAAACTCTTAAGAGATCAATTATTTAAATAAAGAGACAAACCAATATTAATTAGTTCAAGAAATAATATTTTTGGTAACTCTAATAATTGGTCAATTGGTGTTAGATGACAAAATATCAACTGGAGATATTTTATAGCACTGTATTATATAATAATAAGTTTATATATATATATATATATATATATATATATATATATATATATATATATATATATATATATATATATATACATATATATATATATACATATATATATATACATATATATATATATATATACATATATATATATATATACATATATATATATATATATACATATATATATATATATATATATATATATATATATATATATATGAAAAAGAGAAAAGAAAAAGATAGTAAAGAAAAATAGAAAGAAAAAAGAAGAGAAGAGAAGAGAGAAAGAAGGGAAGAAAACCCTAAGAAGAGGAAAAGCTTGGATTCATCATATTTTCTTCACGAAATATTCTCAAACCTCATCATCTTTATCTAACTCCTCTTTTATTGTCAAGGTATTGTCGCGGGTTTGATTTACAAGTGGATATATTCTTTGATGTGTCTAGAGAAGCTTAGTTTTAGTTTTTCCGCTGTGTATTAATTTGTGTACAATGAAGGATATTGTACTTTGATCTTAGTTTTTATTGTTCTGGCTAATTTTCATGCCTTGTACCATATTTGTATTTTATTTAGAAATGGTCAAGTATGTGAATTATGCCAATAGACACTTATGAGGATGTCAATACCAAATATAACACTTGTATAATATTATTCTAGCTATATATTATACAGGGCATTACAACTCTAGGTTGATGGCTCCATTTATCTTCTTGCGATCTAGGAATCCTAGTGTCGTATGGTCTTTTCTTTGTAGTTTGATATCACTTGCCAAATAGAGGAAGTGCTCTTGTAACAAATCTACGTTGGATGTTGCCTTGGTATATATCTCATCGATGGCCGATAATTAAGATGGAATCGAATTAGGAGGTTTAACAATGATTTTGGTAAATATATGACTTTTGATCGATGACGATTTATCAGTGGAATATTCAAGGAATTAGGAGTCATTTCCCACAGACGGTGTCATTGTTCCGAATTAGAACAATAATTGTTTTTGATCGGTGATAGAGGACCCTGAAACGATGGTGTTGATCTTCGATGCGTTGGCGCAGGGTGAACCTGCAAGGTTAGTACTGCGGAAACATGAAATTGAGTTAAATTGTCTTATTAAAAGTAAAGAAGGTGGTAAGAAAAAGAAAAGACTTGCACCAAAAAAACTGAAGAAATAAAAGAATTAAAAATTAATGAAGATATAAATCTTCTTGTTCTCAAATTAAAAATAAATAAATAAATATCCATAACTTACGAGAACTACCTTAAAATTTTGAATATAAAATGAATAAATATCATCTTATATCTTATATGTCCCCTCGTCTTTAAAACCACCCATCTCCTTCACAAAATCCAATATAACTCAATAGAAATAATTTCTCTATTTCAAATTATAAGAAGAAGAAAAAAAGTAAGACTTTTAATAAAACTAAAACACATTAAAAATATGATTTTTGTTTTTGTTTTTTGTTTAGAATAAATTTAATCATAATATGTAAAACAATTTTCATTCATCATAGAAAGAGGGAATTAGATATAAATTATATTTAATTTTAGATTTAAATAGTATTTTCGTCCATGTAATTTAGTGAATTTGTGATTTTTATTCTTATAATTTTATTTTATTTTTTATTTCATCGATACATCTTACTTTTTGTTTGTGGTTTAGTTCCTAAAGTTAAAATCGTAAGAAAATTCATATATTTTTTGCGAATTTTTCTACGGATTTTAATTTTATAGATTAAAACAAATACATATGAAAAATATAAGGACGAAAATAAATAAAAATTACAGAGAGACGAAAATAAAAAATTTCTTAACTTACGTGAATGAAAATACTATTTAAACCATAATTTTATCTATAAAATAATACTACTTGAAAGAAAAAAAAGTTTTTAAGAAAATATATTAAAATAAAAAGAAAATATATATTTTTCTTATAATTTGAAAAGGAGGGAATATCAAATAGTCCAATAAAGTTCTAACTAACTACATAAAGAGTGTATAAATTGCATAAAACATCCATCAAAGACACTCTTTAATAGTACAAGTTTTGAAGATTGTGTGGATGGCAACTCTATTTATAGAAACCAATACGTAAGCATCCATTAGTAATAGAGATTGTCAACTCATTCTTAAATGATATGAAACATTAGAATATTCTTATGTTTCTTTCATCTCCAACTAGTACATACTTGGAATTTTTATACTAATGATTTTATATGGTGTTTTTAGTCAAACTTTTGAGGAAATAATTGGATGAGATCTGTCTAACCTTTCATGGAATATGGATAAAGTCTCTTTCATAATGATGCTATGTTGGAAAAATACTCTTATGTTGTAACATCATGAAATGTTTATTTGACTTTTAATAAACTCAAATAAAAATAATTTAATGTGTACTATAAAAAATGTTTTGTTTTTGGATATTTATATGTGAGTAAGTCTTAGTTTAACCATGATAAAATAATTAGAGTTTTAATACTAATAGAGATTGGTTTTGTTTCAAAGACCGAAATAGTTTCTATTATTAAGTTTGGTTTATCATATGCTTGATTGTTTTGTGAATATTTGAAATGTGAATATAATAAAATAAAATTGAACTCTTAGGCATTTAATACTGAAAAAACTTTTATGGGGTTAAATTTCATTAATATATTCTAATGTATCATCCTTGATCATTAATATGAAATTCCAACCAGATATTAATATTACTTCCAAAATCTTTCATGGTAACTCATTTCTAAATCAACATCATGAGAAGAACCGTATTATCTAATAGGCAATCTCTCGGCCTATTAATCAATACATCAATATTAAGTTTCAACAATTAATATAAATACTAAATAAAAATTTGTGTCTAGACTTTATCATCCAATAAATGAAACATTTATATCTAGTATAGAATAGTACATTTCAAATATCAAGTCATACCATGAAAACATGTTTTAGGTAGGTAATCCAAAACAAACATTAAGAACGAAGAATCCATCAACATTAAACCTTAAGAAGAATTACATAGAATGTCATGTTCAGGATCAAAATATAAGTACTAGGACAACTACATTTAACCCCAACAAAAGAGAAAATTAGATATGCTTAATCATCGTAGTTTTACAATCAAGATCTAGAATAAATAAGTTGAACAACATTTGTTAATGATTCCTCGGATAACATTTTCACCTTAGTATTCCAATCATATTCTCTCATGTTGTTATTTGTGGTTAGAACCTAATTTCTATGGGATCTACCTCGAATCTACCAATATATTTGAAATGAACTACCTAGCACCCATATTTATAGGGTTTGAAAGGATTAGTTCGCTAAGTGTGATTCTTAGGCTCGTTAAGCGCATTGTTAGGCTCTCTTAGCGCACCTACTTTCTTCATGGATAATTAATGTCATCTCACTTGCAACTTGCCTTATCGCCTTTGTTTTCTAAGCGCACCACGTATGCTCTATTAGCTACCAAACCTTTCATTCACCTTGAAGTTATGAACTGACTTTTCTCGCTAAGCACGCTTGTGCTTTTGGCTTAGCTAGGTTGGAACTTTTTCTCTCTAAACGCACTTATGTTCTTGGCTTAGCAAGCCTTGATTTGTTGGAAAAGTACTTTGACATGGTCTTTGTGTTGCTTTGGTGATTTTTAGGTCATTTTTACATGTTTTTAGTCAATACACAATTTAAATATCAAAATAGGCTATTTATCACTTTTCATTGATAAATCATGGGTTTTTTCCATTTATTACTTGTAAAATAAGTTAATAAGTGCATAAGTATTTAATGTATTTTTGGCACGTATCATCTTTTCCAAACTTATAATTTTCTTTGTCCTCAAACAAAATCCATTCAAATAGTTAAAAAAAAAATCAAAATGCATGTTTCATAAGACGTTAAATGATTTGATCACGAACTTTTGAAAAAATATCATTTTATGGCATGATTTTATTTGCAATTTAAGTTCATAATCAACATTTATAACTGTTCCGGACTGGGCCTCCAGACTATGTTGGGCTACGGCCCAATATGTCGAGCAGAGGCCCATATGCTCAGGCAAGCACGTCTACTAGACGGACAGGGCGCTTAACGGTCGGGCACACATCCTATGTGTCGGACACGCACTTAGAGCGGGCAAAAAACGTGTCTGCCAGTTCACTTGCCACGTCACCCAACTATCCCTCATTATCTCCTGAAAGATAGGGGCAGTTGGACCAAGGACCAGACCACTTAGCTAGGTCTTCACGCTTCTCACGCATTCCTTGGCAGTTCTTCCTTGGGCCTAGCTGATCCAGCCCAAGGAAGGACCTTGGCCCAGCGCTAGGGGCTCACTATAAATACTCTTTTTCACTAAAGGGTCAGGTATTCTGATTCCACTCTATTACTTACCTACTTATTGTACCTCTATAAACTTTTGCATCGGAGCGCCTTACAGGTAAACCCCCTCCTTTCCATCCACTTGTTGTCTTCACCAATTGCTGGAAGGTCCTCCTGATCAAGTAAGATCAGTGGCACCGTCTGTGGGAAACTAGCTTCCCCTTCTTCCACAGCAAAAGATCAAAGCTCAACTACTCCATCCTTTCAGCATGGCCGGAGAACAGCCTAACGAACGTAATCGTCCCCTTGTCGACTACACGATGGAGGACAATTTGAACTACCATGAATCTGACGCCCGAGACGGGCACCCTTCCACCCCGTCTCCTGAACCCAAGAACAATGGGAACCAACCTCAGATTCAGGACCCGGTGGTCACCACGTTCCAGCCCATCCTCGTGCCCGTTGAGGGGGACGCCACCATGATTGCTATGGTGAACGCCATCAATCAGGCCAGCTCCATGCTTTACCAGCAGCACGAAAGAATCATGGCCCTAGAGGCTGATCGGCAGGAGAACCGACCTCAGCAAGAACGGAGGACCCTGCAATGTCCAGAAGTTGCGAAGAAACGGGGATGCTCCCCGGAACCCAACAAAAGTAGGTCACGAGCACGCCGTGAGACCGACCGATCAGGGGCCTCACCAAGACACGACCAGATCCCTGGTAATGATGAACTCTCCCCATTGAGGAGCGACGAAGAAGACCCACATTGCCCCCTCTCGCGGCCGATAATGGAGGCTCCACTCCCCAAAGGCATGGAGAAACCCCTGAATTTTTCCATCTACGACGGGACCACTGACCCCGACGATCACGTCGACAACATTAATGCGATCCTCGACTATCGCAATGACATCACTGGGCATCTCAAATGCATGTTGTTCTCAAAAACTCTCAGGAAGGGAGCCATGGCCTGGTACAAAAGTCTGGCCCCAGAGTCCATCACATCCTGGAGGGTCATGAAATCCATGTTTACGAGGCATTTTACAGCCTCCTGACGTCATCCCAAGACCGAGGCGACCCTCGAAGCCATAGTGCAAAGGAAGAATGAAACACTGCACTCATATATCAAGCGGTTCAACCAAGAGGCTGTCGAGGTGGACACCATGAAACACATGAAGAAATACCTCTTCGAGAGGGGACTCCTGCCCGGAAGTGAACTTAGCAGGGCAGTCGGGATAGAACCTCCCCGCACCCTGAACGATCTCCTGCATAAAGCTCAAGCTTACATTAGATATGAAGAAAAACAGGTCGCCCACAACGCTCGCAGCAGTCGCAACACCGGGGAGACCGACCATCCCAAGCGCGAGGAGACCAACGTTCCCCGTCGCAACGGGAATAGGCGAAGGGAGGAGAAGTCTCGCGAGCCCCGTGAAAGAAGAGGACCCGCAGGCCGATATAGCGAGTATACATTGCTGACAGCTCCCCGCGAACGCATCCTCGCCGAATGCATCAACTCCGACTTCAAACAGGGCAGGGTGAGGTTTCCCAAACCTTCTGCACCCAAGCCCCACACGGACAAATCCAAGTACTACAGGTTTCACAGAAACCATGGGCATGTGACTCAAGACTGTGTCCACCTGAAGTATGCAATAGAAATCTTGATCCAAGAAGGCCATCTTAAACAATACACTAGGAAGAACGAAACTCCCAGGCACGAAGAGCAAGAAAAGAAGAGGCCTCGCGAGGACACACCCCCTGACGACTCTTCTTATCAAGTGGCCTTGTGCATATCACGCCCGGAGGACTTCATCCTCCCCAACTCATCACCAGAGGGGAGAATCACTTCCCTCAACCCCTGGGAAGACTTCCCAACCGCTCTTGTCATATCAGGGGGAGGGATGAACAGCGAAAACGCTACCCTTTCAGTAAAACGCAAGTTCGACGAACTTCTGCTGACTGCGCCCGAGCATAAGGCAACATTGACAAAGTACCGAGGCAAGTCTAATCCGATATCCTTTTTCCTAGAGGAGCTTTCGGGTGGTTCCCCCAACTCGGGCATCCCGCTACTGATAAGAGCCAAGATGGCACACTTTGACGTTCGACGCATCCTGGTCGACCAAGGCAGTTCGGTGGACATCATGTACGTCCACCTATTCAAAACCCTAAAGTTGGACAAGACCAACATATCCCCTATGTCGGATCCGACCTCCAAGGGTTCAACGGGGCCATGACAAAGCCGTGGGGTTACGTCGAGCTCCTCGTCACCTTCAGAGATCAAGAAACGGCCAGAGAAGTCAAGATCCAGTTCCTAGTCATAGAGTGCCCCTCCCTCTATAACTGCATCCTCGGTCGCCCGACCCTGGCTGAGTTGACGGCAGTCCCGTCCACCGTTCACCTGAAGATGAAATACTACACCAAACTTGGTCGTGTGGTTACAATCCACGGCGACATCGAGGCCGCTCGAAGGTGTTATGATGCTACAGTAAAAGGACAATCCACAATCAACACCAAAAACAACAAGAAGCCTAGGGTCAAAGAACCTCCCCCCAGGGAATCAACGCCATCGACCTCAACTGCAGCATCGGCGAGGACGAAGTTGAAGAACAGGGACCCGCTGGATGGCGAAGACTTCCAGTCCCCTGTCAACACTGACGCGGTGAGAAAATACTTCGTGTAAAAGGACCCGCTAGACAAAAATAGAATACAGGTCCAGGCAAAAAAGGGCCTCCTGGCGAGCCAAAAACAGGATAAAAGGCTCGGACAAAAGTTAGGGAAATATATGAAAAGATGTACACCCACTGAGTTGAAAAGCCGCATTGGACAACTCAGGCAAAAAAGGGTATCCCGATGGATTGAAAACCCGAAAGAGTGATCTACGCAAAAGAAGGACTAAAACCCGAAGATCAATTCAATTATCTTCCTCAAAGCGAAGCGAGCAGAAAGTCTCGAGGACATACAAGTCATAGTTGGGTTGGAGCTTGATGAGACTTGTCTTTTCACATTTCCATTAGGATAGTTTAATTTCCTTTTGTTCAATTTCCTCTTTCCATGGATTGCTTCATGTGTAATGCCTATTCATGGCTATACTTCAATCAATAAAACTGTAATTTCAATCAAATTTGTTTCCAAAAGTTTTTGTTTTTCATATACCGCTGATTGATTGCAAAAACGTCCAACAAATTATGATAGAATATTGTTTTGTGAATGCGTGAATGCCTTATAACTCGTGCAGGAGAGTAAAAACATTTGACACGCATCTAATGTGTCAAGTGACTGAGATGGTGATTTAGACCACGACCGTGGGGCATGCAGGTCAAACTAAATATCTATTTCGCAGGTACTATCAGCTGTGTTCATGCAAGTACATGCATTGTCAATAAAGCCATCACCATCACAGAGCTTCGAGAAGCCTTTTCCTCATTAGATTCTGAAGCATGACTCCTTAGCAAGTCTCGTCAGATCATCGCCTCTTCAACAAAGCAACAACAAAGAGAATGGTAGGTATCGTTATCCCTTATCCCCAGCGGAGGACGTATTCCACTTCTCATCTCCAGCATGAAACACGTCCTACCTCTCACTCCCAGCAAGAGACGATCAAACTCTCATTTCCAGCAGGAAATATCCTCAGCTGAGTTCTCCATCCTTCCTAGCAGGATTGGAAATGAAAGTTCTTCCCCAGCATGAGGAGCCTTATATCACCAGCATAGCAGTAAAAGGAAGGACACTTCTCGAACGAAAGGATGTCATGATCTCCTTATCCCCAGCCAAAAATGATTCAAGACTCTCAGCGTCAGCAAGAAATGTCCCCCCAACGACACTCTCCATTATCCCCAGTAGAGTCAGAATTGGAAAAGGCAAGCATTCTCCCCAAGAAGAGAGCCCTCCTTCAACGAAGAAATATTCCCCATTAGAGTCTTCTTATCTCTAGCAGCACGGGAGAATTCACCGTTCCCCAGCAGAGATGAAGATACAGAAGAGCTCGAATTTTCTTCTCTACCCAGCAATGGCTACCTTTTTCCTAGCAGGTTCGTCGGACGAAGCCCAACCCTCATTGGCATCTCTTCCCCGAGCAGAAGAGGTGTATTTGAGGAGTCCCCAACAGATCTCTTCTCCAAGAGGAGGAGTGATGCTTAAGGGATTCCCCAGCAGATCTCTTCCTCAATAGAGTACCAACACATATGATTCCCCAGCCGGGTCAAAGAGACATCATTTCCCCAACAGAGTTCAGCGGATATTGTACCTTCCAAATCATGTTCATCCTCAACAGGGTCTTGGCTCTCCAATCTCAAAGTCCAATTTATTTTTGGCAATGCCTGCAGTTCAGAGCTAGTGTATCATCAGCACTATCTCCCCACATAGTTGCTTGTCCTCTGCAGAGTTGATTTTCCTCACAGGGACTCAGGAGATCAATGCAATAAGTTGTTTATTTCCCAGTGAAGTCATCAAGGAGACATGTTATCTCCTCATAAGGATATCCCCTTGCATTTGCATTTAGTAATCATCATTACATTTGCATCTTCAAACGCGTATCATTTCCATCATTATGGAGCATTACGCCATGAAAAAATTCAAACATATGCATACGAAGCATAAGCTAGTTTTGGTACCTTGCACAAAAGCCTGAAACATCAGTTTTTCAATCAGACTGAAGTATCCCCCACAGAATGCCGATTTCATTTCCCAGTGTGGTTATTTCTACCCAAGTCTTGTTTGACATCCCTAGTCGAGTCTCCATTTAAGCACAATGGTCTCGTCTCTTGAGTCTCGTTTAAGTACAACAATCTCATTTTCTTCGCGTCTCATTTAAGTACAATGGTGCGTCTTGGGCCCTCGTTTAAGTACAACGATCCCGCTCTTTTCTATATTCCATTTAAGTACAATGGTCTCCCCACTTGAGTCTCGTTTAAGTACAACAATCTCATTTTTTTTGCGTCTCGTTTTAGTACAACAGTCGCGTCGCGGGTAATCATTTAAGTACAATGAGCCCATTTCCTTGATTTCATCTAAGTACAATGATTTCATTTCTTCGATTCCATTTGAGTACAATGGTCTCGTCTTCGAGTCTTTGTTTTAGTACAACAGTCTCATTTTTTCGCGTCTCGTTTCAGTACAATGGTCGCGTCGCGGGTAATCATTTAAGTACAATGAGCTCATTTCCTTGATTTCATCTAAGTACGATGATTTCATTTCTTCGATTCCATTTGAGTACAATGGTCTCGTCTTCGAGTCTCTGTTTTAGTACAACAGTCTCCCTTCTTTTTGTGTCTTGTTTCAGTACAACAGTCGCGTCGCGGGTAATCATTTAAGTACAGTGAGCTCATTTCCTTGATTTCATCTAAGTACGATGATTTCATTTCTTCGGTTCCATTTGAGTACAATGGTCTCGTCTTCGAGTCTTTGTTTTAGTACAACAGTCTCTCTTCTTCTCGTGTCTCGTTTCAGTACAACGGTCGCGTCGCGGGTAATCATTTAAGTACAATGATCCCATTTTCTTTGACTTCATCTAAGTATGATGATTTCAAGCCTACGACTCCATTTAAGTACAATGGTTTCATGTCATCGAGCTCCCATTTAAGTACAACGGTCTCGTTCCTTCGTTTCTGTTTCAGTACAACGGTCACGTTTCGGGTTATCGCTTAAGTACAACGATCTTTTTTCCTTTTGTGGTTCCATTTAAGTACAATGGTCTCACATCCTTCTGATCCCGTCTAAGTATGATGGTTTCGTTCCCTTTGAGTCATCATTTAAGTACAATGAACTCACCCTTTTGTCTTGTCTTAGGTCAGCGACATGTTTCAAGATGTCATCCGAAAATGACACTTGTTCTCAACTCATTTCATTTCCCACAAAGTACAAATTTTCAGGTTTATTCGGGTATTCGATCACTTTATACCTTGAAGGTCGGAAAGTCGTTGCTATCATCCATTCAGGTCTACAGATGATTGAATATGAAATTAAGGGAAAAGAAAACCCAACTAAAATTTGAAGTTTTTATCAAATTTTCGCATGCGTTAACTAGTTAACACTATAGGTTAGCCGGTTAACGGACCAAAAACTTGAATTTTCCTTTTTTGCATGGGAAACCTCAGGAATATATCTGCACTGTCCATTATGATTTGATTTTGATTTAAACCCCTTCTAGGGATTTGTGGACGACATTGAGCTCCTTGCATAATCACTTGGCTCTTATTGATTTTGCAGATCGAATTGCTGGATAACGGATCACATGCCCTATGTTTGTGATCATGGATGCTTATGCTTCATTTTTCTATGCAACAATGTTTGAACATGTATGCAATATGCTATGCTATATGATATGATATGATATGATATGATATGAGAAATGAGAGGGCAAATTTTGGGGTGTTACACATTCCTCATACAAAAATTCTTCAACATTACAATTATCATTATCATCATCCATTTCTAGCATATAACTACTTGAATCAACTTCAACTATCACAAGCAGACCAACATTATATATCACAACAATTACATATACATACACCACCAACAAACATATATAACTCATTACAACAACAATGATTCCAACAAACATGTCAACTATGTTTAAATTCAACTTACATTAATTATCCATACAATTAAGTGCATAACTCCCATTTCACTACCCCCAACTACACCACAACATTTCCTAAGCATTTCTAACTCATTTAAATAATTTTAAGGAATTTTTCAGAATTTAAAAATTAATTTTTCACGCTACAGGGCTCGCTAAGCGATGAACTCCCTGACTCTGCTCGGCAGGCGAGCTCCAACTCGCTAAGCGAGCTCTGCGATTTCGTAAATCGCACTCTGTGCTCAACACTCTAAACCTGCTACATATTTCTCATGTACCCAACACCAACAACAACCAGAAACCACAATATTCATCAATTTCACCATTTAATTCATACAATTAACAACTAGTAATAATCAACAACACATAATCCAACATAATCCTTCCTTAATCCACCACAATCTCAATCCCTAATCCTAAACCTACCCAATTCCCATTATAAAACCCTTAAGATGGAAAAATCTCACCATTACCTTAGGTTTTGTCGAGAATCTTCCTCTTCGCGAACTCTTCTTCACGATTAAGCCCTTTCCTCTCCTTTCCCTCTCAACAACTTTCACGATCGTTCTTGTTCTCTCTAACACGATTATGTTTTCTCTTTCTCCTTATTTCCAACATAACCTCTAAGGCCCAACTTATGATCTTCCCCTTTTACCCTTACTTCTTTTACCAATTGACCACCTTGTCCTTATCTCTTATTTTATTCCATTTATTTTATTTATCACATAATAATACGATTATCCACCATAATATAATTCTCAATTACAATTATATTCGATAATCTATTATTCTAAACACAACAACACGCAATAATCCGACTAATTATAATTAAATAAAATTTGGGGCGTTATATAAGGTGTGGCCTGAAATCCTATTTACAAACATTTTTCTCATTAAGGTTCTAAATTATTTTGTATTAATTGAGAAACTTTATAGGCTGACCAATATTATAAACCAACATATTTAGCATTTGTTCTCGTGTGTGTATATATATATATATATATATATATATATATATATATATATATATATATATATATATATATATATATATATATATATATATATATATATATATATATATATATATATATATATATATATATATATATATATATATATATATTTATTTATTTATTTATTTATTTATATTTTTTTAATATGCATATATAGGACAACCTATTTAGCATATTTTTAATATTATGAAAATATAGGTCGTTACATAGACTTTTTAATAGCCAAAATCTGATCTATTTAACTAAATAGATTTTAAAAAAAATATGGTCTGACCTGAACTTAAGTAAACTAGATTATAAGTCCCTATAGACCGGTATAACCTATTCTCACCCTTATTTGTATACAAGTCTACTATAAGCACATTCAATATCTTATGGATCAAATAAGATATTAAGGTATGGCATAAAAATATAAGACATTGTGACGAAGAAAAAGTTAAACTATTTTTATATATTACCGCGTGTCTGATTTATGAGTAACGAGTCTTATATTTAAATATTAATAAAATAAGATTTAAAATGATTATCTATTTTTTTTGTTTAAATTTAAAATCATTAAATGTAATAAAACAAAAGGAGTTCTTTGGCAAGTTTGCCGTTGTCAATCAATTAGAGTGCTTACTATTTTATATTTTCCATTAATAGAAAACTTTCTATATTTATTAATATTAATATTTTTATATTATTATTATTATTATTATTATTATTATTATTATTATTATTATTATTATTATTATTATTATTATTATTATTAAGGCATTGATTACCATTTGTATTTTTTATATTTATTATCATTTAATTTTATTTATTATATTTTTGGGTCTTGGAAACAGCCAAAGCATATTTACTAATTTAAAAATAATTATTAATTAATAGTAATATTTCTATAACTATCTTTAATTATTTTTTTATTATTTAATTTGTTAATTTCTAAAAATTTATTTATTTTAATTATTAATAGAATGATTAATAATTAACTTGGGAGTAGCAAATAAAAAATTCGTTCAAATTTCTTTGTTCAATTTTTTTTTTATTAATTTATTTTTCATTATTTGATTAGGATAAAACTTATGTATTGTTTTATTGGTGTTGTTGAAACTGTTTTTCCATTTAAATATGACACCTGATTTTTTTTAAAACAATTTATTTTATTACTTAAAAATTATAATTATAAGTTGCATTTTTTATACAACATTTTGTTGCTAATAAATCGGAGCACACATTATTTAGCCATTGGAAAACAATACAAAGTGGTTTAGGCTACCGTAGATAAGTTGCAATTGTGTGTTGGAAAATATTTAATAGTAAGAAAATGTGAAAACAAGAAATAAAAGAATAAATCTCAATCATTCATTATCATCATTATCTCATGATTTCTATTAAAAAGGAAGTTAAATTTAAAATCAATTTAAAATTAACCTCTAAAATAGTGACATGTGTGCATTCTTACATTTCTTCTTCAAATTCATTTGTACTAAATAACATTGCTCTTGTGTGTTTTTATCAATTGGGATTGAAAGATGAAAAAGCCACCTTTGTGTAGGGGTGACAATTGGATCCATTAAAAGAAAATTCATCCAATCCATCCATTAAAAAATCCATCCAATCCATCCACCACATAAAAAGTAAATTAATGGATTGGACTAAATCCATCAATTTATATGTATGGATTAATCCAATCCATCCAACATATTTTAATGATCCAACGGATAATTTTTATATTCATCGTATCTATTTAAAAATAATAATAAATTATTTTAAAAAATTGATTTTTTTCAGATATACAAAAAATCTATTTTTTTTCAAAAATTTAAAAAAAATCTATTTTTTTCGAGAATTTTAAAAAATCGATTTTTTTCGAAAATATCAAAAAATTGCATTTTTTTTCAAAAAATATCAAAAAATTGTTTTTTTTCTCTCGAAAATATCAAAAAAACCGATTTTTTTCGAAAATATCGAAAAACCGATTTTTTTTCGAAAATATTAAAAAAATGATTTTTTTTCAAAAATATTATAAAACCGATTTTTTAAATTTGCAAGTGGATTATTGACCAAAACGTGTTGCAAACGATATCATCACGCTGAAAATCTTATCATTGTTATTAAAAAAAGTTACTAGTAAATTCCAGCTTCAAACTGACTATTTGATCACGATCTCACGTCTTCGTTGAGATTGGAGGCATATAGTAATTTGTGATCTTAAACGTGATTGGAGGCTTAGTTTAAGAAAAAACATGGCTAACAAGTAACAATGTGGAAGATGACCTATTGTATATAGTTTTAAATATTTACTTGTCGCTTACTTCTTATAAAAATGCTTCAACAAAAATTTTGTTTTAATTTTTTTTAAAATAATTTTTTTAGTGTATTGTAATTTTATGAAGAAAATATTAAAAAATAATATTTTTTTCGAAAATATCAAAAAACCGATTTTGTTTTCAAAAATATAAAAAAAAAATCATATATTTTTTCGAAAATATCAAAAAACCGATTTTTTTTCGAAAATATAAAAAAAAAATCGATTTTTTTCGAAAATATAAAAAAAAACTGGTTTTTTTTTCCGAAAATTAAAAAAACCGACTTTTTTTTCGAAAATATAAAAAAAAATTGTTTTTTTTGCAAAAATAACAAAAAACCGAATTTTTTAGAATATATAAAAATTGATTTTTTTAAATATAAAAAAAATGATTTTTTCAAAAAACATATTTCGAAAAACAAAATTGGATGGATGGATATCCATCCATTAAAAATATGTTTACGGATGGATTGGATGGATTTTATGCTTAATGGATGGATTGGATTGGATATTTTAAAGAAATTTTTAGTGGATGGTTAATGGACTAATGGATTGTTTTGATCCATTCATTAACAATCCAATCCATATTCATCCAATCCATCCATTTTGTCACCCCTACCTTTGTGAGTAGTATTTTCAACCATCATCATTCTTGAATTATTGAGCTAGACATTAATGAATCTCATCCTTATAATTGTTTAGTTTCATTCAAGAATACAATAGAATGTAGGAAAACATTTACAGCAAACCCGATTAGGAAATTCACAATTGTGCTCTGAGGGTATGCTTTTTACACAAAAGAACTACCATATGTGATAACATGTCAGTTGAAAAGAGAATTGTCTAACTAATTATTTTAAATGTTATTTCATGTTGGAATATTGTGCAACAACCAATTTAGAATAGTGAAGGTTCCATGGAAAGAAGATACGTGAAGGATAAGTCCTTAGTCTTAGCCCTTGTTTATAATTAGTGATTAGGATTATGTATTGTTGTGAATGAGATACCTTAGAAGCAAAATATAATTGGTTCTTTGATCAGTTAGGAAACTCATAAGGTTAAGGGTAACCACGGATAAAAAAGATTGGTTATAAATTGTTATTCTTTCTTTTCTCTTTCAACAAGATTAAAAGTATACAAGAATAAAAAATAACATCTCTCATTATTGAATTAGGGTTTTATATTCCTATTTTCCCTTATACAAAACATAAGAGACTAGTATGTTATTTATAAGAAAACTAACACACTAACCTAATGAGATTTTTAACAACTACCCATTACAAGCTAACTTAGGGTACAAGCTAACTTAAACAATTTGATCTATCTCTTCGACGCCACTCCTTCGATTCCTTCCTTAACTTTGAAAATCCATTTACAGTTGACTAACCTAGCTCTAGCAGTTTTGTCGATCAGTTCCCATGTGTTGTTATCATGAATAGACTTCATCTCATCATCTATGATCTTCATCCATTCAGTCTTATTTCAACTCCTCATAACTTCCTTATAGTCTTTAGGTTCTTCGTCCAGAACCTCACTTGCAGAGATTAAGGCATAAGTTATAAGATACGCATACCCAAGTCTTTGAGGTGGCTTGATGACTCTTCTCGACTTGTCTCTTTTCAGCAAGTAGTGATTACCAGTCTCCTCATCTTCGACAGCAACTTCTGCTTCTTCTTCGACTCCATCTGGGTCATGCAATTCAACATCAATATGCTCCACCTCAACAGGAATTTATCCATCTTCCATCTCTTTGACAACATCATCAGTTTTCTTGAAAGTCATCTCAGCTTCATTGAAAACTACATCACGACTGGTGATATACCTCCTGTGACCTGACTATAGGCATTATAGCCTATAAGCTTTGACTCCTTCAGGGTATCCCATGAACATGCATTTCAGAGCTCTAGGTCCGACTTTGTCTTGCCTAATGTGAGCGTAGGCTACACATCCAAATACTCTTAGTTTGTCGAGATCTGGTGGATGTCCTGACCAAACTTCTTCAGGTATCTTCATATCTAATGTAGTCGAAATACATTTGTTTATCAGATATGTTGCTGTCGAAACAGCCTCAACCCAAAACACCTTTTTCAATCCAACACTAACCAACATGGATCTAACCCTTTCGAGGATTGTTTGATTTAATCTCTCAGCTAGACCATTTTGTTGAGGAGTACCTGCTACAGTCTTTATGCCTTGCAATCCCAGACTCGACACAGTAATTGTCGAAAGCTTTATTGCAGAATTCAAGGCCATTATCAGTTCTCAACCTCTTGACCTTTCTGCCAGTTTGAGTTTCGACCAGAACCTTCCAACTCTTGAAATTCTCAAAAGTTTCATCTTTCATCTTCTGAATGAATACCCATAACTTTATGCAATAATCATCAACTATGGATAGAAAATACCTTGCACCTGAATGTGAAGGATTCCTTGTAGGCCCCCAAAGAGTATCATGGATGTAATCAAAGGATCCGTGTGTTCTTTGTTTACCTTTGTTAAACTTCACCCACAGGATTTACCGAATACACAAGGTTCACAAAACTCCAACTTCTCGACTTTATCAACACCTAGCAGGTTCTATTTCCCCAGTTCGACCAGGCCTCTCTTGTAACACCATTTCTACCCACTATACAATTAATCATATTATTTAATAAAAATCAGAGTTCTGCATGAAAGGGCGTCACATTTTCATCATAACCTCATTAAACAGCAAGTATGTGTCATGTCCCGTAACACGGGTTGCATCTTTAATTCATAAATAAATAAAATAAAACCTCAAATCATGGCAGCGGAATCATTATTCAACATCTTAACCATCAAGATAAAAAAGATTCAATTATAAATCAAACATCATCCTCAAGTGTTAAAACAACCGAAACAACAAATGTAAATCAAGTGTCCCCCAATGTTACACGACACAGAGAAGGACACCACATAGACTCTATAACAACAAGAGACGCACTCCGAGCGACTTCCGATCACCAAACTAAGCTTCAGAATCTGCAGGATGGCATAATAGACCATCACAAACGGCGGGTAGGGTGAGTAATATGAATTCAATACAAATAATACAAGACTAAATCATAAGAACAAATAATCCTACAACAGCTACAACGAACTCACCAACATTTAATCATCAACAATACAAATCATCAAACAACAATGCGATCATGTTATGCCACATAGAATGAAATGCAACATCATAAATGCATGTAGCCTTCTCTTTCACTCTTGAGCAAAACCCTCTTAGTCTCCTTGTTCTTCAGAGAAACCTTCACCTTTTCCAAAAGTACGATTGTGGGAACTTTTTGATCGTATCCTCTATTATCATAAAACACTCAAAAGACAATCTTGCTCCTTAGACCTCCAAACTCTTTTATTTTATTTTCTTAGTAATAATATTAAATAATTCTCAATATTATTATATCATTATCTTATATAAAATAATCCTTTATTTTCTACAAGTCACCACTTATTCATAAATAATTACATCTGATAATTAAATAATGAAATTAGGGTGTTACAACTCTCTTGCACTTTAGGAATTTTCGTCGTCGAAAATCTTACTTGAAGCAAACAGAGTCGGATACAACTCCTTCATCTGATCTTCACGTTCCCACGTCCAACTTTCACCTGTTGTTCATCCCCACAATACCTTTACTAAGGCAATCTTTTTTCCCCGTAACCGCTCTGCAATGGTAACACCTCAACAGTCAGATTATCCCTCACCTGAATATCATCCATCTGAATCACATGTGATGGATCACACACGTACTTCCTCAATTGCGACACATGGAACACATCATGTAAATTCGCTAGCGACGTTGGCAACACAATCCGATACACTACCTCTCCAATCCTTTGCGAAATCTAATACGGACCAACAAAACACAGAGTAAGCTTCCTAGACTTCAAATCCCTCCCGACACCCGTCACCGGAGTAACTCTCAAGAACACATGATCTCCCTCTTGAAACTCGAGTATTTTCCTTCTTTTGTCATGATAACTCTTATGTCGACTTTGAGAAGCCTTCATTCTTTCTCGTATCATCTTAATCTTCTCAGTCGTCTCTTATGCTATTTCAGGTCCAAGAACTGCACTCTCGCCTGATTCATACCAACATAATGGAGTCTGATATCTTCTACCATACAATGCTTTATACGGTGCCATTCCAATACTAGCATGATAACTATTGGATAGTCCTCTCAATCTGACCATCTATCTGTGGATGATAAGCGGAGCTCATTCTCAACTTAGTACCCAAAGCTTCTTGTAAAATCTTCCAAAATCTCGAAGTAAACCGTGGAACTCTATCTGATACGATACTCGATAATATCCCATGCAATTTCATAATTTCTTCAATATACATCTCAGCTAGTTTCTACATAGAATGATTAATCTTCATTGGCAAGAAATGGGTCGACTTAGTCAATCTATCTACGATTACCCAAATAGAATCATTTCCCTTAGCAGTCTTTGGCAAACCTGTTATAAAATCCATGGAAATGCTATCCCACTTCTACTCTAGAATACTCAACGGTTGCATCATACCTAACGGTCTCTGATGTTCAATCTTTGACTTCTGACAAGTCAAACACGCATACACAAATTCGACAACATTCTTCTTCATACCAGGCAATCAAAACAATTTCTATAAATCATGGTACATCTTCGTAGCACCAGGATGAATACTCAATCGACTACGATGTCCTTCTTCCAAAATACTCTTATTAATTTTTGGAACATCAGGAATACACACTCTATCCCGGAATCTCATCATACCATTCTCATCAACTCGGAGTTCACCTCCATTACCTTGGTTAATCAAGGTCAACTAGTCAACCAACTTCAATTCAGATTATTGTCCTTCACGGATCCTTTCCACAATTTCATTAATCAACTTCAACATTCCCAACTTTACACCTTCAAGCATAGCTTCACAAAAAAAAATTCATATCTCGGAATTGTTCAATCATTTCAAGTTCCTTCACCATTAACATCAACATATGCAACATCTTTCTACTCAAAGCATATGCAACCACGTTTGCCTTACCAAGATGGTAATTCAAATCAAATTCAAAGTCTTTCAACAATTCCAACCATCTTCTCTGCCTCATATTCATTTCCTTCTGATCAAACAGGTATTTCAAACTCTTGTGATCATTGAACACCTCAAATTTTGAACCAAAGAGATAATGTCTCTAGATCTTCAACACAAACACCACAACTTCTAACTCTAAGTCATGCGTAGGATAATTCCTTTCATGAACTCTCAATTGCCTTGTAGCATAAGCAACCATTTGACCATTTTGCATCAAAACTCCTCCAAGTCCCATCTTCGACGCATCACAATATACTACGAATGATTCATTCGGATTCAACAAAATCAACATCGGAGCAGTCGTTAACTTCTTCTTCAACTCCACAAAACTCTTTTCACACGCAACATCCCACACATAAGCTTGGATCTTTCGAGTCAACTGAATCAAAGGTAACGCCAACTTCGAAAAACCTTTGATAAACTTCCTGTAATAACCTGCTAAACCCAGAAACTTCTTATCTCAGTAGCATACTTAAGAGTCTCCCACTGCAACACTGCATCAATTTTTGACGGATCAACAACAATTCCACCACTAGAAATTATATGTCCAAGAAAACTCACTTCTTGTAACCAGAACTTACACTTCGACAGTTTAGCATATAACTTCTTTTCTTGCAACACCTGCAATATAATCTTCAAATGTTTTTCGTGATCTTCTTCTGTCTTGGAATAAATCAGAATATCGTCGATGAAGACTACCACAAATTTATCCAAGTACTCATGAAAGATTATATTATTGTACTCCATGAACACACCGGGTGTATTGGATACACCGAACTACATCACCGTATGCTCATAATGACCATACCTCGTTCTGAAAGTTGTCTTCGAAATATCATCAAACTTACCACGAATCTGATGGTAACCAGATCGTAAATCAATCTTGCTGAATACACAAGCTCCTACCAACTGATCTATCAAATCGTCGATTCTCAGAAGTGGATATTTATTCTTGATAGTAACCTTGTTCAACTGCCGATAATCAACACACAACCTCATGCTACCATCTTTCTTCTTAACCAACAACATCGGAGCACCCCACAGAGAAACACTAGGTCGCACAAACTTCTTCTCCAAATAACTCTTCTAGTTGCTTCTTCAACTCACTCAACTCTACAACAGACATCCGATACGGAGCCATAGATACATGACTAGTACCGGGTAACAAATCCACTATAAACTCAACTTCACGCTCTGGAGGTAAATCATTTATATCCTCCGGAAATACATCAGGAAAATCTTGAACAACCGGAAAATCCATATTCAAAGTCTTCCTATCGATTTGAAATGATGCAAAAATTCCAAACATCTGAGCTTCATTTTCTAATAATTCCTCTACTTGCCTAGCCATCAAGAACAACAACTCACAATGATCACCAATTTCAGGAAATTCAACAGTCTTCGCATAACAATTAGGGATGTGCAAAAAAACCAGTTTATAAGAACCACTTTTATAAATCCAATGCACCAATTTTAAAAATCCAATTTGTGTTGGATGAAAACCGCTCCAAATCCATTTTGTTACCAAAACAAAAAACCAGTTTTCAATTTTAATAATCAATTGTTATCTATTTCACCATATGAATATATGGTATTAATGAATAGAAAATTGTTATGAGTACAATTGTTATATTCATTCAATTCACATAACACCGTTCTTATTCAAATTTCTGGAGTTAATAAATTAATTTGTCTTCATTTTATAAAGTAAATTATTTTCTCATATTTTAATTTAATTTAGTCTATTTTTAATTTACATATAATATTTAATTAATTTTTTTTTTATCTCTACAACACTATTTATTTTTTTAATCCTTATTAAATTGCATTTTTGTCATTTTAAGTTATTTATAAGTTTACTTTCTTTTAAACTCAATATTTTAAAAATCATACTAAACCGATCAATCAATCAGATTGAAGCGAGAATTGATCGAAGCGAGAAGCGGAGGTGATATTGGTCTGATCTGATTATTGGACAGAGTGACTTATTGAACCATTGGAAATCCTATAAAACTAATTGAAATGGTAAATTGGCGGTTTTGAAAAACCGATAAGTTAAATTCTTTACTTTTTCATATGAAACAATGTCGTTTTGATGATATATATATATATATATATATATATATATATATATATATATATATATGTTAAAATCTCTTTTGAAATAATTTTCTTCATTATAATTAAATTTATTAGACAAACTATTTTGTTATTCAGTTTATGTTATAATTAGATTTTGTTCAAAATTTATTTAAATTAAAATTTGAATTTAAATAATAAATTTATGAAATTATGATATTTTGAAAATTTAAAATTTTGTATGTGTCGTGATTTTTTTAAATATCGAGTCTTCTGATTCGATCAATATAATAACTATATAACTTTGTTATAAAATTCGATTTATTCAACTGAGATATCTTATTTAATCTGGTTTAGTAATGAAATTCAACAAATGATCAAATATCCTCATCCGTTTGATAACGTGTTCGATTATTAAAATATTGCTTAAGTTTTTTAATTTTATTTTAATAAATAAATTAACATTAAATACTTTATCCTTTGAATTATTTTATTCAAACTCCTTTGAATTTAATACAATTTTTATTGATTCAATATATATATATATATATATATATATATATATATATATATATATATATATATATATATATATATATATATATATATATATATATATATATATATATATATATATATATAATTTCTAATATTAATAATTTAATTGATTAAAATGTCATAAATTTATAAATTAAAGTATAAATAAAATAAGAGATCACCATATTTAAAGAGAATAAATTAGTTTTTTACGTGGCTAAGCTAGAATGTTCTTAAAACAACGTCAATGGTTTAAATGTTATTACAAGGGCAAAACAAATCTATTAAATTAAATGATCTGAATGTTATTATTAATTCCAATTATTTTTTATTTCATTTAAAAAAAAAGAAAAAGAAAAATAATTCTTATGCCAAACAAATTAATGAATAGTCTATTAAAATAAAGGGGGAGGTTGTGACGTATAATAGGATTAAGTTACACAGTATCAAGAAATTCTAACAAACAATAAGGAACAATTTAATAACAAACTAGTTTTGATTAAAAACCAGTTTGAACCAGTTTTGAAACCAAATTGAAACCATTTTGCAGTTTAAATTGGTTTTTATAAAAATTAATTTGGTTTTTAAACTAGAACCAATAAAATGGATAGGTTCTTGTAATTTGGTAACCATGCACACCCCTAATAACAATTGATATGCATAAAATTGAACTCTAACCAGTTCATTCCAAGAATAACATTAATTTGGTGTAAAGGCAAACACACCAAATCCATCAGGAAAATCTTTTCAAAAATTGTCAAAGGACACTTCAGACAAACAAGAGTAGTAGTAACAAAACCATTAGCTGGCGTCTCTATTACCATACCACCATTCATACTAGACAACTTCAAACCCAACTTATTAGCACACTCAAGAGAAACAAAATAATGCATATCGCCCGTATCAATAATAGCAATCAACTCGACATTGTTAATAAAACAAGTACCTTGGATTAGGTTTTCCTTCTTAGGAGCCTTGGAACCAATCAAAGCAAACACTCTGCCATTGGTTTGAGCAACAGTAGCAGTCTTCTTAGGCTTCTGGCATTGGGTGTTGATATGTCCCTGTTCACCGCAATTAAAGCAAGTTGGACCTTCATTCGGACAATCACAAACCCTATGACCTCTCTTGCCACATCTATAGCATCACACCACTGGATTAGTGCAAACATATGACTTGTGATCAGATTCACCACACTTATGACACTTGGGAGGAATAGAACTCGCTCCCCCACTTGAATTCTTCCCCTATGAACCCTTCTACTTCCCCTTCTCAGTTGGAGTCGCATAAGGCTTTCCTCTAACGGACATTTCTCTTTCTTCTCACTCAGCTTCTTGTAGTGATTAGATCAAGATCAGCTATCTTCATCATAGATTCTTCTCTTATCCATCAATTAAGCGTATCTTCGGATTTGTTGACATCCAATTCCTTGCTTGATTTTTGGTCTCAACCCACTCTCGAACTTGAGACACTTCGATAACTCAACATCAGCAAGGTTGTAGTGAGGATAATACTTCACCAACCTCTCAAACTTGGCAGCATACTCTACTACCGTCATACTCCCTTGTTTCAGATAAAGGAATTCTACTTCCATCTTGCCACGAGCATCTTCTGGAAAATAATTTCCCAGAAACTCCTTCCTGAACACTGCCCAAGTCACTGTAGTACCAACATCCTCTAAACGCTGACGGGCATTATCCCATCAGTCTTCAGCCTCTTCAAACAACATATGTGTACCAAACTGCACCTTCTGTGCTTCTGTACATGCCATCGCCCTAAAGATCTTCTCAATAGCCTTGAGCCACTTCTGAGCATTAAGCGGTTCATGGTCACCTTCAAACACCGACAGACCAGGCCCTGATACCACTAATGTAACACCCCTTCTACCCACTTTACAATTAATCATATTATTTAATAAAAATCAGAGTTCTGCATGAAAGGGCGTCACATTTTCATCATAACCTCATTAAAAAGCAAGTATGTGTCATGTCCCGTAATACGAGTTTCATCTTTAATTCATAAATAAATAAAATAAAACCTCAAATCATGGCAGCAGAATCATTATTAAACACTAGTCATCTACTCTCCATTAGGGAGCACAACATAATCAACAACACCTCAATCCACACAATAGAATTGAAGCCTAAATTCAACATAGGGGATGCCATGAATGCAAGATACACAAAACAACAACACCATCATCATCATCATCATCTTTCATCAATACGTGTATCAACATTCATCATTTTAATCTACATAATTTTATTCATACTATCATTTTATCATGCCAGCATTTCTACTACTTATTCATCATTTTATATCATAAAGTCACTGTTAATATTAAGTATAGAATACTTAAACATGTAATAATTCTCCAGCAATAACATAGCAACATGACACGAAAGATCAGACATCAAAATCAGCAACAGGAGAAACATTATTTTCTGAAATTACAATGCTCGCTAAGCAATGAACTCCCTGACTCTACTCGCTAAGCGAGAAACGCGATTCTCAGAAATTAAACCCTGCAATTTCTTCAGAACCCAATCACACTCAGACCTCTCTAAACCTCATAAAACACTAGTATAACAGCAGAAAACATCCAAATTACCACATTATCATCATGAATTCATCATTATTAACAACATACAACAACTAATCATCACTAATCTACCACAATTACCCCCAAAACTTAGGTTTTCATCCTAAAACCCCTAATTCTCATTAAACGTTCCTATATTATGATTATTAAACAATAATTTTCCCCATACCTTGATTGATGTAGCCTTCTCTTTCACTCTTGAGCAAAACCCTTTTAGTCTCCTTATTCTTCAGAGCAACCTTCACCTTTTCCAAAAACACGATTGTGAGAACTTTTTGATTGTATCCTCTATTATCATAAAACACTCAAAAGACAACCTTGCCCCTTAGACCTCCAAACTCTTTTATTTTATTTTCTTAATAATAATATTAAATAATTCCCAATATTATTGTATCATTATCTTAAATAAAATAATCCTTTAGTTTCCACAAGTCACCACTTATTCATAAATAATTACATTTGATAATTAAATAATGAAATTTCGGTGTAGCATCTCTCGCTTACATGGCCCAATCTCATGTGCCATAATTTTGTCATCGACAATAGTTTCGTGGATGCAACATTTGTCGAACCACTTACAACTTCAGCCTCAAGGGTATACAAGCCTTTTTTCTTGACGCCTCTCAAGACTTCCTTCGACCCCTTCATGACTCTTAGAATACTTTTCTCTCCTTGAAAAACATATCCCTTCTTGTCGAATTCACCAAGAGAAATCAAATTTCTCTTTAAGTCAGGTACATACCTAACTTCAATCAATAACCTTATTGACTCATCATGGAGCTTGAATCTTATAGATCCAATACCTGCAATTTTGCAAGCTTTGTTGTTTCCCAGCAGCACCGATCCACCATCTTGATAACATAACTCATTGAACAAATCTTTGTTTGGATTCATGTGCTAAGTACAACTTGAATCCATAATCCAATTTTTTCTTGAGTTGCCACTTGAAACCACAAGAACATCAGATGATTCGAAATCATCTTGAACAATGGCCATGTTGCCATTATCCTTACCTCCACGATCTTTCAGGCGTTTAAGGCACACCTTTCGAATGTGACCCTCATTCTTACAATGATAACATCGAACACCAGATGCTTCACCACTATAAGACTTCTGCCGACTTTTTCCATTATTCTTGTCGAACTTACCATCCTTTCGCATGATTTTCGCGTTAACGACCAAACCTTCACCAACCGTCGAAGGTTTATGCTCCTTTCGTTCGTTCAAGTCCTTAAATTACAAGACAGATTAAACATCTTCAAAGGCCAGGGACTCTCTTCCATACAAGAGGGTTTCTTTGAGGTGAGCATATGTTCTGGGCAAAGCGCATAACAACAATAACGCTTGATCTTCATCATCGATCTTCACATCAATATTTTCAAGATCAAGAATCATCTTGTTGAGCATATCCAACTGCTCAACCAACACTTTGTATTCACTCATCTTGAATGAATACAAGGCTTGCTTCAGGTAGAGTCGATTCACCAACGATTTGATCATGTATAATGTAATACCCCGTATTGAATTAAATACCCTGGATAATATTAATTGAATTTATCCGGTGTGCTCTAAGAGTTTTCAATTAAAATAAATTAGGGCAACTGATGAACTTAAATTAATTAATTAAGTATTATCTGACTCAGAGGTTTTATTAAATATTCGACTCAGAGACATTTTTTGGATACTCTCAATTTGGACCAGTTAGTGTTACTAACTGATAGTTATTGTTTTATTTATTATAAAAAGAGAAAGAAGAGAAATTTTGTAAGAAGGAAAAGAAAGAAATAAGAGAAAGAAAAGAAAAGAAAAGGGAAGAGAAGAGGAAAATGGAAAAGAGGAAACTCATGGAAGCTCAAGAGCTAGAATCGTTCTTCTTCTTCATCATCTTCATCAAACTCCTCGTCGTTGTAGAGGTGGGTTCTAATTAGAAGTTTTTTCTTTTAAGAGTTTGATGTTTTAGAGTTTAGGTTAGATTTCGATAAAATTGTGAAATCTAAGTTTCTAATGGATAAAATGCTGAAATAATCGGGTAGAATAGTCGGGTTACTTGTATGTTAAACCTCTTATAATTGCTTGGATGATCCATAGTGTTTTGGTTGAGTTTGGGTGGATTTTGTGATGAAAAAACAGGGTTTTTGAGCTTCTGCAATAGGGTTAATCGATTAACCAAATGGTTAACCGATTAACCAATGAAAAATAGTGTTTTACGTGAAATTTAGACTGGTTAACCGGTTAACCAAATGGTTAACCGATTAACACTGAGTCAGTTTTGGAAAAATATTTAAAAACCCGTATCTTTTGAACCGTAAGTCTGATTTGGTCCCCGTTCGAAGTGTTGGAAAGCTATGACAACATACTATCTAATGGTAGAGGAAAATATTACTTTTGAAGTGGAAAATATTTATTTATTTTATGGAATTTAACACTGTAAGTATGAGAGAAAATGTTTTAATTCCAAACTTTGAAAATTCATAACTTTTTACTCGGTTATCCGATTTAAGTGTTCTTTATACCATTTGAAAGATAAAATTATGTACTTTCACTTGATGCCGACAAATATTATTTTTACCCGACTTTTACAATTAACCATAATTTTGTAAAGTTAAGGAATTGGGGTAGTAATCTATTGTGAAAGGTATGCCTAATCACGAGGATTGATTGAGAGTAGATACATGAGATTATTGTGAGAATTGTTTAATGGTAATAATTAGACTAAAATGTTAGAATTATGTAATTGAGAAATATATAATTAAAAGCATCAAGAATGGAGAAGAGTGAGGAAATCTTACCATAAACCAATAGTGTGGCCTAATTTTGTGACTATAATTGTTAGATGGTATGAGTTGTGAGATGCCTGGTTTTACCTAGGTTGTTGCGAATCGTTAGCGTGCTATACACTAGGCCTCCAGAATAGTCTTGTGTAAGTCTTGATGTGGGTTATCATTAGTCCCATGAGAAGCATCTGTAAAGGCTTGAGGTACCGTGTAGTGAGACGAGGATAGTGGTTGATTTGTGTAATATGCTAGGTCCTCCGTAAAGTCTTGAGTAAGTCTTGAGGTGGTTTATCTTGAATCCCACGAGAAGCATCCGTAAAGACTTGAGGTATGTATTACACTGGGACCTCCATAAAGTCTTGAGTAAGTCTTGAGGTGGGTTATCTTGAGTCCGACGAGAAGCATCCGTAAAGACTTGAGGTGTGTATGTTACTAGATCCTCCGTAAGGTCTTGAGTAAGTCTTGGGGGAGGGTTATCCTTAGTCCCACGAGAAGCATCCGTAAAGGCTTGAGGTAGATGTTTCACTCGTTTAGTGGCGTGAAATTTGTATGGACCGTTTATTCCATCTCGTACCGGATCCTTTTGAGAGGTAACATTAATACTTGAGTTAGGTTCGATAGAACCCTTAGAGCCGAGAGAACTCTAAGATAGGGAATCAACTGAGATGTTGTTATCTCACCCCACTATTGTTGTTGTTTTTCAAGTTTCCTTTGCAGGTTTGATTTACAAGTGGAGCTAGACTCAAGATGTTTCAAGTGAAACATAGTTTTAGTCTTCTGCTGTGTATTTTTTGTATCTTGTACAATAATGGATATTGTATTGATCTTAGTATTTTGTTTTAGCATGATTTCCATGTCTTGTGTCATTTTAGTGTTTGTTTTAGAATTGGTCAAGAATGTGAATTATGCTATTAGGCATCTTACGATGGTGTCAGTACCAAAAATTAACACTTATATGATATTATTCTAGATATATATTGTATGGGCGTTACATATAAACCTTCAAGTTTCAACCATAACCCTGACGTTGTCGTCTCCTTTGATACATGTCGAAGAACCTTATCACCAAGGCTCAACAATATTGCACTGTGTGCTTTCTCAATCATGGTCGTCTTTTCAACTGCTGTCAACACAACATTCGTGACAGTCTCTCCCTTCAACGCTTCCAAACAACCCAGCTGAACAAGTATGGTTTTCATCTTCAAGTGCCACAGACCGAAATCGTTCACTCCAGTGAACTTTTCAATCTCATACTTTGTTGAAGGCATCTTCTCCACGCTCACCGCACCGATTTGTTGTGAATTAGATACCTTAGAAACAAAGTATAATTGGTTCCTTGATCAGTTAGGAAACCCACAAGGGTTAGGGTTCAGGGTAACCACAAATAAAAGGATTGGTTATAAACTGTTATTCTTTCCTTTCTCTTTCAACAAGATTATAAGTATACAAGAATAACAAATAACCTCTCTCACTATTGAATTGAGGTTTTATCTTCCTATTTTCCCTTATAAAAAATATGAGAGACTAGTATGCTATTTATAAGAAAACTAACACACTAAACTAATGGGCTTTTTAACAATTACCTATTACAAACTAACTTAGGGTACAAGCTAACTTAAACAATTGGACCCATAACATAAGACCAAATTAAACAACAACATGCGAGCGGACTTCGACGACATGATAACCCTAAAATTTGTTCCAATATCTCACATGTATTTACTATTTTCATGTTATTATGATATTCCTCATATCTAAATTTAGGAATTTTAATGTAATTGAGATGGAAATATCAAACTCATTTGAGTAATATAAATAAATAAAAAAATTTATGTTGTTATCATTTCATTTCTTCTATTACTTAAATTTTTTTCTTTAGATTCCTAAAGGAACATTTAATGAGTTTATTAACAATATTATATAGACTGGTTGTTGTTATCTTTTATATAGAGTAAAGGTAGGGGTGAGTTGGAGTATTCAGTTGCAGTCGAACCTCCATTGTTACTTCTGCTCATTTTTGCATTAGCTTTTTAAGTTTAAGCATATGTAATGTTTTAAATGAAAAATAAATATCAATATCTTTGAAGGTTAGTTTAAGTTGCTTATAACCTCAAACTAAATATGTTAAATTCGGAGAGAGTGGAGAATAACAAATATGATACCATAATTTTGATTATAGGTTATATAAGTATGTTTTCTTATTCACAAACTAAGATAATTTTTTACCATAAGAAATTGTTGTTAAACTCTAAAAATGAGATTATTTAAATTTATACAATTATAAATAGATAAATGATTTATTTTATACATACTAAGAAATAACATATCCACTTATAATACATAGCTTCATTTTTAATATAACCAATAATAATTATAAAGTAATTTTTTTAGCATAAGAAATTCTCCCCGTGCCTCGTACGGATATACACACTAGTGAATATTTAATTTGGGAAGAAGTAAATTCTAAAATTAAATGCATTAAATCACAATGAATAAGTTTTTTTTTCCACCAAAACAATATCAATGATTATCATTAATTAGAAAATGTTCAATACACGGAGGAGCTAAATTCAAAGAAGTACGTCTAGGCCAAGAATTGGCCGCCCCTTAGCAAGAGAATGGACAACCAAATTCGCTTGATGTCTAATGAGCTTTACCTCAAGCTACAATTACTACATAATAAAGATTTTATAGAATTAATAATGCAATAAAATTAAGAACCACCATGATGATGGGAGTGTATGACTTGAACTATTATTTGGGAGTCACTTTCAAACACCACATTATTAAGATCCGACTCACTGGCTTCACGGATAGCTTCCTTAAGGGCCAAGGCTCCAGCTTCATTCACTGATATAATTCCGGGATCCCAAACCACACCTGCAGAAATAAAGTTTCCTATGTGATTACGAACACACCACCCCCTATTGGACGTACACATTTGGGTCTTAAAAGCCGCGCCCACATTACATTCAACTACCCTTCTCTAGGCGGACTCCATGACGAAGGTATTTGTAACTCATTATTAGGAACATGACTTTTTTGAGACGACAACCATTCCTGCCATTTATGAAAAGCTAACCATCCAAGTTTATGTGCACCATCAAATTCATTGTTCCATATCTTGTTATTCCTATTCCTCCAGATCTCATCTAACATGACCGTAATTCTACTTGCAACCTTCCTATCTTCCTTACTACAAATATCGAATAACAACGATTTAGTATCATGAAAGGAAATTAATCTAGTATCGATAGGTGTAGACAAACATGTTGTCCTCCAACAATGAATGATCTCACTACAACCAAAGAATATGTGCCAATCATCCTCTAGATTATTCTCACAAAGTTGACAAGTGGTTGGACATTGGACCCTATGTTGTTGAAGTCTAACACGAGTCGGTAAACAACCTTTACAAATTCTCCAAATAAGGTGCTTAACTCTAGGAGGGGCTTTAATATTCCAGATACAATTCCAATCCTCGGTCGCGTTATCCAGATTCCTCTGAGAATTTCTCCATAACCTGTACCTTGAACACACACTATAGGACCTGTTTTTTCCTTCCCTTCAAATCAACTTATCCTCTTTGACCTCCTCAAGTAGGGTTACTTGTAAAATCTCTGTGACATCTGCACAATTAAACACTTCTCTAATAATCCTAACATTTCATTGTTTCACATTAGGTAGCATTAGATTTCTAACAGTAATGTCGTACGCACCTTGGATTTGAGGACCACTCAGGCACCATTCCCTCATACCCCTGGTCCAAGGTTCTTGCATAACCTTTATGTGACTGTCATCCCCAATGATCCACCTACAACCAAGCGATAAGACTTCTTTCTATTTCCAAATACTCCTCCACACAAAACTAGGATTATAACCAATATTAGCTTAAAGAAAGAAGTTAAAATTAATTATTTAGTGATTTCTATCGCCAACTCATTATTTGATTATGCATTTTATTTTCTACGGAATAGTTTGATATGTACTCCAACATTGATACAGACTAAAAGTAAAGAAAAATTAATCAATATTTATACCATCAATGTCTTATTGATCGAATAAGATATTAAGGTATATCATAAAAACATAAGAGACATTGTTATGAAGAAAAAGTTAAAATATTATTATATATTAATGTGTTATAAATAACAAGTCTTATATTAGATATTAAAAAATAAAAATTTAAAATGATTATTTTAGTTTTTTTTTTTATATTTTAAATGAATATTTATCAGCCACAACATCAAATCATTATTCTATTTTGCTTTGTTGTGAAGCAAGACCGCAATAAATAAAACTCCGAGAAGAAAATCGAAATTAATGACAAAGCCTCCTCTCTCTAAAATCTCCTTCCAATCGAAAAAGAGTCCCATTAGCAAACCCCTATGGTGAAAAGACTCATCGATCATGGTGGTTTTGACCACCTTAACCCATTTTAAAGAGAAGGCAGAATGTCGTTTTTTTTTTAAATCACGTTTTTAAAATCTATTTTAATATCATATATATGTCATTTATTTACATTTAAGAAGTGCCGTTTTAATTTATAAATTATTAAATTTATGATAAAATCATGATTTTATTGTAATTTTATCTCACTCAAAGGTAAATACAAAAATGTTATATATTTTGTGCGGTACATAATGAACTTTTAAAATACCATAGCCAACTTTATTTTACATAAATATCTTTAATTGATTATTAATTGACAACTTGCATAAACATTATTGTTTTGTTGACTTAGTCAAAAGACGTATATGTTTTAAAAATTAAAATATCCGAATGGCTTCCACTTGAACCAATTTCTTAGTTTATTATTTGACCAAATTAATTAATCGTTGAATATTATTTTAACAATCATGAAAATATAAATTAAATGATTTTATACAATCTTTTATTTTTATATTACTATTTTAAATAATATATCTTTTTATAAAATAAAATATTATTATTTAAATAATATTTATTTAGTAATATAATAATGAGATAGATTTAGACTTTAAAAAACTATTTTTTTTAAAAAAATTTAAAAAGGTAAATTTATTTATCATAAATCAATATTTTAAAATCTGATTCAACAATTTCTTTTTCTCTTAATCTTCTAACTTCTAGAAAAAAGATAATTGAATAATTCATAGTTTCAGTTCAGAAATTAATAAAATTTAAAGAATAATTAATTCATATAGGATTTAACCTAAAATTTTCTTATAATTTAATTATTTTAAGCAGTTTGAACCGATCCAATCAAATCGCTTAAATAACTGATAAATTATATATAATAATATTTTTTATGTTATTTATTAATCAAATGTCTTTTGAGTTGGAAAGGACTCCCTTAAATGTTTTTTAGTGAAAAAAAATATTTAGGGAAATCTCTCCGATTGCCTTAAATATTTTGATTTAATTTTCAAAATTATTTTTATGTATTGAAAATGAACATAAATTTTATATAGACATCAAATCATAATTCACTATATATATATAATATACAAATACAGTGAAAAATAATATTAAATATTTTTAACATGTTAATAGATACTTTGTCTGTTATTCAGTATAAGTTTTTTTTTATAAAATAAATCATGTATTAAATTATAAATTGTTTTACAATACTAGAAAATCATGAATGATATATTTCTATTATATTTTTTAGTATTTATTATAGTTTCTTTTTTAATTTTTAAATTTATTTATTATATATAATTAATTAAACTTAATTTTATAAAATCTTTCATAATTTTTATTATACAATAATGATTACATTTTTTAATATGTGTAAAAAATAAAAAACGATTTATATAAATTAAAGTTACAATTTTTTTTTTTAAAATATGTGAAGAGTCGAGATTTAAAAGCTTGATATTAAGTTTGAATTCTTTCGTCCGTGTTTATTGGATAAATTTATATAAATTTTGTTTTGACTTTGTTACTAACAATTTTTGTATTTAGTCAATCCATAAATTTTCTGTAGCTTCTATATTATAATTATAATTTATGATAATAATATTATTATTAATTTTTTATATGTAAATTAAATGGCAATAATCTGTTAAAATTTCATAAACGACTCTAAAATTTTCAACAAAATAATAAATTTAATAATATAGATATTTGTCAATTATAGTATTAAACTTTCATTATTAAAATATTGTTAAAAATGTTATGTTAATTTATGGCCATTAAATTAATGGATAAAAAACTTAAAAATAATAAATATTCATATTAATTGAGAGTGTTATTTTATGTTTTCTAGGAACTCTTGTTCTTCTTATAAATACAAATTCTATCACCCGACCAAATTCCTAAGTCCCAAAAAAACCAAATCCCAATTTCAAAGGTAGTAGTAGTACAAGGAAAGTGTAACAACAAAAGACACAACATAAATATCAAAATTATATAGTTAAAATTCTCACACACCCCAAAAAAAACACACTCTCTGACTCTATCCTCTGTTCTGTTCTGTTTCACCCATAACTATGGATTTTTGGACTTCTTCTATTCCCCTTGATGATGAGTTCCAAAAGCTTGTAATTCGAATGAATCCACCTAAGTTAATACAATTACATCTTCATTTTCATTCTCCAATTTCTGTTTTTTTTTTTTATTTATTTTTTAATTTCTTATATTAATTTTATTGCTGATGTTATAAAAAACTGATTTTTTTTTTTGGTGTTATTGCAGAGTAACTGTGGATAATACTTCAAGAAGATCAACCACTTTGATAAAGGTTTGAAATTTAAACGTTGTAAGGTCTTAATGTTTGGTTAATTTCAAAAGGGTCGTTTTTGTTTAACGGAATTTTTGATGTGAATTTTGTGGTAGGTTGATAGTGCTAATAAGCGTGGTAGTTTGTTGGAAGTTGTTCAAGTTCTTACTGATATGAATCTCATTGTTAGAAGAGCTTATATTTCTTCTGATGGAGAATGGTTCATGGATGGTATAACTATAATTCTTTTTTTCTCATCAATTAATTATTTTATTAAGTAATCACCATTGAATTTTCTTAAATTTTTTTTTTCTGTTTATGATTTTTAGTTTTTCATGTTACTGATCAAAATGGGAACAAGTGTCTTCAAGAAGATGTTGCTGACAGAATTCAACAGGTGATAGATAGATCTGTTTGTAATACTAATCTGATTTTAGTTTTTGATTTGAAATTTGTTATCATGAGTCATCATATAGTTGTTTCCGGGGTTCTCGGACCGCAATTGTAAATTTGACCTCATCCGCATTGGCCGCATTTTCTTTGAATGAACTAACAGCATTTTTTGCTTTGTTTTATTGCAGTCACTTTGTCAAAGAGTGCATAGTTTCCGCTCCGTGAGAAGGTCTGTCGGAGTTCAAGCTGCGGCTGAACATACGACAATCGAGTTAACTGGACGCGATAGGCCAGGAGTGCTTTCAGAAGTTTTTGCTATTCTCTCTGACCAGAAATGCAACGTGGTAGCGGCTGATATCTGGACTCATAATTTAAGAATGGCGTCGGTGGTTTACATCACCGACGACGCGACGGGGTTGCCGATTGACAATCACGACCGTCTTGCCAAGATTAAGCATCTTCTGCTTTATGTGCTGAGAGGAGACATTGACAAGAAGAACGCGAACACTTCTGTTTCGTTTTGTTCGATTCATAAGGAAAGGAGGCTGCATCAGTTAATGTATGCTGATCGCGATTACGATGTTTACGACAGTGATTATTCTTGCGCAACAAGTGACAGAAATAAGCTCTGTGTAACTGTTGATGATTGCATTGATAAGGGATATACTGTCGTGAGCTTGAGGTGTCCGGATCGACCAAAGCTTATATTCGATACTGTTTTCACAATCACTGACATGCAGTATGTCGTGTACCATGGAGCTGTCGTTGCTGAAGGACCAGAAGCTTATCAGGTAAGGTTTTTCATTCGATACTTGTACGTTCGATCGAGTTTGACTTATTACGGCTCCGTTTGACCTAGCCTTGTTTTGCAGGAATACTACATTCGGCATGTCGATGGATATCCTATCAGTTCCGAATCCGAAAGGCAAAGAGTGATTCACTGCTTGGAGGCTGCTGTTCGGAGACGAACATCTGAGGTACTCCTCCGTTCCAAATTAAGTGTCGTATTAACATTATCGATGCATCATTAATAGCTACTTTGTATCTGAAATAGGGCATAAAGCTCGAACTTTGCAGTGAAGACAGAGCTGGCCTATTGTCCGACGTAACTCGCATCTTCCGAGAAAACGGCCTGTCAGTCTCCCGCGCGGAGGTCACAACAAGGGGTTCACAAGCAATGAATGTTTTCTACGTGACTGATGTATCTGGAAATCCGGTTAAGAGTGAAACAATCGAAGCAGTTCGAAAAGAGATTGGATTGTCTATACTGCGTGTAAAGGACGACGACATGTACGTGAATTCTCCATCTCGTGAAACTGGAAAATTCTCTTTACGCCAACTCGTCCGATCAAGGTCCGAGAAGATTCTTTACAATTTAGGTCTGATGAAGTCTTGTTCTTGAAGTATCAATGATGTTTTATGTTTGTAAATAGTAGCTTTTAGCTTTGACTAGATTTAGACTGCTTTGAAACCTCATTGCAGTGTTTTATGGTTTGGTGTTTCTAGATTTGGTTTTATTTTAAGATGTTTTCAGATTTTAGTTTGTAGAGTTTTATTTATCTAGGCATGTTTTAACATGAAATAAATGTGTATATTAATGTACCTTTGTCGTAATTGCATGGAATCAACGTGTTTCAGAGTTCGACAACTACATTTTATGTAAAAACGTGTTCAAAATTCAACGTGTTTTAAAGTCTGACACCGACATTTCATATTAAACATGTGTTTAAAACTTAACATGATTTAGAGTCTGACATAGATGACACTTCTGATTCTATAATAAACAAATGTTTCAGAGTCTGACGTAGATATTTCATATTAAAAATGTGTTCATAATTCAACATGTTTTAAAGTTTGACACTGATTTTTCATATTAAAAATTTGTTTAAAACAACATACCGACACTTCTGACCGATCCAACGAAATGAATCGGAATTAAAGTCACCATATGTGTTACAATGTTGTTTTGTTCATTTGAAAATTGTTATGATTTTTGAGAGATTTAAGGTTAAGGTTATTCAGTTGCTGATGTGTTAATGAGACTAACTACTTGCTTACGTGGCATGAGTGGGTTCCTCTAGAATTTTTTGTTTTGTTCTAGGTAATTGTCGTATCATGTCAATTGGACAGAGAATCAGAAAATGAATCCGATTGTATGCTTGGTACGGATGGGTCCCTTTAGATTTTTTCCCACGGTCTGTTCCTTATCAGCTGAATGGAAGGAGTGTCTATTCTATGCCCCATTAAAATCATCATTATTTCATAGGAGTTTTCTTTTTATTACTTGTTTTTCTTTAAGTTTTTAGTAGAGTTTGTTCTTTAACAAACAAAGGCTCGGCCCAATGTTTCTCAAATTTACTATACTTTGACCCAAAATATAAATTCAATTAATACATTATTAAGGGTGATTTACAATCTTGATTTCTATTTTATATCATACTCATCTTGGATCTTGAATTGATTTTGGTGTTGGAGTGATAACCATTCATGTTTACATGCGCCACCGTAAAAGAGATCAAAACCACTGTTCAAGATGAAACATTTTCTAACTATATCCATTTTTTGTTCTCGAACGGAATAGTGACGTTGTTTATGGGAATAAACTTCTGATTTCTACGATTTCCACCATTTCATATCTAATCTTCGATTTATCAATTTGTAACATTCTTGGGTCACCGATTTATCAATTTCTTCTTTCGATTCTTAAGCTTTCCATGAATTTGTGTTCGCTTTCCAACTCCATCGGTTGCAACTTCCTTAGATCACTGAATCAAGAAGCACTCAGAAGCAAACGCGGGGATCTGTTGGATTCGAGTCAATCAATCTTTGTTTCCACCTCAGTCTTCTCAAAATGTGGATCTCTGATTCCCTCGAGAACACCGCAAAATAGAAAAAGGAATACTCTCAGTTACAAATCTAGGTTTACATCGGGGTCTGAAGATAATTTTGCATGAAGATCAGGTCGGAGATTGACGATTTACCTTCCAATCCAACATCACCCGTACTTCCCACATTAAGGTACTTACCGTGACGATATTTGTTGGATGAGAATATAGACTACGAACAGTATAGAGAGGGTGAATAGACCTCCAAAATGTACTTAAACAGTTTACATAATATCAAGTTAGACTACTTAATTATACCAAATGAACAAACTAATTGTAACGTAACATCTTTCAACTATACAAGAAGTGCTATTGAATGATTTTCAATCACACACAAGATTCTACAATTAAAGTCTTCAAGTTTAATTGACACTAAGACAAGATTGAATTACGGATTCTAACAAAACCTGCAACTTATGCAATAAATTGCTACCAGCAAAAAATCCTATCAACATGCAATTCTAGAAACAACCTAATCATGTGATCAACTACGAATCTAAACGAGAGAGAGAGAGAGAGGTGATACACTAGAATTCACAGTGGTTTTGAAGGTGTGAGAGAACACAAGAAATATGGGGGGGGGTTGAATTGAGTTTTAAAAATGAAAGCTTTTTATGAACACACAAACAAGTAAACTAATGAACAAACAATAGAAAGAGACATACGATATATCTTGGTTCACTTGAAAACTGTCAAGCTAATTCAGTCCACCCGCCAAGGAGATTTTGCCTTAACCCAATGACTTAATCCACTATATTCAATTGATTACAATGCACAAGCAATAGTTGTGACTAACAACACTGCACAACCAGGGGTTGTGACTAACAACCTCTAAAAATCACTATCCTAGTCTTCCTAAAGCTTCAGACCTCACTGGTCCTTTAGGGAACACAAACAACCGTTTGCAATAAGAGTTTGCTTACAAGTATTTGCTTCTACACAAGTAGGGTAAACACAATGAAAAGCTTAGTGAAAATATTAATTATTGTAAACGAATGTTGCATTGTATTTTTGCTTAGAGTGTTTCGTAGTCTTGTGCATTTTTCTTCACGAGACAATCCTTATATAGCCACTGAGAAAATATCCGTTGGATGACAGCTGGTCTTAGGAATGTCGTTACTGAGGGTGAAAAAATAGTACATATAATCGTCCTTTTCTACCACAAAATCAGGGTAGTGAAAGAGACGTTTTTGATCTTGTACTATGTACCTTTCCCTCAGATTTTGATCTTATCTTCAATACTTCAGAGGCTTCTGATTCTGAGATGATTGAAGCATGAGATGAAGAGTTGATCATTGGGTCTTCAGAAACTTAAGTCTTTAGAGTTTTCAGAAGTTGTTCAGCAGAACCTGTCTTTAGAATCTTCAACACTTAGTCAACAGAACTAAAATAACAGAGTCAAACTCAGAGTCAGAATCCCAGAAAACATTTGTGTAACACCCCAATTTTTATTTAATTATTTAAATTGAATTTGTTGCATATTTGGTGTGAAGAGAAGTAAAATATTATTTAGTCTAATATTAATTTAGATAAATTATATTATATCGAAATAATTATAAAATTTGGAATATTAAGAGGAAAGGGTAGAATGATGAAGTGGTAAAGATAGTAAGGGAAAATGAGGAAGACCATATGTTGGATCTAAGGGGTTAAGTTGGAAATAAGGAAAAAGGGGAAAGGAGTCGTGTTTTTGTGTGAACGATAGAAGAAACATAAACCAGAGAGAAGAGGAAGGAGAAAGGCCAAAGGCTTGAGGAAGAACTCGTGGAAAAGAAGGATTTATCATCAAAACCAAGGTAAAGGTGAGATTCTTTCATCTCTTAAGGGTTTAATAATAGGGATTAGATATATTATTGTTGATTAAGGTTTTCGGGTTGAGCAATTTTGGACGAACAATTGTGATAGGTTGTTAGGGGTTGATGTTTATGTGAAAATTATGCGAAGAAGGATTTCTCATCAAAACCAAGGTAAGGGTGAGATTCTTTTGTCTCTTAAGGGTTTAATAATAGTGATTAGATATAGTATTGTTGATTAGGGTTTTGGGGTTGAGCAATTTTGGATGAACAATTGTGATAGGTTGTTAGGGGTTGATGTTTATGTGAAAATTATGTGAATTAGAGGATTAGTGGTGATAATTATGTGATTGATTGTCTGAAAATTTGTTTTTGGATGAGTTTTTGTAATAGGTTGTGAACTAATCGCTGAAGGAGAACTGCGAAAATCGCAGAGCTCGCTTAGCGAGCAAGTGGAAATTTTGGAGATTGAATTACAGAGAGTTGTTCGCTCAGCGAGCAAGCTCCTCGCTTAGCGAGACCTGGAGTAAAACTTATAATGATTTAATTCTGAAAAATTTCCTTAAAATTATTTAATCAATATAGTAATGGAAAGGAATTGAAGTGGTGCTTCTTCTCCTTCAATTCCATGTTGGTTCATAGTGTGCCACACCTTGGATGGAACACATTCATCCATTTTCCTCACTCTTGAGTACCTTCTCACAACATCAAAATCTGTGATATATTCACCACTCAAGAAAGGACTAACTACCATTTTACCCATCAAAGATTTAATATTCATTGTTTTATCAGGAATCAAAGATACATCATATTAGATTGGTGGAATGAAAATTTCCGCTTGGAGAAGAAAATGAAAGTATGAAGGTGAATAGGGGATTTTCACTTTATCATAAATCTCTTGAATAGCTTTATTATTTCTTTTCTTGGGCCAGTGAGATAATCCACTAATTTTACTAGGGGAATATGGAATAGGGTTCGACTGCGTTTCTAGGCCAAACCCACTCCCTTGAATACACGACTAAACAACAACATGATTAAGTACTATATTCAAATCCACTAGAGAGGGCCCAGAGGGTAAAGCCACAGGGATTGACTTATGGTAAGTTCTTAGGTACCCATGATAAGTAATTGGGTACCGATACCTCTAGTGCAAATTGTGAGAATATTTTAATTTATTTTAAAATAAAATAATATAATAAAATGACATGGCATGGCATTGAATCATAGTTTTTGATTGGTTAAAGGTACCGGTACCCAACTAAATTCAAGGGTACCGGAGTGTTCACCATGACTTATTCCCAATGTCTCCAACAATTGTCTCCAGCGCAATAAATGAATCCAAAAAGTTTGCCTCGTTTTGACCATTACAAGTAAAGTCAAGTTGCACCTCTTCAGATCTTATACCTAGGGGTACAGTCACTCTCCCACCTAGGACTGACACATCCTCCAAACTTTCACCAACTTGTGAAACATCAGGGTAATCACCTTCCCCATCAATTTGACTTTTCGCCTTAAGTGAAGGGTCAAAATCAACACCTGTATTGCTACGAACACTACATCCACGTTCCACTTCTTCTGTTTTTTGGTCCCACGCGCCTTCCTCATCCGAAGAACCAGAAGATATAGAACGATCATCTTCCTCTGACATCCCAGCTATAACCTGATTCAACTCAGCAAGGTGGTCTTTGACTAAAAAGACTTTAAACAAGTTCCCTTTAATATTAGTGTTCACTTCAACATGTTAGGCGGCCATTTAGTAGAGACTAGGAACCGGGCGACATTAAGTTGTTTTTTCATAGCAGTATCCTCATCACACATGATAAAAGATCCCACCGTTCCATCCAGTTTCACAAAAGATGATGTATTCCAGGCAACACAAGGTAAGTCGTAACACAACAACCAAACGAATATATTAATGTCAACATCTTCAATGTGAAACGACTATCACACCATACCCGATTTTCTTTAAGAAAATGCTCAGTAAATCCATTAGTAGATTCCTCTATCAAGCATATTCTCATCCCCAAGGGTGTTATCTAGATATTAAAAAATCCTTCTGCATAAAAATCCTCCTGAACTTTAAAGGCTTTACCACCTTCGTGACAAGTTCCAACAAGAGCTTTCTCGTATCTGGACAAACCTTCCTCTTCCACCTTGAGTTCCACCATATGTAAGTTCCTAAATAAACCTTCCTGTGTACATGATGTAGAATGGATAGAAAAGTAAAAAAAAACTATAGAGATGTGAGAGCTTCTCGCTCTAAATTGTGTAAAGTAATTGGAATTTAAAATAATTGAAGATTATGAATTTATAGGGGATATTTAATACATAAATTTTGTTATCTGTGGGTAACCTAAACAATTCCCACACTTTTAATCAATGAAATACAATTTGCATGTTGTTGGGTTTAGCGCCATCTATTTTGAATATAAGAGTTTTAAAACTTCTTATCTTATCCATATATGTTTAACTTCTTAGCAAGTCCTAATAAATCCTGCACATTTATCAACTCCTAATAAGTCCTTATGATTAATGTCTATCAAGAAAAAAAAATCCTTATGATTCATGTTTTGACACTGTCCTTATCTGGATTTATCTTTTCTCTTATTCTAAATTGTGTCTAGCTTTGGTGCTAACCTGAATGTAGCAACAAAGAATCCAAAGAAGCAGTCAACTCATTGTGTAAATAATATAGGCAAAATTGGTCAAAATAGAGAAAGAAAATTTGCAAGCCACTTCATTACAAAGAAAAGATAAAAAAAATAAAGCAAAACTCATATCATATGCATCCATTGTATCTCCAATTCTTATCACTAGTGAATGCTCTCTCAAGCTGCTCCACTCTTTGTGTGAAATACGTAAGAACTGATGTTTCCTTCTCATAATCATCCATCATCCTTCTTATCATCTCCCTATTCTCATCCATCATCCTTGTCAACATTTCCTCATCCTCATCCTCATCTTCACACTTAACCTCATGCGTGGGACCCACCATTTGAATTTGATCAACAAATTCATCAAGAAAAATAGCTTTATTGATAAGTGATTTTCTCAATTCCCTGAGAGGGGAACAATGAAACACCGCAACAGAATCTAACCTAAGAAGATAATCCATGATGGTTCCGCCGATTGTTATTCGATTCTTCATCATCATCTTTACAGTTTCTTCATAATTCACCTTCCTCTCAATCTGCTCCAGCTCCACCTTTATCTTCAACATCTTCTTCAGACTCTTCCTCACAAAATACCCTCTCGCAACCATCTGAATCTTCGTCGCTGCCCTAACCCTAACTCTAACCCTAACGTATCTACCTTCACCGTCCTCATTCTTCTCGTCCGCCATATGAATTTGATCAACAAACTCTAGAAGATAAATAGCTCTATTAATGAGTGACTTTCTCAACCCTCTAAGAGCACAACAACCAAACACTCTAACCGAATCTAACATAAGAAGCAAACTCGTGACGGTTCCATCGATCCTTATTCTTTCCATTTGACAACTCTTTATCATCTTCACCGTTTCTTCATCATTTACCTTCTTGTTAATCTCCTCCAACTCCACCTTCATCTTCATCATCTTAATACTTTTTCGCACAAGAAACCCTCTTGCAACCCTCTGAATCTTCATAGCTGAATAGGTTATGTTGTGACCCCGATCCATGGAACTGTAAGCTTAACGAGAAGTATCGGAAGAAAAGAAACGGCAAAAGTTTTATAGAAGGAGGAATCCTAGTCTAGTAGGTCCAACTATTCCAAACTAAAACCATAATGTTTATGGCTATAAATAGTAAAAAAAAATTATTATTAATCTTTATTATAATTAATATATGAATTTAATTGGAATGCATATCAGTTTTACATTGTCAATGAGTTTATAACCGTTGATGATAAAGAATTGACAATATAAAATTTTTTACATTATCAGTGCATAGCAATTAATCTCTTAGTATAATATAAATTATATGATGCGGCTGGTGAGTTAAAATCTTTTTCTTATATGTTTTGTAACAATATAAGGCTCACATAAGGAAATAACTTAAAAAGAATAATATTATAACACAAGGTTGTAATCTAAAAATATAAAATAAAATAAAAACTTGCAAAAAATACTTTAAACCCTAAAAGACTTTTCCTTTTAATTTAGAAAAATTAAAAGAAATATTTTAAATTAGAATGCATAAAAATAAGACTATTAATACAATTTCAAAAATATGAATATGAGTACTTTTTATACTGGTGAATTCTTATCTACCCACCTCAAAAAGTTGGTTAGAGTTATCCATAGTGTAATTTGCATTGAAATTGCTTTAGAAATCTAAAAAGTTTGAACTATTAAATAAATAAATAAATGCAATAAAATGATATGACATTATTTGATTGGAGGAATGTACATTACCCAACTTTTTATGGTGGGTAGAGAAGTTATCCCAAGCTAAACTTGTATCATTGTATAATGGTTGATTTCGTACGCCTTTTGTTTACCTATTTAGAAAAATAATTGATAAAATTATATTATTTCAATATATAAATCAATTGGAGTATTTTTTTTACCAACATTGATATACTTTTAAATTTAAAATATTAATATTTGAATCATTTATATTGTAAATTAATAAATTTATCTATCTTTTTTCATAAATATTTAATACAAAATAAAATGAAATTTATTCATTATAAATGAATATTATAAAATATGTACACTCTCCTCCATAATAAGCCCTCCTAAACATATTTTAAAAAAATCAATAAATTTAATAGATTTATTTTATTCATTAATGTTTTTAAAAAGCTTCTCTAATTGGGTAACAAATCTTCAAACAAATAATTGTTATAAAATAAAGATAAATAAAAAATAATGAGAAGAGAGAAAGAGATAATGATTATGTATTATTTCATCTGTGTATAGTATACACTGAGATTGTTCCTATTTATATGACATCTATGTAAACATTATAATAAATACAAATTGATTAAATAAGGAAAGAAGTTATCGAGAGACAAATCATCCAATTATTCATAACACCCCCTTGGATGTTTGTTTTAGATATGTCTCGTTAAAAGCTTACTAGAAAAAACTCTGTGGAAAAAAATCTAGTAAAGGAAAAAAGAGTACAATATCCATTTAAAACAAATTTATTTCTCCCTCTGAACGATTATTTCTTCGATGATGAAGACCAGTCTTTTGTACTAGTTGATTAAAAGTACTACTTGAGAGTGACTTTGGGAAAAAGGTCTGCAAGATTGTCACATGAACGAATTTATTGGATGTTTATATCATCGTTCTTCTGAAGATCATGAGTGAAAAAGAACTTTGGAAAGATATGTTTTGTTCGGTCTCTTTTAATGTAACCATCTTTCAATTGAGCGATGCATGTAGTATTATCTTCATATACGGTCGTTGTATTTATTTTTCCTGAAGACAAACCACAAGTATTTTGTATGAGTTGGATTAAGGATCTCAACCAAACGCATTCTCGACTTGCCTCATGTAGTGCTAACAGTTTTGTATGATTAGATGAAGTTGATGTTATTGTTTATTTCACAGATCTTCATGAAATCGTTGTACAACCACATGTAAACAAATAACCTGTTTGTGATCTACCATTGTGAGGATCTGACAAGTAGCCTACGTCTGTATAACCTGTTAATTCAAGTTTAGATACTTTGGTATAAAACAGACTCATGTCTATTGTATCTCTAAGATAACGAAGTATATGTTTGACTTCGTTCCAATGTCTTCGTGTAGGTGAAGAATTTTAACTTTCTAATAGATTAACCGCAAATGATATATTAGGACGTGTATAATTAGCAAGGTAAATCAGTGCTCCAATCGCACTGAGATGTGATATTTTAGGACCAAGCAGTTCTTCATCTTTTCTCGAGGTCTGAAAGAATCTTTCTCTACATTTAATGATCTAACAACCATTGGAGTAGACAGCGAGTGACATTTGTCCATATAGAAGCGTTTTAACAACTTTTATATATAACCTTCTTGATGTACAAACATTCCTTTGTCCAAATGATCAATTTGTAAACCTAGACATAATTTTGTCTTTCCTAGGTCCTTCATCTCAAACTCTTTCTTTGAGCAATTCATAGCTTTTGAAAGCTCTTAAGGAGTTCCAATAATATTTATATCATTAACATAAACAACTATTATTGCATATTCTTTTCCTAATCTTTTATAAAAATACAAGGACAAATGGATTTATTTGTACATCCCTATTTAAGAAAATATTCACTAAGATGGTTATACCACATGCGTCCAGATTGTTTCAGCCTATAGAGAGATTTGTTTAATTAAATGGAGTAGTTTTCTCGAGATTCAGAATTATGTGCATTTGGTACATTGAACCCTTTAGGGAGTTTCATGTAAACTTCACTATCAAGTGAACCATACAGATAAGCTGTTATAACATCCATCATGTGCAAATTAAGCCCTTCATGTGCTACAAGACTTATTAAATATCGAAAAGTGCTTGCATCCATTACAAGTGAGTATGTCTCATCAAAATTAATTCCAAGTCTTTGTAAAAATCCTTGAGCAACGAGTCAAGCTTTGTATCTCAAAATTTCATTATTTTCATTTCGCTTTCGCACGAAAACCCATTTGTAACCAAATGGCTTCATATCTTGAGGTGTTCGGACTACAGGTCCAAAAACTTGTCTTTTGTGAAGTGAGTTTAAAATTCTTCTTCAATTGCATCTTTCCATTTTGGCCAATCCCCCCCCTCTCTCTCTCTCTCTATAATTTTTAATAGATGTTGGTTCATGATCTTCTTTGTCATTTATCACATTTAGCACTATATTGTACAAAAAAATAACATCAATGTCGACTTTGTGTCGGTTTCATAGTATTCCATTTTGGATATAATTTATCGAGATCTCCTTATTTTTATGAGTTTCAGGTACCTGATCAATCTCTTCTTGAGATGAAATGTTTATTATGTCTGAAGATTCTTTTAGATTTTCTATGTCATCAATTGGGCCATCTTTATTCTTAGATCCATTTCTTATTCGAGGATTTTTATCTTTGGAACCGATTGATCTGCCACGCTTCAGGCGTGGTTGAGACTCATTAGATTGTCCAACAGGGATATCTATTTTTAATGGAGCATTTACAGTTGGTATATATGATTTAGTCACACCTTTTGGATCAGTGAATGCATTTGGTAGTTGATTTTCTAAGCTTTGTAAGTGAATTATCTTTTGAACTTTTAGTTCACGTTGTTCGAGGATCAAGATGAGAATGATAATTCTTTTCAAATGATCTTTTTTCCAGCTTCTTATTCTCACTCCCTAATGCTGGAAAATTTGATTCATCAAAATGACAATCAGCAAAATGAGCAGCGAATAAATCTCCTGTTGTTGGTTCAAGGTAATTTATAATAAATGGAGATTCATATCTAATGTATATTCTCACCCTCCTTTGAGGACCCATCTTAGTGCGTTGTGGTAGAGAAATGGAAACATACACTGAACATCCAAAAATTCTTAGATGGAAAATATTAGGTTCTTTTCCAAAATCTAGTTCTAAAGGGGAAGAGGTGTGATAACTCGTTGGCCTAATGTGAATCAATGTTGCAGCATGTAAAATTGCATGTCCCAAAGTAGAAACTGGGAGTTTGCATCTCATAAGTGGTCTTGCAATTAATTTTATACGTTTGATAAATGATTCTGCAAGTCCATTTTGTGTATGAATGTGTGCTACTTTATGTTCAATGTCAATTCCAATAGACATACAATATTCATTAAATGCTTGAGATGAAAATTTTGCAGCATTATCAAGACCTATTTTCTTGACAGGATAATCAGGAAATTAAGCTCTTATTCGAATTAGTTGTGCTAACAATCTTGGAAACGCTTGGTTGCAAGTTGACAATAAACAAACATGAGACCATCTAATTGATGCATCAACTAAAACCATAAAATATCTAAACCATCCACATGATGGGTGTATTGGCCCACAAATATCATAATGTATATGCTCTAAAAAATTGATAGATTCATTTCCAATTTTTGTTGGTGTGGCTGAATTATCAACTTCCCTTGCGAGCAAGAGTTGCATGAGAACTTATTTGATTGAATAATTTCCTGACTCATTAATTGATGACCACATGAATTTTCAATTATTTTCCGCATCATTATATTACCAAGATGGCCCAACTGGTCATGTCAAATCATAAATTTATTATTATTTGTAAACTTCTTATTTACAATGGTATGTGCTTCAATTGTACTAATATAAGTGTAGTACAAGCCCGAGGAAAAAGCTGGTAGCTTTTCCATAACACATTTACTATCCAAATTTTGTTATGTAATAGAAAGATATTCCATACCCCATCATCTTTTGTTTCAATATGGTATCCATTTAGACGAATATCTTTGAAACTTAATAAATTTCTATTAGATTTAGAGGAATATAGTGCATTCTCAATGTGTAATATTGTTCCTCCACTTAACAATACATTGACTCTTCCAGAGCCTTCAATTATTTTTGAGGTGCCAAATATAATGCTGACATCAGTGTTTCACTTTACTAAGTAAGAGAAATATTTTTTTATCTTTGAGAATTTTGTGAGTAGTTGCATTATCAACGAGGCAAATATCTTCTTTAGTGGCGCAAGTGCCGACATTCGTTCTTCTAAAAGAATAATAATGAGTTATGAGTGCACTTTAAACATACAAGTTATTTAAACAATAAATTATGTAAATGAACAGGAAGCAAACACATTTTATTATTATTGGGAATTAAAATTCAAAAATAGGAAGCAAACATTAAATTTAAAATCAAATAAAAAACTTTGAGAATTAAAAGCATTCATAATAACTAAAATAAATAGAAAAATTCTATAATTTCTATTTCTTGATAGTTCCATCTCCAATAAGGTGAACAATTTTTCCATTTGGATCAACAAATAAATCACCAATCTTTAAGTGAGTAACAACCATATTTCCCTAATCGATATCACCATCTTCATTAGAAAAATGTGTCTCAATCTTTGTATTTGTATATTTTTAGTGATTTTTGATAAAGATCAACAAGATGTTTTGGTGTACGGCAAGTGTGTCCCCAATGACATTTCCCCTACAACGATAACAAAGCTTTATTTTTTCTACTCTGGCCATCTTTTTCATTCTTTTCAGTATCTTTTCACTTTTGGTGAAAATATGCATTCTTACGATTGTCATTGCGGCTATAATCAAAATTAAGACCATGAGCATAATGATGAGTATGATCATGATTGTGGCCATTCACATGACCACTACCACGATTTTGCACATAGTGACCATGTCTTGCTACATTCACTACTGGGAATGGAGTTGTACCTGTGGGACGAGCCTCATGATTTTTCATCTAGAGCTCATTATTTTGTTCAGCCACAAGGAGACAAGATATCAAATCAGAGTATTTATTAAACCCTCTTTCTCGATATTGATGTTGTAGGAGCACATTGGATGCATGGAAAGTGGAGAATGCTTTTCTAACATATCTTCATCAGTTACTTTTTCTCCACAAAATGTCAGTTTAGATGTTATTCTAAACATTGCATAATTATAAATACTTACACTTTTAAAATCTTGCAAGCGTAAATGCATCCAATCATATTAAGCTTTTGGTAGAATAACCATTTTTTTATGAGCATATCTCTCTTTTAAATTTTTCCATAAAATATATGGATCAGTTATGGTAAGATATTCATTTTTAAGGTCCTCGTGAAGATTACGACGAAGGAATATCATGGCTTTTGCCTTTTGTTGATCAGATGATGTATTTCCTTCTTTAATAGAATTACCGTGTCCTGCATTTAGATGGATTTCAGCATCTAGAGCCCAAAGCAAATAATTATTTTCCGAGATATCAAGAGCTCCAAAGTCAAGTTTTACATACTTAATGCTTTAAAAAAAATCAATAAGTATCTCTAGAATTAAATATTCAAACAAATCATGTAAAATAAAAAGATTATATTATTTACAAATATAAAGTTTATACAAATAATTTATGTCTTTTTGTTTTCATAACAAAAAAATATCTATATTTCAAAAATAGAAGGTTTTTCCAATTAATTCAGATACATAATTGTTATTCTGTGTTCGTAAATTTCAGTATTTTGATGTAGAGTCAGTTTTGGAAATTAATAAAAAAAATATTTCAACAATTAATTAATATATTGTAACAATAATATTACCAAACAAAATCATTAAATAAACAATATTAATATTTCCATTTTTTTTACATAAAAAAAAAACCATAAAGTTCTTCATGAACTATATAAATAATTTATTTTGATATCCTTCAAGTATAGTTTGATAGATTTTTCAGGAACTTTTTAAAAAAATATTTTGCAATCCTTAGGGATGCTTTAAAAGTTCTTCAGAAACTATAAAAATAATTTATTTTGCTATCTGTAACACCCCAAAATTTGCCCTCTAAAATTATTACCATATAACTGGCTTATGATTCGTTCATCTGTTTCTTTCATTAAGTCATGATACTTGCCATCATACATTTTCATGGTCTTCTAAAACATGAGATCGAAGCAAGATTATTGTGATTTGGATCTTCTTATTTAGAGGATCTAAGACTTGGCAGGTCAAGATTTCCCAATGGTTGAGGTGTATAATAAACATGATTCTTCTTTTTTCCTTCAAGTAGTGAAGTGTGGACTTTTGAAGTGTGATCATCAAGGATTTTTTTCTTCTTCGAGTTATTATTGGTTATTTTTTTTCCAAATATTACCAAGAGATATATCATATTTCCCGAATAAACTTGTTTCGAGACTGCGGTTCAATTTAAGGGTATAAGGTGCACGATTATGGTTCATTTGGAAGGTGTATTGTAAACACTATCCCATTACCAGTTCCCATTTATCCAATTTTAAATGACCAATTCATTAATTCCAACTTCAAGTCCATTTTTAACAACTGAAATAAACCCATGTTCTACTTCAGCCCAATTACCATGACTTTGGTCTACCCGTTAATCCATATTTTATCCAAACTGAACCCATTTCCCTTTTAAAACCATGTTAAACCAATTAATACCACTCACAAATCCTTTTATCAAAATTTGAAGCCCGAACCATGAACCAAAAATCCTTTTTAATTCATTCATGCCCTATCCAATTTTATTTGATACCAAAAATCCTTTTTCATTCAAATTCTATCCAATTTTATTGGACAAATTAATGAGCCCAGGTTCAGAGGCCCATGCAATTTTGGTTAGGCTATGGTCATTACAAAAAATAAAAATAAAAAGGAGGAGCTGAAGGAATCTAATCCCATGTTCGCGAATTCAAGGACTCCTCACAAAAGCCTTTTACGGAAACTCACAGGATTGCCATCTGGTTTTGGAGGGGGGATTTACCGTGTGTAATCTACACGTTTATGGAGGCAGAAATTATCTGGTTGTACCAGATCCATTATCAGTTACTTCATCAGCATACAAACAACTATAATATTGGCACACTATAATCTATCACATAGCATACTGAGTCAAATAAAGTTCATAACATGAAAACAGAAATGCGAAAAGTCATCAGAGTAACTTCGACAATTCATTCAGAAAAAATACATTCAAAGTTCAAGCTAAGTTATCTAAACCAAGGTTCAATATTAATTGATTCTAATGACAGAATTACAAAGAAAATTCAGCCCCGGAATTATGGCTAATCGTGGCGGTATGCTCGCTAATTTCAGAAGATGTAAAGGGCTTGTGCGCTGCAAAATGGCTTCTGAAGGATGTTCCCGCCAATACCTTTCAATCCCCATGAAACTTTAATACCTCCAATAAACTATCCAACCTTCACTCTTCGTATTTCCGTGACGGCTATCCCGCATAAAAGCTTTGAATCGGCTGCAATTTAGCAACAAAAATGACTCAGAAGAAGAAAAATCAGCATAAGGAAAAAATCAATCAAATCAGGATGACTGCAATACAGAATAAAAACGGTTACACAGTGTAATAGTTCAAATAAATATTCTGGTGGATTTGGAATTTGTTCAACTATTTACATCTCCACCTGGTTTTGCATTTGTTCCAATAAGAAAACAATATAATTTGTGAAGTCAGTTGCAAATCATTAACTAACTTTAACAGAATCAGAATCAATTCCTAACTGTTTTCTAACAAACTCTAACGGTTTTTATAACAGAAATTTAATTGATTCACAAAGGAGAACTCACCTCTATAAAATCAGGGTCTTCACCATCTTCAAGTCTCTGGAAAAAAAAGACTCGACTTCTCTTCCTCTCCATTCTTCTTACTGTTTTTACAACCTCTGCACACTCTAGAGCTGAACCTCCATCTCTCCCCCTTTCAATCTTCATTAACTTTTCTCCATCTTCGTCCTTACACCATAACTTTCATCATTTTCTAGCATCATTATCAATCTACAAAAGAAAAAACCTGCAACTTCATTATCCATCCTCAAGATTTACACGTCAACGACGGAGCCTCAAAGAAATCTGTAATCAGAAGAAAGATACAGATCAACAATACTAATAAGCTCTCGGATTCAATTCATCCCATACCATTCTTACCTCCATTCATCAAAGACACACATCAACGGGAACCCCAACGCGTTTACTTCGTCTGCCTCAATCTCGTCCTCTTCATCATCTTTCCAAAACAAATTTTCAAGATGCTCCAAAGATCTTCACCATAACCCCCTCGATCGCGGCTTTCGTATTTTATTTAAGAATCCGCAACGCATCTTCGATAACCTGCAAAATCGATCGAAGACAAGAAATCAACAATAAATCGTACAAAGGCATCGCAATAAACAAGCGGAAGAGGGGAAGGATCGTACTTATGCGAAGGCTTCGTTCGACATTTCAAGCGCACGAAAAGCTCCTATGTGGTTGCAATCGATGACTCCAATCAATTGAAGCTAAACCGAGGCGGAGTCGCGACGAGGAGGAAGGAAAATCGAACGACGATTTGCGGCCTCCATTCTTTTGTCCGTTCGTCAGCTCACAGGTAGGCGTCGAAATTCCATGTAGTGATTGTTGTAGCGTGTTCTTATGAGTGATCGATCTCGTGTGGGTGATGTTGATTTGCGATTATTCTTCCTGAATTCGTAGTGAGGATGAAGATTATTGTAGAGTTAACTCAGCGGGTTTTACTCTTTAGGGTGGTTGATTTAGGCAAAAGAAAAACGGCGGCGGCTAGGTTATTTGGTGAGGAAGATGAGAGCAAGACGGGATGGGAAGGTCGGCGGCGGAGAAAGAAGAGGGGGCTAGGGTTGAGCAGGAAGATGGTGAGAATGAGAGAGACTAGGTGAGAGAGGGGTTAGTCGCGGCGGCAGAATGAGAGAGAGATTAGGGTTTGGTGAGAGAGAAGGAGGAAGTGAGGTTGAAGAAGAAGGGGGCTAGGGTTTTATCATACTGTCTTAATCCTTTCTTTTCTTCTTTTTTTTTTCTCGTTTTTTTATATAATTGTTAATTTGTTAAGATTAATAGCAGCATTATTAGGATTTTGAGTATTGATAATGGGAATTAAATTGAAGTTAATTAGAGATAAGTACAAGTATAATATGATTAATACATCCACCGCCCAATTTTCTGTAGATTCCCCTCTATGCATTTTGGGCCGAGGACGTTACTATCAGCACCTCCAAAACAGGCCCATCTATTTTTTCTAACTAATAAACATTGCTATTCCTACCCCCTCTCTTATCTCCTTTTCTTTTAATTTCTATTTTATGCCATTTCAAATTAATTCATGAATAAATATTATAACCCTTAATAAAAATCCAAAAAAATTATGATAGAATATTAAGCCATTTTAGAAACATTCCCAATTTTCCTTTCTTGAATTTAATCAATTTTCGATTTAATTTCGATTTTTTTAATTTAATTGACTTATATTGAATTTTCACTTGGACACATAAATTTGTACAATTTATTTCTACCACTTCCCATAATATTTTTTGCCCATTCTTTTTGCCATGATTAAAGGACAAATAGAAGTACCTAGAATATTTTTTGTGTATTTTTTAGGGCATTTTTTCTACTGTTTTGGTAGTTTGGATTGTATAAATTTGTGATTGAACTTTAGATAGGTTTACGTGATCATTTACCATAGTTAGAATTAGAATTTTTAAGGGATTTTTTAACATAGTGTTATAATCAGGTTAGAGACCTTAGGAATTTAATTTCACATTTTTTCCATAACTTTTGATATTTTTTGTCATTTTAATTCATTTCCATCATATTATGCATATTCATGGTTCATGTCATTCACTAACTATTTGCTTTTTGTGCAAGGTATGTTTTCAAGGATTGGCTTATGGACTTAGATACTTTTATGCCTCGATTATGTTTTATATTTTGTGTACTTTGTGATGTAATAGCTTAGTACTTGTATGCTTGTATAGTTTTTATAACTAGGTTAGAAAAGATAAAATGAATCGATAGAAAACCAAATCTCAAAAAAATGAAATAAATAAAGACTCAATCCAACGTCGAGTAAGTTTTCAAATAAATAGATAAAGTTCATGTGACTTTAGGATTCCTCGATTACCATCGTTCCACTCCATTCAACCAAAAGCAAGCCTTGTATGTTTCACACCATAAGTCGTGCGTCTTAGCACCATGCAATCGACCCACCCGATCCATTGTTTCATCCCTTTTATGTTTCATTCACGTTTTTACCCACCATGACTTAGGAGGACCATATTGTTCACTATTAACTCTTTTACTTGCATTTCTAGTTTAATATCTTTTAGGTAGATTTAATCTTTCAAACCTCATTAACCATAGGTCATCCATGAATTCAATTAACTTAGGGTAAGTCTAGTTTCCCTTAGAATTTTTCCTTTGATAATTTGAGTCTCACTTCTCATCTTAAAATAAAATCAAAAACACTTAATAAAGGAAAGGTGTACAATGCGCCACGAGCCTTAAGCTATACGGGAAATGACTAGTGGAGGTCTCCTTCACTCTTCTAGGATGCTTTACAAACGTTCCATTGGGGGCGATCTTGGAAAGTATTCGCTCCTGTGTCATAGTCTTTAGTGTTGTATATTCAATAAACACAAATTCAAAACACTTCTTATAAAAGACAACAAACCAAGAAGTCACGTCTTCTCATTTCATCTCATACTCTTTGCGGACGAACATGACTTGTCTCGACAGTTTAAACAGCGACACGGTAAACACCCTCGAGTCAGAGTCGGTAACACCTGAGCTAGAGCTATGGCAACGTCATCCTAAAAACCACAAACGAGTGTAAGCCTTAGTTAGACGAACTACGGCGTCTCTGATCCTCATTTATCCCGATGAGGTACGTAGGCAGTGGGGTAGGGCCCATTCGAGCACAATCTTTCTTTTTCCCTACATTTTCCCCTTTTATTCCCATTTTCGATTCCATTTCTTTTATCATTTCCATTTCCAATCCAGAAAGCCATTCTTTCATTCAAACAGCATATTATTTCTCACCCTTTGAAAACAGACTTATAAGCGTGGATCCCGTCGGATACGGCGGACGGATTGGGGTGCTAATACCTTCTCAATTCGTAACCGACTTCCGTACCCAGATCTTTGGTTCGCAAGGCCCCGTCCTTTTCCTTCTTCCTTAGGTTTGTGCAACATTACCTTTCCCATTCCTTTGGGATAAAAATGTCTGGCTGGCGACTCTACCTTTTCCGCGCCACTTTCGCGTTTGTACTAGGATGAAAATCCTGGGAGCGACAGCTGGCGACTCTGCCGGGGACTTTAGAAATTCTAATTTCCCCTTTGAGAGTCAATCCTAGCGCTTGTCTGTTTCTGTTTTCTTTGGGTGCTTATTCTTTCGCTGTTATGCTTTAGTTTAGCTTTACTGTTTTATTTACGGTTTATCGCTTTCCTTTACAGCTTTATTTACAGCTTTCTGCACTTTACTTTACTGTCGCATATACTGGCATATATTGTACTGGCTGTTCTGGTTTTCCTTGGCGGGATGGGATTATTGTGAGATAAGCCAAATACCCGGCTTGAGTATACACATAGGATTTAGAGTGGGCAGTCGTGTGGCTTGCGTGGTCTTGAGCACGTGTAGTTTTCACGAGTCCCACACCCAGATCAGGCTCTCTTGGGATATGTTCTATACTGCCTAGGCAGACCATAGAATGTTCCCACCTGAGCTGCTAACACTGGGAACCGATCATCGAGGACCTTAGTGGAAACAACCCTCTCCAGTGGTGACAGTGGCAAACTACATTTCGTGGCAAACCCATTCGCACCCGAGGGCCCACTAGGAAATCGCATAGGATGAATTTGTTCTCTCGTAGGAACTTGGTTAAAGCAACTGGTCGTATGACGGTAGTATTGTACCCTTTGGGATGAATGTACTATTGTTTCTCGACTTCAGTGCTTGAAGCCGGGAACTTATGAGGGATGCTTGTTTTTCCGGAATTCAGCTGAGGCCTCCCTGAGTAGTACATAATGCTAAACCGATTCCCTGATTTGGTCATGAGCCTTTCTCGGAAATGGTGAACGTATTATTGCTATTCGGCTTTGAGAGTCCGTGATGTTGACCCATAGTAGCATACACGTGAGATTGGGAGGGGTTTACAGGTTTGCAGGAAAACTAAACCTTCAACCTACCTTGTTCTTGATACTTGGGTTTTCTTCCGACACATACTTATGATTTGGTATTCTTGACAGTCGGTATTCAGGCAAAATCAGAAGGCAGTACAACAGTGCCCAGTATATGCAACAGTGATCACATGCCATTGCATTGCATCACATCATCCGCATACTTGCATTCCTAACGCATGTTTATTCATTTGCAGGGCTGCATATCACATCCTTGATTCCGGTTGTGGGTATTGATATATGAGCATGGAATCCAAGAAGAAGACCAAGTGTATTATCTCCTACAAGGTTTATCAGCCTGTTGTGAAAGAAATTCCCAAAGTGAAGGCCTTAGCTCCTCCAGAAGTTCTGAATATCTTCAAGCAGGATTACGGGTGGATTTTGTATTTCATAGAGCCCATCAGTGACTATGCTTTCAGAGGGATGCACACCTTGCTACAGTTTTATGATCCACAACTTAGATGTTTCGTACTTTCTGATTTCGTGTTGGCACCTACATTAGAGGAGTATTCGAGCATCCTGAGAGTTTCCGTGAAGGACTGTGCACCATTCTTTGGGACCAAGATTGATCCTGACTTCAAAGATGTAGCAACTGCTCTTTATTTGAGCAAGTCATTATTGGAAGACCGGATTGATAGCAAAGGAGGCTTCCGAGGATATCATTTGAGTTTCTTGTTAGATGAGGCTACCAAAGCAGCTGAGGCAAAAAGTTGGAGTGCCTTCAACGCGATCTTAGCTTTGTGTATCTATGGAATCACTTTGTTCCCGAACATGCCGAACTTCGTGGATGTTGATGTTGTTCGCATTTTCATAGCAAAGAATCCTATTCCTACTCTTTTAGGTGATCTCTACCACTCTGTGCACTATAAGAACAAGAAGCGAAGGGGTGGAATGTTGAATTGTTGTGAGACTGTATTCTACAAGTGGTTCACACGTTTTCTTCCGCAGTCAGGAGCTTTTGAGAAGACGAAGAACACTCTTGAATGGTCTGAACGATTGATGGGTTTACAAGCAAAGGACATTACCTGGGTTAATCAGGGTTTGCGGTGTATTGACATTCTTCATAGTTGCGGAGGATTTCCTAATGTTCCATTGATCGGGAGGAAAGGGGGAATTAATTATAACCCTTCTCTCACGGTTAGACAGTTTGGGTATGCCTTAAAGGAACCACCAGCTGATGTGGACATCACAGAGTCCTTGTACTTCCAGTCAACGAATGGATTCGAGATTGCTCAGAAAGCTTCTAATGCTTGGCATAGTCGAAAGACAAGAGGGAAGAAGACTTTGGGAGTAGGGAATTGTCGAATGTATCCACCGTTTGCAGAATGGTTAAAAGAACGGGTTGAAGTGTTACTGTTACCATTTGGGCCTGCGCCTCTTCTATATCCCACGGTCATTGAACAACCTACCACAGTTAGCATTGAAGAGTTCAACAAGATGAAGACGGAAAGAGACGGTTTATTAATGGAGAATGCACAGTTAGGTCAGGAGCTTGCTAAAACTAATCACGCCAGATTTGAGATTGAGTGGAAAGCTCAAGAAGATGCTGAGAGGCATGCTATTGCAAGGAAACAGTGTGAAGTTGAGTTAGCTCGGTATGAGAGGTTCGAGTTTGCTACTAGAAGTTCTTCCAAGGAACACATTGACACTAGAAGGCAACTGGATCAGAAGACCTTGATGTTTGAGAACATGAAAAAGAGACATGCTGCTTACAGGATCAAAAGAGAGGAACAAGACAAAGTTCAAGCTGAAGAGATCGCGAGTAAGCTAAAGGAGAAAGACGAAGAGATGGCCGATAAGTTGAGAGGAAAAGATGAAGAGCTTGCTAAAGCCCGAGAGGAAGCTGATTACTACAAGCGGATGATGATTTGCTATCAGAAGAAGCTGAAAAGGTTTGAAGACAACCAGGTGCAGACAAAGGAGTTGGTAGAAGTTCCAAAGGCAGGACCGATCATTGACTCAGATCTAGATGGAGGATCGCATTGACAAAGACATCTTTCTGTTTGCTTGTATGTTGTAGGATTACCATCAGGACTGTTGATGGAATCTTTTTATCATTGTACTTCTGTTTGAATCCATGCTTTGGGTGTTTTGACTATATCAACAAAATTCTTATCATAAAAAAATCTCTTCACTATCATTCTGTGTTCTCTCACTCTGTGATCACTGACACATCTGACACATTTGCAAGAACACGTCGGTCTTTGTATTCTTGGAATTGTTTGGCACGTCTGCTACACACACACCTTATATTATCAACACCGCTTGTTATTTACAGCAAAAAGAGCTTATGTCTTCATCAAACCCACAAAACTAGAATCAGGGGATGGGATGCCCTAAAAATGAATCAACATGCCATAACATTCATTTCCTGCATATTATATTCTTATGTTTTTGCAGGTTACCCAGGGTTTCTAACTTATTTGATTGCAGGCAATATAGCTGGTCAACGCGTTCACCGATATCCGACTAAAAGAAACCGAGTAAGGATGGCTGAACGAATACAGACAGATCTCAATGAGCTCCGACAGAGGATGGATCAGTTCATGGAAATGATGACTGGCATGGCCCAGAACCAGGAGCGTCTCCGGTTAATGGTTGAGCAACCTCATGGGAATGTTAATACGGGAATACCGGCTGAGAATGTGGATTCTAACGCTGCCCGTAACGGAGAACCTAATCGAAATAGGACCACAACACGTAATGCAGGTTTAGAAGACAATCAAGAGGACCAGTTCACTCTACTGGATGTGGATATGGGTAACATGAATGAGATCAACAATCGCAGGTATGAAGAGCTGTCAGAGAAGATCAAGGCCATGGAATGTCAGAATTCCTTGGGTATCGATGTAACCAGTCTCGGGTTAGTACCAGGAGTCAGAATCCCTCCCAAGTTCAAGGCACCATCGTTTGACAAGTACAACGACAGCACGTGCCCTAGGACTCACATTCACGCGTACTTTGGAAGAATCTCGGCTCACACTTATGACGAGAGACTTTGGATGCATTTCTTCCAAGACAGTTTATCTGGAGATTCGTTGAGCTGGTACATGAAGCTAAGTAGGGTCTCTATCCGAAGCTGGAAAGATCTAGCTGAAGCATTCCTCAAGTAGTATCAATACAACATTGATATGGCTCCGAATCGCACTCAGTTACAGAACTTGTCTCAAGGACCTAAGGAGAGTTTTAAGCACTATGTCCAGAGGTGGCGTGAGCTGGCCGCACAGGTTCAACCTCCATTGCTGGATCGGGAAATGGCCGACATGTTTATGGGCACCTTGCAGGGTGTTTACTTGGATCGTTTGGCCGCCTGCCCGTCCATTGGTTTTTCTGATATCGTCATTGCGGGAGAAAGAATAGAGAATTTTCTGAAATTGGGAAAGATCCAGGATGCAAGCAGTGCTAGTTCTTCTGGTGTGAGAAAGACTTTTGGCAACGGCCAAAGAAGAAGAGAAGGCGAGACGAATGCTGTGTATAGAGGCCGAGACAGAAGTTATTCTCAAGGTTACCACCAAACAGCTGCGGTGACTATTACTCCACAGGTTCAACAACAACGACCACAGGGTCAGCAACAACAGGTACAGAGACCGTTTCAGGAAAGAACGAGAGCGAGAAACTGCAGACTCGACCCCGTCCCATGCCCATATGCTGTATTGCTCCCAGGTGTGAATTCCATTCAGGTGCCCAGGGGCACAGTTTTGAGAAATGTTGGGCTTTTCAGAACAAGGTACAGGACCTAGTTGACTCCAAGGCGATCAATTTCGCTCCTCTCCCAAATGTACTCCAGAATCCGATGCCTAGTCATAATGGAACCGGTGTTACGGTTATTCTACCAGATGGTTCACGTTAAGCTGAAGTCTTCAAGTTAATCTCCCAGGACGCCAGGGTATTCATGAAGCAAATAGAGCCAGCAGTATTCAAATACTCTCAGTGATGGCATTTATGTGTTTGCCTTTCTTCATTGTTCATTTTCATCCCTATTGAGGGGAACTACGTCGCTCTGATTCTTCATTGGTCATCAGTCAATGGAGATACGTAGGCAGAAGATCGTCAGTTCTTTTCGAGCAACCTTTTGGGGCAACTTTACTCCCCAGCTTCACTCTTTCCTTCAGATGTCTCGCGTCAGAGTCAGAATAGCTAGAAGAGGAAGTATTACTGCCATGGTTGGGCATGCAACTGCAAATTGAAGATTACAAGTCTGTGAAAAGAGCTATTGATTGTTGAAAGTATCCAAGACTGACAAGTCCAGACGGAGCCAAGCCTCCTCAACTATGGCAATATTCAGTTTCTTTACTGCATTTCCATTTGTAGCTTCTTTTATATGTTAAACATTTGTCTACATGTATGAAATTTGTTTGCTTTTGGGTGTTAGCAATAATAAAACTCACATGTTTTTCTTGAAGTAAATTCATTTGCATTCCCTTATAATTTTACATCTGTACATCGCAATATCAATTGTCATGCTTAAATTCTATGAAAGGAGAATGACGAAACAAAAACGCAAAGTCTCTAATTGTGTGCTCTCAAGTAAGACCTTGTTGACGATGTACAGGCATTGTTTCAAATCCTAAACACTGGAGATATAAGGAAGATATACCCTTGCTAACCCCTTCGAGCCTTGAAGTAGGAGTTTCTTTTCACATAAAAAAACCCTCACATGTGTCGCTCCCACCAAATGACACATCGAAGGTCAGAAGGGGTACAGACGCGAACGGTCGGCGAAAAGAGGAATGAGAACACACAGGAGTGAACTCAGAAAAGAAAGAGTCGCCAGCTAGGCATTTTTATCCCGGGGGAAAGGTAATGCTGCATAGACCTAGAAAGATATGGATAAGACGGTTGCGAACCAGAGAGACTGAGAAAGGGGGTTGGTTACAACCTGGGAAGGTATTAGCACCCAGATTGTCCGCCGTACTCGACGGGATCCACGCTTAAAAGATTTGTGTTTTAAAGGGGTAGTGTCAGTGCTATTTGTGTATCAAAGCTGGAAAGAATGAAAGTGTCAGTGTAAAAGGAAAAGTGAAGTGTATAAGTGAAGTGTCAGTATAAGAACAAAGATGAAATGCTCATGACCATGAGGCTAAAAGAATAAAGCAGGAAAGAGGGGGAATATACAGAGACTTTTGTTCGATAAATGTTAAGTTATGCCTACGTATCCTCTCGTGCAATGAGGAAGTCAGAACACCGTAGTTCGACCCAAAGAGACTGAAAGATGAATTGACTTGTGAACTTCTTACTTGTCTATGCTCAAGTGTATGACCTGTCTGGCTCAGGTGCAAACTGTCTTGCATTAGACGGAAGAAGCAAGTTCTCGCTTATGAGTGAGTGAGATGAGAAAAGAATCCCGGAGGAGACGATTATTGTTTGTTTTTGAGTTTTCAGTCTTTTATTGCTTTTTGAAGTTTGTTATAAGTTAATGAGCTTAAGCCTAAACCAATGGGTTAGTAAACTCATCACATCTTCCCTCTGATTAGGGGTAATGAGAATACCTTAAGTGTGAAGTCAGCATCTCACACTTAATCTCCATGGTGCAGGATTAAGATCATTAACCTACTTGTTATTATTTAGATGTTTTTTGTTGTTTTTGTTTAGTGTTGAGTAATGAGATTAAGCCATAATCAGGGATTAAACAGACTCATTACACCATCCTAATAGAAGGATAATAGATGAGAATGTTTAAGCTGAGGAAATCTCCTCAACTTAATCCATGATTAGGGATTAACCTCATGACAAAACAAAACCTTTATTAGATGGATTTTAGTTAATGATAAGATGAAGAAGTGAGTTTTATGGTTTGTAAGACAACTTGAGGGGGACTTGTCCATTAACACTAGGGTTAGTCCTTCTTAACCAATTAAGGAAGAATTAGAACCCTAATGCAAGGCCCAAGTTACAAGCTTGATGTCTTGGTGATTATTAAGTGAGTTGATTAAAGGATTTAAACACATTAAGGGTTTAACACTTAGGATTAAAGTTATACACTCCATCCTAATAGAAGGATGCAGGCATAAGCTTAATCACAAAGCCTTAAAGCCTTTAGGGTTTAGTCCCTGATTATGAGATGAGAAGAGAAGACTCAAGGAGACTCAAAGGTAAAAGCTAAGTGGGGGACTAATCAAACCCTAATTGTTATCATGCTTGGTCATTCCTAGGGTTTGTGGGGTTTAAGAAGGAAATCTTCAAAGAACCACCAAGGAGAGAAGCAGATGAAAGGAGCAAAGAGAAGCAAAACAACTTGCTTCACTTAAGAAGACAAGTTGCTTGAAGAAAGAAGGTGAGATGAACAAGAATGAGCAAGCTCAATCCAAACACATACAAAAATGCAGCAATGATGCATAAGAGAGATGAAAAGAGATTGTGAGAAGTGAAGGCAAATCCACTTCTCAAAACAACTTACCACCTGAAAAGTTAGCAAAGAAATGAAATGTAATGCAAATGAGATGCAATGTCATGATGCAAACCAAAACCAGAAGCATGAGTATGATTTTAATGATGCTAAGAGATGATGCAAACATGAGGCAAGGCATTAGAATGCTCATACAAACATATGGGTGCAAGAGAAGCATGCTTTGAACCATGAATGTTCATGAAAAGTTATGAAATGCAAATGACATACAACATGGCAAATGAAAGATGCAATGATCAAACATGATTCTAATATGTCCTAAGATGTGTTATGAATCAAATGGATGCACAAAATGTCATGGCAAGTCATGGTATGCAAGAAAATGAGAAATGGATGCAAAGGAAGGCACAAATTAGGGTTACATGCATCATGCAAAGCAAAAATCCAAAACCAGAAGCAAATGACATGATAAAAATTTGAAAATGCAATCAAAGATACCCTAAACCTATACAAGCTCACTGCCCAAAGGAGAGGATCCAACTCTTAACCTAATGAAAGTTATGAATTTCCTAAGTTGGCTAGGGTTTTAAGGTACCTTGACAAGAAAAATGCTAAACAAGTTGAAAATGCAAGATCAATTCAAACCAATTTTATCCTATAAACTATATGCTATACAAGATGCAATGCAAAAAGAATCATCCTCCAACTCTCAATGGTTAGGCAGAAAGGAATTTTTGAAGTTTGACATAAAATATTGCCTTGAAATGAAATTAATTCCAATGAAAATGATCAAAAGGCATCAAGAACAAAAATAAATTTGGTTTGAGAGTTGGACAATGTTTCTAAATGTTTCTAAATGCTATGTGAATTTTTTTGTGATTTTTAAATACCTAAAAGTATTTTTAATTAATTAATTTTCATTAACTAATTAAAAATAATCTTTTAAATGATTTAAAAATAAATTTTAATGCAAAAAATAAAAATAAAAATATTTTTGGGTTCTAAAAATTAATAAAAGGTTTGATAAAAATTTTCAGAATTTTTCAATGTATTTTGCTATTTTTAATAAAATGTACAAGATCAAATAAACAAAATGAAATAAAAATTAAAAAAAGAGAAAGTATGCAGGATGGAAGGGTCAGATGCAATCTGGGTTTAAAACGTTTGACTGGGCGCGCATCTGGACGACCCAAGTTCAAACCTGCCTAATTTTAATTAATTAATTTTTAATCCATAATTAAGAGTTAATGAAATGATCCAGGCCCTCCATACGCGCGCGGGAAACAACATCCAGTGGCTCACATTCAAACTTGGTGCCCTAACCCTAATTAGCATTTAATCACTCTCAGGTCACCGGAGACGAGCTCCGGTCGTCTTCTCCGGTGACCTCCCTCCCTGAAAATCTCAAAAACACTCCCTAGGTCAAATCAAACCTCCCAAATATCCAGAAATGATCCCCAAGTCCCCTAGAACAAGAATCCAGCATCAAATTTCATTTATTCATCATCAACAACAAGATTCGAACAAAAACTCAAAACTGAACAAAATTTCAGAACTTCCATACAACCTCAAAACTCAATCATTTTCAAAAATAAAAGGTTCGGTGTGATCAGGAGAGCATGCTTTATCATTTAGAAACAAGAAATAAGAGTTCTGGAAAAATGAATTTCCATGGCTACCTGAATCGAAGCTTTCAACCCAAGAGCTTCTGGACCAGTTTCTTGCTTCCAACCAACTCCGCTGACCTCCCTCAAGTGTTTGCAAAGCTTGTTTGAAGTTTATTTGGGCTGGTTTGAGAGATTGCTTGAGTTCTGTTGAAAGAGGGGCAGAAATTGTATCTGGCTTATGTGAGGTTTCAGGGATGAGTGAGGGCAGGGAAATGATCAGGGGAGTGTGCTGAGATGTTTTGTGAAGTTTGTTTGAATGTTTGATGCTTGTGGAGAGTGTTCCGAATGGTTTTGCATATGAGGCATAAACTTGGAACTATGGCTTATGATCTCCTTCAGGCTTGTGTGTGTGGTGTGTTATGCTGGCTTTGGTCCACTTATCACAACTAGAGAGGTCGGAGGAGTTGGTGTGGACTGTTGTGATTGGTATGGGTGTTTTGGCCAAAAAGTCAAAAGTGTTGTACTTGAGGTATGGGCAATGGTGTAGCTAGCTCATTGGCTTGTCCTTGCTCAGCTGAGATTAAGGAGGTCCATGGAATTAGTTTTGAGATGATTCAGCAAGTTGCATGAAGTTTATGAGATGTTTTGCAAATTTCCCAAAGTTTGGCCACTTTGGAAATTTATGAGATTCAAGGCATCAAAATGCAATATTCTTGGGCCAATTCTGATCTTTAGAGGTCATGTGATCATGTTGTGAAGAGTTTGTGCACATTTGAAGCCTTTAGAACACTTGATCATACCATTTTGCAAAATGCCTCTTTGGTAGAAAACTTCAAATTATGTGATTTTAGCCAACTTTGACAAGCCATAACTTTTGATCCAAAATGAATTAGGACAAGTTCTTGTACTTTTTGAAAAGGGAATGATCCATTCTACAACTTTCATGACCAAAGTTTTCCCATTTGAAGCATTTTTGAATCAAAATGTAAGGGTTGAAAAAGTTTCCCAAAATGGCAAGTTTCCATTACAAGTTATTTCCCAAAAAGTCAACTTTGCAAATGGCTTGAAATTCTTCAATTTTGTGAACTTCTAACATCTTCTATTACAAATAAAGATCATACATAATCAAAATGATGAAGAACACCCTTTGGTTGGGTCATTGGGGGCCTCAGATGCCCTGATTTTACACTGACTTGCTCAAAAAGTCAACTCTTGATCAGATGCCTTCCCTATGGAATTTCTTCATGAAAATTGATATGCATGATCCCTATACCATATAGAGACCAATAGAAACAAAAATGACCAAAAAATTTGGAGTTATGGCCTTTGAAACCAAAACCCTAATTCTAGGTCATCTGTGCAGTCAAGCCTGGCTCTGCTTCCATGCCATTCTCAGTTCTTGTAATTTTTTGACTTCTTTGACTTTGAGAGGATATAATATGATGCTTGAACACACATGGACCCCTTTGAGGTGATTGATGACCTTTGGAGTGGCTCAAGAAGCTCTTGGATTGCTCAAATCACAAACCCTAGATGCAGATGACTTAGAACCAGTGCAATGAATCAAAAATGCAATATGAGATGCTATGATTGAACTTATGCATATGAAAAAGACCACAAGCCATGGTGTGAATGGGTGAGGGCAAATTTGGGGTGTTTACAGCTGCCCCTATTCAAGCATGAGTTAGCTGTGCAGGATGTAAGCAACGGCTTAACAGGCAAACAAGATAACTTGTGGTTGAATACCAAAGACAGTCCAAAATTTGCACTCACAGAATGAAGAAGAAAAGCGATATAGATTGTAAAAGAAAATAAAGTATATTACAAAGTGTGGGCGACGGAGGACGACCGTTGAGCAGATGACGACTGCTGGGGAAAGCAATGGCGGGGACGACCGACATGCTGGGGAAAAATGCGGGAAATAAAGCAAAGACGGGGAGGGCCGACTAGCTGGGGAAGATGCGGGAAATAAAGCAAAGACGGGGACAGCCGACTAGCTGGGGAAAATGCGGGAAATAAAGCAATGACGGGGACGACCGACTAGCTGGGGAAAATGCGGGAAATAAAGCAATGACGGGGACGACCGACATGCTGGAAAAAATGCGGGAAATAAAGCAATGACGGGGACGGCCGACATGCTGGGAAAAATGCGGGAAATAAAGCAATGACGGGGACGGCCGACATGCTGGGAAAAATGCGGGAAATAAAGCAATGACGGGGACGGCCGACATGCTGGGAAAAATGCGGGAAATAAAGCTATGACGGGGACGACCGACATGCTGGGAAAAATGCGGGAAATAAAGCAATGACGGGGACGGCCGACATGCTGGGAAAAATGCGGGAAATAAAGCAATGACGGGGACGGCCGACATGCTGGGAAAAATGCGGGAAATAAAGCAATGACGGGGACGGCCGACATACTGGGGATATGAGAGATTATGATGGGGACGGCCATCAAGTAAAGCTGTAAGATTCTCTGGGGATTATAGGTAAATGAAATAAATGATGAGGTACGGTCATCAAAGGTGAAGGACGATCACCTAGCAGGGGACGGCTGCTCTGTTGGGGATAAGATGAGGGACGGTCATCTAAGGTGAAGGATGATCACCTGGTAGGGTATGGCTGCCGAAAGTAACACGACATAGGACAAATGTCGGATAAAAAGGTCGACGATGGGGACGGCCATCAGATAAGCATGATGAAGGACGATCATCAAGAGGTGAAGGACGATCACCTAGCAGGGTACAGCTGCTCTCAAGGTATCATGACATAGGACGAATGTCAGATAACAAAGATCAACGATGGGGACGGCCATCGGATAAAATGATGAAGGACGATCATCAAAAGGTGAAGGACGATCACCTAGCAGGGTACGGCTGCTAAAAATCACGACATAGGACGAATGCCGGATAGAAAGGGGTTCTAACAATGGAGACTCCGCTGGGGAAAGGATGAGGGACGGTCATCCAAAGGTGAAGGACGATCACCTGGCAGGGTACGGCTGCCGAAAGGGTACTATGACATAGGACGAATGTCGGATAGAAAAAAGGTTGCTTTGCTGGCGACCTACTGGGGAATAGTAAACACGGACGAGTGTTTACATCCAAGAAATAAAGGTATAAGTGTTTTGACGTTGTGTATAGATTAAAGATGCGGGCGAGCATCCCTAAGACCGTGATACGGACGAGTATTAGTAGAAACAAACGCTGACGCACGTTCCGAGATGATGATACAGACGAGTACCAACTAGTTAACAAAGAACACGGACGAGTGTCGAATCTGAGGGGACTCTTCTGGGGAATAGTAGACACAGACGAGTGTCTATATTCGAGAAGGCATGAGTGTTTGACACGTGTATGGATTAAAGATGCGGACGAGCATCCTTAAGACTGTGATACGGACGAGTATCGGGTAGAAACAAACGCTTGACGCATGCTCTGAGATGATGATACGGACGAGTACCAACTGGTTGACAAAGAACACGGACGAGTGTCGAATCTGAGGGGATTTGAGTGGCATATAAGATACAGACGAGTATCTGTATGAGTGAAATAAGTATAAGTGTCTAACTTGCTGAGGAGGGTGACACGGACGAGTGTCAAAAGAGAAAGGTGTAATATAAACAAGTATATGGTTTGCAAAAATGTTTAGGCAACTGTGCTGGGGAAAGCGACACGGACGGGTGTCAGGGAATTTGTATGGATATATGTATCTGTGAGTGCAAAGAGGACGCTTTGGCTTTCTACTAGGGATATGACATGGACGGGTATCAAGAAGTATCTGTAATATATAAGTGTCTGTTTGCAAAGAGAGCTCGGGCGGCTTTACTGGGGAATCGTGACACGGACGGGTGCCAAAAGGAGTGTGTATTTTGTATTGATGAGTATAAGGCCAGTGCTTTGGCTCTCTGGTGGGGAATTTGGGAGAGTTTCTCTGTATATCCTTGACGGGTTGTCGGTATTTACAAGTGTTTGATTCAGACCATGGCTTATGATTATGCAATATGTTTGATTTTTGCCGTAATGCTCCGTATTAGACGGAATGCTACGCTCTGTGGGGAGAATATGATGCTAATGTTATGATTATGCAAAGATACCGATCTGGGATTTGGATCCCGTTGCTGCGAAGATCTCTGGCTGATCTGCTTGAAGTGGACATCCCAGCTGGGGATGAGATCATTGGCATATCAGACTTATGGGACTCTGCTTGGGGATATAGATCACTGACAGACCTATCTTTGTAATGAGGGACCCAGCTGGGGTTTGTAGAAGCTTTCTTCACTCTGTTGTGATATCTTCAGGCGTTGCTCTTCTGGATAGAGGCTGAAACTTTGTGGGAAGATGGTTCCCCGGCTTTTGCACTTGGCTGTGGAGGAATAATGATTGGCAGCTTGGCTGGAAAAAGAAAGACCATGGGAAGGTATTCCTGGAGATTTCTGTAGGGGTCCTGCTGAGGATGATACTGAACAACTCAGCTGGGGAGAAACCATCTCCGGTGCTAATTGGGAGATAGACTGAGTAGATAATGATTTGCCAGCTTGCTGGGGTGAAGCTTTCATGCCCCATGTTGGGCTTTGAATACCTGCAATCCTGAAAAGTCAAAGAAACGCACAAGTAATCCCGAGGTATCCCTTACCGGATTCCATCATAGGAGTTTTAACACTCCCGGGAGTAAGTATATTTCCTGCAAGCACGTATTCCTTAGAAGAGAAGCATCTGTATTTATGCAATCAGTATCTTTAGAGACATCAGACATTTTGCAAACGAAAATGGAACGTATAAGACAAAACATGACTGAAAATCTGATTTTATTAATTCGTGTGCCCTGAATTGGCAAGATACAGTCAAAGAAACAAATCCCCTAAAATGAGGAGATTGTTACAAATTGAGAAACAAAAGGTATTGGCAATGTTGATGACGCTTCAAGGAGCTTCCCTTTGCTATGACTCGTATGACATTTGACGTTCTTCTCGTCTTGATTTCTGAAGAAGGCTGATTCTGACCGAAGCTTGATCCTTTCGAAGTTTGCCAAGTTGTAAGTGATACAGACGAATTCAGAATGCAGTTGTTCGCTTATTCCCTCATTTTGCATGAATCGCCCTTTCGGGTTTTCAATCCATCGGGATACCCATTTTTGCCTGAGTTGTCCAATGCGGCTTTTCAACTCAGCGGGTGTACATTTTCCTTTTATTTTCCCTTATTTTTGCCCGAGTCTTTTATTCTGTTTTTGACTCGCCGGGATGCCCTATTTTTGCATGGACTTACATTCTGTTTTTATGTCCAGCGGGTCATTTTATGCGAAGTATTTTTTAACTGCATCCGAATTCACAGGGGACGGGAAGTCTTCACCATCCATAGTACTGAGCATGAGTGCTCCACCGGAGAAAACCTTCTTTACTACAAATGGCCATTCATAGTTCGGAGTCCATTTGCCCCTGTGGTCTGTATGAGGAGGGAGGAGTCTTTTCAGCACAAGATCTCCTACTTGGTACTCTCGGAGCCTGACTTTCTGATCGAAGGCTTTCTTCATTCTTTTCTGATATAACTGCCCATGACAGATTGCAGCCAACCTCTTCTCTTCAATCAGACTCAGTTGTTCGTATCGGGATCGGACCCATTCTGCTTCATTCAACTTAACATCCATTAATACCCGCAGGGAGGGTAATTCAACTTCAACAGGTAGGACTGCCTCCATACCATAAACAAGTTGATACGGTGTTGCCCCAGTGGATGTTCTGATTGACGTACGGTACCCATGCAAGGCAAACGGTAGCATTTCATGCCAGTCTTTGTAGGTGACTACCATCTTCTGCACAATCTTCTTGATATTCTTGTTAGCTGCCTCAACAGCGCCATTCATCTTGGGCCTGTAAGGAGAAGAATTGTGGTGTTGGATCTTGAAGTCCCGGCATAGCTCTGCCATCATTTTGTTGTTTAAATTGGAACCATTATCAGTAATGATCCGCTCGGGAACTCCATACCGACAAATGATGTCTCTCTTCAGAAATCGGGCTACCACTTGCCTTGTAACATTTGCATAGGAAGCTGCTTCAACCCACTTGGTGAAATAGTCAATGGCTACCAGGATGAATCTGTGGCCATTTGAAGCAGTCGGTTCAATCATGCCAATCATATCAATGTCCCACATGGCAAAGGGCCAGGGTGAAGACATCACATTCAAAGGATTGGGAGGTACATGCACTTTATCCGCATAAATCTGGCATTTATGGCATTTTCTGGCATAAGCATAACAGTCTGCATCCATTGTGATCCAGTAATAGCCTGATCTCAGCCACTTTTTAGCCATGGCATGCCCTCCGGCATGGGTACCAAAGGATCCTTCGTGCACCTCGTGCATCAACAAGTCTGCTTCTGTCTTATCAACGCATCTGAGGAGTACCATATCAAAGTTTCTCTTGTATAGGGAACCATCAGTATTCAGGAAGAAACTGCCAGCAAGCCTTCTTAATGTCTTCTTATCATTTGAAGATGCCCCAGGTGGGTATGTTTGATCCTCCAAGAAGCACTTAATGTCATGGAACTAAGGCTTATCATCTTTGACAATGTCTGCTGAAAACACATATGCTGGTCTGTCAAGTCTGGATACTGAAATCCGAGGCACAAAGTTGGCAGCTTGAACTTTGATCATGGATGAAATGGTAGCAAGAGCATCTGCAAATTGATTCTCGTCCCGAGGGATATACTCAAGCTTGACTGTTGTAAAGAAAGTCAATAACCTCCTTGTATAATCCCTGTAAGGTATCAGATGCTCCTGGTGAGTATACCATTTGCCGTTGGTTTGATTGATTACCAGAGCCGAATCTCCGAATACAGTCAAAGTTTTGATCCTGAGGTCAATGGCTTCCTCAAGACCCATAATACAAGCTTCGTATTCAGCTTCGTTGTTAGTGCAGTTGAAGGTGAGTTTTGCCGAGAAAGGCATGTGAACTCCCTTAGGTGTAATGAGTATTGTACCAACACCACGACCATTCATATTAACAGCCCCGTCAAACATCATAGTCCATTCTTCTTCTGGGTCATGCCCTTCAGTGTGAACAGGCTCTTCATGATCTTTCGCTTTAATGAACATGATGTCTTCATCAGGGATGTCAAATCTCATAGGCTGGTAATCATCAATGGGTTGCTCAGCAAGATAATCAGACAATACACTGCCCTTGATGGCTTTCTGAGATGTGTACTGGATGTCATATTCTGTGAGGATCATTTGCCATCTTGCAACCCGTCCGGTAAGCGCTGGCTTCTCAAAAATGTACTTAACTGGGTCCATTTTGGAGATCAATAAAGTAGTGTGGGTCAACATATACTGTCTCAGTCGGCGAGCAGCCCACGCTAAAGCACAGCAAGTTTTCTCGAGCAGTGAATAACGTTGTTCACAGTCGGTAAACTTTTTGCTTAGGTAGTATATTGCATACTCTTTTCGACCATGTAACACGGTGGGAGAACTGACTTTAGTTATGTTGCGGATAGCAAGAGTCGCCACCGACTTTTATTTTATCCAAAGGAAAGGCATAAAAGAACAGGAAAGACCTTTTAAAAGATTTTTGGGTCCGGGGGGTAGGTTATGTAAAGGGAAGGTATTAGCACCCTTTACATCCATGGTTATCCATGGGCTCTTAGTTACTTAGCTCACTTTGAATTGTTTTTGAAAATGTGAAGTGTGTGAATAGAAATTTTCATAAGAGTTTGATAATGATCCATGTACGGATGCGTAAAAAACTTGTGTTTGAAAATAGTTTGAAATTTGTGAAGTGTTTGAGAAATTTTTAAGTAATGAGCAAGTAACTATGAGGAACCTACCCTAAAGTTTAAGTCTTTCTGTTCTTTATCCTTTAAGTGGTAAGACTATCCCTATTATTAAGGAATAGGTAGTCATTACCTTGGATGTGAGGGACAAGTGAGGGACGTCTGTTTAATGAAGGCAACTGTAGGGTATATTAAGCATTTTGGAGGGACTGTCATCATTATTCGAAAGGGACAAGATCATATTGAAAGGCAACTGTTTAAGGGACTTGATCTTTGATTGTGAAGGGACTAGATGACTTTTCTTTTAAGGGACTTTGCTTTATACACCCTACTTGACCTTGTGATTAGGCAACAATGAGGAGTAACCCTAGAAAGTGAGATGGCGATCAAAGATCGACTTACGTGTGTGAGTGTTTAATTTTAATATTTATCTTATAATTTAAGTGATCTAAATTCAATTTTAAATACAAATAGTTTTCACTCCCTATTTACTAACCATAGCATGAAAAATAAATAATTTAAATATTTAAGAAAATTACATCCAGGAGCAATTACATAATAAATAAAGCAATTTAAATAAATAGCAAGAATAAATAAATAAGTAAATAAGCAAAATATAAATAATAAGTAAAATAAATAAGCAATTTAATTAGGTTAGTAATAATAATTAAAAATAAATGGGGTTAGTGAAATAATAATAATAAACATAATTTAAAAAAAATAAATAGATTAGTAATAAACATGATTAGTAATAATAATAATAAGCAAAATATAATAATTAAGGATTAGATTTCAATATAAACAATTATTTAAAATTAGAAAAGTGAACAATTAAGTAATTATTATAAAAATTTGAATTATATACAAATTATAAAAATTAAATTAATTTTAAACATTTTATGAAAATAAAATTATAATTATAAAAATTATTTTAACAACTTTAATTATTCCTAAGCATACATTAATCATAAAAATATAAACAATTTAGATCATATTTACATAAATAAATTAAGGATTTTAATTTTTTTAACATATTTATGTACAAATTAAATTAAATATAAATAATAATATTAAACAAGAATAGAAAAAAGGAATTAAGTTTTTTTGAATTGTTTTAGAAAAATAAATTAGGGTTTGTAAAATATTAGAGTTTATTTTATTTACAAGAATAATTTATTTAAATAAATAAATATATACATTTTATAATCTAAATACATAATAATAAGAAAAACTAATTTTTGAATTTAGAAAATATTTTTTAGAATTTAGAAAATATAGTATATACATATGTTTTATTTTGGAATTATTTATTTATATATATATATATATATATATATATATATATATATATATATATATATATATATATATATATATATATATATATATATATATATATATATATATATATATATATATATATATATACAAAACTATATCCAATTTAATAATAAAATAATTAAAACAAATAAAATAAAAGAAAAAGTTGGAACTTACCTGGCTGGGGTTTGAACCCAGGTCACTCTGCTTGCCAACAACAACACCCACCACCAAGCTATCATGCGCGCAGGCAGTAAGAAAGAGGGTGGAATTGGTTTTATTCCAAATCCTGAAAAATCCAGAAAAATAAAAGAAAACAAAAGGCCTGGGGGATTCGAACCCAGGACCTTATACACAAACACACAAGTACATGACCATTCCAGCTAGATGAGCGAACCTGTTAGAATATTGACTATAAATAATAATATATTAAAACTGTAGTTTAAATGGAAAAATATCAAAAGAATTGGCTGGAGGCAGGATTCGAACCCCAGCCCTCCATCAACACGCGCGTCTGTCTTACCACCAGGCCAACCACACTTTGGTGAATAAAAATAGAAACAATGTAATAAAATATTATAAGCAATATTTGAATTTCCAGAAACGCGCCAACCAGCTTCATCTTCTCCATATTACCTGCGAAAATTCATGCAGTTTTACCTACGAAATTTCCTGCATGTTCTTCCCTATTCAGAACCTGCGAAAATCAAACACTAATGAAACAGTACAAATTCATGAAATTGAAGATATCAATGAGTTCCTTATGACTCATACAATCTTTCCACGTTGTTAGAATTCATTTATATGGCCTAAATCGTGAAACCCTAAAACTAAGCTCCAAACCATAACAATGGCCGTTTGTGATTTAGGTCATGAAGCTCCAAGTTTTTTGTCCAGAAAGCATCTATACTATCACACAAACAAGATTGATCAATCAAAATTCATTAAAAACCATTCAATAACCAGAATCGAAAAATTAAAATGTGATGAATAATTTGAATCGGATTATGCGAATGGAGAGGTTCTAGATGCAAATGATGATTGGTATTGCTTCAAGGATGTCCAAGGAACACTGCTGTGTCTTTAGTTTACCTTCAAATGCCTTGCAATGTAGAAACCGAATTTGAGTTTGTGAGAGGTTTTTTTGAAATTGAGAACTTACTCTTGAGGCTGTGAAATTCGTGGCTTGTGCTAGGGTTTCACTATGTACTTATAGAACAATGAATTTAGGTTAAAAAATCATGTCATTGTGTGGAAGATTTGATATAAAAAGATTCAAAATGATAAGGCCTTAAAAATCAAATATTCTTGTATGAACACTTGCTATTTTAGGCTAATCATCATAACTTCCATATCAATTTGATCCAAGGCATAATTATGATTTTCTAGAAGCTTGATCATATTCAAATCTTTTGATTTTATATTTTATTTTAATTTAAAATGATTTTAAATGAATTAAATCAAAATAAATAAAAATAAAATAATAAAAAATCTGATTTTTGATGGCTTGGGTCGTGCATGAAGTCATAGTGTGGATTGGGTCATTATTTGGCAAGCCCATTTGGAAGAAATTGATTTTAGACCTCCATTTTCCTCATAAACCAACCCAAAATTTCCCAACTTTGCAAGGGCACACATCCTTCAATTTTAATGCTATGAGGGTGTTCTTGGACATTTTGGAAAGCTTGAAGAGTCCTTTAACCAACCCCACTGGTTTCATGTCCATATCATTTACCAATCTCAAGTTATGCCCTTTTGAAGTTGTTGACTTTTTGTTGACTTTCAAAAGGACCTATAATGTCTTAGCTCATACCTTCCAAATGGAGCATTTTTGGGATTGGCTTGTGAGACACAAAGTTGTAGAGAATTCAATTTCCTTCAAAATGAGCTTTTAGTGGAGACTTGGTGATGAAGTATGTGAAAGTTATGGCTGGTCAAAGTTCAGTTGACTTTTCCTAAGGAAACCCTAATTTAGAAACCTCTGATTCTTGATGATCTGAAATATCCTTGATGAATCATAATCAACCCTTGATCAAATGATGAATTGTATTTCATATACTTGATGTTGGCAAAAAATCATGAAGTTTGACTTTGGTTTGACCACAGTTGACCCCAGTTTGACTTTTTAACTGCTTTGACTGATTTTGACTTATCTGATCATCTGACTGAGTAAACTTTTGAGAAAAGTCTTGAAACTTGTCATGGGGGTTCTTACACACATATGAGATGTTATGAAGCTCACTTGAAGTCTTGGAAATTCATTTAGCCTGATTAAAGTCAAAACCCTAGTTTTGGATGCACTGCTTAGGAGGTGCATTGTCTGAGGGAATTGTCAACTCTTCTGACCAATTGTGAACTTTGTGAACCTTGTGAACCTCATAAAGTGACTTGTAGACTTAATGATCCTCATGAAAGGTTTTGTAAATATTGTGAATCTTGTGAACCTTGTGAACCTCATAAAGTGACTTGTAGACTTCATGAACTTCATGAAAGGTTTTGTAAATATTGTGAATCTTGTGAACCTTGTGAACCTTCTTAGCACACAAAGTCTTGTATTATGAGGGCAAATTTTGGGGTGCAACAGCTGCCCCTGTTCAATTTTCTGAAACCTGAGGGGTTAGATTGGTATATTTGCCAGTCGTGACCTGGAAGGTTGAAGGGGATTGAACACAAAAGCCCAAAAATTTGCACTCACCAGTGCATAGAGTGATACAGATGGCTAGTTGAATATGCTTGAGTGGGCTTAAAGATGCCACTTGGAGAAAAGTTCTTCAGATGCATTTATTGGAGGATAAAGCAGTCCAGAATATGAAGGTATAATGATAGTTTTCAGGAGGATAAAGCAGCCCTGAGGTAGTAATATGCTTTCAGGAGGATAGAGCAATCCTGAGGTAATGATGATAGCTATCAGGAGGATGAAGCAGCCCTGAGGTAATAATATGATTTCAGGAGGATAAAGCAATCCCGAAGTACAAGAAGCTGTCAGGAGGATAAAGCAATCCTGAGGTACAAGAAGCTGTCAGGAGGATAAAGCAATCCTGAGGTAATAATAAGCTGTCAGGAGGATAAAGCAATCCTGAGGTACAATAAGCTGTCAGGAGGATAAAGCAATCCTGAGGTAATAATAAGTTTTCAGGAGGATGAAGCAGTCCTGATGGATGATATGCTTTCAGGAGGATGAAGCAATCCTGAGGGACAAGAAGCCTTCAGGAGGATAAAGCAATCCTGAGGGAAGATAACTTTCAGGAGGATAAAGCAGTCCTGATAATCACAAGTCTGTTTGTTGGAGAATTAACCTGAAAACAAGGTAGCATTATGTATGATAGTATTAGCTTATGTATTATGTATGCATGTATAATATGATGCACTTAAGTGATGTATTATGTATCTATGGATATGTATGTTATGGCATGATGTAAATGATATATGTATGATATGATGCTGCTGGAAACGTCTGGATATCTTCGTATAACAACTGCTGGCCAGGGAAAATAAATCCCGATTCGTTGTTGAAGAATATGAGGAACTCGTTCCCGTCTTGTTTGATAATATTATACATAACCTTCCGTCTGCTGGGGATAACAAGGTATAAATAACCTCCCGTATGCTGGGGATAACAAGGTATAGATAACCTCCCGTATGCTGGGGATAACAAGGTATAGATAACCTCCCGTATGCTGGGGATAACAAGGTATAGATAACCTCCCGTATGCTGGGGATAGTAAGGTGTACATAACTTTCGTCTTCGTTTGATAGTAGGGTAGATATAACCTCCGGTCTTCGTTCGTCGTACCCTTATTGGAAAGTAATTTCCCGAATATCCGTATGAGGATAAAAGAGATGGATATAAATTCCAGGGGAGATGTGACTTTATGGAGATGGATTTGTCCTACTGAGGGTTTGTAGCTATTTTATAGAGATGCACCGGCGAATCTTCGTTGAAATCCTTCCCTTGTTCGTCCATAGTAAATACTATTACTGCATTTTCATGCATTTCTGGTAAACATCAATCATATTAAGCATACATGCATTTCTTGTAAACATCAATCATATTCAAAAGCATACATACATTCAAACACAACCAATGGACGTTTCGCTTATGTAAATAGGGTAAAAGTAAATCTGGATTCAAAAGATGGAATTTATTTATATCAAAAAGTGACCCATACACGGGTAAATTTGTACAAAGAGACATAAATCCTAGTAAGAGGAATTTGTCGTAAAGTTTTCATAAAACAAAGAAAATCAGCTATGTGGGCAATAATCCTATTGAGTTTCAATTCTACTATTGCCATTATCTTCAAGTATCTCAGCTTCTGCTGTTGAGACGGAAACAATTGGATTGAGCTTTATCTGTTCGAGCTTGGGTAAGTAACACAACTGGTTGCAGTTTCATGGGTGATCCAAACGAGACATAGTCATGCGCTTTAATCCCTAAATTTTGCCTGGATTGCCCTTTCAGGTTTTCAATCCACCGGGATACCCTTTTTTGCCCAAGCCGCCCTTTCAGGTTTTCGACTTGTCGGGTGTACATCTTTTTTTATATATATATCCCTAATTTTTGCCCAAACCCTTTTGGTTTGCCGGGATGCCCTTATTTTTGCCTAGGCCTATCAACCTAGCGGGTCTCTTTTCATGCGTAGTATTTTTTAACTATGTCTGCGTTTACAGGCTGCGGGAAGTCTTCACCATCCATTGTAGTGAGTATCATAGCACCTCCTGAGAACACTGTCTTGACTACAAATGGTCCTTCATATGTTGGAGTCCACTTATCCCTAGGATCACCCTGTGGTAATATGATACGCTTGATTACCAAGTCACCGGCCTGATATACCTTTGGTTTAACCTTCTTGTTAAAAGCTTTGATCATTCGTTTTTGGTACATCAGGCCATGACAAACTGCTGTTAACCTCTTCTCATCAATCAAATTTATCTGGTCAAGTCGAGTCTGAATCCACTCATCTTCATCCAAGCCTGCATCCTTCATAATTCTCAAGGAGGGAATCTGAACTTCAATGGGCAGAACTGCTTCCATACCATAGACTAAGGAGAATGGGGTTGCCCCTGTTGAAGTACGTATTGTAGTACGATAACCATGAAGAGCAAATGGTAACATCTCATGCCAATCCTTGTAAGTAATAGTCATCTTCTGTACAATCTTCTTAATGTTCTTATTAGCAGCTTCAACTGCCCCATTCATCTTTGGACGATACGGAGAAGAGTTGTGATGCTTAATCTTGAACTGCGTGCAGAGATCAGTAATCATAGTGTTATTCAGATTAGAGCCATTGTCAGTGATAATCCTTTCAGGGATGCCATACCTACATATGAGATTATTCTTAATGAATCGAGCCACAACATTCTTGGTGACAGATGCAAATGAAGCTGCCTCTACCCACTTCGTGAAGTAATCAATAGCAACCAGGATGAAACGATGCCCATTAGAAGCAGTAGGCTTGATCTCACCAATCATATCAATGCCCCACATGGCAAAGGGCCAAGGAGCAGTCAACACATTCAATGGTGATGGAGGTATATGTACTTTATCAGCATAGATTTGACATTTGTGACATGTTCTGGAATGTTGATAGCAATCAGCTTCCATGGTAGACCAATAGTAACCTGCTCTCAATATCTTCTTTGCCATAGTATGACCACTAGAATGAGTGTCAAAGATCCCATCATGCATATCTTCCATAATCTCAGTTGCTTCTTTCTTATCCACACAACGAAGCAAAGTTGAATCATGATTGCGCTTATACAGAATCCCATTACTCAAAAAGAACTTAGCAAAAAACCTTCTCAGGAACTTCCTATCTTTTACAGATGCCCCTTCAGGGAACTCCTGAGCTTCAAGATATCTTTTTACTTCGTAGAACCAAGGTTTCTCCTCTGCCCCTTCTGTGTCAATCTCATTGCAGTATGCAGGTTTCTCAAATCTATCAATAGTAATCTTGGGAGCTTCATCATCCCAACTGATCTCAAACATGGATGCCATGGTGGCCAATGCATCTGTCAACTGATTCTCTCTTCGTGGAACATGTCCAAAGGTAATTTCTTTGAAATGTGGGATCAAAGACAAAACATACTCTCTGTAAGGAATGAGGTTATCATGCTTGGTATCCCAATCTCCTTTAATCTGTCTTACTACCAGGGCTGAATCTCCATACACATCAAGGAACTGAATCTTCATATCGATAGCAGCTTTAATACCCAGGATACATGCCTCATACTCAGCCATGTTATTAGTGCAATTGAAACAAAGTCTGGCAGTAATCGGGGTATGACAACCTTCAGGGGAACTAATCACAACACCAACACCATTACCAAGTGCATTAGAGGCACCATAAAAAACCATAGTCCATCGGGATCCTTGTTCAGGTCCGTCATATTGTCCAGGTTCTTTGGTAATAATCATAATGTCTTCATCAGGGAACTCAAAATTCATTGACTGATAATCATCCACTGCTTGATGAGCCAAATGATCAGCTACAACACTCCCTTTAATGGCCTTCTGAGTAGTATACTGTATGTCATATTCTGTCAAGATCATTTGCCATCTTGCAATTCTTCCAGAGAGAGCAGGTTTCTCAAATATGTACTTGATTGGGTCCATCTTCGAAATCAATAAGGTAGTATGGGTCAACATATACTGTCTTAGTCGGCGAGCAGCCCATGCCAAAGCGCAGCAAGTTTTCTCGAGCAGTGAGTATCTTGTTTCACAGTCGGTAAACTTTTTGCTAAGGTAGTATATTGCCTGCTCTTTTCGACCAGACTCGTCATGTTGCCCCAATACACACCCCATTGAGTTGTCTAGCACTGTTAAGTACATAATCAAGGGTCTTCCATCAACTGGTGGCATCAAAATTGGAGGTTCTAACAGGTATCTCTTGATTTCATCAAAGGCAGTCTGGCATTCATCATTCCATTCCATCACCTGGTCTTTCTTCAGCAACTTAAAGATTGGCTCACAGATGGCAGTCAATTGGGAAATAAATCTTGCAATGTAATTCAATCGTCCCAAGAAACCTTTAACTTCCTTCTCCGTACGGGGAGCTGGTATCTCTCGTATAGCTTTTACTTTTGCAGGATCCACTTCAATACCTTTTCCGCTGACTATGAAACCCAGGAGTTTACCAGACCTAACTCCAAAAGTACACTTGTTTGGGTTCAATCTCAACTTGTATTTCTTCAACCTCTCAAACAACTTGTGCAGATGATCAAGATGTTGTTCTTCATTCTGGGATCTGGCTATCATATCATCAACATATACCTCTATCTCATGATGAATCATATCATGAAACAAAGCCACCATAGCACGCTGATATGTTGCCCCTGCATTCTTCAAACCAAATGGCATCACCTTATAGCAAAAGGTGCCCCACTGTGTAACAAATGTTGTCTTCTCCATATCTTCAGGAGCCATCTTGATTTGATTGTAACCAGAGAAACCATCCATAAAAGAGAATACCTTATGTTGAGCAGTGTTGTCTACCAGAACATCAATATGAGGAAGTGGAAAGTCATCTTTGGGGCTGGCCTTGTTCAAATCCCTGTAGTCTACACACATACGTACCTTACCATCTTTCTTAGGAACTGGTACCACATTTGCAACCCACTGAGGATAAGAAGTCACAGCTAAGAACCCTGCATCAAACTGTTTCATTACCTCTGCTTTGATTTTTTCTGACATCTCAGGACGCATACGACGAACTTTCTGCTTCTTTGGACGACAATCTTCTTTTACTGGTAAACGGTGAACCACAATGTCTGTATCCAATCCTGGCATATCTTCATAAGACCAAGCAAAGATCTCCACATAGTCACGTAACATCTGAATCAATCTGCTCTTGACACTATCCTCTAAATCAGCCCCTATCTTGACCTCCTTCCTGTTTTCTTCAGTTCCCAAATTCACAACTTCGACTGGCTCTTCATGTGGATGTATGGCTTTCTCTTCTTGTTGTAACAACCTAGCAAGCTCTACAGGTACTTCACAATCGTCCTCATTTCCGTCTTCAGTTTGATAGATCGGATTCTCGAAATTATAATTGGCAATAGTAGAACTGTTATCAACAGGATCCAGAGTGGATGAGGATCTGCATTTTAGTGATGTGGGTGTGTGTAAGAACACATAGCTGATAAAACAAAATAAAAGAAAAGAAAGACAAGGAACACAATATTTACGAAAACGAAACGTCCACTGATTTTATTGAATGAAGTATGCAAATGAAATGACAGCCCGTAATAAGCACACCATTGTGCCCCGGGTAAGGCACAAGGCTTAAGAGTTCAATTGTTCAAGAAATTACAAACTTAAGAAAAACAACACAGTAATAGTATTTACTCCTGACTAAAGGAGATAGGGATAACATCTTCAGCTTTCCAATTATTGAGTCCAGCACCCACAGTAGGAAAAATCCAAGCATCCAAATTGTAGTCTTCATCATAGTCTCCTACAGCATTGATCTGATCTTTCATAACCCCTTGATTGGTGATACAAACAGCGCGAGCACGACGAACAGCCTTCTGGGACTCTGCAGTGAAACCCAAACCAAATTTGTCAGACTTGTATGGGATATCAGGAAGCTGACCCCAAATAGTGCAACCACTTTCATCCACCACAGCTCTAGCATCATTGAGAGAGGCCATTGCCATTGTTGGAGGTACTCTGGTGACCACAGGAACTTTCTTGACAGCCGGAGGAGCTACATAGTCATTAACAATCCAAGGAACCACTTCAAACGTCTGACACGGAGTTTCAATGTATTCACCTTCCATTTCCAGATACTTGAAGGTATTCACATGGCTGACAAAGTATTCTTCTTCTCCATAGACAGTAACAACCTTTCCTTCCACCGGATATCTTAGCTTTTGATGTAATGTAGAGGTTACAGCACCTGCCCCATGGATCCAGGGACGACCAAGCAGACAAGAGTATGAAGGACGAATATCCATCACATAAAATGTAGCAGTAAAAACCTGAGAGCCAACTTTGATTGGAAGATCAATTTCCCCATGCACTACTCTTCTAGAACCATCAAAAGCCTTCACCACAATACTGCTGGGCTTCAGCACATCGTCTTCAGGACTCAGCTTATTTAGGACTTCCTTGGGCAACACATTCAAAGAGGAACCATTGTCTATCAATACATGTGACAGGGTAGTGCCCCTGCATTCAATTGAGATATGCAGAGCCCTGTTATGATCCCTCTTGGCAGGGGTCAAATCAGCATCAGAAAATCCTAACCCATTATCATAGGTCAGGTGGGCAACACAATTCTCAAACTGGTCAACAGAAATTGCATTGGGTACATGAGCAGTCTTCAGAAACTTGATCAAGGCTTTGGCATGAGCCTCAGAACATAACAACAAGGACAACATGGAAATCTTTGAGGGAGTATGCCCCAACTGATCAACAATGTCATAATCACTCTTGCGAATGATTTTCAATACTTCTTCCATCTGCTTAGCAAGATCATCAGCAGCTGGCACATCAGTAGATACAGGTTCAATAACAGGACCTTTGCCCCGAGCATCAGTGGTGGAAGTAGCAGCAGGAGTAGCTGCATTCTTGGAATTAACTGGAGGTGAGAAGACTCTTCCACTACGTGTGATCTTACTAGATCCAGCAATATTGTCAACATCAACAGGCACATCTGCTAAGGGCTCCTGCTTAACACCATGGATATAAACATCGGACCCATAATGCCAAGGCACAGCTTTATCAGACGTATATGGAATAGGACCAGGAGTGGTAATGACCATAGGAGCCACTCTGGCTTCAGCAACAACTCTTACAGGACCTTCAGCAGTAATTTTGATTGGACCCTGATGGGTGATTTTAATAGGTCCCTTTGAAGTGATCCTTACCGGTACTTTATCAACCATGTCAATCTCTTCAGTCTTCTTACCTTGCGTAATATGATCTACCATACTTTCCACGGAAGGTGGTCTCCTTTCGAACACTGTGGTGTAATTATTCATGAGACGTTGAATTTCGTCCTTCAACCTCCAACACTTATCTGGATTATACTCATAATAAACACAATCTTCACGACAACCCGGAAAGAACCCAGCTTGTACTAACTTCTCTCTGATGACAGACAATGGTGTGGTCAACTCCGCAACTGAATGGATATGCAGATCTTCATCAATGGCATTGACAGTCTTCTCGTGATTTGGCATTGGAGCAGTAATCACATTTGGAGTACCTGGAGGGTCAAACTCAATCTCTCCAGCATCAATCATATCTTGAATTTTGTTCTTCAAGACCCAGCAGTTATTGGTATCATGTCCCTGACAGTTTGAATGGTATGCACATCGTGCATTGGGATTGTACCTGGGAGAGGTAACATTAGGATTCTGAGGAGCCTCTTTCAAAGTAATAAGTTCAGCCTTCAACAAGTGTTGCAATGCCTGAGCCATTGACATGTTGATCTTCGTGAACTGCCTTCTAGCCCTCTGTTGGTTGCCCTGTGGCTGCTCTGTTGTTGCAGGAGTTGGATTTGAAATATGAACTGCACTAACAGACTGATGCCTTCTGTTACGATCAGGTTGACCATAAACAGCATTGGATTCTTTCTTCCCAGTGGGAGGCTTCTTTGCAGCTCCTGATGAAGAAGTACCCACTTGGATCTTACCATTCTTTATACCATTTTCTACTCGCTCTCCTGTCATTATCAACTCAGTGAAGCCAGATGATGAGCTTCCAATGAGATGACTGTAAAACGGACCATTCAGCGTACACATGAACATATCAACCAATTCCCTGTCAGTTAAAGGGGGTTGAACTCTTCCAGCTAAGTCTCTCCACTTCTGAGCATACTCCTTAAAACTTTCTTTGGCACCCATAGACATGCTTTGCAGCTGCATGCGAGTGGGAGCTAAGTCAGCATTATATTGATACTGCTTATAGAAAGCCTCAGCAAGATCATTCCAATTCCTGATGTTGACACTCTCCAATTGATAATACCACTCCAATTGAGCTCCAGATAAGCTCTCTTGGAAAAAGTGGATCCACAACTTCTTATCAGCAGTGTGGGGTTGAATTCTTCTGACATAAGACCTCAGATGCAGCTTGGGACAAGAGACCCCATCATAAACAACAAAGGTAGGAACCTTGGAACCAATGGGTATGACTACCCCAGATATCAAACTCAAATCTTCAAAATCCAGCCCAGATGACTTCTGCAACTCCATAGCATCCATCCTATCCACCAGCATCTTGAATTTGTCTTCATTAGGCTCATGGTAGTAATTAGCCTCAGAATCAGAGTCCCCCATAGTGTTGTGGAGACTGCCTCCCTCTTTTTCAGATTCTTCAGATTCATAGTTTTCAACTGGTTCTTTGGTCGTGGCAAGACCTTTGAACCTTCTTCCCATGTTGATCAGGCCACCTGACCTTCTAGTCTTCTTAGTCTTCTTGGCCAGTAGTGTTTTCAATTCATCCTGCCCCTTGGTCAGGTTCAGGATTAGCTCTTGGAACTGTGCATTTTGTGCCTGGAGATCCTTAACTGATTGTTCAAGAGCCATTGCTGAAATAAACAGCGAGAAGATGAGAAACCTGTGCACAATTATAAACCTGTGATGTAATGAGATGATATGTGAATGCATATGCAATGTTTTCAAGGACCGCAGGATTTAAATTTGCTTAAACAAACACGAAAGTAAACTTTTATTAGTAACAAATTTGTTTTGCCTCTTGGGCTTACAGAAATGAAATGAAATAAGTACAAAAGATGGGGTTTTAAGTCTCCCATGGACGTTTCCTCTTTGTGTTGAGGTATGAGTTGAGATTCCGTTCCTCGTGAAGTTGCTTTGTTAGTTCTAGGATCCTTTCTTGGCTTGCTTTGTAATGAGCCTCGAAAGTATCCCTTTGCTCCTTCAACTGGATCCAGGATCTCTGTAAGTCTTCCATGTCAGTAGGCATGTCTGGGTGAAGGATGGTATAAGCAGTGTCTCCTTCAGCAACAGGTTCCATGGTAACTGGCAGGATAGTAGGATATGGCATCATGGGAGTCTGAGCACGAGATCGCACCCATCTGAGATAAGCTTCCATAGGAATAGTGTACTTAGGCTCCAGTGTCTTGCTGTCAACCCTGTTTACTTTTCCCCAAGCTCGTATGAATCTCTGACGGTAACCTTGAAGATCGTTGTCGTAGTCAAACACAATGCCCTGAATTAACATGTCATGAGGACCATCACTCCGAGCGTAACCAAACTGTCGTAAAGCTAGAGAGGGGTTGTAGGTGATGCCTCCTCTTATGCCTAGAAGTGGCACATTAGGAAACTCCCCGCAACGGTCAATGATAGTGACATTCTCCATAGATCTGGAGCACCAATGGATATCTGAGTGAGAAAGTGACATGATCCTCTTGGACCATCTGAACCCTTGCTCATTCTTCATTACTGAGCGAGGAAGGTGAGAAATAAACCACCTAGAAAGCAAAGGTGTGCAGCACATCAAAGTTCCTCTTGCCCTTGTAGTACGGGTGTGAAGAGAATGCAGGATGTCTCCAAGTAAGGTAGGCACTGGATTATGACTCAGAAATATATTGATGGCGTGAACGTCTATGAACTGATCTGGATTGGGGAATAATACTAAGCCATATATCAGCAAGGCTAAGATCTCCTCAAAAGCATCATAGCTCATGGCCTTCAAGAACACTTGAGCTTTATCCATTAACACCTTAGCAAGAATACCCTTGACTCCACTTCTCGTTTCTAGAACAATGTCAGACTTCTTCAGATGTAGAGCTGCAGCAATAACTTCTGGTTTAAGCTCCTTCTCCAGGCCTGTGAAGGGTCTTTGATCAAGAACAGGTATGCCCAGAAGTTTAGAGAACTCCTCCATGGTTGGAACCAACTGATAGTCAGGGAATGTAAAGCAATGGTGCTTAGGGTCAAAGAACTGAAACAGGACACTCATCATGTCTTCATTGAACCCTGAGGTGACCAGATCCAATAGGTGACCATGTCTCTTGATGAACTGGGAATGATCAGACACTTGAGAAACCAACTCTTTAAGCTTAGCAGGTATGCCCACAAAGTTGATCCTGATGGTGTTTCTACGAGCAGAAGCCATGACCTACAACAAAGAACAAAGATAAATCCTTTGGTCCTTGAAATGGTTAGTGAAAATGCTATGCTTATGATGCATGATGATGTCATGATGTTATGTTCAATCACAAACATGTGGCACACACAAACAAGTCACACCATAGCCCTAGGTTTAAAGGCTTGCATGAGGTTTAAGGTAAGTACCCTCCCCTGAAGTTAGATGGTTCATCCTGTCCTACAAAAGTAACCAGGTTCTAAGGGATCTCAATATCATTGATCTTTCACAAGGGTGGTTGTTCAGAAGGCAACTTACTTGCCAACCAAAACCCTCCATGTTTAAGATCTCAATGAGCGTAGCATCGAGTATCAACCAACTTCAGTCTTCACCAAAGCCGGTTATCTCACTACTTTTCTAAAGGCCAAGATGGGATAACTAAGGTTCTAAAAGTTAGTTAGTGCATTGACAACATATGGCAGCCTCATATTATCCTCAACTTGACTTAAGGAACATAAGCACCAACCAAGAAGTCACACTAACTATGGCCACCAGATCAACCATATCGGTATACGCCGTACAGTTTCCTTGGTCTATTGCCATTTACCTAAGGTACACTAGATCCGGGTTAGGACCTTTCACACATAAGAGCCCAACAAGTAAAGTGTAAAGCAAACAAGGCAAACAATTTAAAGTGATCTAATTCCTAAGGGTACCCCTCTTTTATAAATCCCCAGCAGAGTCGCCAGTTCTGTAACACGGTGGGAGAACTGACTTTAGTTATGTTGCGGATAGCAAGAGTCGCCACCGACTTTTATTTTATCCAAAGGAAAGGCATAAAAGAACAGGAAAGACCTTTTAAAAGATTTTTGGGTCCGGGGGGTAGGTTATGTAAAGGGAAGGTATTAGCACCCTTTACATCCATGGTTATCCATGGGCTCTTAGTTACTTAGCTCACTTTGAATTGTTTTTGAAAATGTGAAGTGTGTGAATAGAAATTTTCATAAGAGTTTGATAATGATCCATGTACGGATGCGTAAAAAACTTGTGTTTGAAAATAGTTTGAAATTTGTGAAGTGTTTGAGAAATTTTTAAGTAATGAGCAAGTAACTATGAGGAACCTACCCTAAAGTTTAAGTCTTTCTGTTCTTTATCCTTTAAGTGGTAAGACTATCCCTATTATTAAGGAATAGGTAGTCATTACCTTGGATGTGAGGGACAAGTGAGGGACGTCTGTTTAATGAAGGCAACTGTAGGGTATATTAAGCATTTTGGAGGGACTGTCATCATTATTCGAAAGGGACAAGATCATATTGAAAGGCAACTGTTTAAGGGACTTGATCTTTGATTGTGAAGGGACTAGATGACTTTTCTTTTAAGGGACTTTGCTTTATACACCCTACTTGACCTTGTGATTAGGCAACAATGAGGAGTAACCCTAGAAAGTGAGATGGCGATCAAAGATCGACTTACGTGTGTGAGTGTTTAATTTTAATATTTATCTTATAATTTAAGTGATCTAAATTCAATTTTAAATACAAATAGTTTTCACTCCCTATTTACTAACCATAGCATGAAAAATAAATAATTTAAATATTTAAGAAAATTACATCCAGGAGCAATTACATAATAAATAAAGCAATTTAAATAAATAGCAAGAATAAATAAATAAGTAAATAAGCAAAATATAAATAATAAGTAAAATAAATAAGCAATTTAATTAGGTTAGTAATAATAATTAAAAATAAATGGGGTTAGTGAAATAATAATAATAAACATAATTTAAAAAAAATAAATAGATTAGTAATAAACATGATTAGTAATAATAATAATAAGCAAAATATAATAATTAAGGATTAGATTTCAATATAAACAATTATTTAAAATTAGAAAAGTGAACAATTAAGTAATTATTATAAAAATTTGAATTATATACAAATTATAAAAATTAAATTAATTTTAAACATTTTATGAAAATAAAATTATAATTATAAAAATTATTTTAACAACTTTAATTATTCCTAAGCATACATTAATCATAAAAATATAAACAATTTAGATCATATTTACATAAATAAATTAAGGATTTTAATTTTTTTAACATATTTATGTACAAATTAAATTAAATATAAATAATAATATTAAACAAGAATAGAAAAAAGGAATTAAGTTTTTTTGAATTGTTTTAGAAAAATAAATTAGGGTTTGTAAAATATTAGAGTTTATTTTATTTACAAGAATAATTTATTTAAATAAATAAATATATACATTTTATAATCTAAATACATAATAATAAGAAAAACTAATTTTTGAATTTAGAAAATATTTTTTAGAATTTAGAAAATATAGTATATACATATGTTTTATTTTGGAATTATATATATATATATATATATATATATATATATATATATATATATATATATATATATATATATATATATATATATATATATATATATATATATATATATATATATATATATATATATATATATATACAAAACTATATCCAATTTAATAATAAAATAATTAAAACAAATAAAATAAAAGAAAAAGTTGGAACTTACCTGGCTGGGGTTTGAACCCAGGTCACTCTGCTTGCCAACAACAACACCCACCACCAAGCTATCATGCGCGCAGGCAGTAAGAAAGAGGGTGGAATTGGTTTTATTCCAAATCCTGAAAAATCCAGAAAAATAAAAGAAAACAAAAGGCCTGGGGGATTCGAACCCAGGACCTTATACACAAACACACAAGTACATGACCATTCCAGCTAGATGAGCGAACCTGTTAGAATATTGACTATAAATAATAATATATTAAAACTGTAGTTTAAATGGAAAAATATCAAAAGAATTGGCTGGAGGCAGGATTCGAACCCCAGCCCTCCATCAACACGCGCGTCTGTCTTACCACCAGGCCAACCACACTTTGGTGAATAAAAATAGAAACAATGTAATAAAATATTATAAGCAATATTTGAATTTCCAGAAACGCGCCAACCAGCTTCATCTTCTCCATATTACCTGCGAAAATTCATGCAGTTTTACCTACGAAATTTCCTGCATGTTCTTCCCTATTCAGAACCTGCGAAAATCAAACACTAATGAAACAGTACAAATTCATGAAATTGAAGATATCAATGAGTTCCTTATGACTCATACAATCTTTCCACGTTGTTAGAATTCATTTATATGGCCTAAATCGTGAAACCCTAAAACTAAGCTCCAAACCCTAACAATGGCCGTTTGTGATTTAGGTCATGAAGCTCCAAGTTTTTTGTCCAGAAAGCATCTATACTATCACACAAACAAGATTGATCAATCAAAATTCATTAAAAACCATTCAATAACCAGAATCGAAAAATTAAAATGTGATGAATAATTTGAATCGGATTATGCGAATGGAGAGGTTCTAGATGCAAATGATGATTGGTATTGCTTCAACGATGTCTAAGGAACACTGTTGTGTCTTTAGTTTACCTTCAAATGCCTTGGAATGTAGAAACCGAATTTGAGTTTGTGAGAGGTTTTTTTGAAATTGAGAACTTAATCTTGAGGCTGTGAAATTCGTGGCTTGTGCTAGGGTTTCACTATGTACTTATAGAACAATGAATTTAGGTTAAAAAATCATGTCATTGTGTGGAAGATTTGATATAAAAAGATTCAAAATGAGAAGGCCTTAAAAATCAAATATTCTTGTATGAACACTTGCTATTTTAGGCTAATCATCATAACTTCCATATCAATTTGATCCAAGGCATAATTATGATTTTCTAGAAGCTTGATCATATTCAAATCTTTTGATTTTATATTTTATTTTAATTTAAAATGATTTTAAATGAATTAAATCAAAATAAATAAAAATAAAATAATTAAAAATATGATTTTTGATGGCTTGGGTCGTGCATGAAGTCATAGTGTGGATTGGGTCATTATTTGGCAAGCCCATTTGGAAGAAATTGATTTTAGACCTCCATTTTCCTCATAAACCAACCCAAAATTTCCCAACTTTGCAAGGGCACACATCCTTCAATTTTAATGCTATGAGGGTGTTCTTGGACATTTTGGAAATCTTGAAGAGTCCTCTAACCAACCCCACTGGTTTCATGTCCATATCATTTACCAATCTCAAGTTATGCCCTTTTGAAGTTGTTGACTTTTTGTTGACTTTCAAAAGGACCTATAATGTCTTAGCTCATACCTTCCAAATGGAGCATTTTTGGGCTTGGCTTGTGAGACACAAAGTTGTAGAGAATTCAATTTCCTTCAAAATGAGCTTTGAGTGGAGACTTGTGATGAAGTATGTGAAAGTTATGGCTGGTCAAAGTTCAGTTGACTTTTCCTAAGGAAACCCTAATTTAGAAACCTCTGATTCTTGATGATCTGAAATATCCTTGATGAATCATAATCAACCCTTGATCAAATGATGAATTGTATTTCATATACTTGATGTTGGCAAAAAATCATGAAGTTTGACTTTGGTTTGACCACAGTTGACCCCAGTTTGACTTTTTAACTGCTTTGACTGATTTTGACTTATCTGATCATCTGACTGAGTAAACTTTTGAGAAAAGTCTTGAAACTTGTCATGGGGGTTCTTACACACATATGAGATGTTATGAAGCTCACTTGAAGTCTTGGAAATTCATTTAGCCTGATTAAAGTCAAAACCCTAGTTTTGGATGCACTGCTTAGGAGGTGCATTGTCTGAGGGAATTGTCAACTCTTCTGACCAATTGTGAACTTTGTGAACCTTGTGAACCTCATAAAGTGACTTGTAGACTTCATGATCCTCATGAAAGGTTTTGTAAATATTGTGAATCTTGTGAACCTTGTGAACCTCATAAAGTGACTTGTAGACTTCATGAACTTCATGAAAGGTTTTGTAAATATTGTGAATCTTGTGAACCTTGTGAACCTTCTTAGCACACAAAGTCTTGTATTGTGAGGGCAAATTTTGGGGTGCAACAGACCAGACTCGTCATGCTGGCCCAACACACACCCCATTGACTCTTCTAATACTGTTAAGTACATAATTAGAGGTCTTCCTTCAACTGGAGGCATAAGGATTGGAGGCTCTTGTAAGTATTCCTTGATCTTGTCAAAAGCCTTCTGGCAGTCTTCATTCCACCTGACCGTTTGTTCTTTTCTTAACAGCTTGAACAAAGGTTCACAGGTTGCCGTAAGGTGAGATATGAACCTTGAGATGTAGTTCAATCTACCTAGGAACCCCCGAACTTCCTTCTCAGTCTTCGGTGCAGGCATTTCTTGAATGGCTTTGACTTTATCAGGGTCAACCTCAATCTCTTTCTCACTTACAATAAATCCTAGCAACTTACCGGATCGCACCCTGAATGTGCATTTGTTGGGGTTCAGCTTCAGTTGGTACTTCCTCAGACGCTTGAATAGCTTCAGCAGATTCACCAAATGGTCTTCTTCTGTGAGGGACTTGGCAATCATGTCATCCATATAACATTCGATTTCTTTATGGATCATGTCGTGGAATAATGTTACCATAGCCCGTTGATACGTTGCACCGGCATTCTTCAGTCCGAATGGCATCACCTTGTAACAAAACTTGCCCCAGGATGTGATGAAAGTTGTCTTCTCCATGTCTTCAGGTGACATCTTGATCTGATTGTATCCTGAAAATCTGTCCATGAAGGAGAATACTGAGAACTGAGCCGTATTGTCGACCAATACATCAATGTGAGGTAAAGGGAAGTCATCTTTCGGGCTGGCTCTGTTCAGATCCCGGTAATCCACACACATTCTCACTTTGCCGTCCTTCTTAGGCACAGGTACAATATTAGCGACCCACGGCGGATAGCTAGTCACAGCAAGGAAATCGGCGTCCCACTGCTTTTGTACCTCTTCTTTAATCTTCATTGCCATGTCTGGGCGAGTACGGCGTAGTTTCTGTTTAACCGGTGGGCAATCTTCCCTTAAAGGCAGCTTGTGCATAAAACTATCGGTGTCCAACCCTAGCATATCCTGATAAGACCAAGCAAACACATCCACATATTCACGAAGCAGGTCAATCAGTTGCTCTTTCACTGAGTTTTGTAAGCAGACCCCGATCTTAACCTCTTTCACATTTTCATTCGTACCAAGATTAAACGTTTCGACCTCCTCCTGATGAGGAGTGATAACCTTCTCCTCTTGCCTTAACAACCTGGCTAGCTCTTCAGGAAGCTCATAATCTTCTTCAACCCCTTCATCAGCTTGATTGATTGGATTGTCAAAGTCATACGAAGCCATGGCTGTGCTGTTGTCGGTGCAGTCTGAAAGGCACTCTCTGCAAGGGTTTAGATTGTTCATTTTAGTGATCGATTTTAATCTTTGTTTAGAAAAAAGTGAAATGAAGTTGTCATTTTGAAAACATTGCCATTTTATTTTTGTACAAAAAGAAAAATGAAAAACAGTGAGCGGGTAAGAAAAAGACTCATTTGCAAAAGATGTCCGATATTCATTGATTGATCTGTTTGCACAAAATTACAAGATGGCCCGATTACAAAATGAGTCTTGACATCTTGGGAAAGATGCAAGACTTGATGCATGCTTAAAATATACAGGAAATAATAATTACTCTGCAGGAGTAACCCTTATAATTTCCTGGGAAGACCAGTTTGAGATACGGCTCCCCGGGATCCTTGGACGTATCCAGCTCTCCAGGTTGCGTTCATCTTCCGACTCATCTTCCAAGTTGTTCACTGCATCCGGGGTGAGCATTCCCCTGCTGACAAAGTTGGGCTTCTTGGCAGCCTCTGATTGATCTTGTTGAGTTGGTTTGTAACCCAACCCAAATCTGTCCTCCTTCTTCTCCACAGGAAACAGCTTGCCCCAGCCTTGGGCAGTCCCCTCTTCAACAACCTTCCTGGCTTGCTGATAAGACGCCATGGAGGTTCCCAGTACAGCAGATGCTTCATTAATGTTCAGGGCCTCAAACCCCTGGCTCATAGTTTCATGGATTTCTCCATCCATCTCAATATACTTGTACGTAGCCAGATGGCTAACAAAGATATCTTCTTCACCACAGATGGTGATGATCTGACCTTCCCACTCGAATTTCAGCTTCTGGTGAAGGGTAGACGTAACTGCGCCGGCGGCATGGATCCAAGGTCTACCCAACAAAAAGCTGTAGGCCGGCTGAATGTCCATCACATAGAAGGTAATTTTGAAGGTCTGCGGGCCAATCATCACAGGCAGATCAATCTCCCCTAGCACTGATCTTTTAGAGCCATCAAATGCTCTCACTACTAAATTACTTGGACGCAGTGCCAAGCCATCATACTCCAGCTTCACCAAGGCTTTCTTTGGTAGAACATTGAGTGAAGACCCAGTGTCCACCAGTACATGAGATAGAACAACACCCTTGCATTCCAGAGTGATGTGTAAAGCCTTGTTGTGGTTACGCCCTTCAGTTGTTCAGTCAGCATTAGTAAAGCCCAGCCCATGACTGGTGTTGACATTTGCCACCACAGTTTCTAGCTGATTAACAGTGATCTCCTCTGGCACGTATGCTGCGTGCAAGACTTTCAGTAATGCATTCCTGTGAGCTTCAGAACACATCAACAGGGATAATATGGAGATCTTTGAGGGAGTTTGGTGAAGCTGATCCACCACCTTGTAATCACTTCTCTTTATGATTCTCATAAACTCGTCTACATCTTGCTCGAAAGATGTCTTCTGAGTTTCTTTGACAGTTGGCTCTTCAACTACCACACTCTTTCCTTTTGCTTTAGCAGCAGCTTCTGCTTCGGCGTTAGGTCTTTGTAATTGTGAGGCAAAAAGGCGTCCGCTTCTGGTGAAGCCTCCGCCTCCCCTAACATTATCAATCTGTGGAGAAGAGGTTGAAGAATCCAAAGTGACTTTCTCCCCGTTGCAGTAGAGGTCAGTACCATAATGCCAAGGGATGGCATTACTGCTTTCATATGGAACTGGTCCAGGCACCGTGATGGTAATTGGACTGACTGCTGCAGAGGAAGGTGCTGAAATGGTGTGCGGATCGTAGTAAATGGTGACTGGTGACCTGGAAGGAGATGCCACTGCTTGTTGTTGAAAGTTGTTGTTTGGAGGAACATATGATGTATCATAATAGATGGTGACTGCTGAGATATCTTCATCAATTTCTATTGGCGTTGTAGAAGATCCTGCTGAATAAATGGGTGCTGATGTTGTAGAAGAGATGGTTGTTGATATCTAATTTGTTGAAGTGATGGATGGAGCCATTGTTGATGATATTGATGAATTGGTCGGAATGATTGTTGTTGCAGTTGTAGAAGAGTCAGGAATTGTTGTTGAAGGGATTGCTGGATTTGTAGGTGCTGATGTTGTGATCTAAAGTATACCACTTTTGATAAGACCATCTATGCCGCTTCTCAAGTTATCACACCCGTTGACCGAAATGTTGCAATAACCACAACCGAGCTCACACCCGGGGAACATCTGGCATTCTAGAAGCTGAGCTTTAATTTCTGCCAGAGGTGTCCGAATCTGCCCAACACTGGTGATTAAGAAAGATGGCTTGTCTTCCTCAATGGCATTAATTCTGGGTCCTCCATGGTTGGGCATGGGATTCTTGTTGACATTTGGCGGGGGTGCAAAGTTTAGAGCTTTAGAATCCACCAAATCTTGCACTTTCATTTGTAAAGCCCTGCATTTCTCTGTATTGTGGCCAGGTGCATTGGAGTGGAAAGCACATCTGGCGTTGACGTCATAATTTCTTGGAAGACTGGATGGATCTGGTGGTGCCAATGTCCTTAACTCAACCAGGTTGAGTTTCAGGAGTTGTGGCAATAAAGCGGCATAAGGCATAGGGATTGGATCAATCACCCTATTTGCCTGTGATGGTCTTTGCTGAAAGGGTCTTTGCTGCTGGCTGTTGTTGTTGTTGTTGTTGTAGTTTCTCTGCGGCGGATACTGAACTTGTTGTTGGTAGTGTGGTTGTTGTGGTGGTTGATATGTCGATTGCTGAGGAATCGGGGCTGGAATAGTGACAGCTGCTACTGATCTATGAACATACTGAGGTCTGCCTCTGCTGGCATGAATAGCATTAGTCTCACCGGTTCTTCTAGGTCCCACAAAAGGCTTCCTGGGATTACTTGACGAGCTTGCACCATTATCAGAAATCTTACCCATCTTCAGAAGGCTCTCAATTCTTTCCCCAGCTATGACTACGTCAGCGAAGCTGGTGGAAGAAAAGGCAGCTAGCCTGTCAATATATGTCCCTTGCAGGGTATTCATAAACATGTCGGCCATTTCTCTTTCCGACATGGGTGGCTGGACAGCAGCAGCGAGCTGTCTCCACCTCTGGGCATATTCCCTGAAGCTTTCTCTGGAGGATTGAGACATTCCCATCAGAAGGGTTCTGTTAGGAGCCATGTCTAGATTATATTGGTACTGCCTGATGAAAGCCTCAGCTAGGTCCTTCCAGCATCTGATAGTAGCTCTGGTTAAGTGAGAGTACCATTCTCTGGAAGCCCCGGTCAAACTGTCTTCAAAGTAAAACATCCATAGTTTTTCATCCATGGTGTATGCCTTAAGTCTTCCCAGAAAAGACTGCAAGTGAGTTCGTGGACAGGAAGTTCCATTGTACTTCTCGAAGCACGGGGTTTAAACTTGTGGGGAATCCTTACCCCATCCACTAACCCCATATCCATGACATCAAAACCCAAGGAGTTTTGAGACTCCAGAGATCTCAATTTCTCAGCAATTTCATCAAGTCTCCTATCATAGACTTCATCCCCAGCTCCCATCACAGTAAACTGCTCTTCTTGGGGGTCTTCTTGTAAGACTCTTCCTCCCGTAGTATTTCCTTGCACAATACCCGGGATGTTGACTTCCAGATGCAGATGAGGCCCATATACTGGTGGATTAACATGAGGCTGACCCATTTCATTGTTACTTGTTCCTCCAGTTCCCAGAGGAGGCTCCTCCGGGGTTTGCCTTTCCACCAATGCCCTCAATCTTTCTTGACTTTGAGCCAAGCCATTCATTACCTCCATGAACTGGGTCATTTGGTTTCTCATCTCCAGCCTTTCGTTAACCTGTTGCACCCCAAAATTTGCCCTCACAATACAAGACTTTGTGTGCTAAGAAGGTTCACAAGGTTCACAAGATTCACAATACTTACAAGACCTTTCATGAGGTTCATGAAGTTTACAAGACACTTTATGAGGTTCACAAGGTTCACAAGGTTCACAAGACCTTCCATGAGGTTCACAAGGTTCACAAGACATCTTATGATGGTTCATAAGGTTCACAAAGTTCACAAAGTTCACAAATAGTCAGAAGAGTTGACAATTCCCTCAGACAATGCACCTCCTAAGCAGTGCATTCAAAACCAGGGTTTTGACTTTAATCAGGCTAAATGAACTTCCAAGACTTCAAGTGAGCTTCATAACATCTTATATGTGTGTAAGAACCCCCATGACAAGTTTCAAGACTTTTCTCAAAGGTTTGCTCAGTCAGATGATCAGATAGGTCAAAATCAGTCAAAGCAGTTAAAAAGTCAAACTGAGGTCAACTGTGGTCAAACCAAAGTCAAACTTCATGATTTTTTGCCAACATCAAGTATATGAAGTAAAATTCATCATTTGATCAAGGGTTGATCATGATTCATCAAGGATATTTCAGATCATCAAGAATCAGGAGTTTCTAAATTAGGGTTTCCTCAGTAAAAGTCAACTGAACTTTGACCAGCCATAACTTTCACATGCTTCATCACCAAATCTCCATTCAAAGCTCATTTTGAAGGAAATTGAATTATCTACAACTTTGTGTCTCACAAGCCAAGCCCAAAAATGCTTCATTTGGAAGGTATGAGCTAAGACATTATAGGTCCTTTTAAAAGTCAATAAAAAGTCAACAACTTCAAAAGGGCATAACTTGAGAATGGTAAATGATATGAACATGAAACCAGTGGGGTTGGTTAGAGGACTCTTCAAGATTTCCAAAATGTCCAAGAACACCCTCATAGCATTAAAATTTAAGGATGTGTGCCCTTGCAAAGTTGGGAAATTTTTGGTTGGTTTATGAAGAAAATGGAGGTTTAAAACTAATTTTTTCTAAATGGGCTTGCCATATGATGACCCAATTCATACCATTACCTCATGCACGACCCAAGACCTTAAAAATCAGATTTTTTATCATTTTATTTTTATTTATTTTGATTTAATTCATTAAAAATCATTTTAAATTAAAATAAAATATAAAAGTCAAAGATTTAAAAAGGATTGAGCTTCTAGAAATTCATAAAAGTGATTGGTATCAAAGTGGTAAGAGAATCATGGTGATTTGCTTAAAATAGAAGGTGTTCATACAAGAATATTTGAATTTTAAGGCATTATCTTTTTGAATCTTTTTGGATCAAATTTTTCACACAAGCATCAATCTTTTCTGACCTAATTCATCACTCTATAAGTATATGACTTAACCCTAATCATTAGACGGATTTCCAGCCTCCAAAGTGTAAGTTTGCATTTTCAAAAAACCTCTCCAAACTCAAATTCGGTTTCAACTCCACAAAGCATTTGAAGGTATTTTGAGGACATAGCAATGATCCTTGGACATCCCTGAATCGAGACCAATACTTATTTGCATCCAAAACCACTCATATAGCATAAACCGAATCATGCTTTGTTCTTGAATATGAGTTTTTCGATTTCATATATTTGCTTGTTTTAAATGATATTTGATGATTGCTTGATGTTTGTGATAGTGCTAGGAACGTTTCTGGGCAGCAACCTTGAAGTTTAGTGACCTCAATCGCATCCCACCATTGTTAGGGTTTGAACGGCCAATTTAGGGTTTTGTGATTTGAACAATATAAATAAGTTCTAATAACGTGGATTGACTGTATGAATCATAAGGAATTCATTGATATAACTAATTTGATGTAATTGTACCATTTACTTGATGGTTGAGTTTCGCAGGGCATAAACATGGAAGAACACGCATGAAATTTCGCAGCAAAATTTGTATGAAATTTCGCAGGAACCCAGGAAGAAGAAGACCCCTGCGCGCGAATTTCATATTTAAAAATTGAATATAATATTTGTTTGTTTTGTTTTGATATTATTTCACAAATGCTGGTTGGCTCAGTTGGTTGTGTATGCGCGTGTATTGCTGAAGGGTCAGGGGTTCGATTCTTGAACCAAACCATCTTTTTCTTGCTTTTTCCATTTAATGAGCAGTTTTATTATATTATGAATTGTGATGGTTATATGGACAGGTGCGCTCTCCCAGCTGGATTGGTTAAAGTGTTTGTGTGATGTTTAAAGGTCCTGGGTTCGATCCCCCCAGGCCTTTTGTTTTGCTTATTATTTTTATGATTTTCAGGTTTTAGGCAACAAAAGCAATTCAACCCCCTCCTTTACTACCTGTGCACAGGCTGACCCAGTGGTTGTTGTTGCTGTCTTGAGTGCTTGAAGGCAATAGGTGCTGGGTTCAACTCCCAGCCAGGTAAGTTTTCTTTTTTCTTTTTTTTTTTATTTCTATTTGTTTTGTTTATTGTTAATGTTAATTAATTAAAATCATAATCTTAATTTAATAAAATGCTAATATGTTTCATAAATATAAATCCTAATAATATTTTCTAAAACAAATTGTTTTTTATTATTAATATGTATATATGTAATTTATTTATATAATTAGATTAATATTTATTATTTAACATTTTTTTTATATATAAAACCCTAATTCTTTTTAAACCCTAATTTTTTCTTTTTCTACTTATTTAATGCTATTATTTGTATATATTATCTTCATAATTTAATTAAAATTCTTAATCTAATTTTTATTATTGTATAAATTGTTTATAATTTACATTTTTTTTATATATTTGTTTAGAATTTAATTTTTGCATGAAAATAATTTTATTATATGTTTAAAAATATGTAAAAAATTGCTAATTTAATTTTTATAATTATAATTCTATTTTCATATTATGTTCATAATTAATTTTTTATAATTTATATATAACTTAAAAATATTATAATAATTAGTATAATTGTTTATATTTTAATATTGAATGATAATTGTTTATAAATTTGAATTTTTTTATAATATTTTCTTATTTCATTATTATTATTATTAATTATATTTATATGATTATTACTAACCCCATTAATTTGGTATTATTTTTATTTTTACTAACCCAATTATAATTACTTATTTATTTTGCTTATTAATATTTTGCTTATTTATTTAAATTGCTTTTATCATTATTATGTAATTGCTCCTGGATGTAATATTTTATAATGTTTATTATTTATTTCATGCCATGGTTAGTAAATAGGGAGTGTAACATGTATGTTTATTTAAAATTAATTTAGATCACTTAATTTAAAGATAAAATATTAAATTGTACACTCACACACGTAAGTCGATCTTGGATCGCCATCTCACTTCCTTAAGGATACCTCTCATTGTTGCCTAATCAAAAGGTCAAGTAGGGTGTATAAAGCAAAAAGTCCCTCAAAATAAAGTCATCTAGTCCCTTAACAATAAAAGATCAAGTCCCTTTTCGAATGTTGCCTCCATAATGATCTTGTCCCTTTCGAATAAAGATGACAGTCCCTCCAAAATTGCTTATACACCCTACAGTTGCCTACATTAACAGATGACCCTTCACTTGTCCCTCACATCCAAGGTAATGACTACCTATTCCTTAATAATAGGGATAGTCTACCATTTAAAGGATTCAAGAACAGAAAAGACTCAAACTTAGGGTAGGTTCCTCATAGTTACTTGCTCACTCTTCAAAACTTTTCAAACACTTCACAATTTCAAACAAAAATTTTCAAAACAAAGGTTTTTTTACGCATCCGTACATGGATCATTATAAAACTCTTAAGACAATTTTCATTCACACACTTCACAATTTCAAAAACATTTCAAAGTGAGCTAAGTAACTAAGAGCCCATGGATAACCATGGATGTAAAGGGTGCTAACACCTTCCCTTTACATAACCTACCCCTCGGACCCAAAAATCTTTTAAAAGGTCTTTCCTGTTCTTTTATGCCTTTCCTTTGGATAAAATAAAAGTCGGTGGCGACTCTTGCTATCCGCAACATAACTAAAGTCAGTTCTCCCACCGTGTTACAGAACCGGCGACTCTGCTGGGGAATTAATAAAAGAGGGGTACCCTTAGGAATTAGATCACTTTAAAATTGTTTGCCTTGTTTGCTTTATACTTACTTGTTGGGTGCTCTTATGTGTGAAAGATCCTAACCCGGATCTAGTGTACCTTAGGTAAATGGCAATAGACCAAGGAAACTGTACGGCGTATACCGATATGGTTGATCTGGTGGCCATAGTTAGTGTGACTTCTTGGTTGGTGCTTATGTTCCTTAAGTCAAGTTGAGGATAATATGAGGCTGTCATATGTTGTCAATGCACTAACTAACTTTTAGAACCCTAGTTATCCCATCTTGGCCTTTAGAAAAGTAGTGAGATAACCGGCTTTGGTGCAGACTGAAGTTGGTTGATACTCGATACTACGCTCATTGAGATTCTAAACTTGGAGGGTTTTGGTTGGCAAGTAAGTTGCCTACTGAACAACCACCCTTGTGAAGGATCAATGATATTGAGATCCCTTAGAACCTGGTTACTTTTGTAGGACAGGATGAACCAACTAAACTTCAGGGGAGGGTACTTACCTTTGAACCTCATGCAAGCCTTTAAACTTAGGGCTATGGTGTGACTTGTTTGTGTGTGCCACATGTTTGTGATTGAACATAACATCATGACATCATCATGCATCATAAGCATAGCATTTTCACTAACCATTTCAAGGACCAAAGGATTTATCTTTGTTCTTTGTTGCAGGTCATGGCTTCTGCTCGTAGAAACACTATCAGGATCAAGTTTGTAGGCATACCTGCTAAGCTTAAAGAGTTGGTTTCTCAAGTGTCTGATCATTCCCAGTTCATCAAGAGACATGGTCACCTATTGGATCTAGTCACCTCAGGATTCAATGAAGACATGATGAGTGTTCTGTTTCAGTTCTTTGACCCTAAACACCATTGCTTCACATTCCCTGACTATCAGCTGGTTCCAACAATGGAAGAGTTCTCTAAACTTCTGGGTATACCTGTTCTTGATCAGAAACCATTCACAGGCTTGGAGAAAGAGCCTAAACCTGAGGTTATTGCTGCAGCTCTACATCTGAAGAAGTCTGACATTGTTCTAGAAACGAGAAGCAGAGTTAAGGGTATTCTTGCCAAGGTGTTGATAGAGAAAGCTCAGGTGTTCTTGAAGGCCATGAGCTATGATGCTTTTGAGGAGATCTTAGCCTTGTTGATTTATGGCTTAGTATTGTTCCCCAATCCAGATCAGTTCATAGACGTTCATGCCATCAACATATTCCTGAGTCACAATCCAGTACCTACATTGCTTGGAGACATCCTACATTCTCTTCATACCCGTACTACAAGGGCAAGAGGAACTTTGATGTGCTGCATACCTTTGCTTTCTAGGTGGTTTATTTCTCACCTTCCTCGTTCAGTGATGAAGAATGAACAGGGATTCAGGTGGTCTAAGAGAATTATGTCACTCTCTCATTCAGATATCCATTGGTGCTCCAGATCTATGGAGAATGTCACTATCATTGACCGTTGTGGGGAATTCCATAATGTGCCACTTCTAGGCATAAGAGGAGGCATCACCTACAACCCCTCTCTAGCTTTACAACAGTTTGGTTACGCTCGGAGTGATGGTCCTCATGACATGCTTATTCAGGGTATTGTGTTTGATTACGACAACGATCTTTAAGGTTACCGTCAGAGATTCATACGAGCATGGGGAAAAGTAAACAGTGTTGACAGCAAGACACTGGAGCCTAAGTACACTATTCCTATGGAAGCTTATCTCAGATGGGTGCGATCTCGCGCTCAGACTCTCATGATGCCATATCCTTCTATCCTGCCAGTTACCATGGAACCTGTTGCTGAAGGAGACACTGCTTATACCATCCTTCACCCAGACATGCCTACTGACATGAAAGACTTACAGAGATCCTGGATCCAGTTGAAGGAGCAAAGGGATACTTTCGAGGCTCATTACAAAGCAAGCCAAGAAAGAATCCTGGAACTAACAAAGCAACTTCACGAGGAACAGAATCTCAACTCATACCTCAACACAAAGAGGAAACGTCCATGGGAGACTTAAAACCCCATCTTTTGTACTTATTTCATTTCATTTCTGTAAGCCCAAGAGGCAAAACAAGTTTATTACTAATAAAAGTTTACCTTCTTGTTTGTTTAAGAAAATTTAAATCATGCGGTCCTTGAAAACATTGCATATGCATTCACATATCATTTCATTGCATCACAGGTTTATAATTGTGCACAGGTTTCTCATCTTCTCGCTGTTTATTTCAGCAATGGCTCTTGAACAAACAGTTAAGGATCTCCAGGCACAAAATGCACAGTTCCAAGAGCTGATCCTGAACCTGACCAAGGGGCAGGATGAATTGAAGACGCTGCTGGCCAAGAAGACTAAGAAGACTAGAAGATCAGGTGGCCTGATCAACATGGGAAGAAGGTTCAAAGGTCTTGCCAAGACCAAAGAACCAGTTGAAGATTATGAGTCTGAAGAATCTGAAAAAGAGGGAGGCAGTCTCCACAACACTATGGGGGACTCTGATTCTGAGGCTAATTACTACCATGAGCCTAATGAAGACAAATTCAAGATGCTGGTGGATAGAATGAATGCTATGGAGTTGCAGAAATCTTCTGGGCTGGATTTTGAAGATTTAAGTCTGATATATGGGGTAGTCATACCCATTGGTTTCAAGGTTCCTACCTTTGTTGTTTATGATGGGGTCTCTTGTCCCAAGCTGCATCTGAGGTCTTATGTCAGAAGAATCCAACCTCACACTGCTGATAAGAAGTTGTGGATCCATTTTTTCCAAGAGAGCTTATCTGGAGCTCAATTGGAGTGGTATTATCAATTGGAGAGTGTCAACATCAGGGATTGGAATGATCTTGCTGAAGCTTTCTATAAGCAGTATCAATACAATGCTGACTTAGCTCCCACTCGCATGCAGCTGCAAAGCATGTCCATGGGTGCCAAAGAAAGTTTCAAGGAGTATGCTCAGAAGTGGAGAGATTTAGCTGGCAGAGTACAACCCCCTTTAACTGACAGGGAATTGGTTGATATGTTCATGTGTACGCTGAATGGTCCTTTTTACAGTCATCTCATTGGAAGCTCATCATCTGGCTTCACTGAGTTGATAATGACAGGAGAGCGCGTGGAAAATGGTATAAAGAGTGGTAAAATCCATGTGGGTACTTCTTCATCAGGTGCTGCAAAGAAGCCTCCCACTGGGAAGAAAGAATCCAATGCTGTTTATGGTCAATCTGATCGTAATAGAAGGCATCAGTCTGTGAGTGCAGTTCATATTTCAAATCCAACTCCTGCAACAACAGAGCAGCCACAGGGCAACCAACAGAGGGCTAGAAGGCAGTTCACAAAGATCAACATGTCAATGGCTCAGGGATTACAACACTTGTTGAAGGCTGAACTTATTACTCTGAAAGAGGCTCCTCAGAATCCCAATGTTACCTCTCCCAGGTACAATCCCAATGCACGATGTGCATATCATTCAAACTGTCAGGGACATGATACTAATAGCTGCTAGGTCTTGAAGAACAAGATTCAAGATATGATTGAGGCTAGAGAAATTGAGTTTGACCCTCCGGGTACTCCAAATGTGATTACTGCTCCCATGCCAAATCACGAGAAGACTGTCAATTCCATTGATGAAGATTTACATATCTATTCAGTTGCAGAGTTGACCACACCATTGTCTGTTATCAAGAAGAAGTTAGTGCAAGCTGGGTTCTTTCCAGGTTGTCGGGAAGATTGTTTGTATTGTACCTATAAGCCGGATAGTTGCTGGAGATTGAGAGATGGAATTCAACGTCTCATGGATAAGTATACCATAGTGTTTGAGAAGACTCCATCGTCTGTAGAGAGTATGGTGGATCATATTACTCAAGGTAGAAGGACTAAAGAGGTTGACATGGTTGATAGAGCACCAGTAAGGATCACTTCAAAGGGACCTGTTAAAATCACTCATAAGGGTCCAATTAAGATTACTGCTGAAGGCCCTGTGAAGGTTGTTGCTGAAGCCATAGTGGCTCCTATGGTCATTACCACTCCTGGTCCTATGCCGTATACGTCTGATAAAGCTGTGCCTTGGCATTATGGGTCTGATGTTTATATCCATGGTGTTAAGCAGGAACCCTTAGCTGATGTGCCTGTTGATGTTGATAATATTGTTGGATCTAGTAAGATCACACGAAGCGGAAGAGTCTTCTCTCCTCCAGTGACTTCCAAGAATGCAGTTACTCCTGCTGCTACCTCCACCACTGATGCTCGGGGCAAAGGTCCTGTTATTGAACTTATACCTACTGATGTGCCAGCTGCTGATGATCTTGCTAAGCAGATGGAAGAAGTATTGAAAATCATTCGTAAGAGTGATTATGACATTGTTGATCAGTTGGGGCATACTCCCTCTAATATTTCTATGTTGTCTTTGTTGTTATGTTCTAAGGCTCATGCCAAAGCTTTGATTAAGTTTCTGAAGACTGCTCATGTACCCAATGCAATTTCTGTTGACCAGTTTGAGAATTGTGTTGCCCACCTAACCTATGATAATGGGTTAGGGTTTTCTGATGCTGATTTGACTCCTGCCAAGAGGGATCATAATAGGCTCTGCATATTTCAATTGAATGCAGGGGCACTACCCTGTCACATGTATTAATAGACAATGGTTCCTCTCTGAATGTGTTGCCCAAAGAAGTCCTGAATAAGCTGAGTCCTGAAGATGCTGTGCTGAAGCCCAGTAGTATAGGGGTGAAGGCTTTTGATGGTTCGAGAAGAGTGGTGCATGGAGAAATTGATCTGCCCATCAAAGTTGGTTCTCAGATTTTTAATGCTACATTTTATGTGATGGATATTTGTCCTTCGTACTCTTGTCTGCTTGGTCGTCCCTGGATCCATGGGGCAGGTGCTGTAACCTCTACATTACATCAGAAGCTAAGATATCCAGTGGAAGGAAAAGTTGTTACTGTCTATGGAGAGGAAGAGTATTTTGTTAGTCATGTGAACACCTTCAAGTATCTGGAAGTGGAAGGTGAATATGTTGAAACTCCGTGTCAGACATTTGAAGTGGTTCCTTGGATTGTTAATGATTATGTAGCTCCTCCTGTTGTCAGGAAAGTTCCTGTGGTCACCAGAATACCTCCAACAATGGCCTCCCTTAAAGATGCTAGAGCTGTGGTGGATGAAGGTGGTTGTACTATTTGGGGTCAGCTTCCTGATATCCCTTACAAGTCTGACAAATTTGGTTTGGGTTTCACTGCAGAGTCCCAGAAGGTTGTTCGTCGTGCTCGTGCTGTTCGTATCACCAATCAAGGGGTTATGAAAGATCAGATCAATGTTGTGGGAGACTATGATGAAGACTACAATCTGGATGCTTGGATCTTTCCTACTGTGGGTGCTGGACTCAATAATTGGAAAGCTGAAGATGTTATCCCTATCTCCTTTAGTCAGGAGTAAATGCTATTACCGTGTTGTTGCTTTTTTAAGTTTGTAATTTCCTGAACAATTGAACTTTCAAGCCTTGTGCCTTACCCGGGGCACAATGGTGTGCTTGTTACGGGCTGTCATTTCATTTGCATACTTCATTCAATAAAAATCAGTGGACGTTTCGTTTTCGTAAATATTGTGTTCCTTGTCTTTCTTTTCTTTTATTTTTGTTTTATCAGCTATGTGTTCTTACACACACCCACATCACTAAAATGCAGATCCTTATCCACTCTGGATCCTGTTGATAACAGTTCTACTATTGCCAATTATAATTTCGAGAATCCGATCTATCAAACTGAAGACGGAAATGAGGACGATTGTGAAGTACCTGTAGAGCTTGCTAGGTTGTTACAACAAGAAGAGAAAGCTATACAGCCACATGAAGAGCCAGTCGAAGTTGTGAATCTGGGAATTGAGGAAAACAGGAAAGAAGTCAAGATAGGGGCTGATTTAGAGGATAGTGTCAAGAGCAGATTGATTCAGATGTTACGTGACTATGTGGAGATCTTTGCTTGGTCCTATGAAGATATTCCAGGGTTAGATACAAACATTGTGGTTCACCGTTTACCAGTAAAAGAAGATTGTCATCCAAAGAAACAGAAAGTTCGTCGCATGCATCCTGAAATGTCAGAGAAGATCAAAGCAGAGGTAATGAAACAGTTCAATGCAGGGTTCTTAGCTGTGACTTCTTATCCTCAGTGGGTTGCAAATGTGGTACCAGTTCCTAAGAAAGATGGTAAGGTACGTATGTGTGTGGACTACAAAGATTTGAACAAGGCCAGCCCCAAAGATGACTTTCCACTTCCTCATATTGATGTTCTGGTAGACAACACTGCTCAGCATAAGGTATTCTCTTTTATGGATGGTTTTTCTGGTTACAATCAGATCAAGATGGCACCTGAAGATATGGAGAAGACAACCTTTGTTACACAGTGGGGCACCTTTTGTTATAAGGTGATGCCATTTGGTTTGAAGAATGCAGGGGCAACATATCAGTGTGCTATGGTGGCTTTGTTTCATGATATGATTCATCATGAGATAGAAGTGTATGTGGATGATATGATAGCCAGGTCTCAGAATGAAGAACAACATCTTGATCATTTGCATAAATTGTTTGAGAGGTTGAAGAAATACAAGCTGAGATTGAACCCAAACAAGTGTACTTTTGGAGTTAGATCTGGTAAGCTCCTGGGTTTCATAGTCAGTGGAAAAGGTATTGAAGTAGATCCTGCGAAAGTGAAAGCTATACGAGAGATGCCAGCTCCCCGTACTGAGAAGGAAGTTAGAGGTTTCTTGGGACGATTGAATTACATTGCAAGATTTATTTCCCAATTAACTTCCATTTGTGAGCCAATCTTCAAGTTGTTGAAGAAAGACCAGGTGATGGAATGGAATGATGAGTGCCAGACTGCCTTTGATGAAATCAAGAGATATCTGCTGGAACCACCAATTTTGATGCCACCAGTTGATGGAAGACCCTTGATTATGTACTTAACAGTGTTAGACAACTCAATGGGGTGTGTCTTGGGGCAACATGACGAGTCTGGTCGAAAAGAGCAGGCAATATACTACCTTAGCAAAAAGTTTACCGACTGTGAAACAAGATACTCACTGCTCGAGAAAACTTGTTGCGCTTTGGCATGGGCTGCTCGCCGACTAAGACAGTATATGTTGACCCATACTACCTTATTGATTTCAAAGATGGATCCAATCAAGTACATATTTGAGAAACCTGCTCTCTCCGGAAGAATTGCAAGATGGCAAATGATCTTGACAGAATATGATATACAGTATACTACTCAGAAGGCCATCAAAGGAAGTGTTGTTGCTGATCATTTGGCTCATCAAGCAGTGGATGATTATCAGTCAATGAGTTTTGAGTTCCCTGATGAAGACATTATGATTATTACCAAAGAACCTGGACAATATGACGGAGCTGAACAAGGATCCCGATGGACTATGGTTTTTGATGGTGCCTCTAATGCACTTGGTAATGGTGTTGGTGTTGTGATTAGTTCCCCTGAAGGTTGTCATACTCCGATTACTGCCAGACTTTGTTTCTATTGTACCAATAACATGGCTGAGTATGAAGCATGTATCCTGGGTATTAAAGCTGCTATTGATATGAAGATTCAGTTCCTTGATGTGTATAGAGATTCAGCCCTGGTAGTGAGTCAGATTAAAGGAGATTGGGATACCAAACATGATAACCTCATTCCTTACAAAGAGCATGTGTTGTCTTTGATCCCACATTTTAAAGAGATTACCTTTGGACATATTCCACGAAGAGAGAATCAGTTGGCAGATGCATTAGCTACCATGGCATTTATGTTTGAGATCAGCTGGGATGATGAAGCTCCCAAGATTACTATTGATAGATTTGAGAAGCCTGCATATTGCAATGAGATTGACACTGAAGGGGCAAAGGAGAAGCCTTGGTTCTATGAAGTAAAAGGATATCTTGAAGCTCAGGAGTTCCCTGAAGGGGCATCTGTCAAAGATAGGAAGTTTCTGAGAAGGTTTTGTGCTAAGTTCTTTTTGAGTAATGGGATTTTGTACAAGCGCAATCATGATTCAACTTTGCTTCGTTGTGTGGATAAGAAGGAAGCAACAGAGATCATGGAAGATATGCATGATGGGATCTTTGGCACTCATTCTAGTGGTCATACTATGGCAAAGAAGATATTGAGAGCAGGTTACTATTGGTCTACCATGGAAGCTGATTGCTATCAACACTCCAGAACATGTCACAAGTGTCAAATCTATGTTGATAAAGTACACATACCTCCATCACCTTTGAATGTGTTGACTGCTCCTTGGCCTTTTGCCATGTGGGGCATTGATATGATTGGTGAGATCAAGCCTACTGCTTCTAATGGGCCTCGTTTCATCCTGGTTGCTATTGATTACTTCACTAAGTGGGTGGAGGCAGCTTCATTTGCATCTGTTACTAAGAATGTTGTGGCTCGATTCATTAAGAATAATCTCATATGTAGGTATGGCATCCCTGAAAGGATTATTACTGACAATGGCTCTAATCTGAACAACACTATGATTACTGATCTCTGCACGCAGTTCAAGATTAAGCATCACAACTCTTCTCCGTATCGTCCAAAGATGAATGGGGCAGTTGAAGCTGCTAATAAGAACATTAAGAAGATTGTACAGAAGATGACTGTTACTTACAAGGATTGGCATGAGATGTTACCATTTGCTCTTCATGGTTATCGTACCACAATACGTACTTCAACAGGGGCAACCCCATTCTCCTTAGTCTATGGTATGGAAGCAGTTCTGCCCATTGAAGTTCAGATTCCCTCCTTAAGAATTATGAAGGATGCAGGCTTGGATGAAGATGAGTGGATTCAGACTCGACTTGACCAAATAAATTTGATTGATGAGAAGAGGCTAGCAGCAGTTTGTCATGGCCAGATGTACCAGAAACGGATGATCAAAGCTTTTAAGAAGAAGGTTAAGCCAAAGGTATATCAGGATGGTGACTTGGTAATCAAGCGTATCATATTACCACAGGGTGATCCTAGGGGAAAATGGACTCCTACATATGAAGGACCATTTGTAGTCAAAACAGTATTCTCAGGAGGTGCCATGATGCTCACTACTATGGATGGTGAAGACTTTCCACAGCCCGTAAACGCAGACATAGTTAAAAAATACTACGCATAAAAAGAGACCCGCTAGGTTGACAGGCCTAGGCAAAAATAAGGGCATCCCGGCAAACCAAAAGGGTTTGGGCAAAAATTAGGGATATATATAAAAAGATGTACACCCGGCAAGTCGAAAACCTGAAAAGGCGGCTTGGGCAAAAAAGGGTATCCCGGTGGATTGAAAACCTGAAAGGGCAATCCAGGCAAAAGTTAGGGATTAAAGCGTATGACTATGTCTCGTTTGGATCACCCATGAAACTGCAACCAGTTGTGCTACTTACTCAAGTTTGAACAGATAAAGCTCAATCCAATTGTTTCCGTCTCGACAGCAGAAGATGAGATACTTGAAGATAATGGCAATAGTAGAGTTGAAACTCAATAGGATTGTTTCCCACATAGCTGATTTTCCTTGTTTTGTAAAAAACTTTATGACAAAGTCCTCTTACTAGGATTTATGTCTCCTTGTACAAACTTACCCATATATGGGTCACTTTTTGATATGAATGAAATTCATCTTTGAATCCAGATTTACTTTTACCCTATTTACATAAGCGAAACGTCCATTGGTTGTGTTTGAATGTATGTATGCTTTTGAATATGATTGATGTTTACCAGAAATGCATGTATGCTTAATATGATTGATGTTTACCAGAAATGCATAAAAATGCAGTAATAGTATTTACTAAGGACGAACGAGGGAAGGATTGCAACGAAGCTTCGCCGGTGCATCTCTACAAAACAGCTACAAACCCATCTTCATAAAGTCACATCTCCCCTGGAATTTATATCCATCTCTTTTATCCTCATACGGATATTCGGGAATTTACTTTCCAATAAAAGTACGACGAACGAAGACGGGAGGTTATGTATACCCTACTATCAAACGAAGACGGGAGGTTATGTATACCCTACTATCAAACGAAGACGGAAGGTTATGTATACCTTACTATCCCCAGCAGACAGAGGGTTATGTATACCTTACTATCCCCAGCAGACAGGAGGTTATGTATACCTTCTTATCACACAAGATGAGAACGAATTCCCCATACTCTTCAGCAACAAACCGGGATTTATTTTCCCTGGCCAGCAGTTGTTATACGAAGATATCCAGACGCTTCCGGCAGCATCATGTCATACATACATCATTTACATCATACCATAACATACATATCCATGAATACATAATACATTACTTAAGTGCATCATATTATACATGCATACATAATGCATAAGCTAATATTACCATACAGAATGCTACCTTGTTTTCAGGTTAATTCTCCAGCATACAGACTTCATTAACAAATTGTGACTATGGGGCCGTTGTTTATCGTCCCAGAAGTTATCTTATACCTCAGGACGTTGTTATCCTCCTGAAAGCATATTATTACCTCAGGACTGCTTTATCCTCCTGAAAGCTCCTTATACCTCAGGACGTTGTTATCCTCCTGAAAGCATATTATCTCCTCGGGACGTTGTTTATCTTCCTGAAAGCTATCACCACTTCCTCAGGATGTTGTTTATACTCTTGAAAGCATATTATTACCTTGGGCCGTTGTTATCTTCGCAAAGGTCACCACTTCCTCAGGACGTTGTTATCCTCCTGAAAGCATATTATTACCTCAGAACGTTGTTTATCTTTCTGAAAGCATATCACTCCCTCAGGACGTTGTTATTTTCCTGAAAGCATATTATTACATCAGGACTGCTTTATCCTCCTGAAAGCACACTATTACCTCAGGACTGCTGTATCCTCCTGAAAGCATATTACTATCTCGGGACGTTGTTTATCTTCCTGAAAGCTATCATCTTACCTTCATATTTTGGACTGCTTTATCCTCCAAGAAATGTACCTGAAGAACTTTTCTCCAAGTGGCATCTTTAAGCCCACTCAAGCATATTCAACTAGTCATCTGTATCACTCTACGCACCGGTGAGTTCAAATTTTTGGGCTTTTGTGTCCAATCCCCTTCAACCTTCCAGGTCACGACTGGCAAATATACCAATCTAACCCCTCAGGTTTCAGAAAATTGAACAGGGGCAGCTGTTGCACCCCAAAATTTGCCCTCACAATACAAGACTTTGTGTGCTAAGAAGGTTCACAAGGTTCACAAGATTCACAATACTTACAAGACCTTTCATGAGGTTCATGAAGTTTACAAGACACTTTATGAGGTTCACAAGGTTCACAAGACCTTCCATGAGGTTCACAAGGTTCACAAGACATCTTATGATGGTTCATAAGGTTCACAAAGTTCACAAATAGTCAGAAGAGTTGACAATTCCCTCAGACAATGCACCTCCTAAGCAGTGCATTCAAAACCAGGGTTTTGACTTTAATCAGGCTAAATGAACTTCCAAGACTTCAAGTGAGCTTCATAACATCTTATATGTGTGTAAGAACCCCCATGACAAGTTTCAAGACTTTTCTCAAAGGTTTGCTCAGTCAGATGATCAGATAGGTCAAAATCAGTCAAAGCAGTTAAAAAGTCAAACTGAGGTCAACTGTGGTCAAACCAAAGTCAAACTTCATGATTTTTTGCCAACATCAAGTATATGAAGTAAAATTCATCATTTGATCAAGGGTTGATCATGATTCATCAAGGATATTTCAGATCATCAAGAATCAGGAGTTTCTAAATTAGGGTTTCCTCAGTAAAAGTCAACTGAACTTTGACCAGCCATAACTTTCACATGCTTCATCACCAAGTCTCCATTCAAAGCTCATTTTGAAGGAAATTGAATTCTCTACAACTTTGTGTCTCACAAGCCAAGCCCAAAAATGCTTCATTTGGAAGGTATGAGCTAAGACATTATAGGTCCTTTTAAAAGTCAATAAAAAGTCAACAACTTCAAAAGGGCATAACTTGAGAATGGTAAATGATATGAACATGAAACCAGTGGGGTTGGTTAGAGGACTCTTCAATCTTTCCAAAATGTCCAAGAACACCCTCATATCATTAAAATTGAAGGATGTGTGCCCTTGCAAAGTTGGGAAATTTTTGGTTGGTTTATGAAGAAAATGGAGGTTTAAAACTAATTTTTTCTAAATGGGCTTGCCATATGATGACCCAATTCATACCATTACCTCATGCACGACCCAAGACCTTGAAAATCAGATTTTTTATCATTTTATTTTTATTTATTTTGATTTAATTCATTAAAAATCATTTTAAATTAAAATAAAATATAAAAGTCAAAGATTTAAAAAGGATTGAGCTTCTAGAAATTCATAAAAGTGATTGGTATCAAAGTGGTAAGAGAATCATGGTGATTTGCTTAAAATAGAAGGTGTTCATACAAGAATATTTGAATTTTAAGGCATTATCTTTTTGAATCTTTTTGGATCAAATTTTTCACACAAGCATCAATCTTTTCTGACCTAATTCATCACTCTATAAGTATATGACTTAACCCTAATCATTAGACGGATTTCCAGCCTCCAAAGTGTAAGTTTGCATTTTCAAAAAACCTCTCCAAACTCAAATTCGGTTTCAACTCCACAAAGCATTTGAAGGTATTTTGAGGACATAGCAATGATCCTTGGACATCCCTGAATCGAGACCAATACTTATTTGCATCCAAAACCACTCATATAGCATAAACCGAATCATGCTTTGTTCTTGAATATGAGTTTTTCGATTTCATATATTTGCTTGTTTTAAATGATATTTGATGATTGCTTGATGTTTGTGATAGTGCTAGGAACGTTTCTGGGCAGCAACCTTGAAGTTTAGTGACCTCAATCGCATCCCACCATTGTTAGGGTTTGAACGGCCAATTTAGGGTTTTGTGATTTGAACAATATAAATAAGTTCTAATAACGTGGATTGACTGTATGAATCATAAGGAATTCATTGATATAACTAATTTGATGTAATTGTACCATTTACTTGATGGTTGAGTTTCGCAGGGCATAAACATGGAAGAACACGCATGAAATTTCGCAGCAAAATTTGTATGAAATTTCGCAGGAACCCAGGAAGAAGAAGACCCCTGCGCGCGAATTTCATATTTAAAAATTGAATATAATATTTGTTTGTTTTGTTTTGATATTATTTCACAAATGCTGGTTGGCTCAGTTGGTTGTGTATGCGCGTGTATTGCTGAAGGGTAAGGGGTTCGATTCTTGAACCAAACCATCTTTTTCTTGCTTTTTCCATTTAATGAGCAGTTTTATTATATTATGAATTGTGATGGTTATATGGACAGGTGCGCTCTCCCAGCTGGATTGGTTAAAGTGTTTGTGTGATGTTTAAAGGTCCCGGGTTCGATCCCCCTAGGCCTTTTGTTTTGCTTATTATTTTTATGATTTTCAGGTTTTAGGCAACAAAAGCAATTCAACCCCCTCCTTTACTACCTGCGCACAGGCTGGCCCAGTGGTTGTTGTTGCTGTCTTGAGTGCTTGAAGGCAATAGGTGCTGGGTTCAACTCCCAGCCAGGTAAGTTTTCTTTTTTCTTTTTTTTTTATTTCTATTTGTTTTGTTTATTGTTAATGTTAATTAATTAAAATCATAATCTTAATTTAATAAAATCCTAATATGTTTCATAAATATAAATCCTAATAATATTTTCTAAAACAAATTGTTTTTTTATTATTAATATGTATATATGTAATTTATTTATATAATTAGATTAATATTTATTATTTAACATTTTTTTTATATATAAAACCCTAATTCTTTTTAAACCCTAATTTTTTCTTTTTCTACTTATTTAATGCTATTATTTGTATATATTATCTTCATAATTTAATTAAAATTCTTAATCTAATTTTTATTATTGTATAAATTGTTTATAATTTACATTTTTTATATATATTTGTTTAGAATTTAATTTTTGCATGAAAATAATTTTATTATATGTTTAAAAATATGTAAAAAATTGCTAATTTTATTTTTATAATTATAATTCTATTTTCATATTATGTTCATAATTAATTTTTTATAATTTATATATAACTTAAAATTTTTATAATAATTAGTATAATTGTTTATATTTTAATATTGAATGATAATTGTTTATAAATTTGAATTTTTTATAATATTTTGCTTATTTCATTATTATTATTATTAATTATATTTATATGATTATTACTAACCCCATTAATTTGGTAATATTTTTATTTTTACTAACCCAATTATAATTACTTATTTATTTTGCTTATTAATATTTTGCTTATTTATTTAAATTGCTTTTATCATTATTATGTAATTGCTCCTGGATGTAATATTTTATAATGTTTATTATTTATTTCATGCCATGGTTAGTAAATAGGGAGTGTAACATGTATGTTTATTTAAAATTAATTTAGATCACTTAATTTAAAGATAAAATATTAAATTGTACACTCACACACGTAAGTCGATCTTGGATCGCCATCTCACTTTCTTAAGGATACCTCTCATTGTTGCCTAATCAAAAGGCCAAGTAGGGTGTATAAAGCAAAAAGTCCCTCAAAATAAAGTCATCTAGTCCCTTAACAATAAAAGATCAAGTCCCTTTTCGAATGTTGCCTCCATAATGATCTTGTCCCTTTCGAATAAAGATGACAGTCCCTCCAAAATTGCTTATACACCCCACAGTTGCCTACATTAACAGATGACCCTTCACTTGTCCCTCACATCCAAGGTAATGACTACCTATTCCTTAATAATAGGGATAGTCTTACCATTTAAAGGATTCAAGAACAGAAAAGACTCAAACTTAGGGTAGGTTCCTCATAGTTACTTGCTCACTCTTCAAAACTTTTCAAACACTTCACAATTTCAAACAAAAATTTTCAAAACAAAGGTTTTTTTACGCATCCGTACATGGATCATTATAAAACTCTTAAGAAAATTTTCATTCACACACTTCACAATTTCAAAAACATTTCAAAGTGAGCTAAGTAACTAAGAGCCCATGGATAACCATGGATGTAAAGGGTGCTAACACCTTCCCTTTACATAACCTACCCCCCGGACCCAAAAATCTTTTAAAAGGTCTTTCCTGTTCTTTTATGCCTTTCCTTTGGATAAAATAAAAGTCGTTGGCGACTCTTGCTATCCACAACATAACTAAAGTCAGTTCTCCCACCGTGTTACATAACCATCTGGGTCCTGACCTCTGTCAGCTCTTGCTGTACTTGGTCCATCTGGATACCAGGAAGATTGTTGCGAGTAGGATATCTGTGTGGACGGTTGAGAGGGAACACCCGACGACGAGCAATAATTCCTGAACCACAACAGAGTTAGTAACAAACAAAACAAAAACCTACAAAACAAAACAAAAGTTAGTATGCAATGCAGTATGCTTATTTGTTTCCAAGGTATCCGACTTGGCACTTGGTTTTGACCTTTCCAGACCCCGAGGAAGATGCTTTGATGTTGCTTGAGAGAGAGAGACTTAATGAAACAAACTAACAAATATATTACAAAAGGTGGATCATACATAGTTTATTTTTTACAACACATGCCCCTAAAGGGTCAAAATACAACACAAAAAAGGAAAAGTTCATGAAATGGAAATAGCAACAAGCAAATAAGTCAAACATCTAAGCCAAACTCATCCTCCTTAACCTCCTTCAAAATTTCTTCAGTTACAGGACCAGCCGAATGCTCTGTAATGTTTCTGATGAGAAGGTTCCTGGTGGCAATAGCAGCAGTCAGCTTCTTGTGCCTGTCCTGGTCCTTTGACCTCTTCACACCAGCCCTAAGCTTCAATTCTGAGATTTCCTTCTGGGCTGCCAGCAGAGCCTCCTGTTGTTTCTTCTCAATGGCCTCTAACTGCTCAATCCTGGCTTGAGTCCTCTTATCTTCTTGAGTACGAGCTTCAGTGATCCTGACCCACCTAGCTTGACTTTCTTTCAGATAGAGATCAGTCCTAGCCTTCTGAAACTGGGCCTCTTTACAGGCATTCTTCAAAATTTGCTCTCCTGCTCTTGATTTCTTGATGTAGTCTTCTGATTTCTCAATCCTGGCTAGATGCTCCACCTTAAGCTTTTCTATCCTCTCAATGTCTAGACGACCATCACTCCTCTCCCAGAGGGTCTTCTTCAGAGCTTGAGACAGATTCTCATTCCTCTCCTTTAGTTTCTCAAATTCCTCCAGGCTGACAGTGGCTGGAGGTGGTGCTGTGGATGGTCCAGGTGCATCCTCAATGGTGAAGGGCATCCCAGAAATCTGAGCCCTAGCATGAGACCATTCATAATACTGAGCTGAAGCCACATTATTGCATCTCCCAAGGATGGCCATCCCTTTGGTCTGGATGTTGTCCCAAGCCCAGGATGCTTGTCTGACAACAGCTAGATTAGGCTTTATCTCACAATACAGGGTTTCAGCCAAGTCTTGCACTCTAGGAGGGTGAACCAGAGCATAGCCTAACTGTCTCTTAAACAGCAAAGGGTTGTAGTTGATGCAACCCTTTACCCCTATCAGAGGTACATTGGGGAACTGTCCACAGCTAGTAATTATGTCTCTTCCTTTGGTGCTCTGGGTGCACCACCTGATGTCATCTGAAGTCAAAGCAATAAGTCTTCTAGCCCAATTCTTCTGTTGGTGAGGGTTCAAGAAGGCATCAGTCTTGGGTAAGTGTTTAAGCAGCCAAGTATGAAACAAAGGAGCACAGCACCTCACCAACCTCCCTCTCTGCTTCTCATTCCTTTGGTGAACAGAATAATAGAAATCTCCCAACAAGGTGGGCACTGGGTTCCTCAAAAGGAAGAGATGAATAGCATTCTTGCTGATAAACTTGGGCTCATCTGAAAAAAGTATAACCCCATATATACTGAGGGCTAACAATGCACAGACTGCCTTCCATTCTCCCAAGGAGGCCTTCAAGATGGCCTGAGAAGTTAGAAAGTCCAAGTGTAGACCAGGGATTCCAGCCTTTGTAGTCATGTTCTGCTCAATCAGAATAGGTTCCAAATACAGTGCCTTTGCCACTTCTTCATTGCTGGGAGAAGCCATTTCAGGGTTGAAAGGGATATCACCTCTGACAGGTACTCCAATCAATGATGAGAACTCCTCCAGCAGAGGTCCCAGCTGAAAGTTCTGGAAAGTGAAGCACCTCAAAGGAGGATCATAGAACTGTAGGCAAGTGTGAATCAAACTCCTCTGAGAAGGGTCTAGGTCCATAACCATATCAAGGATACCTCCATAATGTTCTCTGAATAATGGGATATGGTCTGGAGTGATAAGTGCCTGGACCTGTCTGATGCCAGCCAGCACAGGCTCAAAGAAGTGGTATGAGATGTTGCTCTTCTTGGGTGCCATGACTGCTGATGAAGAGCTGAAAGCAGATGCTGATGATGAAGACTGATACTAGAGATGAGCCACTGATAGGCTGAGGATGATGATGGAGGGAGCTGAAGCAGGCAACTGATGAAGATGGCCAAAGCAGATAACTGATGAACAGGGGTCTATGCAGATGAAGGGGTCAAAACCAAGCCAAATGTAATATGGATACCCTGAAAAACAAATGAGCAAATGTTAAATGATGCAAATGATGTGTATGCAAATGATATGCAAGGGTTTGTGATCAAGCTGGATCTGATTACTGCCTTGATATAAGTCCATGTATGTCTAAGAAGTCCAGATGGAGGTTCAGAAGTCCAGTAACCAAGGTGGGGGACTCAAATAAAGAGTCGCATGTCCTGGGTTAAATCACAAGAACTGTCCAAAGTGAAGCATTCTTAAACAAAACAAGTATCAGGGTATGATGTGGCCAAGGGTTCCTGCAAACCTGTAAACAGCCCAACCCCCTCACAGGTGATGTTCTAAAACAAGGATCCTCAGACTTGGATCAGTTATGAGAAGTGTAAACACTTCTAACCCGGAGGTACAGTGTTTACAATAACCATAAAAGATCCTCCTCTAATTCACCTCAGTTTCTGAAGGTCATAATAAAGGTCATCCAGACTTAGCAGGCTTCCCAGATAGCCCTAGCACTACAGGAGATCTGTAGCACAGAGTTCTCAAGAAGAAACCCATATCTGAACCGTGTTTCATATTCCCGCACCAGACCGAAATGGAATGGGAAAGAACATGAACCACTCTAGCCTAGGTGTCACTCAGGTCCCAGGTATAGGACCTTATCTCTCAATGAAACCCCACCCACCAAAGCAAAAACCAGATCCAGCCAGATGACAATATGACAGTATGATATATAAAGCTGTAAAGAAAGCAATAAATAACTGTACATAAAGCAAAAAAAAATACAAATATACAAACACAATTAGCACATAAAACCCCAGTAAACACAAATCAGACAAGCGCTAGGAGGAACCCACAAAAAGAACCAGAAGCCCTGGTTACAGTATAAGGTTCCCCAGCAGAGTCGCCAAGCTGTCGCTCCCACCAAATGACACATCGAAGGTCAGAAGGGGTACAGACGCGAACGGTCGGCGAAAAGAGGAATGAGAACACACGGGAGTGAACTCAGAAAAGAAAGAGTCGCCAGCTAGGCATTTTTATCCCGGGGGAAAGGTAATGCTGCATAGACCTAGAAAGATATGGATAAGACGGTTGTGAACCAGAGAGACTGAGAAAGGGGGTTGGTTACAACCTGGGAAGGTATTAGCACCCAGATTTTCCTCCGTACTCGACGGGATCCACGCTTAAAAGATTTGTGTTTTAAAGGGGTAGTGTCAGTGTTATTTGTGTATCAAAGCTGGAAAGAATGCAAGTGTCAGTGTAAAAGGAAAAGTGAAGTGTATAAGTGAAGTGTCAGTGTAAGAACAAAGATGAAATGCTCATGACCATGAGGCTAAAAGAATAAAGCAGGAAAGAGGGGGAATATACAGAGACTTTTGTTCGATAACTGTTAAGTTATGCCTACGTATCCTCTCGTGCAATGAGGAAGTCAGAACACCGTAGTTCGACCCAAAGAGACTGAAAGATGAATTGACTTGTGAACTGCTTACTTGTCTATGCTCAAGTGTATGACCTGTCTGGCTCAGGTGCAAACTGTCTTGCATTAGACGGAAGAAGCAAGTTCTCGCTTATGAGTGAGTGAGATGAGAAAAGAATCCCGGAGGAGACGATTATTGTTTGTTTTTGAGTTTTCAGTCTTTTATTGCTTTTTGAAGTTTTTTATAAGTTAATGAGCTTAAGCCTAAACCAATGGGTTAGTAAACTCATCACATCTTCCCTCTGATTAGGGGTAATGAGAATACCTTAAGTGTGAAGTCAGCATCTCACACTTAATCTCCATGGTGCAGGATTAAGATCATTAACCTACTTGTGATTATTTAGATGTTTTTTGTTGTTTTTGTTTAGTGTTGAGTAATGAGATTAAGCCATAATCAGGGATTAAACAGACTCATTACACCATCCTAATAGAAGGATAATAGATGAGAATGTTTAAGCTGAGGAAATCTCCTCAACTTAATCCATGATTAGGGATTAACCTCATGACAAAACAAAACCTTTATTAGATGGATTTTAGTTAATGATAAGATGAAGAAGTGAGTTTTATGGTTTGTAAGACAACTTGAGGGGGACTTGTCCATTAACACTAGGGTTAGTCCTTCTTAACCAATTAAGGAAGAATTAGAACCCTAATGCAAGGCCCAAGTTACAAGCTTGATGTCTTGGTGATTATTAAGTGAGTTGATTAAAGGATTTAAACACATTAAGGGTTTAATACTTAGGATTAAAGTTATACACTCCATCCTAATAAAAGGATGCAAGCATAAGCTTAATCACAAAGCCTTAAAGCCTTTAGGGTTTAGTCCATGATTATGAGATGAGAAGAGAAGACTCAAGGAGACTCAAAGGTAAAAGCTAAGTGGGGGACTAATCAAACCCTAATTGTTATCATGCTTGGTCATTCCTAGGGTTTGTGGGGTTTAAGAAGGAAATCTTCAAAGAACCACCAAGGAGAGAAGCAGATGAAAGGAGCAAAGAGAAGCAAAACAACTTGCTTCACTTAAGAAGACAAGTTGCTTGAAGAAAGAAGGTGAGATGAACAAGAATGAGCAAGCTCAATCCAAACACATACAAAAATGCAGCAATGATGCATAAGAGAGATGAAAAGAGATTGTGAGAAGTGAAGGCAAATCCACTTCTCAAAACAACTTACCACCTGAAAAGTTAGCAAAGAAATGAAATGTAATGCAAATGAGATGCAATGTCATGATGCAAACCAAAACCAGAAGCATGAGTATGATTTTAATGATGCTAAGAGATGATGCAAACATGAGGCAAGGCATTATAATGCTCATACAAACATATGGGTGCAAGAGAAGCATGCTTTGAACCATGAATGTTCATGAAAAGTTATGAAATGCAAATGACATACAACATGGCAAATGAAAGATTCAATGATCAAACATGATTCTAATATGTCCTAAGATGTGTTATGAATAAAATGGATGCACAAAATGTCATGGCAAGTCATGGTATGCAAGCAAATGAGAAATGGATGCAAAGGAAGGCACAAATTAGGGTTACATGCATCATGCAAAGCAAAAATCCAAAACCAGAAGCAAATGACATGATAAAAATTTGAAAATGCAATCAAAGATACCCTAAACCTATACAAGCTCACTTCCCAAAGGAGAGGATCCAACTCTTAACCTAATGAAAGTTATGAATTTCCTAAGTTGGCTAGGGTTTTAAGGTACCTTGACAAGAAAAATGCTAAACAAGTTGAAAATGCAAGATCAATTCAAACCAATTTTATCCTATAAACTATATGCTATACAAGATGCAATGCAAAAAGAATCATCCTCTAACTCTCAATGGTTAGGCAAAAAGGAATTTTTGAAGTTTGACATAAAATATTGCCTTGAAATGAAATTAATTCCAATGAAAATGATCAAAAGGCATCAAGAACAAAAATAAATTTGGTTTGAGAGTTGGACAATGTTTCTAAATGTTTCTAAATGCTATGTGAATTTTTTTGTGATTTTTAAATACCTAAAAGTATTTTTAATTAATTAATTTTCATTAACTAATTAAAAATAATATTTTAAATGATTTAAAAATAAATTTTAATGCAAAAAATAAAAATAAAAATATTTTTGGGTTCTGAAAATTAATAAAAGGTTTGATAAAAATTTTCAGAATTTTTCAATGTATTTTGCTATTTTTAATAAAATGTACAGGATCAAATAAACAAAATGAAATAAAAATTAAAAAAAGAGAAAGTATGCAGGACGGAAGGCTCAGATGCAATCTGGGTTTAAAACGTTTGACTGGGCGCGCATCTGGACGGCCCAAGTTCAAACCTGCCTAATTTTAATTAATTAATTTTTAATCCATAATTAAGAGTTAATGAAATGATCCAGGCCCTCCATACGCGCGCGGGAAACAACATCCAGTGGCTCACATTCAAACTTGGTGCCCTAACCCTAATTAGCATTTAATCACTCTCAGGTCACCGGAGACGAGCTCCGGTCGTCTTCTCCGGTGACCTCCCTCCCTGAAAATCTCAAAAACACTCCCTAGGTCAAATCAAACCTCCCAAATCTCCAGAAATGATCCCCAAGTCCCCTAGAACAAGAATCCAGCATCAAATTTCATTTATTCATCATCAACAACAAGATTCGAACAAAAACTCAAAACTGAACAAAATTTCAGAACTTCCATACAACCTCAAAACTCAATCATTTTCAAAAATAAAAGGTTCAGTGTGATCAGGAGAGCATGCTTTATCATTTAGAAACAAGAAATAAGAGTTCTGGAAAAATGAATTTCCATGGCTACCTGAATCGAAGCTTTCAACCCAAGAGCTTCTGGACCAGTTTCTTGCTTCCAACCAACTCCACTGACCTCCCTCAAGTGTTTGCAAAGCTTGTTTGAAGTTTATTTGGGCTGGTTTGAGAGATTGCTTGAGTTCTGTTCAAAGAGGGGCAAAAATCGTATCTGGCTTATGTGAGGTTTCAGGGATGAGTGAGGGCAGGGAAATGATCAGGGGAGTGTGCTGAGATGTTTTGTGAAGTTTGTTTGAATGTTTGATGCTTGTGGAGAGTGTTTCGAATGGTTTTGCATATGAGGCATAAACTTGGAACTATGGCTTATGATCTCCTTCAGGCTTGTGTGTGTGGTGTGTTATGCTGGCTTTGGTCCACTTATCACAACTAGAGAGGTCAGAGGAGTTGGTGTGGACTGTTGTGATTGGTATGGGTGTTTTGGCCAAAAAGTCAAAAGTGTTGTACTTGAGGTATGGGCAATGGTGTAGCTAGCTCATTGGCTTGTCCTTGCTCAGCTGAGATTAAGGAGGTCCATGGAATTAGTTTTGAGATGATTCAGCAAGTTGCATGAAGTTTATGAGATGTTTTGCAAATTTCCCAAAGTTTGGCCACTTTGGAAATTCATGAGATTCAAGGCATCAAAATGCAATATTCTTTGGCCAATTCTGATCTTTAGAGGTCATGTGATCATGTTGTGAAGAGTTTGTGCACATTTGAAGCCTTTAGAACACTTGATCATACCATTTTGCAAAATGCCTCTTTGGTAGAAAACTTCAAATTATGTGATTTTGGCCAACTTTGACAAGCCATAACTTTTGATCCAAAATGAATTAGGACAAGTTCTTGTACTTTTTGAAAAGGGAATGATCCATTATACAACTTTCATGACTAAAGTTTTCCCATTTGAAGCATTTTTGAATCAAAAAGTAAGGGTTGAAAAAGTTTCCCAAAATGGCAAGTTTCCATTACAAGTTATTTCCCAAAAAGTCAACTTTGCAAATGGCTTGAAATTCTTCAATTTTGTGAACTTCTAACATCTTCTATGATCAAATAAAGATCATACATAATCAAAATGATGAAGAACACCCTTTGGTTGGGTCATTGGGGGCCTCAGATGCCCTGATTTTACACTGACTTGCTCAAAAAGTCAACTCTTGATCAGATGCCTTCCCCATGGAATTTCTTCATGAAAATTGATATGCATGATCCCTATACCATATAGAGACCAATAGAAACAAAAATGACCAAAAAATTTGGAGTTATGGCCTTTGAAACCAAAACCCTAATTCTAGGTCATCTGTGCAGTCAAGCCTGGCTCTGCTTCCATGCCATTCTCAGTTCTTGTGATTTTTTGACTTCTTTGACTTTGAGAGGATATAATATGATGCTTGAACACACATGGACCCCTTTGAGGTGATTGATGACCTTTGGAGTGGCTCAAGAAGCTCTTGGATTGCTCAAATCACAAACCCTAGATGCAGATGACTTAGAACCAGTGCAATGAATCAAAAATGCAATATGAGATGCTATGATTGAACTTATGCATATGAAAAAGACCACAAGCCATGGTGTGAATGGGTGAGGGCAAATTTGGGGTGTTTACAACATGTAACCCAGGGGCAGGGTAGATGTCAGCTAGTAGGACCAAGCGTTCAGGCTTTCATAAAGGAGTGTATATGAGGATCCATTACATTCCATCCTGCTAGTCAAAAGGTCCAAAGATTGAAAACCATAATGGTTATCCTTTGTCGACCAAAGAATGAGGCAGTCACAACCCTCGCGAAGCAATCAAGACAAACAATGTCACGCGACTTGTTCAAAGTGCAAAAAAAAAGAAAAAAAGAAAAGAAAAGGCCCGCTAAGTCGAAACTTGAAAACAAGCGACTTAGGCAAAAGTTAGGGCATCCCGCTGGACTCCTGATAACGAGAAAACGCATCGATTATATTGCTAGGTTTCATTGACGTTTTATCGCATAATCACCGTTTTAACACTCGATTTCTCGAGTTTTTCTTACCATTTTGCAGGAACATCATTATATGGAGCTAAATCATGAATTAAGAGAAAAAGGAACAAAAACAACCATAAAAAGGTGAAGAAATGAAGAAGCCTGCAAAACTGCATTTTTGTTGCAGCCACGGTCGTCACCAGGGTGTCACGACCGTGACACCCCAAATTGAGCCATCACGACCGTGAGAGCATTGTCACGACCGTGACACTTAAAAGCCACAAGCCACGAACGTGAAGACCTTGTCACGACCGTGACAAGGGTAAAAATAGGTTTTTGACTAAGACTACGTCAAGGCATTACGTGAAGAATTTTTCTCCTAAATTTTTGCCACGTTCCTGCATTCCTTCCACCAATTCAGCAAGGCCCATTTCAACAAAAGTCCAATTTTCAGCCCATTAAGAATTCTATAAATAGCACCAGTTTTATGAAGAAAAGACAGAGCATTTTTTATTCGAATTTCTGCGGAAGCTCTGCCGAATTGTTTTACGAACCAGTTTCTATTTCTGCATTATTTTTCAGTTTTCTTCCTTATTGTATCCAACCCAAACATATAACAATTTCCAACATCAGGAAATTGTTATACATTTATTTGTTTCTAAACCTTCAGCATTCGTTTATTTTCGATTTCCGCCAACTCCGAGCTTTCCGGTCTGTGGAAGAAGGAGTCTGCTTTAATATTGTTAACCAGGTTTCTTATAATATTGCAATTTTAATTTTTATAATGTTTATTTATTTTTCTGCCATGAGTATTTTATTATTTAATTTTCTGTCTCTGTCTGGATCAACATCAATGAGTAGCTAAATACCTTAGGGCGGTATGTTGTTAGAACAAACTTGATCGGTAAAATTTAATCATAGGCTAAAAATAATTAATAACTTAACATTCTGGCTGATACTTTTTAATTAAATCGACCTTTTCGTTACGAGAGTAAGAAAAGAGTATTAGGTTAGGTCAAGACCACGAGAGTGTGAGATTTTAACCAGATAGCTAAAGTTAGGCATTTAAATTAAACACAGCGAGAGCGCTTTAAAATAAATTAGAATTACTTAGTTTCCAAAAATTATCTCTAAACACTTATGGGCTAGCGAGAGCAGGCATAGGGCTTTAGGGGTAAGATCCGAGATAAGACCACGAGAGTGTGAGTTGAGGGTATTTAAACTGGTAACCTCTACCGAATAGATTAAGTAAACACCTTTATAAGCCTAGGTTAGATTGACCCACCTAAGTTAGTATAATTACATACCGACCGCCTTAGTATCATTTTATTAAAACTTAAATTTAATTCCGCCTTTAATATCTTAAAATCAACAAAAAAATCGTGACAACCATTCACCTTAGCTAAACTAGAAGTTCATCTAGCACTAAGTAACCATAGAATCCCTGTGGATCGATAATCTTAAATATTACTTCGATAGGCTGTGCACTTGCAGTGAAGATACCGCTAGACGCATAATTAGACACGTCTTTAGCCCATCAAGTTTTTGGCGCCGTTGCCGGGGATTCCTTAATTTAGTTACTAGTGCATTTAGGTAGCATTGTCTAGACTAAGGTATCAACTATTTAATTTAATTTAATCTCCGAGTGTATGCCAAGTACTCGCTCTAAAAGCGAAAACTTGCAACCTCTAATCCCTGAATTGGAACGCTTCTTACACGTAAGAAGACGTATATTCGATTACGAAAAAAGTTACAGTATTCCAGATCTTCAATTAGATCCGCCTAAACCAGTCGTAACATCAAAGGACGCAGAGATGGCTGAAGAACAGACTCATCCACTCAAGTATTACGCCAGTCCTTCGCAAGCTGAACCGCATTCAAGCATTGCAGCACCGGCTATCAACCGAAATGATTTCGAACTAAAACCTTCGTTGATATCAGCCGTGCAACAAAATCAATTCGCCGGAAATCCTACCGAGGATCCGAATCTTCATCTTTCGATCTTTGTGCAATATGCAGATACCGTAAAAGCCAATGGAGTTACCCAAGAAGCTATTAGACTACGTTTATTTCCCTTTTCGCTTCGAGACAGAGCAAGAGCTTGGCTTCAATCTCTGCCTTCGAACTCAGTAACTACGTGGGAGGAACTTAAGAGAGTTTTCTTGAATAGATATTTTCCACCTAGCAAGACAGCTATGCTGAGAGCTCAGATCAACGGATTTAAGCAAAGGGAAAGCGAATCATTATTCGAAGCTTGGGAACGCTATAAAGATCTGCTGAGACTTTGTCCACATCACGGATTAATAGAATGGATGGTCATCCATACCTTCTATAATGGACTCTTGTACAATACAAGAATGACAATTGACGCTGCCGCAGGTGGTGCATTGATGGACAAAGAATATAATGATGCTTATGCACTTATCGAAAGTATGGCTCAAAATCATTACCTTTGGGGAAGCGAGAGAGTCGCAACTGAGAAACCAACAAAAGGAGGTATGTACGAAGTGAGTAGTATGGACCAAGTCAATGCGAAGTTTGACCAACTAAGCCAAAAGATCGACAACTTGGCCATGACACCTACAGCCACCGTGGCTGCAGTAACACCTAACTGTGAGTTATGTGGAGTCCCAGGACACGAAGTTTCTGATTGTCAATTATTGACAGGTACTCCCACTGATCAAGTGAATTATGCTCAAGGAAACCCATACTCAAACACATACAACCCAGGTTGGAAAAATCATCCGAACTTCTCCTATAAGAATAACAATGCTTTATACGCACCAGGTCAAGCACCAGCTACATCACCAGGATATCAAGAGACTGCTCCCAATGTCCCTAGAAAATCGAACCTTGAGTTGATGATGGAGAACTTTATAGCTAACCAATCTCAAACAAATAAGGACTTCTTAAACCAAAACATTCACACTAATGAGCAGATTAAACAATTAGTGAGCAAGGTAGATGCATTAGCTACACATAATAAAATGCTTGAAACTCAGATTTCACAAGTAGCTCAACAACAAGCACCTACTGCTGCACCAGCTGGAGTATTCCCTGGACAACCTCAACCTAATCCGAAAGGACATGCGAATGCCGTGATATTAAGAAGTGGCAAGGAACTTGACGGACCTACCGATCCAAGACTTGACAATCCAGCCATGTACCAAAAACCGGATAAACCGACTGAAGTGGTGAATGATCCAGAAGAAAAGGAAGATGACAATCAAGAGGTAGTGGAAAAAGAACAACCTTATGTGCCTCCACCACCCTATAAACCACCAATTCCGTACCCTCAAAGATTAATAAATTCCAAGACGACGGGTCAATTTAAGAAATTTGTTGAACTTCTGATACAGTTGAATATTACTATTCCGTTTACAGAAGCAATTACCCAAATACCCTCGTATGCTAAGTTTTTAAAAGAAATCTTATCTAATAAGAAAAATATAGAGGATAACGGAACAGTTACACTTACTGCCGAGTGTAGCGCCATAATTCAGAATACAATGCCTCCTAAGCTAAAAGATCCAGGAAGTTTCTCTATACCCTGTGTAATAGGAAAATTCGTCATTGACAAAGCTCTATGTGATTTAGGAGCCAGTATCAGTGTTATGCCCTTAACGATTTGCAAAAGGCTAGACATGGGAGACCTAAGACCAACTAAAATGTCTGTTCAACTAGCCGATCGCTCTGTTAAATATCCTGTAGGCATACTAGAAAACGTCCCAGTACGTATAGGACAATTCTACATCCCTACTGATTTTATAATCATGGACATCTCTGAAGACTCCACTACACCTATCATACTAGGAAGACCATTCTTAGCTACCGCCGGAGCTATAATAGACGTAAAAAGAGGAAAGCTAACCTTTGAAGTAGGTGAAGAAAAAGTTGAATTTATTTTAACACAATTCTTACAATCACCAGCTATAGAGGATACATGCTATCTATTGGACGTAATTGACGAATGTGTAAGAGAAATGGAACTGAAAGAGACCACTTATTCTGAAATAATGAAAATTCAAATCCCTCCGATTTTCGAAGATGATGATTGGCGTAAACCATATCAGGATGATAGTCTAAGCGAAAGTTTAGCACTTACACCGGATCCCATGCCAAGTAAAGATAAACCTACATTAGGATTAAAAACTTTACCTCATAACCTAAGATACGAATTCTTAGACGTTGAATGTAAAAGACCAGTTATAATAAATTCCAGTTTAGGAACTATAGAAACGAAGAAACTTTTAGATGTTTTAAAGAAATATCCAACTGCGTTAGGATATAACATATCTGATCTCAAAGGAATATGTCCTTCAGTCTGTATGCATCGTATTCTGCTAGAAGAAGATTGCAGAACCTCCAGAGAATCTCAAAGAAGAATTAACCCAACCCTTAGCACTGTAGTAAAAGAAGAAGTTAAAAAATTACTAGATGCCGGAATAATATATCCAATCTCTGATAGTGAATGGGTTAGTCCAATACATGTAGTGCCAAAGAAAGGAGGTATCACTGTTGTGAAAAACGCTCAAGGCGAATCGATATCGCAAAGAGTAGTGACAGGATATAGAGTGTGCATAGATTATCGTAAACTAAACAAAGCCACTCGAAAAGATCATTTCCCACTACCTTTTATAGATCAAATGTTAGAACGATTAGCCAAGCATTCTTATTTCTGTTATCTTGACGGTTACTCAGGATTTTTCCAAATCCCTATCCATCCTGATGATCAAGAGAAGACTACATTCACATGCCCATATGGAACGTTCGCTTATAGACGAATGCCCTTTGGATTATGCAACGCTCCTGCAACCTTTCAAAGATGTATGATGTCAATCTTCGCAGATTTTATAGACAACATCATGGAAGTGTTCATGGACGACTTCTCTGTATGCGGGCAAAGTTTTGAAGGATGCTTATCAAACTTAGAAATGGTGTTAGAAAGATGTGTAAAAGTAAACCTCGTGCTTAACTGGGAGAAATGTCATTTTATGGTCAATGAAGGAATCGTATTAGGTCACGTAATATCCGACAAGGGAATTGAAGTTGATAAAGCTAAGATTGAAGTCATAAAAGACCTTCAACCCCCTAAAACCGTTCGAGAAATACGAAGCTTTTTAGGACACGCCGGTTTTTACCGACGATTCATCAAAGATTTCTCGAAAATCACTAAACCTCTTACTGGTTTATTAATGAAAGACGCTGAGTTCATATTCAATGAAGATTGTCTTAAAGCATTCAAAACTCTAAAAACAGCCCTCATCACCGCACCAATCATGCAACCCCCTGACTGGAGATTACCTTTCGAAATCATGTGCGATGCGAGTGACTATGCTGTAGGCGCAGTTCTAGGCCAGAGGAAGGAAAAGAAACGTCATGCGATTTACTATGCCAGTAGAACCTTAGATTCTGCCCAGATGAACTACGCCACTACCGAAAAAGAATTGTTAGCAGTTGTCTTTGCGCTTGACAAATTCCGTTCTTACCTGGTAGGAGCGAAAATAATCATTTACACAGACCATGCTGCTATTCGATATTTATTAACTAAGAAAGATGCTAAACCAAGACTCTTGAGATGGATTTTACTCTTACAAGAGTTTGATCTCGAAACAAAAGATAAGAAAGGTACTGAGAACGTCGTAGCGGACCATTTATCTAGAATAGAAGGTATTAAACCCGAACAAGTGCCGATTAACGATGATTTTCCGTATGAGCAGCTGATAGCACAAATAGGAAGCGACCTAGCTCAGTTAGACATAAATGAATCAGAACCCGTGGAAACGATCCAGGCAACTGTAGGACTGCCATGGTACGCTGACATAGTCAACTACCTAGCCGCAGGAGCTCTTCCACCCGATCTAACCTATCAGCAGAAAAAGAAATTCTTTCATAATCTAAAACATTACTATTGGGATGAACCATTATTGTTCAAAAGAGGACCCGATGGAATATTTCGTCGATGTATTCCCGAAGAAGAAATAGAAGATGTCATTGCTCAATGCCATTCATCTCCTTATGGTGGACATGCAAGCACTTCCAAAACTTGTGCAAAAATCTTGCAAGCCGGTTTATTCTGGCCTAATCTATGGAAGGATGTCCACATCGCTGTTATAAATTGCGACCGGTGTCAACGCACTGGCAATATTTCAAGAAGAGATGAAATGCCTCAAAAAGGAATATTAGAAGTAGAAATCTTTGACATCTGGGGAATAGATTTCATGGGACCATTCCCATCATCTTTCGGTAATAATTACATACTCGTAGCTGTTGATTATGTTTCAAAATGGATTGAAGCCATAGCTTCTCCTACAAACGATACACGAGTAGTAATAAAGCTCTTCAAAAATATAATCTTTCCCAGATTTGGTGTGCCTAGACTCGTCATAAGTGACGGTGGCTCGCACTTCATTTCAAAAATCTTTGACAAATTACTATCTAAGTATGGAGTAAGACACCGTGTGGCTACACCATATCACCCACAAACAAGTGGACAAGTCGAAGTCTCAAACAGAGAAATTAAACAAATCTTAGAAAAGACTGTCGCCATATCTCGGAAAGATTGGTCATCTAAACTTAATGAAGCTTTATGGGCTTATAGGACCGCTTACAAGACACCCATAGGTACTACACCTTTCAAACTAGTTTATGGAAAATCTTGTCACCTCCCAGTAGAACTAGAACACAAAGCTTATTGGGCGATTAGAACTCTCAATATAAACTATAATGCTGCAGGAGAAAAGCGAATCCTAGACATTAACGAATTAGAAGAATTAAGGTTAGATGCTTATGAGAATGCTAAGATATATAAAGAAAGAACTAAGCGATGGCATGATAAACGCCTATCTAGGAAAGAATTTAGTGTGGGAGACGTTGTACTCCTCTTTAATTCAAGACTTAGGCTCTTTCCTGGAAAATTAAAATCTAGATGGTCAGGACCCTTTGAAATAACTAAAGTATTCCCGAGTGGAGCAATAGAAATTAAGGGTAGGAATAGTGAACCGTTCATAGTAAACGGACAACGTTTAAAACATTATCATAAAGTTGAAAATAAAGATTATGCAAATAATCTAAGGCTTTTAGAGTTGTCCACTAATTCCCCTGATTAATCTAAACCTAAGCATTACGTCAGGCTTTTGACGATAAAAACAGCGCTTAGTGGGAGGCAACCCATTTACTCATTTAAACTATTTAAACTATTTCATATTGTTATTTATCGTTTTATTTAATTGTTTTGTCATTTTATAGTTTTATTTCATATTACTAGTATTGCTTTTAAATTATGCATTTCATTTTCTTATTTCTATCTTAAATCACTTTTTACAGATTTTCTAAAAGTCTTTCCCATTTTCCTTCTCCCCCTGATTTGTTTCCTCCATATTTGCACTGACCATGGCTAACCAACCCATAAACCATATGGAAACCAAATTTAGAGGTAGAAACCAAAGAATGAAGTTTGAAGAGTTATCACAGAGGGAAATGGATTTGACCCTGTACCCGGATGATCAGACTATGGAAACCCTAGGTATACATGATAGCATCCTGTACTTGTTTAACAGACTTGGATGGGAGCATGCATTGATCCAACATAAGTTTGTGACTTACCGCGAGCTCACCCTTGAGTTCCTTAGCTCCTTAATTTACCTACCTGAGCGCGGTTTTGGATTTAGGAAAGGATTTATCAGTTTCCGCCTGTTTGGAATAGAATATGACTTTAACCATAAAGAACTAGCTGATTTATTAGGATTCCCTAGTGGACCATTTGCTTTTACTACCACACAGGTAGAATTGATGGATATTGAGCTAGATTTCTTTTGGGGAACTTTAACCGGAAACTACCACCCTGAACCAAATAGCATGAATAATGATGAGATCCATAACCCTGCTCTCCGTTACTTCCATAAAATCCTTGCCCACACCTTCTTTGGAAAAGAAGAAAACATTACCGGAGTTTCTAAAGATGAGATATTTATTATGTCATGTTTCACTAATGGACAGCCTATTAATGGTATACCTTTCATGATGCAAACCTTCACCCGTATCCAAGAAGAACCTGAATTACCTATATTAGTAGGAGGTCTTGTAACCATGATTGCTGATGCCATAGGACTTAGGTACCAACTGCACAGTTGCAACCGTTTAGGTACAATCCGTCCTATGAATCTTAACTTCTGCTTTAATAGACATATCATAAGGAATTTAGGACATCCACCTTTTGAGTACCTAATCCGGAATGAAGTAGTAACCCTGTTCACATTGCCAAACCATGCTAGAGTAAGTGTTCACAATAAGGATAACTGGCTTTATGAGTTAACCCCACCTGATTATCCATCTACTCCTGAAACACCTCAGTCTTACAAGATAAAAGATGATATAATGACCGATGTCGAAACTGACCCTGAGACACCTCCTGGTTACCATGACATTGACCACACTGAAGAAGTACATGAAACCCCTGAAGTGAATCAAGGAGATTATGCTAACAACTTACAGAATATTATGAACACTCTTGAAGCTTACCAAACTGACATTAATTCATTTAAGGAAGACATTAAAAGCATGCGATTGGATATTATAGGTTTGACTGACATAGCCTGCGAACAATTCTATCACTTGAACTCCGCAATCGAAGATTTGAAGAAACGCTTTTGAAAATGCTATAAGTGATTTAGTTTATTTTACTCATTGTTTCCGTTTCTAGTTAGTTTTACTTTTCGCAAACAATTTCATACGTATTTTCATTTATGTAATTTCATTTCAATTACCATATGCAATGCACTTTTAGTTTACAAATTTTTTCCATTTTGATTAATTTATATGTCTTCATTATATATACTGTTATGCTTGCATTTATTCATAATATATAAAATCTCTCATGCCATGCAAGTTAATAAAGTACTATGTTGAAATTAATTGTTATATGGTGTTTATATTAAATATTGAGTGAGAAGTGACCAAAAATTATTATATAAACTATGTGAAGCGTAAGAGATAATGTTTCTGGAAATTATTCAAGGAAATCCACCCTCACGATCGTTACACCCACCTCACGATCGTGACGTGCTAATTTAGCGTGTCACGACCGTCACCCCCCTGTCACGATCGTGACGACCCTTATTACAGGATTCGTGAGAAGCAGAACTGTTTCTCTTCGTGCCTCTTCTTCTTCTTCCTCCATAACTTCCAAAAACCACCCATTTTCTCCATAACTTCCGTAACCCCCATTACCAACTTTAAACTCATTAACCTCCCATTATCACCACCTATCACATTCTCACCTTCCCAATATTTACTCCGATTCATTATTTCTCTCATTTTATCATTTCTTCACAAAAATCAAAAATCTTCATCTTCCACTCTAAGCTCTTGCATGCAATGGATACCATTCAATTCAGAGAAGGTGATGCTGGAGAAACCCAGAGAGAATGATTTATCCGATTCCAGAACCGCGGTGTGCAACCTACACGTTATATCGACACTGTCTGTTTGACGGAACTCGGAATGCTTACCAGTGTCCAGAGCTTGCTTCAAAAAGTCGGTCTGTGGGATCTTTGCAGTCAGCCTCAGCCCACATTCGAGCGTCTGACATTGGAGTTCCTTAGCTCGTTCCAGTACACCACTCCTGCCGGTTCTCAGAGTCAGCTCACCGGTTTCGCAAAATTCAGATTGCATGGCCAAGAGTTTAACCTTTCGCAAAACAGGATAGCCGAGTTGCTAGGCTTCGATCACGGAACTGAAGCTCATCTCCGCGTGCCGGATAATTTTAGTGAAACCGCTTTCACTCTATGGCATGACATAACCAATACCCGTGCCTCAGCCTTCCAAAGCCTCAATGCTACACACATTCACAATCCGGCAATCCGCTATTTCCACCGAGTCATTTGCAACACCATATTCGCTCGAGAAAGAAACCATAAGCTCAACTCCAAGGAGCTTCTATTCTTGCACTGTGCTCTAAATGACGAGCCGATCAACGCTGCCCCGTTCATGCTTTACCACATCCAGGCTATTGCGCATAGAGGATCAACCCCATTTTTCATAGGCGGCATTGTCACCTCCCTCGCCATTCAGTTGGGGCTTGGTGACTTGGTCGTAAATCAGCCTCACCTAGCCGCAGAATTCCTAACCAAGAGTTATTGCAGGTCCGCTCACCTGATTGCGCAGCGAGAGGATGGCAGGTATAGCCCTGTTGTCCATGGCACCATATTTCACCATATCATTCTACCATCCCGCGACCGGATCGACCCATCCAGCTGAGCCAACTGGCTCTTTGTTTTACCAGATGCTGCTGACCACGCTCCTATCCATGATCAGGCAGATCACCCAGTGGATGAGATGCAGGACGCTATGGATGCAGCTGAGCCTGTCCAGGATATACCAGAGACATCTGCCCGACAGCCCCCTGCTCCGGAATTCACTCTTGAGGATGTCCTCCGTGCGATTCATCAGCAAAACCAGATGAACGCCGCACTGGAGCGAAGGCAGAAGGAGCAGTATGATGCTTTGCTCGGCACTATTGCAGCAGACCAGGAAGCTACTAATGAGAAGTTTGGAGAAATTTTCAGCGAGCTAGAAGCCCTCCGCATTGACATCACTGCTGCCACCGGCACCGGTTCTGACCCTGAAGCGACTCCTTCCAGACGCCGCTCCCGCACCAGAAGCCGAGCCCGCGGTCCTCAGCGGCCATAGCTTTAGTTTGCTTATGTTTGTTTTTCGTTTTTGTCGTTTGTACTGTACTTTTACCGCATCTATATCACAACATTGAGGACAATGTCTGATATTGTGTGGGAGAGGTACCTTTCATTTCCGCATTTTCCCTTTTCGCACTTTTCCATTTAGTTGTATTTTCAATTCCGTTGTATTTCTTTTCGCAAGTTAATGAAACGAGCAAATCTTTATGCTATTTTCTTTAGTTTCAAACTTTCCCCGTTTATTTAGCCATACCAGAAAAAATCTTTAATTATTCGCATTACCCAACTTACCTACGGAATCGTAATTAGGAAGCCGAGAACGATTAAACAAGACCAATACAATCTTGACACCTTTGACTTCCCACTTAAGCGATTCCATTCCGATTATCATTACGAGTACACTTTAAGTTTCAGTTCAAAAGTAACCCCTAGTAGTTTATACTAGCAGTCAGCACCGTCTGAACACAAACCACGTGGGGAGCCGATGAATATAAGCGTTTGATACCTAATCAATAATGATCCTTCATATCTCGATGCAAATGAAAAGAAATTGCACCAAAGTACACGGTCGCATATACAAGAAACGAGAAATATGAGAAGGAGTCCATTGCAGGTTGGTTCAGAGGTACTGGTTCTGAACTCGGTAGGGCGTGCTACGGCTCGATCCCCCACAACCTCCAAATCGGATAAAATATGTAGGGTTACCGCACTCGTGTACCAGACCCCGTGCTTAAAAAGGATCAAAGTCGCTAACCGGCTACTCCACTACGTGCGTGCTAAGGCAAAGGGCTTAATGTGATTGCGCTAGAATGAAACCGGGCGAAATAAGATCGAAAAACTCTAGGTGAAATCGTAAAGTAATTGTCGATTGTTTCGTTTAACGGGAAGTCGACGACATAGCTTGTTGCTTGTGTCATTAGTGTATCGGTAGTGTAATATCAAAGTACCGGTCTATCCGACAAAACGATCCCTCGTACGGTTTGTTATGAGTATGCGTAAATAAAAGTTTGTCCGCCGATTTTCAACCGACTATTTGCTTGAGGACAAGCAAAGGTTTAAGTTTGGGGAAGTTTGATAACGAGAAAACGCATCGATTATATTGCTAGGTTTCATTGACGTTTTATCGCATAATCACCGTTTTAACACTCGATTTCTCGAGTTTTTCTTACCATTTTGCAGGAACATCATTATATGGAGCTAAATCATGAATTAAGAGAAAAAGGAACAAAAACAACCATAAAAAGGTGAAGAAATGAAGAAGCCTGCAAAACTGCATTTTTGTTGCAGCCACGGTCGTCACCAGGGTGTCACGACCGTGACACCCCAAATTGAGCCATCACGACCGTGAGAGCATTGTCACGACCGTGACACTTAAAAGCCACAAGCCACGAACGTGAAGACCTTGTCACGACCGTGACAAGGGTAAAAATAGGTTTTTGACTAAGACTACGTCAAGGCATTACGTGAAGAATTTTGCTCCTAAATTTTTGCCACGTTCCTGCATTCCTTCCACCAATTCAGCAAGGCCCATTTCAACAAAAGTCCAATTTTCAGCCCATTAAGAATTCTATAAATAGCACCAGTTTTATGAAGAAAAGACAGAGCATTTTTTATTCGAATTTCTGCGGAAGCTCTGCCGAATTGTTTTACGAACCAGTTTCTATTTCTGCATTATTTTTCAGTTTTCTTCCTTATTGTATCCAACCCAAACATATAACAATTTCCAACATCAGGAAATTGTTATACATTTATTTGTTTCTAAACCTTCAGCATTCGTTTATTTTCGATTTCCGCCAACTCCGAGCTTTCCGGTCTGTGGAAGAAGGAGTCTGCTTTAATATTGTTAACCAGGTTTCTTATAATATTGCAATTTTAATTTTTATAATGTTTATTTATTTTTCTGCCATGAGTATTTTATTATTTAATTTTCTGTCTCTGTCTGGATCAACATCAATGAGTAGCTAAATACCTTAGGGCGGTATGTAGTTAGAACAAACTTGATCGGTAAAATTTAATCATAGGCTAAAAATAATTAATAACTTAACATTCTGGCTGATACTTTTTAATTAAATCGACCTTTTCGTTACGAGAGTAAGAAAAGAGTATTAGGTTAGGTCAAGACCACGAGAGTGTGAGATTTTAACCAGATAGCTAAAGTTAGGCATTTAAATTAAACACAGCGAGAGCGCTTTAAAATAAATTAGAATTACTTAGTTTCCAAAAATTATCTCTAAACACTTATGGGCTAGCGAGAGCAGGCATAGGGCTTTAGGGGTAAGATCCGAGATAAGACCACGAGAGTGTGAGTTGAGGGTATTTAAACTGGTAACCTCTACCGAATAGATTAAGTAAACACCTTTATAAGCCTAGGTTAGATTGACCCACCTAAGTTAGTATAATTACATACCGACCGCCTTAGTATCATTTTATTAAAACTTAAATTTAATTCCGCCTTTAATATCTTAAAATCAACAAAAAAATCGTGACAACCATTCACCTTAGCTAAACTAGAAGTTCATCTAGCACTAAGTAACCATAGAATCCCTGTGGATCGATAATCTTAAATATTACTTCGATAGGTTGTGCACTTGCAGTGAAGATACCGCTAGACGCATAATTAGACACGTCTTTAGCCCATCAACTCCACAATCAAAGATTCACAAGAATCAGTCCAGGCAAAAGTTAGGGATAAGCAAAATAACGCGAAAGCGAAAGATGGAAAGGATTACACAAGAAAGATCCTCAAATGAGAACAAAGTCGTGTGGCACAAACACAAAAGATAGAGGAGTGACTGACTCTCAACAATAACTTGATTGGCGCTTGAACTAACAGCAGCAATGGTTCCTCAATCAACACGAAACCCTTATGAAAGGTGAATGCTTGTGAAAACTAGCTGAACATAGGAATGGAGAACATCACGAAGAGTGGGTGGGCACAAATAAACTTCGAGCCTATATCCTTTGTTTCTATAACCGTGAACCAGGCCACGATACAACCCTCAAAAGTCCTAACTGAAACAGGGTTAATTTGATAGCGTACTACCACGAGACCGCGTTCCTGACTCCTATGAGTTATGCTAAAAGACATTTGTTGGTATTGCATGTACATACTCTCATTCAAAATAAGGTCGTATCTTAACCGGTGATTCGCTCACAAAGGTTAACGACCCATTTTCAAAAACTTCAAGATTAACCTGTGTGTTGCATTAGAATTTTCATTCTAAGAATAAACATTTCTCACTTGCATAAATTTTTTTAGCATCATAAATGGTTCACATGCGGAAATTCAATCCAGAAGCTTAAGCTTGCCAAGTTGAGAAGTCCAAAACTTCTGAAAGACTGTCACGTCGAGGTGCACTTTTCAGAGAAAAGCTCCATTTAGTAAGGACTTTCCCAACTAGTCATGGCAAAAGCTAGCCAATCCGGGATAGTTACGTCGAGCAATCTCTTCAAATTTCAGTCAAACTGGGGCAATCACCTCGAGATTCAGATCTCTCCAAGAGCGAAGATTAGTCAGTCAGGTGCAAAGCTATTCAAATACTCGTACTGGGGCAGGCCACCCCAATAGTACGAGAGTTCATTCTTTCTTGAAGACAGACGATCGAAAGTATTTACCCGGAGTTTAGAATACCGTGGTCACTCGTCAAGCCAACTATATCGTTCAGCGCTTCTGACAGATACAAACTCATCTGCGTTAGCAATGGTTACCTCCCCAGCAAGGTTGTTACGTTGGTTCATGCAGTCGTTATGATATCTAAGAGTTTAAAGACGCCAAGTCTTTTGTAAAATCCTCTTGAGGTAAAATCCATACGGAAGCAACTGATACCCAGTACGAGACAACCTGAAATCTTCCCTCCTCAGCAGGACGTGTCTCGGTGTTGTCATCTCCAACGGGAAAATGGAAGTTATCCTCACTAAAGTCAGAAGTTTTTTTTCCTTCAGATGGTTTCCTTGATCTCAGTTCCTCAACAGATCTAAGGCAACTCCCTTTCTCCTAGAAGATTTCGGATAAACCATTATCCTCTCCAACAGATCCGTAAGAGTGGATAATCCCCAATAGTCGAGGTATCCCCGGGCACGGCCCTCAAATCTAAAAGTCCAATTTATTTTTGGCAAAAATTCGGGACAGATGAATTATTCACGCTCCTCTCCGACAGAGATGTTATCCCTACAAGACTTCTTGGGATCAAATACGCGATCATTGCGTTTCCCCACAGAGTTAGGAAAGTCTTATCACTTTCGCGTCAGGAATTTCTTTTACATTCATACCAGTTCATTAACAATACTCAAGACATAATATCCCCAGTGTCATGGGGCAACATGCCGTGCAATTCAACATATGCAAAGTCCAGCCGCAGACTGGCCAAAGTCCATCTTCGGGTGGCAGATTCCAAAGTCCAGCCACAGACTGGCCAAAGTCCATCTTTGGGTGGCAAGCTTCAAAAGTCTCCCGTAGTGAGAAAAAGTCCCCCGCAGTGGGCAAAAGTCCCCCGCAGTGGGCAAAAGTCTCCCGTAGTGGGCAAAAGTCCCCCGCAGTGGGCAAAAGTCTCCCGTAGTGAGCAAAAGTCTCTCGTAGTGAGCAAAGGTCCACCCGTAGTGTGGCAAATCTCTAAAGTCCCCAGCAGTGGGCAAAAGTCTCCCGTAGTGAGCAAAAGTCCACCCGCAGTGTGGCAAATTTCCAAAGTCCCCCGCAGTGGGCAAAAGCCTCCCGTAGCGAGCAAAAGCCTCCTGTAGTGAGCAAAAGTCCACCCGCAGTGTGGCAAGTTTCAAAAATCTCCCGCAGCGAGCAGAAGTCCACCCGCAGTGTGGCAAACCCTTAAAGTCCACCCGCAGTGTGGCAAATTATCCAGCAATCCACCCGCAGTGTGGTAAAGTATCTGAAGCCCAACCGCAGATTGGCAAAATTCCATCCTCAGGGTGGCAAAGTATCTTAAAATTCTATCGCAAGTTGATCAAAGTCCACCCACAGTGTGGCAAGTCGTTATTCGTTTAACTCCATCCAATAATACACCATTAAGGCATTGTTACAGCCTATCAAAGTTCACCCGCAGCGTGGCAAGACAGTAGTCATCTGACAACATCCAAAAAGGCATCCCCTGTTCGTTATTCTTCGCATCATAATCATATACAAGCAGAGTTCGTTCGGTGGAGTTTATTTCTCTATTCTTCCGCCACAGAGTGCAAATTTTCTGGTTGTTTCTAGTATTCAATCCCTGCATACTTCAAACGTTTGAAAGCAACTGCTATCATCCATTCAAGTCTACAGTGATTGAATAGGGGCAGCTGTAACACCCCAAAATTTGCCCTCTAAAATTATTACCATATAACTGGCTTACGATTCGTTCATCTGTTTCTTTCATTAGGTCATGATACTTGCCATCATACATTTTCATGGTCTTCTAAAACATGAGATCGAAGCAAGATTATTGTGATTTGGATCTTCTTATTTAGAGGATCTAAGACTTGGCAGATCAAGATTTCCCAATGGTTGAGGTGTATAATAAACATGATTCTTCTTTTTTCCTTCAAGTAGTGAAGTGTGGACTTTTGAAGTGTGATCATCAAGGATTTTTTTCTTCTTCGAGTTATTATTGGTTTTTTTTTTCAAATATTACCAAGAGATATATCATATTTCCCGAATAAACTTGTTTCGAGACTGCGGTTCAATTTAAGGGTATAAGGTGCACGATTATGGTTCATTTGGAAGGTGTATTGTAAACACTATCCCATTACCAGTTCCCATTTATCCAATTTTAAATGACCAATTCATTAATTCCAACTTCAAGTCCATTTTTAACAACTGAAATAAACCCATGTTCTACTTCAGCCCAATTACCATGACTTTGGCCTACCCGTTAATCCATATTTTATCCAAACTGAACCCATTTCCCTTTTAAAACCATGTTAAACCAATTAATACCACTCACAAATCCTTTTATCAAAATTTGAAGCCCGAACCATGAACCAAAAATCCTTTTTAATTCATTCATGCCCTATCCAATTTTATTTGATACCAAAAATCCTTTTCATTCAAATTCTATCCAATTTTATTGGACAAATTAATGAGCCTAGGTTCAGAGGCCCATGCAATTTTGGTTAGGCTATGGTCATTACAAAAAATAAAAATAAAAAGGAGGAGCTGAAGGAATCTAATCCCATGTTCGCGAATTCAAGGACTCCTCACAAAAGCCTTTTACGGAAACTCACAGGATTGCCATCTGGTTTTGGAGGGGGGATTTACTGTGTGTAATCTACACGTTTATGGAGGCAGAAATTATCTGGTTGTACCAGATCCATTATCAGTTACTTCATCAGCATACAAACAACTATAATATTGGCACACTATAATCTATCACATAGCATACTGAGTCAAATAAAGTTCATAACATGAAAACAGAAATGCGAAAAGTCATCAGAGTAACTTCGACAATTCATTCAGAAAAAATACATTCAAAGTTCAAGCTAAGTTATCTAAACCAAGGTTCAATATTAATTGATTCTAATGACAGAATTACAAAGAAAATTCAGCCCCGGAATTATGGCTAATCGTGGCGGTATGCTCGCTAATTTCAGAAGATGTAAAGGGCTTGTGCGCTGCAAAATGGCTTCTGAAGGATGTTTCCGCCAATACCTTTCAATCCCCATGAAACTTTAATACCTCCAATAAACTATCCAACCTTCACTCTTCGTATTTCCGTGACGGCTATCCCGCATAAAAGCTTTGAATCGGCTGCAATTTAGCAACAAAAATGACTCAGGAGAAGAAAAATCAGCATAAGGAAAAAATCAATCAAATCAGGATGAGTGCAATACAGAATATAAACGGTTACACAGTGTAATAGTTCAAATAAATATTCTGGTGGATTTGGAATTTGTTCAACTATTTACATCTCCACCTGGTTTTGCATTTGTTCCAATAAGAAAACAATATAATTTGTGAAGTCAGTTGCAAATCATTAACTAACTTTAACAGAATCAGAATCAATTCCTAACTGTTTTCTAACAAACTCTAACGGTTTTTATAACAGAAATTTAATTGATTCACAAAGGAGAACTCACCTCTATAAAATCAGGGTCTTCACCATCTTCAAGTCTCTGGAAAAAAAAGACTCGACTTCTCTTTCTCTCCATTCTTCTTACTGTTTTTACAACCTCTGCACACTCTAGAGCTGAACCTCCATCTCTCCCCCTTTCAATCTTCATCAACTTTTCTCCATCTTCGTCCTTACACCATGACTTTCATCATTTTCTAGCATCATTATCAATCTACAAAAGAAAAAACCTGCAACTTCATTATCCATCCTCAAGATTTACACGTCAACGGCGGAGCCTCAAAGAAATCTGTAATCAGAAGAAAGATACAGATCAACAATACTAACAAGCTCTCGGATTCAATTCATCCCATACCATTCTTACCTCCATTCATCAAAGACACACATCAACGGGAACCCCAACGCGTTTACTTCGTCTGCCTCAATCTCGTCCTCTTCATCACCTTTCCGAAACAAATTTTCAAGATGCTCCAAAGATCTTCACCATAACCCCCTCGATCGCGGCTTTCGTATTTTCTTTAAGAATCCGCAACGCATCTTCGATAACCTGCAAAATCGATCGAAGACAAGAAATCAACAATAAATCGTACAAAGGCATCGCAATAAACAAGCGGAAGAGGGGAAGGATCGTACTTATGCGAAGGCTTCGTTCGACATTTCAAGCGCACGAAAAGCTCCTATGTGGTTGCAATCGATGACTCCAATCAATTGAAGCTAAACCGAGGCGGAGTCGCGACGAGGAGGAAGGAAAATCGAACGACGATTCGCGGCCTCCATTCTTTTGTCCGTTCGTCAGCTCACAGGTAGGCGTCGAAATTCCATGTAGTGATTGTTGTAGCGTGTTCTTATGAGTGATCGATCCCGTGTGGGTGATGTTGATTTGCGATTATTCTTCCTGAATTCGTAGTGAGGATGAAGATTATTGTAGAGTTAACTCAGCGGGTTTTACTCTTTAGGGTGGTTGATTTAGGCAAAAGAAAAACGGCGGCGGCTAGGTTATTTGGTGAGGAAGATGAGAGCAAGACGGGATGGGAAGGTCGGCAGCGGAGAAAGAAGAGGGGGCTAGGGTTGAGCAGGAAGATGGTGAGAATGAGAGAGACTAGGTGAGAGAGGGGTTAGTCGCGGCGGCAGAATGAGAGAGAGATTAGGGTTTGGTGAGAGAGAAGGAGGAAGTGAGGTTGAAGAAGAAGGGGGCTAGGGTTTTATCATACTGTCTTAATCCTTTCTTTTCTTCTTTTTTTTTTCGTTTTTTTATATAATTGTTAATTTGTTAAGATTAATAGCAGCATTATTAGGATTTTGAGTATTGATAATGGAAATTAAATTGAAGTTAATTAGAGATAAGTACAAGTATAATATAATTAATACATCCACTGCCCAATTTTCTGTAGATTCCCCTCTATGCATTTTGGGCCGAGGACGTTACTATCAGCACCTCCAAAACAGGCCCATCTGTTTTTTCTAACTAATAAACATTGCTATTCCTACCCCCTCTCTTATCTCCTTTTCTTTTAATTTCTATTTTATGCCATTTCAAATTAATTCATGAATAAATATTAAAACCCTTAATAAAAATCCACAAAAATTATGATAGAATATTAAGCCATTTTAGAAACATTCCCAATTTTCCTTTCCTGAATTTAATCAATTTTCGATTTAATTTCGATTTTTTTAATTTAATTGACTTATATTGAATTTTCACTTGGACACATAAATTTGTACAATTTATTTCTACCACTTCCCATAATATTTTTTGCCCATTCTTTTTGCCATGATTAACGGACAAATAGAAGTACCTAGAATATTTTGTGTATTTTTTAGGGCATTTTTTCTACTGTTTTGGTAGTTTGGATTGTATAAATTTGTGATTGAACTTTAGATAGGTTTACGTGATCATTTACCATAGTTAGAATTAGAATTTTTAAGGGATTTTTTAATATAGTGTTATAATCAGGTTAGAGACCTTAGGAATTTAATTTCACATTTTTTCCATAACTTTTGATATTTCTTGTCATTTTAATTCATTTCCATCATATTATGCATATTCATGGTTCATGTCATTCACTAACTATTTGCTTTTTGTGCAAGGTATGTTTTCAAGGATTGGCTTATGGACTTGGATACTTTTATGCCTCGATTATGTTTTATATTTTGTGTACTTTGTGATGTAATAGCTTAGTACTTGTATGCTTGTATAGTTTTTATAACTAGGTTAGAAAAGATAAAATGAATCGATAGAAAACCAAATCTCAAAAAAATGAAATAAATAAAGACTCGATCCAACGTCGAGTAAGTTTTCAAATAAATAGATAAAGTTCATATGACTTTAGGATTCCTCGATTACCATCGTTCCACTCCATTCAACCAAAAGCAAGCCTTGTATGTTTCACACCATAAGTCGTGCGTCTTAGCACCACGCAATCGACCCACCCGATCCATCGTTTCATCCCTTTTATGTTTCATTCACGTTTTTACCCACCATGACTTAGGAGGACCATATTGTTCACTATTAACTCTTTTACTTGCATTTCTAGTTTAATATCTTTTAGGTAGATTTAATCTTTCAAACCTCATTAACCATAGGTCATCCATGAATTCAATTAACTTAGGGTAAGTCTAGTTTCCCTTAGAATTTTTCCTTTGATAATTTGAGTCTCACTTCTCATCTTAAAATAAAATCAAAAACACTTAATAAAGGAAAGGTGTACAATGCGCCACGAGCCTTAAGCTATACGGGAAATGACTAGTGGAGGTCTCCTTCACTCTTCTAGGATGCTTTACAAACGTTCCATTGGGGCGATCTTGGAAAGTATTCGCTCTTGTGTCATAGTCTTTAGTGTTGTACATTCAATAAACACAAATTCAAAACACTTCTTATAAAAGACAACAAACCAAGAAGTCACGTCTTCTCATTTCATCTCATACTCTTTGCGGACGAACATGACTTGTCTCGACAGTTCAAACAGCGACACGGTAAACACCCTCGAGTCAGAGCCGGTAACACCTGAGCTAGAGCTATGGCAACGTCATCCTAAAAACCACAAACGAGTGTAAGCCTTAGTTAGACGAACTACGGCGTCTCTGATCCTCATTTATCCCGATGAGGTACGTAGGCAATGGGGTAGGGCCCATTCGAGCACAATCTTTCTTTTTCCCTACATTTTCCCCTTTTATTCCCATTTTCGATTCCATTTCTTTTATCATTTCCATTTCCAATCCAGAAAGCCATTCTTTCATTCAAACAGCATATTATTTCTCACCCTTTGAAAACAGACTTATAAGCGTGGATCCCGTCGGATACGGCGGACGGATTGGGGTGCTAATACCTTCTCAATTCGTAACCGACTTCCGTACCCAGATCTTTGGTTCGCAAGGCCCCGTCCTTTTCCTTCTTCCTTAGGTTTGTGCAACATTACCTTTTCCATTCCTTTGGGATAAAAATGTCTGGCTGGCGACTCTACCTTTTCCGCGCCACTTTCGCGTTTGTACTAGGATGAAAATCCCGGGAGCGACATTATCCTTTAGGGATAGCTCGATAAGTTCTTCAAGAACTTTATAAAAATAAAATTGTTTTGCAATTATTCAGGAATTCCTTATAAGTTCTTAAGGAACTATATAAATAATTTATTTTGCTATCCCTTAGAGATAGCTTGATAAGTTCTTCAGGAATTTTATAAAGAAAAATTATTTTGCAATCCTTTAGGGATGCTTTATAAGTTCTTCAGGAACTATATAAATAATTTATTTTGCTATCCTTCAGGAATAGCTTGAAAAGTTCTTTAGGAACTATATAAAAAAATTGTTTTACAATCCCTCAGGGATGCATGAAAATCATCACTGCTTTTCATTCTTTATTATCTAATCAATATTTATAAATAACACATAGAAAATATTTAAAAAAAATACCTTCTAAGTGTCGGAGCGTTTTCCTTCTAAGTGTCGGGGGTTCATGTAGATAACGTGTTATAAAATAAAGAGAAATATAGAATAAAGAGAAGAGAGAAAGAAAGAATGATTTTGTATTATTTCATCTGTGTATCATATACAATGAGATTGATCCTATCTATAGGATATCATGTAAACATTATAATAAATATAAATTGATTAAATAAGGAAAGAAGTTATTGGGACAAATTATCCAATTATTCATAAGAATATCAAACTGTTAGCTTTATTTTAAAATTTTAAATACTAATATTTGAGTTATTTTAAATTTATACATCTTTCTTATATATATTTAATACGTGTGTTGGAATCTTTGGATTCTTAGAAATGAAATTATTTTTTCAAATTCCAGCTGGAATGTGGTGGACACGGTATGGTTAGTGAAGTATACAATATGGAGATAGTCTTTTATTGCAGATATTACTCATCCCAATTGTAATTTGTATGAATTCAACAAAGTTTAATATTTGTTTTATTTATCTTAGATTTCAATTGGTTGATAATTTCTTTGTTTTTTGTCGAGTTTTATCTCACTTCCTTTTGTAATCTAGTTTTGAGTATGATGTGTACTCCTTTCAATATAATTTTTGCTTACAAAAACACATTGATGCAATTTAAATGAATAGTATATTTAAAAATCAAACATATTTAATTTTATATAAAATAAATAATTTTATGTTTTTTTATATATAAGGTAAATATTTTATCATAGTAATACAATTTTAAAATATGTACTCCTTTTTATTACTAATAATATACTGATAAGTAATACATCTAGAATAATATCATATCCAATATTAATAGGTACTAATACAACAGAAGTTCTTAACAACCCCATTATATACGTACATATTGAAAATACTCAAACTACATCAGATGACACATGGTATACATAAGTGTAGTTGCATGTTCGTAATTCATTCAAAGTAGCATTCCAATTCGGTTATTTTGTTGTTTGTCGTGTCGCTTTGATATTTGATTTATTTTTTATTATTGAGTCTCCATGATTGCACATCTCTTAATCAAGTTTGAAAAAAAAACCACTTTTAGCATGCATAAACCATTGGTTATGTTTGATCATGATCATGATGTTTTTAGTTAATTGCATGAGTAAGTGGAATATGAATGTTCTGGGCCTAGCAAGTGCCTTATGCCCAATTGAGGTCCAATTCAGTCTGTGCATAAGTCTATTAAGAGACTAGAGAGGATATGACCATTGGAAAATAGATCCGTTGGCATATAGTCGTTGGGGACTCCCTCCCCACGCGCCTTAACGCCTTTCACGCGACCAACTTCCCTCCGAAATTACAGGAGACAGTTACACTCAGTCAACAGGCTACGCGCCCACAATACACAGGCATATGCACTTATAAATACCCCCACCTTTGGAGGGCAAGGTATTCAATTATAATCACTCAATTCTTTCTTACGCTTTAGTTTGACTCAAACTGGAACTTACTTGAGAGTCGGAGTACCTTGCATGTACACTATCCCTTCTCCTATAAATACCTCCATAGTCCCAGCGGGAGACCACGAGGACCTCTCCGGATTATTTTTGTATAGTGGCGCCGTTTGTGGGAACTAGTAGCCCCCCATCTTTCGTTAACAAGATCCTTTCTTTTGAGCGCAAGATCAAATCTCATCTCTCATTTTTCGTCTTCATGTCTTCCCAAATAAACAAGGCTATGAACGACCCTCTCACCATCGTCCTCAGCGAAGGAGACAACATCGACAACCATAGGACAACGCATCTCGATGCTGAACACCACGAGGGGCATCCTCCCTTCCCAACTTCAATCAATATGAAACAAACATTCGTCGTTCACGGGGATCACGTGTTCAAACCAATACATGTCCCTTCGGACGTATATGCTAATACTCAGACACTCATCACCGCCCTTAATAAGGCAAACCTCGCTCTATTCCAGCAGAGCGAACACATGCAAATGTGATAAAATTGAATCACACTATGTATTTGACTCGGATTGCACATGTTTATTAGGATTTTTATTTCTATTTTCATTTTTTATGTTTGTTTTTATTTTGTTTTCAGGTTTCTAGTCCATCCAGAGCTCCTCGTGCAGAATTGAAGAAATATGAGCAGAAAAATCAGTTTTTGAGCAAAATGTTCACATGACATCCATCATGGCGGCCACCATTGGGTAGGCCATAAGAAGGATGATTTCAAATTGATGATAACTGCCACGATCTCCACAATATTTCTCCTCTAGTTCACATGGCGAGCGCCACATGTTTATTTCGTTTTCCCTCCCAAAAGAAGTTAGGGGCACTACTGTAATACCTCAAAATTTGACCTCTCATTTTGCATAGCATTTAGAATATCACATTGCATATTAAAATCCACCTCATGACCTAAAGCATTGCATCATTACTACCATAGCAAAGGCATAGGTTTGTGATCAATGACTGAAGAGATTGGAGGTCACTCAAAGGAAATCAAAGGTCCACAAGGCTTCCCAACATTGTGAAAAGGGTTCACAATATCCCACAAGTTTCCATTTGAGGCCACAAGTCCTAGAAAGAGTTGAATTAATCAAAGGATTCAAGCAGTGCAACATCTCCTAACAAAATGGGGCCAAATTAGGGTTTCTGATTAACTGGGCTTCCCAAAGGAGTTTTGATCCAAACTTGATTTCATTGTTTTCTACATGATATTGGGTACCTAGGGTTGAAATTTCATCCATGAAATCATTTTGGAAGGTCTTCAATTGTTCAATTGACTGAAAATCAGAGAATTGGGGAAAAGTCAACCAGGCTGAGTAAAAAGTCAAATCATGACTTTTTGAGATCAAATTCATGAAATTAGGGTTATAAGGAACCTATAGACCAAATTTGATCAAGAGATGATGGAGGAATCATGAAAAATCAGGAAAACCAAAACTTACCATTTTTGGAAAATTAGGGTTTCCAAAAATGGCAAGTTTCATGTTTGGCAAATTTTCATTTGATCAATATTTCATGGACATATGAAGGGTCAGAGATGGAAGGTTCAAACTGAAAATGAATAGGCCATTGGTCCAAGACATGTCAATTTCGTGCAGGCCAAGAATGCAGCCATTTGGCCTTGACTTCAATGCTATTTTTAAGTGACTTAAAAGCTTTGTTTCATCTTGATGCAAACATCAAAGTTACTCTATGAAGTGTGATCTTAAGTTTGCACACAAGAATTATTGAAATTGGTACCTTGGGCATCAAGTTATGGTTCATGAAAGATCACCATTTACACTTGTGTTTCTTATGAGCCAAGGCATTGGTTTTTGAGAGGATATTGTTCAGTCCAGCTTTGTATGTTCTTGTTAACATGTTATCATCTCAAGACATCATGTTAGAGGTGTAAGCCATACCATACATAAGCATCATGTTATCTCATGCATGATCATGCATGATTATGGTGTGAAACCAAAATGTGAGAAGCTTGAAACATTGAAATAAGGGATGCATTGGTCATATCTCTACCCTGCATCACTTAAACCTTACCATGAGCATCAAATGAGCTCCATACACATGATCCCAGCTGAACTTGAGCTCCATTCACCCTTCACTTTTGCAAATTGGCTCATGCACCCTATGATTGCATCTCACACCATTAACCATGGTTCTAACTGTTAACCAAGGTGGTTAACAGTTAACCAACCCTATAAAAGATCCTCTAACTGAATTGTGGATCAAGTTCTCATCATTCTCTCTCTTTTTCCATCAAAGTCACAAAACTCTCTCTCTCTCTGCATTTTCTCTCATTTCCACGATTTCTCAAGCTTGTTCATCATCATCTTCATAAATCCATCATCCCCATACTCCTCTGATTAAGCTCAAGCCATGGAAGCACTCAATACACAAGTTTGACCTCAGGATTCATTCAAGTCTTCATCTGTTTTCTTCATGGATCAAGCACCACAAAGGCTTTAGTTGGCCATAGACAAGTTCAAGAAACAAGTGGAACCTCTGGTTTTCTCAACAACCGACTCAAAGCTCTGCATCTTCAGGTTTGAATTTCTGATCTGCACAACTTGTGATGCATGAAATAATGACCTTAGGCTGTGTAATTTGAGTGTAATTAGCAAGAATGAACTGTTGTGGTTAGTAATTAGGCCTTGCATAGGCATGTGAAGATTTTAGGGCAAGAATGTTTCTCTTCGAATCTGGTTGCTTGTGTGTGCTTTGGTGTTTTTGAGTCCAGATATGTGATGTCCTTGGAGTCAGCTTTCGTTTGATGTAAAGATCTTGGATTTTGGTGAACTTGTAAGTGTGAGCGGCCGGAGAATGGCCGGAGAAGATGACCGGATTCTTCTCCGTCCGGTGAGGGTTTCTATTAAGGGTTTCCATCCAGAAAATAACGCAGTCGTTCGATTAGTTTGATCCAATGATTCACATGATGACAACGCATTAATGAAAGCATGCGTTTCACGTGCCATATGAGGGGGCCTGAGTGATCATGTATGTATGTCCCTAGGGTTATTGCCATGTGTCCACCCTTTCATTCATTTGATCAATTTTGTTAGGGATAATTGATGAGCGTGAGATTAATCAGAGGGTTTAGGGGAAGTCAACAGTTTGACTGAATTCCACAATAAGCGTGTGTTCAACCTGAGTATTGGATTGGACTCTGCTTCTATTTTCACCCCCTTGCAATCCAGCCCAGTGAGTTTTAGTGCAATTTCCTTCTAAATGCACCCCTGCGCAATCTTTCTATTTCTTTTTATTCTTGTTATTTTCATTTTAATCCATTTCCATTTTGATTTTATAAAAATACCAAATCATTTCCAAAAATTCCAAATAAATTCATATACGATCTTCATCATTTTTATTAATTTTTTATAGTTTTTAATTCCATTGTTCTTTTAATTTTGAGTCAGAATTAATTTCTCTATATTTGTAGGATTTGTCCGTTAAGTGACAGTTATTTCGTTTATGTATAAATAGAGTAGTTTCTTGTCAGAATGTGTGTGTGAAAATCTTGTACAAATTTCTTGTAAAAATACTCAAAGTACATGTGTGTGAGAAAAGAGTCTTGTTCTGGAAAATGTACGTGTGCAACACCAATTTACTTTATCCAGTTTAATAAAATTCTAAGTTATTTAACATTCATTTACATTTGAAAGTCATTTACTTGTTCTTCGCCATTTAACTTTCTGTATTGTCAAATTCTCTATATTTTTTTCTTTAAAAACTTTACTTTGCAATTAACCTTTTGCATTGTCAGAATCTACTTTCTTTATGTTTTCGCCAAGAATTTTACTCTTGTACTTAACCATAAGAATCATACATAAAAAACCCAATAAAAAGTGAAATCACAAAGGGTATTAAAGTTATATTTTCGACAAACTTTGCGCTCCTAGGATTTGTATGGTTGATCCTGCAAGTAAACTAATTTTAACATAAATTGGAAACCAGAGGTTGTTCGCCAAAATCAACTGCGAACACTTACTCACTTTAAATTATCACTAAGTCCTTCATATATTCACACTACTATTTTTATTATTATATTATTATTATTATTATTATTATTATTACTTATTCTAACTAATGAAATAATAACAATAATAATATTTTTTCATCACATACTTAATTAAATCAATATCAAATTATTACTATTATAATTAAATAACTACTAACTAAAATAATCTAATTAGTCTTACTCCCCACATCACCAATCTTTACGTTATTAGTCATACACCCTCAAGACTCACCTCTTAAGGCCACTATCATTCACCGCAGTACACCAAATCTAATGAACGCACAATAAACACACAGTCGATCATAAAAATACACAATTATTCACAAATAATAATCAAAATAAAAATGGGGTGTTACATATGACGTGGTGTTTATACACGTTTTGTATGCATAGTCATTGTCATGCATACATTGAAGTATTATTGGTGGGATGAATCATTGTCGGATGGGCGTATGTGATTCATCTGTACTCCGTTATGGAGAGTGTTGGAGATAAATCATTGTCGGATGGGTGTATGTGAATTATCCGGATTCTTTATGAATCGAGTTCGATTGAATGAACTAAGGTGAATTGGTACCATGCACATTGTGTCATTGTTGAGTTACATTGCATATTACTTGTTGTCGAATCATGAGTCGTGTTGCTAATCATTGTTGTGATGTTGTTGTTTATGTTGATTGTGTGAGATACTATCCTTAAAATGTTTTATACACCGATAATTATTGAATTCATTTCTCACCCCTTTGCTGTTGTTGTATATGTGCTTCCTTGGAAGTATAGATAATCCAGGTACTTGAGTGTGCATGGAATGCATGTTGCTTGTTTGAGTCATAGGACTTCTCTAATACGTTACACGGGACTTGGGGATTTTTGATGTTTTATTCATTTCTTTATTTTGTTATGTATCGTATTTTCTTTGTTGAAACATTATAAACCAAGAGATGTTGATGAATGTTGTTGATGCTGGCAAATTGCCATAAGTTGCATAAATCTGATTTTTCGTTGATTTAAATAAGAAGCTTTGTTGTTATTATTATTGATGTGGCATTCCACTTTGAATAAACTCTGATTTTACTTACTAATTAATTATTTTTGAAATTGGAAAAATGGGGTGTTACAATTGGTATCAGAGCAGGTCGGTCCAACCGGCCAGATGTAGTAGTCGAGTCAGTCCTTAGAATATGAATTGTTGGTGTGTTCTAACCTTGTGTGTTTGTTGTATCAGTATGGCAGGAAGGAATGATGTTGCTCTTGCTGCTACTATGCAAGCCATGGCACATGCTATAGAGAACATCGGTCCAGCTGATGGGAATGATGAGTTTCATGACTTGGATCAGTTCAGGAGTAACAAGTCGCCTACGTATGAAGGGGGTATCCTTGATCCAAAAGTTGCACATAAATGGCTGAAGGTTGTTGAGAAAATCTTTAGAACCATGGGTTGCAGTGATGCTTAGAAGGTGAGGTTTGGTACTCACATGTTGGAGGGCGAAGCTGAAGTCTGGTGGGACAACAGTCGTTGGAGGTTGTAAACTACAGGTACTGGTATTACTTGGGTTGTGTTTCGAGCTGATTTTCTGGAGAAGTATTTTCCAGAGGATATTCGCAGTGCTAGAGAAGTAGAATTTTTGGAACTGAAGTAGGGTAGCATAATTGTAGTTGAGTATGCTGCTCGGTTTGAAGAGTTGATGTAGTATTGTGCTCACTACAATACTGAATATGATATGACTTCAAAGTGTCTAAAGTTTGAAAACGGGTTGCGTCCCAAGATCAAATAGGGCATTGCTTGTCAGAAGATCATGAATTATCCATAACTGGTGAGCAGAAGCAGAATTTATGATAATGATAACAGGGCTCAGATTGCTCACTACAAGGTTGTGAGTGATCGAAAGGGTAAGCAGAGATTTGGGGGTACTCCTTATAGTGTTCCGACTGACAAAGGAAAATATAAAGTTGTTGTTGACAAGAAGCCAATTGGGGGAGGGGTAAATCCCAATCCTGTGAAATATTCAGACGTGGGAGCACGGGTCATCGTGCTAATACTTGTCAGAATGAAGTGAAGAAATGCTTCAAATATGGACGAACAGGTCATATGGTAGTAGACTGCAAAGCTAATATGCCTACTTGTTTCAACTGTGGCGAACAGGGTCATATTAGTACAACTTGTCAGAAGCCGAAGAAGACTCAATGAGCTAATGGTAAGGTTTTTGCCTTGGTGGGAGAGCTTGCAAGAGACTTTGGGTTCAAAGTTGAAATTGAGTTCAGCTTATCATCTGCAAACGGACGGTCAGTCGGAAAGGACTATTCAGACGTTAGAAGATCTATTGAGAACTTGTGTGTTGGAATAAGGTGGTGCGTGGGATACTCATTTTCCATTGATTGATTTCACGTAAAACAATAGATACCATTCTAGTATTGGAATGGCACCGTTTTAAGCTTTGTATGGTAGGAGGTGTAGGACACCTCTGTGTCGGTATAAAACTGGTTAAAATGTAGTGCTTGGACCTGAAATTGTGCAACAAACTACTGAGAAAATTCAGATGATCCGTGAGAAAGTGAAAGCATCTCAGAGTAGACAGAAGAGATATCAAGATAATCGGAGAAAATAATTATAATTTGATGAAGGTGATCATGTGTTTTTGAGAGTTAATCCAATGACAGGTGTTGGACGTGCTTTGAAATCGAAAAAGTTGGATCCTAAGTTCATTGGACCGTATCAGATTTTGCAGAAAGTTGGTACTGTTGTGTACAGGGTTGCGTTACCGTCAGAGATTTTGAACTTGCATGACGTGTTTCATGTGTCGCAACTTCGGAAGTATGTGTCTGACCTATCTCATGTTATTCTGAGGGATGAGGTGCAGGTTAGAGATAATCTTACTGTGGAAGCGATGCCGATAAGGGTTGAGGATAGCAAGACGAAGCAACTCAGAGGTAAATAAATTCATTTGGTGAGAGTAGCTTGGGGAGGAGCTGCTGGTGGAAGTCTAACCTGGGAGCTGGAAAGCAGGATGCGGGAGTCGTATCCGGAACTTTTCTCATCAGGTACCTTTTCGAGGACGAAAATATTTTAAGTGGGGGAGAGTTGTAACACCCTATTTTTAACTATTTATCATCGTGTATTGTTGGTGAATGTTGGCCTTGTTTAAGGTGTGTGTGCTTAGATGTTTGGTGTAGAGTCCTAGCGGGACGGATAGACTTAAGGTGTGGTTAGTAATGGTTAGGTGTCATAATAATAATATGGTCCAATTAAACATTATTATTATTATACTTTTTATAATATTAATATGATTAGTATTACTATTATTTCATTTTAATTAAAATAAAGACTAAATTAGTAAACCATTAAGGTGTGGGTATTAGGGGAATTAAGTCTTAATCTGAAAATTAGGGGAGGTTTAGTCATAACAACTTTTGGGATCAAGGGAGAGAGCTAGGAAGAGGAAGAATTTCTGCTAGGGCAATCTCCAAAGAGCAAATTTGCAGGAATTTCACCAAGGAATTGAGGTAAGGGGGAGAAAAGGGTTCATAATTGGTGATGATAACATGATAGGGTAGTGAGGGGTCCTTTCCCTCGTAGGATTTTATGTGTATAATGTTGTTTTGTGATTTTGTTGCTTTGTTGAATTATTGTTGTGAAATCGATTTGAATTACTTGAATTCTTGCCTGAGATATTGTTGTTGTTGTTCTATCTATCCATTGTATGTACAAAATTTGTGTTGTTGCAGAAGAAGAGTGACGAATCTAGATCTAGAAACGTATGAAATTGGATTAGTAATATTAGATGAAATAAGAACATGAATAAGAGTGTAAAACTGAAGTATAGATCATTCTAGGACTGGTGTGAAAACGAGAACCATAGTGAACAGTTCAGAATGAAGAGGAAATTGTGAAAATTGGCAACTTTTGTCCATATGCGTAATAAGGTAGCCATATGCGTATGGCAAGGCGTGACTTCACTCCATTACGCGTAATGGAAGGGTAATATGCGTATGGGAGGATTTTTGGCACGGCCATTTGCCCAAATTCGTAGGTTACGCGTGAGGAGACTGAGCAATACGCGTAAGGGGTGGTGATACGCGTATTGATTTGCGTATGAGGTTGAGGCATGGTGCAGTACGTGTATGGTGGGCGTATGGGAGCGTATGGGGTGTGTGGCAGTTGGTCAATACGTGTATGCCCTTGTGCATTACGCGTATGACCAGGCTTGTAGTGCAATTTTGGTGTTTCGCGATATTTGTCCTGATTTCGCATCCGATGGTGATTATCTCGATCTGATGTATTCGAGTAGACCTTAGGACTTAATTAATCGAGGATTGGTGATGGAAAGTGATTAATAACAAAATTTAGGTAAATTAATTAAACGATTAATTACTTAAGTCGCGTGAGATTTTATTGGTGTTTTGGTGGATTTTATGTTGCATATGTGATCTGATGGATCGTGAAGATGTATAATATGGTGTTTATACATGTTTTGTATGCATAATCATTGTCATGAATACATTGATGTTTATTGGTGGGATGAATCATTGTCGAATAGGCGTATGTGATTCATCTGTACTCCGTTGTGGAGAGTGTTGGAGATAAATCATTGTCGGATTGGCGTATGTGATTATACATGTTTTGTATAGTCATTGTCATGAATACATAGATTGAATGAACTAAGGTGAATTGGTACCACATGCATTGTGTCATTGTTGAGTCACATTGCATATTACTTGTTGAATCATGAGTCATGTTGCTAATTGTTGTTATGATGTTGTTGTTTATGTTGATTGTGTGAGATACTATCCTTGAAATGTTTTATGCACCGATAATTATTGAATGCATTTCTCACCCCTTTGTTGTTGTATATGTTCTTCCTTGGAAGTACAAATAATCCAGGTATTTGAGTGTGCATGGACTGCGTGTTGCTTGTTCAAGTCATAGGACTGCTCTGATACGTAGCACGGGACTAGAGGATTTTTTATGTTTTATTCATTTCTTTATTTTTTTTATGTATCGTATTTTCTTTGTTGAAACATTATAAACCAAGAGATGTTGATGAATGTTGTTGATGCTGGTAAATTGCCATAAGTTGAATAAATCAGATTTTTCTGCTGATTTAAATAACAAGCTTTGTTGTTATTATTGTTAATGTGGCATTTCACTTTGAATAAACTCTAATTTTATTTATTAATTCATTATTTTCGAAATTGAGAAAAGTGGGGTGTTACAGTTGACACCCTATAAAGAAATATTTGTTACTGATTGGACTAATTGAGTCACTGATTTAGGAAACACGATAAAAAATAGGTACAATGGTGTGACTTTGAATATGGATGCATTACTAATTATCAAACAATGTCATCCTTTTTCTGTTTATATTTTTTAGGGTTGAGTCTACTCATGGGAGACTAAAAAAGATGTTGACAACTAGCAGGGGATATTTATGTAGAATTTGGGAAGCTATGAACACCATGTTGAAGTTGCAATTAGGTTCAACTAGAGTGTCATTTCAAAAAATATATTGTCAACATTGAGCATCGGTATAACACTCCGCTAGAATCGATTCATGTGTTTTGGAAAAAATTATACATTGAAGAGCATGCGGTCACTCATGAAGACAATGGGACAAAGTTGAATTTAGGAAAGCGTAAATATTTGAAGAGGTATTTTAGTACACTGGATAATGTAGGCTAGAGGGTGTTGAAGAAAAAAAATTTGGAACTAACACATTTATCTACATCTTCCATATGTCCACAACTAATGAAATTCAATCAAAAAAGAGGGGAAATAAGAAGAGTAAAAAGGGTGAAGAGATTGATGTGCATCGTGATCCTTCACAATGGAAGTATGTTGAGGGCTCGCAAGGAAGTCGGTCAATGAAAATATTATTTGTAAAACCATTTGAAAGTCAACCAGTTAGCTAGTCTTCAAGACTTCTTTACTAGCCTCGGTTTCCTAATTTCTTACATCAGTACATTGATGACATTGTTGATGTGGGTAAAGATGAAAATTGTGGTTTTCGTGGGCAATGAGTCTTGGCCTTTGATTCAGACGCAGTTAGAACGTGAAGTTTATCAACATCATCATTTGTATTTCAAGTTATTATATGACAAGGTACCCGAAGTTAGGAGTGTGTTGTTGGTAGCTAGCTTGGGTGTATAGGATCGTGAGAAATGGATGGCGATTACTAATATGGGCTACCATATTGCTTCTAGATACATTGTCATATTTGTCTCGTTGTCCAGGAACCTTAACATCACATTCTTCCCATTAGTGATAGCTCCATACATAGCTTCAAGTAGACACAAAATTATTGCAGTTGATTTTGTTGACAATTGTCATTAGGTTCAAATGAAGTTGAAACTCAATTGTCTTTTGTCTCCCGTCACAGAGCGATGGAGACAAAATTGTAGTGAAGGTGCAAGAGCATGGGAATCAGCATATGCAAGGCGTATTAAGCACTGAGAAGAAGAATCTAGGAAGTCGACATAATTTATTTTGTATTGATATTGTAGCACTTTTTGCATCATATGTATATATTTTATCGCGTATAGTTTGTTAAAAATGTCAAGTTTTGTTTTTTCTAAAACTCTTTACTACCTAAAATATTTTTCAAAATATCTGAAAATTTTGGTTTGTCTCGGATTTTTCAAAATATATGGTATAACTGTATCGAATATTTGAAAATTTTGCAGTCTCGGATATTTCAAATACCCGATTTATCTTTAACAATTTTGCAGAAACCTATGAATTTTCATCGATAATTTCTGAAAAATGACCGGTAATTCTTCAAATTTGCAAAAAAGTATGATACTTTAAGGAAAAATCTGTTAAATGTATTTACTTTTGAAAGATCAATTTTTTTTAATAAAGACTTAAGTGTAATTGCAATCCTTACGTGGAGATACCAACTCAAAATGGGGTTGGCAGGATAAAATCTCGTAAAAAAGATGATCATTGTTCGATGCCACATAGCCTTCCTTCTATTTCATAGAAAAATGAAGATGGAGACTGGGAATTTCAAATTTCAAAGGACTTTTATTTCAATTACGGGCAAAAACTTTTAATCTCTTAATATTATTTACACCTAAAAATAGTTAAAATGACAACCGAAATCTGACATACAAACAATTAATTGGTGTCACATCAAATTGGATAATTCACCGACCAATCTATCAAGGTAACCTAGACTCGGCAACATTGAAAGATAAAATAAAAGAAAAAAGAAAAAAGAAAAAAGTTTTTATTATCAAAAAAGTTACAATAGTTGTTATCTCACAACCATTTTTGAAGGTATTTAAACTCATCTAAAAAAATACTAAGTTAAACTTTTGTCTTATTAGTCTAAGATAAACAGCCACCTTGCAAGGCAGACCTACTGACCTTATTATCGTACCTAGACTAATATATAACCATTTTTATTGTGATCTTTTTTTCCTTTTCCACTGTTTGAAAATAAAATCATGTATATCTCCTCGAGTAACAGCTACTATGGCTGCAAATTAAACAGAGAGAGAGTATACTATATAGAGACATTAGACAAACAATAGCTATAGAAACAGAACACGCTCCTCCGACAATAACAGACAAACCAACTACCCTAAGGTTCACAATATTCTTCCTCACACTTGCATTCTCTCACACTCTCTTCATCCCCTTATAAAACCACACTTTCCCTTTCTTCATTTTCATCATCACCAACCAACATACAAAACTGAGTAATAAACTGAATTTGCTTACTTTGTTCAATTCCACTATTACAATTTACAACACACACCATGTTCAATCAAGAGAAACTCATGCATTATCAAGTGGATCAACCATCATGGAGCTACTACATGACAAGAGTAACAAGAACAATGGAACAAGATCAAAAGGAGAGAATAATGAGATTAGCTACACAGAATGCTGTTGTGATATTCAGCATTAGTAGTACTAGTTGTATGTGTCATGCAATGAAGAGTTTGTTTAGTGGAATGGGAGTGAATGCAATGGTTCATGAACTTGATCAAGATCCGAAACCATTCATGAGGTTACTTGGAAATTCAACATCACTTCCTGTTGTTTTCATTGGTGGAAAACTAGTTGGTTCTATGGATACAGTTTTGGCTTTTCATATCAATGGTTCTCTTGTTCCTCTTCTCAAACATGCTGGTGCTTTATGGCTTTAAATTCTAGATTATGAGCTTCTTAGTCATTATTAGAGTTGGATTTAATTAGTGATAATGATGCTTACTTATAGAGATATCAACATAATTAAGCACTGACTTATAATGGTTTGTAAGAAATGTATGATGCCTCTCCATAAATCAATTTTTTTGTTTCCGCCCATGCTTTCTTAATATATATAAAAAATCTTAAAATATCTTAGAGATCAATTGTTTTGTATAAAATTTTACAGAGAATCCATCACAACTATGCATATCGTCTGTTTTTTGACGGGTTTTTTGACGGGTTTTTGCACATACGAACATTAACAAGAATTTTTGCAATTTGGCCCGTATATCCACTCTACTCCACCCAATTTTGGAGAAAACCAAACTTTCCCTCACTCTCAACTATGTTTGTTCCACCTTACTCCGTTTTTTTTCCAGAGCGGCCCTAAGCTGGACGGGAATGCCAGTCATATATACTTCCGTATATCTTCTATAATAAGGAAGGAAAACTGGAAGAGGTAATAAACTTGATACATTTAAGTTTCAGAATGTTAAACATAAGCATTGGACCACTCGAAAAAAGAAAAAAAAGAATGTTAAGCATAGGATTCAATGAAAAGTGACTATCTTTTGAATAAACTTTTTGGGTCTGCTATATCCATTAAGCAATGGAGTCTGTAATACTGCAATGCAAGAATACAACAATGCTTAAGAAAATAGTCTAAAATCTATAATGATGATACAGAAATAAGCACTTACAAGTAAGCTACTTGGCCTTGTTAAGAAATTTAGTTGTTCTAAACTTGGCATCATCTCTGATAAAACTCCACCAAATGTAAGTTAAAGGAATAGTTGTGGCATGCCAAAGAGCGTGTGCGTCGAGAAGTCCTTCGTAAGGAGGGAAATCATATATTTCTAGGAGCATTGCGAGGCCACCTGCGATAACAACCAGCCATAGCTTCCAACGTGAAGGATGATGACTAAAACCTGCCCAAACTGCCCATATGTGAATTATCCGGATTCTTTATGAATCGAGTTCGATTGAATGAACTAAGGTGAATTGGTACCATGCACATTGTGTCATTGTTGAGTTACATTGCATATTACTTGTTGTCGAATCATGAGTCGTGTTGCTAATCATTGTTGTGATGTTGTTGTTTATGTTGATTGTGTGAGATACTATCCTTAAAATGTTTTATACACCGATAATTATTGAATTCATTTCTCACCCCTTTGCTGTTGTTGTATATGTGCTTCCTTGGAAGTATAGATAATCCAGGTACTTGAGTGTGCATGGAATGCATGTTGCTTGTTTGAGTCATAGGACTTCTCTAATACGTTACACGGGACTTGGGGATTTTTGATGTTTTATTCATTTCTTTATTTTGTTATGTATCGTATTTTCTTTGTTGAAACATTATAAACCAAGAGATGTTGATGAATGTTGTTGATGCTGGCAAATTGCCATAAGTTGCATAAATCTGATTTTTCGTTGATTTAAATAAGAAGCTTTGTTGTTATTATTATTGATGTGGCATTCCACTTTGAATAAACTCTGATTTTACTTACTAATTAATTATTTTTGAAATTGGAAAAATGGGGTGTTACAATTGGTATCAGAGCAGGTCGGTCCAACCGGCCAGATGTAGTAGTCGAGTCAGTCCTTAGAATATGAATTGTTGGTGTGTTCTAACCTTGTGTGTTTGTTGTATCAGTATGGCAGGAAGGAATGATGTTGCTCTTGCTGCTACTATGCAAGCCATGGCACATGCTATAGAGAACATCGGTCCAGCTGATGGGAATGATGAGTTTCATGACTTGGATCAGTTCAGGAGTAACAAATCGCCTACGTATGAAGGGGGTATCCTTGATCCAAAAGTTGCACATAAATGGCTGAAGGTTGTTGAGAAAATCTTTAGAACCATGGGTTGCAGTGATGCTTAGAAGGTGAGGTTTGGTACTCACATGTTGGAGGGCGAAGCTGAAGTCTGGTGGGACAACAGTCGTTGGAGGTTGTAAACTACAGGTACTGGTATTACTTGGGTTGTGTTTCGAGCTGATTTTCTGGAGAAGTATTTTCCAGAGGATATTCGCAGTGCTAGAGAAGTAGAATTTTTGGAACTGAAGTAGGGTAGCATAATTGTAGTTGAGTATGCTGCTCGGTTTGAAGAGTTGATGTAGTATTGTGCTCACTACAATACTGAATATGATATGACTTCAAAGTGTCTAAAGTTTGAAAACGGGTTGCGTCCCAAGATCAAATAGGGCATTGCTTGTCAGAAGATCATGAATTATCCATAACTGGTGAGCAGAAGCAGAATTTATGATAATGATAACAGGGCTCAGATTGCTCACTACAAGGTTGTGAGTGATCGAAAGGGTAAGCAGAGATTTGGGGGTACTCCTTATAGTGTTCCGACTGACAAAGGAAAATATAAAGTTGTTGTTGACAAGAAGCCAATTGGGGGAGGGGTAAATCCCAATCCTGTGAAATATTCAGACGTGGGAGCACGGGTCATCGTGCTAATACTTGTCAGAATGAAGTGAAGAAATGCTTCAAATATGGACGAACAGGTCATATGGTAGTAGACTGCAAAGCTAATATGCCTACTTGTTTCAACTGTGGCGAACAGGGTCATATTAGTACAACTTGTCAGAAGCCGAAGAAGACTCAATGAGCTAATGGTAAGGTTTTTGCCTTGGTGGGAGAGCTTGCAAGAGACTTTGGGTTCAAAGTTGAAATTGAGTTCAGCTTATCATCTGCAAACGGACGGTCAGTCGGAAAGGACTATTCAGACGTTAGAAGATCTATTGAGAACTTGTGTGTTGGAATAAGGTGGTGCGTGGGATACTCATTTTCCATTGATTGATTTCACGTAAAACAATAGATACCATTCTAGTATTGGAATGGCACCGTTTTAAGCTTTGTATGGTAGGAGGTGTAGGACACCTCTGTGTCGGTATAAAACTGGTTAAAATGTAGTGCTTGGACCTGAAATTGTGCAACAAACTACTGAGAAAATTCAGATGATCCGTGAGAAAGTGAAAGCATCTCAGAGTAGACAGAAGAGATATCAAGATAATCGGAGAAAATAATTATAATTTGATGAAGGTGATCATGTGTTTTTGAGAGTTAATCCAATGACAGGTGTTGGACGTGCTTTGAAATCGAAAAAGTTGGATCCTAAGTTCATTGGACCGTATCAGATTTTGCAGAAAGTTGGTACTGTTGTGTACAGGGTTGCGTTACCGTCAGAGATTTTGAACTTGCATGACGTGTTTCATGTGTCGCAACTTCGGAAGTATGTGTCTGACCTATCTCATGTTATTCTGAGGGATGAGGTGCAGGTTAGAGATAATCTTACTGTGGAAGCGATGCCGATAAGGGTTGAGGATAGCAAGACGAAGCAACTCAGAGGTAAATAAATTCATTTGGTGAGAGTAGCTTGGGGAGGAGCTGCTGGTGGAAGTCTAACCTGGGAGCTGGAAAGCAGGATGCGGGAGTCGTATCCGGAACTTTTCTCATCAGGTACCTTTTCGAGGACGAAAATATTTTAAGTGGGGGAGAGTTGTAACACCCTATTTTTAACTATTTATCATCGTGTATTGTTGGTGAATGTTGGCCTTGTTTAAGGTGTGTGTGCTTAGATGTTTGGTGTAGAGTCCTAGCGGGACGGATAGACTTAAGGTGTGGTTAGTAATGGTTAGGTGTCATAATAATAATATGGTCCAATTAAACATTATTATTATTATACTTTTTATAATATTAATATGATTAGTATTACTATTATTTCATTTTAATTAAAATAAAGACTAAATTAGTAAACCATTAAGGTGTGGGTATTAGGGGAATTAAGTCTTAATCTGAAAATTAGGGGAGGTTTAGTCATAACAACTTTTGGGATCAAGGGAGAGAGCTAGGAAGAGGAAGAATTTCTGCTAGGGCAATCTCCAAAGAGCAAATTTGCAGGAATTTCACCAAGGAATTGAGGTAAGGGGGAGAAAAGGGTTCATAATTGGTGATGATAACATGATAGGGTAGTGAGGGGTCCTTTCCCTCGTAGGATTTTATGTGTATAATGTTGTTTTGTGATTTTGTTGCTTTGTTGAATTATTGTTGTGAAATCGATTTGAATTACTTGAATTCTTGCCTGAGATATTGTTGTTGTTGTTCTATCTATCCATTGTATGTACAAAATTTGTGTTGTTGCAGAAGAAGAGTGACGAATCTAGATCTAGAAACGTATGAAATTGGATTAGTAATATTAGATGAAATAAGAACATGAATAAGAGTGTAAAACTGAAGTATAGATCATTCTAGGACTGGTGTGAAAACGAGAACCATAGTGAACAGTTCAGAATGAAGAGGAAATTGTGAAAATTGGCAACTTTTGTCCATATGCGTAATAAGGTAGCCATATGCGTATGGCAAGGCGTGACTTCACTCCATTACGCGTAATGGAAGGGTAATATGCGTATGGGAGGATTTTTGGCACGGCCATTTGCCCAAATTCGTAGGTTACGCGTGAGGAGACTGAGCAATACGCGTAAGGGGTGGTGATACGCGTATTGATTTGCGTATGAGGTTGAGGCATGGTGCAGTACGTGTATGGTGGGCGTATGGGAGCGTATGGGGTGTGTGGCAGTTGGTCAATACGTGTATGCCCTTGTGCATTACGCGTATGACCAGGCTTGTAGTGCAATTTTGGTGTTTCGCGATATTTGTCCTGATTTCGCATCCGATGGTGATTATCTCGATCTGATGTATTCGAGTAGACCTTAGGACTTAATTAATCGAGGATTGGTGATGGAAAGTGATTAATAACAAAATTTAGGTAAATTAATTAAACGATTAATTACTTAAGTCGCGTGAGATTTTATTGGTGTTTTGGTGGATTTTATGTTGCATATGTGATCTGATGGATCGTGAAGATGTATAATATGGTGTTTATACATGTTTTGTATGCATAATCATTGTCATGAATACATTGATGTTTATTGGTGGGATGAATCATTGTCGAATAGGCGTATGTGATTCATCTGTACTCCGTTGTGGAGAGTGTTGGAGATAAATCATTGTCGGATTGGCGTATGTGATTATACATGTTTTGTATAGTCATTGTCATGAATACATAGATTGAATGAACTAAGGTGAATTGGTACCACATGCATTGTGTCATTGTTGAGTCACATTGCATATTACTTGTTGAATCATGAGTCATGTTGCTAATTGTTGTTATGATGTTGTTGTTTATGTTGATTGTGTGAGATACTATCCTTGAAATGTTTTATGCACCGATAATTATTGAATGCATTTCTCACCCCTTTGTTGTTGTATATGTTCTTCCTTGGAAGTACAAATAATCCAGGTATTTGAGTGTGCATGGACTGCGTGTTGCTTGTTCAAGTCATAGGACTGCTCTGATACGTAGCACGGGACTAGAGGATTTTTTATGTTTTATTCATTTCTTTATTTTTTTTATGTATCGTATTTTCTTTGTTGAAACATTATAAACCAAGAGATGTTGATGAATGTTGTTGATGCTGGTAAATTGCCATAAGTTGAATAAATCAGATTTTTCTGCTGATTTAAATAACAAGCTTTGTTGTTATTATTGTTAATGTGGCATTTCACTTTGAATAAACTCTAATTTTATTTATTAATTCATTATTTTCGAAATTGAGAAAAGTGGGGTGTTACAGTTGACACCCTATAAAGAAATATTTGTTACTGATTGGACTAATTGAGTCACTGATTTAGGAAACACGATAAAAAATAGGTACAATGGTGTGACTTTGAATATGGATGCATTACTAATTATCAAACAATGTCATCCTTTTTCTGTTTATATTTTTTAGGGTTGAGTCTACTCATGGGAGACTAAAAAAGATGTTGACAACTAGCAGGGGATATTTATGTAGAATTTGGGAAGCTATGAACACCATGTTGAAGTTGCAATTAGGTTCAACTAGAGTGTCATTTCAAAAAATATATTGTCAACATTGAGCATCGGTATAACACTCCGCTAGAATCGATTCATGTGTTTTGGAAAAAATTATACATTGAAGAGCATGCGGTCACTCATGAAGACAATGGGACAAAGTTGAATTTAGGAAAGCGTAAATATTTGAAGAGGTATTTTAGTACACTGGATAATGTAGGCTAGAGGGTGTTGAAGAAAAAAAATTTGGAACTAACACATTTATCTACATCTTCCATATGTCCACAACTAATGAAATTCAATCAAAAAAGAGGGGAAATAAGAAGAGTAAAAAGGGTGAAGAGATTGATGTGCATCGTGATCCTTCACAATGGAAGTATGTTGAGGGCTCGCAAGGAAGTCGGTCAATGAAAATATTATTTGTAAAACCATTTGAAAGTCAACCAGTTAGCTAGTCTTCAAGACTTCTTTACTAGCCTCGGTTTCCTAATTTCTTACATCAGTACATTGATGACATTGTTGATGTGGGTAAAGATGAAAATTGTGGTTTTCGTGGGCAATGAGTCTTGGCCTTTGATTCAGACGCAGTTAGAACGTGAAGTTTATCAACATCATCATTTGTATTTCAAGTTATTATATGACAAGGTACCCGAAGTTAGGAGTGTGTTGTTGGTAGCTAGCTTGGGTGTATAGGATCGTGAGAAATGGATGGCGATTACTAATATGGGCTACCATATTGCTTCTAGATACATTGTCATATTTGTCTCGTTGTCCAGGAACCTTAACATCACATTCTTCCCATTAGTGATAGCTCCATACATAGCTTCAAGTAGACACAAAATTATTGCAGTTGATTTTGTTGACAATTGTCATTAGGTTCAAATGAAGTTGAAACTCAATTGTCTTTTGTCTCCCGTCACAGAGCGATGGAGACAAAATTGTAGTGAAGGTGCAAGAGCATGGGAATCAGCATATGCAAGGCGTATTAAGCACTGAGAAGAAGAATCTAGGAAGTCGACATAATTTATTTTGTATTGATATTGTAGCACTTTTTGCATCATATGTATATATTTTATCGCGTATAGTTTGTTAAAAATGTCAAGTTTTGTTTTTTCTAAAACTCTTTACTACCTAAAATATTTTTCAAAATATCTGAAAATTTTGGTTTGTCTCGGATTTTTCAAAATATATGGTATAACTGTATCGAATATTTGAAAATTTTGCAGTCTCGGATATTTCAAATACCCGATTTATCTTTAACAATTTTGCAGAAACCTATGAATTTTCATCGATAATTTCTGAAAAATGACCGGTAATTCTTCAAATTTGCAAAAAAGTATGATACTTTAAGGAAAAATCTGTTAAATGTATTTACTTTTGAAAGATCAATTTTTTTTAATAAAGACTTAAGTGTAATTGCAATCCTTACGTGGAGATACCAACTCAAAATGGGGTTGGCAGGATAAAATCTCGTAAAAAAGATGATCATTGTTCGATGCCACATAGCCTTCCTTCTATTTCATAGAAAAATGAAGATGGAGACTGGGAATTTCAAATTTCAAAGGACTTTTATTTCAATTACGGGCAAAAACTTTTAATCTCTTAATATTATTTACACCTAAAAATAGTTAAAATGACAACCGAAATCTGACATACAAACAATTAATTGGTGTCACATCAAATTGGATAATTCACCGACCAATCTATCAAGGTAACCTAGACTCGGCAACATTGAAAGATAAAATAAAAGAAAAAAGAAAAAAGAAAAAAGTTTTTATTATCAAAAAAGTTACAATAGTTGTTATCTCACAACCATTTTTGAAGGTATTTAAACTCATCTAAAAAAATACTAAGTTAAACTTTTGTCTTATTAGTCTAAGATAAACAGCCACCTTGCAAGGCAGACCTACTGACCTTATTATCGTACCTAGACTAATATATAACCATTTTTATTGTGATCTTTTTTTCCTTTTCCACTGTTTGAAAATAAAATCATGTATATCTCCTCGAGTAACAGCTACTATGGCTGCAAATTAAACAGAGAGAGAGTATACTATATAGAGACATTAGACAAACAATAGCTATAGAAACAGAACACGCTCCTCCGACAATAACAGACAAACCAACTACCCTAAGGTTCACAATATTCTTCCTCACACTTGCATTCTCTCACACTCTCTTCATCCCCTTATAAAACCACACTTTCCCTTTCTTCATTTTCATCATCACCAACCAACATACAAAACTGAGTAATAAACTGAATTTGCTTACTTTGTTCAATTCCACTATTACAATTTACAACACACACCATGTTCAATCAAGAGAAACTCATGCATTATCAAGTGGATCAACCATCATGGAGCTACTACATGACAAGAGTAACAAGAACAATGGAACAAGATCAAAAGGAGAGAATAATGAGATTAGCTACACAGAATGCTGTTGTGATATTCAGCATTAGTAGTACTAGTTGTATGTGTCATGCAATGAAGAGTTTGTTTAGTGGAATGGGAGTGAATGCAATGGTTCATGAACTTGATCAAGATCCGAAACCATTCATGAGGTTACTTGGAAATTCAACATCACTTCCTGTTGTTTTCATTGGTGGAAAACTAGTTGGTTCTATGGATACAGTTTTGGCTTTTCATATCAATGGTTCTCTTGTTCCTCTTCTCAAACATGCTGGTGCTTTATGGCTTTAAATTCTAGATTATGAGCTTCTTAGTCATTATTAGAGTTGGATTTAATTAGTGATAATGATGCTTACTTATAGAGATATCAACATAATTAAGCACTGACTTATAATGGTTTGTAAGAAATGTATGATGCCTCTCCATAAATCAATTTTTTTGTTTCCGCCCATGCTTTCTTAATATATATAAAAAATCTTAAAATATCTTAGAGATCAATTGTTTTGTATAAAATTTTACAGAGAATCCATCACAACTATGCATATCGTCTGTTTTTTGACGGGTTTTTTGACGGGTTTTTGCACATACGAACATTAACAAGAATTTTTGCAATTTGGCCCGTATATCCACTCTACTCCACCCAATTTTGGAGAAAACCAAACTTTCCCTCACTCTCAACTATGTTTGTTCCACCTTACTCCGTTTTTTTTCCAGAGCGGCCCTAAGCTGGACGGGAATGCCAGTCATATATACTTCCGTATATCTTCTATAATAAGGAAGGAAAACTGGAAGAGGTAATAAACTTGATACATTTAAGTTTCAGAATGTTAAACATAAGCATTGGACCACTCGAAAAAAGAAAAAAAAGAATGTTAAGCATAGGATTCAATGAAAAGTGACTATCTTTTGAATAAACTTTTTGGGTCTGCTATATCCATTAAGCAATGGAGTCTGTAATACTGCAATGCAAGAATACAACAATGCTTAAGAAAATAGTCTAAAATCTATAATGATGATACAGAAATAAGCACTTACAAGTAAGCTACTTGGCCTTGTTAAGAAATTTAGTTGTTCTAAACTTGGCATCATCTCTGATAAAACTCCACCAAATGTAAGTTAAAGGAATAGTTGTGGCATGCCAAAGAGCGTGTGCGTCGAGAAGTCCTTCGTAAGGAGGGAAATCATATATTTCTAGGAGCATTGCGAGGCCACCTGCGATAACAACCAGCCATAGCTTCCAACGTGAAGGATGATGACTAAAACCTGCCCAAACTGCCCATATCGTGAGCTGTGTCACCGCCATCGCTACACAAATTATCATGTTCCATCCTGTAAAATTTGATTGAGATTGAGAATGCCATCAAAATCATTACAAGGAGAAAATAAAATGCTATGAAGAACGGACTCCGACACAGACACTGAGAAGAACACGAAGACCGACATTCTGATAATGTAAAAAGCATAGAATACCAACACCGCTACAATTATATAATATTTGTCCATGAATTATTAAAAGAATTAAAAAATATTCTAATCAAAATAAACGTCTTTAATTCATCATTGAAAACATTGTTTCAATTCATATTTAACCATTTTAGATGTATATGAGATTTGTCCAACAAATGTATATATTGTCCGATGTGGGATAGAAGGTGGCCCACCGGATCTTAAACGAGACTCTGATACCATGTTAAGAAATGTGATTGAGCCTAACTCAACCCTACAAAACCGGTTGGTAGAGTGAGGATTGTCCTAACTTATATACACAAGTTCAGGCCATATATTGTCCGATGTGGGACTCTTAACAGAAGCAAAGAAAAAATCAATTTCTTTTTTAAACATTGGTCTCAATTGTCTGACACGTCTTGTCTGAGTGTCATACGGGTGTTGGACACCAGTTCAAAGAGTGTCGAAACAAAACAAAAAAATATTTTTGGGGGACACTTTTCTGACTTTTTCGACACAAGTCATACATGTATCAGACACAGACATATGTTGGACACCGCAACATGCATTCTCCTAAAGGTGGCCGTGCTTCATAGGAAATAAATAGATATATGACAAAATGATATGTGAAAGGTCTTGTTAAAGAATCTTGTAGCAGAAGCGTAAACCACGGAAGTAAATGGCATGGATAACTAACAGAAAGTTTAAGGTAAGTTTTATTCAAAGATTGCATTGATCCTAATTCAAACCTTAGCCTCACCAATAACAAATAACAATATAAAGAATTCATCAAAAATTAAAGCATTATAAAGATTATATGACAGGACATACCATAATCTAGTTTGTAGAAGTTGAGGTACATTACATGGGTGACCACAAAAGCAATCAACGGAGCAGAAACCATGACTCTGGTAGCTTCATCCCTAACATTGAAGGATCGTAAGATCGATAAAATGAGGGAGTATCCAAGGAGAACCACTGCAGATGAGTAGTCTAGTTTCTCTGTTAGATCGACATCTCTGCAGGACAATAGGCAAAAGAAACAACGAAAGTCTAATTCAACTGATAATGAGATATATTTCATTTGTTTTTCACAGTTCAGATGTGATTTTAAAAGAAGAGGTCATTTCTTGAACACACTAGGAGAATAAGAAACATACCTACTGTGGAAAACAGCACTCCAGAACCAAGAGTTGAGTGATAATAGGGCGTAGAAATGCCACAAACCAGCATACTCATAATACGCCTTCTTCCCGTCTTTTAGAGGAAGCTTATAGTACAAAAGAATGAAAAAGGAGACCCAACCATGAAAATGCATTGCAAGATTGAGAGCTGAGAAAGCCACGGAGGCAGGCTCCTAAATAAAAGGATACAACATATCAGTTACATCGGTTTAAACAAAAGGCTTTTGGTCATTGGACACGGAACAGATTCGAAATGAAAAACGTAAATTTAAACAAAACATTTTGTGGTGGATTCTATGGCTACAAACCTGCATCCCATAAATACGCTTGAATGGCCATTTACCATGATACTTGACGGGGCCAATGTTAAGTAATTCTTTTTCTTTCTCTCTATCAAGCATGCAGTGGTATCGACAGTCGCTCTGACAATCCCATTTTTTCCATTGTAAATATAATGGTTCTTGCGTGTACCATGGACGACCAACTACTTCTCCGTCTGATGAAAAAGTACAATGCGGAAAGCATTTTGGCCCAATACATCCAGTTTCCTGGCATTGACTTATACAACCCCTGATATCCAAAGAAAACAAGTAATAAAATTACAAAATGTTTAGATTTACTGATTTGAATTTGTCTACTAGCATAACTACGTATGAGAATGTTTGGGAGAGTTTGTGGATTGGAATCAGCTTATGAAATGTCCATAAGTTGTTTTCCGTTTTTTCCACAAACTCACTAAGATAAGATAGCTTATAGTTTATATAAAAACAATGAGGTTATTTTATATTTCTCTTATAGAAATAGTATATACATAAGAGAATTAATGTTATAAAAGCTTAATTAAACTGTTTATGCAAATAGGGCCTTAGAATGGGGAAATCCAAAAATAAAAAGTCTTACTATATTAATGTATGAGAAAGCCACAAACTTCACTCAACCAAATAATAAGAAAAACTGAAGTACCAGACAAGTACTGTTAAGCGTACCGGTATTGAGTACGTACCCATTATGCATACTTCTCCGTTTTACAAGTAATCGTGTTTTAGAAGTTATAGCAAATGTTTAGTTCTGTGGTAAAGAAAATTGATTTTAAGTGAATTGATTATGTAAAATTAATTTTGTCTATCAAAATGATTTGAATATAAAGTGATTTATGTTTGGATAATTTTATGCAAAAGTATAAATTTCAATATAACAATCATACTTAGACTAAAAAGCTACAAATCCTTGCTTCAGGTAGAATCAAAATAATCAATTCTACTCGAGAGCAACCAAACATGTCAAAATCAATTCAAAAACCCCTTTTCAATCTTAATTACATTAATCATTTCATTACCAACATACTCCTAAAATAACTAACAAACACTATGTCTATGAACTTACTTAATTTCTCATCCCATCTTTAGGAACTGAGAGACAGTACCATTTTGGTAATCTACAACCATCATCAACCACTCAAAGAAATTAAAACTACAAATATTCAGCTTCAACCTATGATGATGAATTCTGCAAAACCCATATTCCCAAATCAAAATCTCAAAACCCTCTATTATGTTTTGCATCCACCAAACACTTTCAACAACAACAATAACATCAGCAACAACAATAACAATAACTATAATAATGCTAACAACGTGTTTGATGATATGTCTCAAAGAAAGCACCAAAAGTAAGTACCTATAATTCGGATCAGCATCACCAAGACTTGCATCAATTATGTTAACACTCCAAGAAATCACCAAAAGGAAAGAAAACAAACGCATAAGATCCATCTAACATCTGATTAATAAGAAGAAGAAGGGAGATAGATTAGATCTCGTTGCGCTTTTGGGGTTTGGCTTTTCGCTCAGAGTCAGAATCAGTATGCTGAGTCTGAGGAATGTTTTCAAACTTCAAGAAAATGACCCAAGACTGTTTGGTTAATGTGAACCAAGTGGTTCCTTGGTTATTCTAAATTAAAAACTTTTTTAATGTTGATTATTTTACTTTTAAATTTTAATCATTAATCAATAGTACACATTTTAGAGTTTATGGAATTAGTTCAAAATTACACTTTTTAAAATCCAGACCTTTCCGTCCGATCGAACCAGTTAAATCGTAAATCGGAGAATAGAGCGGTTTGATAAGATCATCAGACCATAGTTACAATTGACCCATTGAAAATCGGTGTGACCCGACCAATTTACTGGTCAGACCAATAAATCAGTAGATTTTTTAATCCGACAATTGATTTTTTTATATTTATTTCTTAATTTAATTATAGTTTTGATGCTCCTATTTTCATTTTTCTTAAGTTTTGGTATCCTTGATTTAAAATTCTACTTTATTATCAAAAGTTTTAAAAAATTCTGATTTTTAACTAATTTATAATAATGTTTAAAAAAATGAAATTATATTTATAAATTAAAAAGTTTTGAAAAAAAAAACATGTTGTAAAAGAAAAATAAAATTATATTTTCATATTATTTTAAGTATGAATCTCATTATTTCATAGTTTTTTTTTTCATAAATTTTATAGTTATGAAATTTATGTCAAGAATTTTATTTCATGAATATATATATATATATATATATATATATATATATATATATATATATATATATATATATATATATATATATATATATATATATATATATATATATATATATATATATATATAGAGAGAGAGAGAGAGAGAGAGAGAGAGAGAGAGAGAGAGATATTTAATTGATATGTACTAAGAGATAAGAAATTTCACACTGTTAGTGAATCATAGTCGTCGGATGTTATAACAAGTTTGACTTTTTATTTTAAAAACTTATAAAGTATAGCAAACGGGTGATGGTGATGAATTGACAGTGTAAAATATTTTACACTGTCAGTGCATATCAATTAATCTCTCTCTCTCTCTCTCTCTCTCTCTCTCTCTCTCTCTCTCTCTCTCTCTCTCTCTCTCTCTATCTATCTATCTATCTATCTATCTATCTATCTATCTATCTATCTATCTATATATATATATATATATATATATATATATATATATATATATATATATATATATATATATATATATATATATATATTATGAAATTGGGATGTTACCCTTAACACCTTTAAAATATGAACACTAAGTGCAAGAAGAACAATCTTATTCAATGCACACACTTGCTTTCAACAATCCGGAATAGCAAAGGAAGTAATTATAATCTTTGATTTACAATGTGTTTGAGAGTTGTATATACAATGTTATCAATCCTATGATTGATCTTCTATTTTAATGATAATTTCCACAACTACTTAAGACTTTGTTGCTCAAGAATTTTCTGTCCAAATGATATGAAAATATGCAGAAAAATTCTTATGAAAATGACTTGTTCAAGATGTGGAAAGTGAGAGTTTATGCAAATAATTTTAGAATGAGATTTTGAAAGAGGTGTTTTTAAAAATTGAAAGTTTGTGTATTTATAAGATCATAAGCACCCCTTTGAATCATCATGCAAATCATTAGAAAATATCATGAACAATTGTCATGATTCATTAGAGACAATTCATGAAAGAATGTATGAAGAGGTGCAATTTTTTAGAACAATTTTTCAAAAATGTTTAGTGAGCAATCGATTCCACTAAAGTGTAAATCGATTGCACACTCTGAAAAACACTTGAAATTTTGAATTTTTGAACTGAGCAATCGATTATACAAAAGGACCAATCGATTGCACCAAAAACAGAAGCAAAAATAAGAAGAGTTTTCAAGCATGCAATCAATTGCACCTTTGTGTCAATCGATTGCACCATAATACAGTAGCCAGCTATTTGAAAATTTTGATCAAGAAATCGATTGCTCCAAAGTGTCAATCGATTGCTCTTGCTAAAACCTTAGAAAATATTGAAAACAAAGTTTGTGAAAGTGTGATCATGCAATGCAAATGATTTTTGATTAATTGAGCAACTAGGACTTAAATACTTGATGGAGATTTTCATTATACCTTCCAAGGAGATTGTTCTTCATATCAAATTTTGTCCTGATTCTTTGCTTTAACATGATGCTTTGAAAATGAGTGAAACATCTTTGCCTTCTTGTCAAGTGGTTTGTCTTCATCAAAATAAAAGTTGATCCTGAGAATCTTGATTCCACATCCATGACTTGATGTGGGGAATTTATTGTTTTAGCCGGATGTACAAAGCATCTATGACTTCACTTCGACTTTAGGTGGGAAATTAATTTATGTAACCGGATGTATAAAACATCTTCTACAACATAAAGAATTATTAACCTAGTTTGGTGAAAACAACATTTACGTCTGGGAGAAAATCTACCTAAGAAGGAAAATTCACTACTTTGAATTAGTACAATTACTCTTATAGGAACATCAACCTCATCATGTTCAATGCCTCTTCCTAATCCTAGTGACTTTATATTTAGGAGTCCCCCTAACTATGAGAACCACATTCACTTTCTCTCAATCATTAAACCCAGGTGATCAACTTCAATAACAATGATATTAAATGTTGAACTTACAACTCAATTAAGACAACCCAATAAAAGTGACTGAAGCAATAGTGTGGTGTATACATAATAAAATCCAAAATTAATCTTTATGATATGAGTGATAGCATTAACGTGGAATACAAATAACAAAACCAATTTGCTCTCAAGCTTATAGAATTAGAGTCTTGAAATAAAGCTTTACAACTCAACTAACAAACCAAACTTGATGCCTTAGGATATGAATCTAGGCGCTAGAGTTGTGCATAATAATAACTCAAACAAAGACTAACAAATAGAAACCCTAACACAAAGAGTCTTCAAAACATGCACACCTCAAACTCTAGGTTTGAATCTTCTTAAATAGCAATGCATTCTAGGCTTTTCTCTTTTGGATTTTTGATTTAATTTTGTCCAGAATAATAACTGAATCTATTGGATTTGATTTGTTCCATAAAAATCTCCAACAAAAGATATAATTTATTTTTAATTCAAATTCAAATTTAAATCTACATTTAATTGATTTGATCTTCAAATAAATGTCAAACAAATCACACAAACATTGCTAAATAATCTGCAACAAATCTGATTGAATCTCAATAAAAATTACGCACCTAATAACATCCATCATGACCTGCTGACCAAGGTCAGATGTTGCACTGCACACATGTTGGAACATCGTGTTCCACGTGTTGCACTAGAATATCCAAATTAACTATCTTCATATAAATCTTCTTTGTGGGATAGATATTGGATTAAAAAAATTTGAACCACGTCTTCCTTCAAATCCAGTCCAATCAAATATTCTTTTACTACATCAAATCCAAATATTTTCCTATTTATTTGGATTAACAAAACAAACTTCTTGTAAAAACAAACTTCTGCATCTTCTGAAGAAATTAACACCACAACAATTCTGAAGGAAATCTGAAGATGATCAGAACCTGATCCTTATGCCAAGATGTCACACAACATATTGCTCAACAATTTCCTTACAACCAAATCTTTATGGTTGGACTTAACAAATCTTCACAGGAACAAACACAATCATGCCAAGATTTCTTCAAACCAAATGTTGGACACGTGTTGAAATTTCACATACACAAAATATATTTTGTTCATATGTTGTTTTACCTAATTCAGTCAATCACATAGAACAACAATTTCAAATTTGTAATAAGCTAACAAAAGAATCATGTAAATTAGAATAAATTATCTCTATCTCCAAAGACAATATTTTTTCTTGAATTAAAAAATAAAAAACATGTTGAAAGAATTAAAAAGTCTTAGAGAAAGACAATAAGAACTAATTCAAAATTATTCCTCCTCTAACAAAATCTTGGGTGAATCTATCAAGTATGATCAATATAACATTTTGAAAAATAAAATTGATAATCTTCAGAATATACTTGATAAATTCACCAAAAATTGTTGCAAATACCAATTCTAGTGCTTATGAATCCAATCACGCGTTGTTTGACTTTGACATAATAATGTGAGTAAGTGGAATGAGTCATCCCTCTTAATGGGAATGACAACTAACATATGAGACTTGGGTGAGTTCAATTATTCTCCTACATGTTCTCCCATGAGTTATGAATGGGGTATTAGGTCGAATTGTATCTAATGCTTACATTGGGGACCCGTCCTTTAGCATGTGTTTGAATTTGGGGCTCGCCCTTTAGCATTCAAGTATTTTCAATTTTATTTCTTTCGTTCCAAATTATAAGATATTTTAAGTATTTCACACGAATTAAGAAATTTAATTATTATTTTACAGAAAAAAACAAATTATATATAAATTTACAGTAATACTCCTCATAATTACATAAAAGAGGGAAATTAAAATAATAAATACTAATAAATATTTGAAGGTTGAAGAAATTGTCATTAATGTTACATTGAAAATGTATCTTAACTTATAATTTGGGACAAATTTTTTTGACAAAATGACTTATAATTTAGAACTAAAATTTATAATTTAGAGAATTGATGGTCAAATTCTTGAAAACCTTTACAAAGTTATTTTAATTAACTGTCCTTCAATCACGAAACCTATGAATAATGTGATTAAGATTGGACATTTCATTCCATCTTCATTTTGCCATTCAAATAAAAAAGTAAAGAAAAATTCAAATCCATAAATATAAAATCTTTTACAATAAATTAGGCTAAATAACTTTTTTTTTACCATTTAAATTATTTTTAGAATCAATTTTACTCTTAAATTTTTCCGTTTTATTTTGATAAAAAAAAGATACATGCTAAAAAATATATTTCAAGAACATATCCAAAATAATCCCAATAAATGCATTACTATTTTTGTTAATATATTGAAATTTGTAAAAGACTCTTTTAAATAGGAAAATGTATAGCATATATTTTGTAGTGGCACTGTTTGTAGTGGCACTGTATTCATTATCACTTCTCAAATGATCTGGCTATAAGTAGAGAATATAATGTTGAACTAAAAGCTTGTAAAGAAAAATAACCCCAATAATCAAAGGAAAACTCAAGTTCGAATTAAAATCGAATTAGTGTTGAACAAAAATAGTACACACAATATGAGGGTTATAATCCCTCCTCAAAATCTATGTTTACTTTTCTTACACTCCCTCTATAGCTGATTGTTGTAACCAAAACATTGACTCTGCAGCATCCAACCAACAATTACCATACAATGCACAACATTACCGACAATCATTTGCAATACGACGATTAACATGTGTAGTCGTTCAACAAAATCTTTCACTCGTCTCCTTTGGTTACATTGCTGAGAAGTCTCGATTGAACCGAGTCCAAATCTATCGCATTGTTAACGCTGCAAATGTTACAGGTTTTTATAAAGTGTAAGAATAAAAACTTCATAAAGAAAACTAATAAATAATTATGTCGATGATATATTAAGAATTCTCCGTGTTTTTATGATCCAAAGAAAGCTGGAACTTCGCGTAAAGAATGACACAAAATTTTTCATATCCGTAAAAGAGACCGATACTCTAAATGCACAAAGGTATAATCATAAAAAGAAAGAGACTCACCAGTACATTGTGACTCCATCTACAGAAGCAAGCAACTTCTTGCAAATCCAATCTGGCACAATCTTTTCCAAAATCTCTATCTGTTCTTCAACTTCTCCTATTGGGAGGAAAAGATTAGTTAGCTAATTTGATTATTTATTACTAAGAAACCATGTGCATTACAATAAATAGAAGTAGAACATACTAGTAGTCTCAACAAAATCTGAGCAGTTAATCATTATCTTTTGCAGGAGCTCCTCTTTTGTGATTTCATTTGTTTTGACAGAGGTAAAGATAGAGTCAATCACATTAACCAGTTCCACTAATGATGGAGGATTGTCATCTGATGCATCCAAACTAATTTGATTTTGGTTGATTTTCTCAAAGGAATAACAAAGATTCTCTTGTATCTGCATTGAGAAAACCAATTAACAAAGATTTTCTCCAAAGCTCCACTTTTTCATGCATGAATATATGATTGATGAGTGCCTCACAAATTAGTTGTTGTTTAACATGAGCTATAAAATGTCGGAGGAAAAAATTGCTTTCTTTCCAAGTTCTCCAGCAACGATAGATTGAAAGGTACAAAATTGAATAGTAAGTGAATATCAAATTATGATTTTAAGTCATTAATAAATTAAAACCAAAACAAGAAAGCATACTTCTCGAGGCATATTGAATAGTAAGTGAATATCAAAGTATGATTTTAAGAGTCATTAATAAATTAAAACCAAAACAAGAAAGCATACCTCTCGAGGCAGGGTAGCTTTGCTAGATTCTAACATGTCTACTCTATTATCCAAATCACCATTGCCTTCTGTGAGTGTAAAGTCGAGCGCTCTTTTAGCGGGCTTAAAGCCTGACATAGACTTTTGAGCAGACATTTTCTGAGGCTTAACATCAGAACCGAGCACCAATCTCTCAGGTGCTGACTGTGCAGGTGTCTGTGTCAGCAAACTATCAGCACAAAAGACAATTTTCAAATCAGGGCTTTCAGAATTACAGCGGCTAACATAACGCGGAGAGGATATCTTATGTTCTGATGGTGTATTAATAACATTTGCCTGAAAAGACATTGACAATGATTCCTTCTGTTTGCCACTTTCTGCATTAAGATTACTCTCACAATCAGACAATGGTGTACATTCTTTCTGCCATGAGCTTTCATTTTCTTGGTTGTCTAGGGAGTCAGATTCATCGGATGCCAGAGAGTTTTCAGATGATGAAAAGCTCTGAACTTGCTTAGTCTGGACACTTTCTTGGTTTTCTAGGGAGTCAGATTCATCGGATGACAGAGAGTTTTCAGATGATGAAAAGCTCTGAACTTGCTTAGTCTGGACCGTCTGGTCAGTGGCATTCTTCTGATAAAAACGTCTTTTAAAAGATGGAGTCAAATGTAAGTTGTTCAGCTGCTCTACAACTTCATTGGAAGTTGATGAAAGTTTTGCTGCAAAATCTGCAGGCCCTTGATTGAAAGTCAAATTGCAAGTTTCTTGGCTAAAGGGCTCTGGTAGTCTGGACTCTGGAATCTTAGTAACCTTGTCCACACAAAAAGAAAAAAAATATTAAGAAAGAAATCAAATCTTTTGCATAACTCAAACTTTCCAATTTGTCTACTTAACTAAGACCGGTAGCCACAAAATTTCATAATTTCTTGTAAACATCGACCCATTTTCAATTAAATCTCATAAAATACTTTCTTACATCAACACATTTTCAACTAAGTATAACATGCTTACAATTACCTACCATATGGAATCATAAATCACAACAAATAGTACCATGCAGAGAATCAAAACCTAAATGCTACCATAGTAGTAACTTTGAATTCCATAATCCCCAACCATGTTACAAGAAAATGACAGCATTATATTGATTACGTTGGATCTTGTCAGATGTAAAACTCAGACACAACCAATGAAATTCCAGAACTCTCTTAAACTGGATTTTGAACTGCGGACTGTGCTTCTAAAATAATAATCCAAATCACAGCTAATGATCGAATAAGATCCCATACCACAGTTATTGTACATTGGTCCTTCAAATACAGAAAATACAATTAACAAGGACAACACTACAAAATAAAAAAGGCTACCTGAGGGTGCAGATTAAAGAAATTAATCAGCCTGGAATTAAAATGTCGTCTAAGAGCTATATCAGCAGACTGTTCCGAGTGATCTTTTACAACTTCAAAAACCAAGGTGATCTTCAAATCCGGCTTCACACACAAGCTCTTCTTATCAATAACAACCACCTTTTCAATTTCTATACCTTCAGGGAGTATATACTTCATCTGCGCTAGATCAGCAAGTGAGAAGTCTCTGGAAAAAAAAATACACTACAGTAATTTCCTTAATTCATCAATCAAAAGAAATGCATCCTCTATAGTCTAGACGTTAGCAGCATATGGTGCACTTCAGTGCAGTCAACCGGGGATAGCAGAAAACAGAAATTTGTTCAAATTCCGCTATGCTATAGTTCGCAGACTTTAAAAAAACGACCCGTTCTCGCGAAAACGGCCACGACAAAACGGTAACGGAAGGTGTCGATACCGATACCGTTATTCACCGTTTTTGTGATAAAGAACAAATTGTCGCTATACCGTTATTCACCGTTTTTGTGATAAAGAACAAATTGTCGTTAATTCACACTGCGACAACCACAATCAGTGTTCCAACACCTGTATCGACCGAAATCGCGAAAGCCATTATGCAACTACGGCCATTAGTTAATTAAAACCTAGTCTCTTTGACAAAACTTTGTACTAAATTGTGCATTTCATATCAAAGGCAATTTGTAAGATTCTACTATGCTATATCAACTATTTGACAACAACACCAATGTACTTACACTCAAACTCATACACATGTAAAGATTATTATAAAGATTAAACAAAAACAAACGTATCACCTTTTGGCAAGAACTTCAACCTTGTTACAAATATTCAGAAAAGTTGGAGACTTTTTACGCAGATGTAGCAATCTAAGTGAACAACTCATATGCCTAAACAATTCAGCAATGTTCCTGTAACTGAATTCAAAAAAACACATAAATTACTTTTTTTTTCTTCAAAACATCAAAAAAATTCAAAAATCAAATTGGTTATTCAATTAGGGTTCTCACTTTTCTGGAAGATGGGATAGTGGATCCTTGAATTTGTTGGTTAATAGTTCTTCAGTCTTCTTCTCTGGAGTGGGACACACAATCGATTCATCGACTGGTTGAAGAATCTTCTCAGGCTTGAAATCCGAAGCTTCTTTCACTGATTCATGGCACACTTTTGGATCCATTCTTCAGCAACGGAACTAACAAAAACACTTCAACAATAACCAAAAAAAATTGTGAAGAACAGTGAAATGAGTGTGAGAATTGAAAATGAAAAGACGTTGAAGGGAAATGTGGGTTGAGAAAGAGCGGTCACCTGAGTTTAAACCCTAGCAGAGCTTGCTTGGTTGAAGAGAGAAAATGGTGTATTCACAACGTTCAAAAAACAGGGAAAATGTCTAGTTTTGAAAAATAGATATTTAGATTTTTTTATGGTTAAATATTTATAAGCTCTCTACAAATACTTAAACTCAACTTTTAGGTTTGATTCCTAAAAAAAAAAAAATTGTAACACTCCAAAATTTTGTTTTTTTATTTATTACCAATTTCAAGTGGTTTATGCTTCATTTTCATATCATTTAACATATCCTTTCATGAATTGTAATAAAAATAATTTTAAAAAAATCATACATTATTGATTGACACATAAGGCATGTGATCAGGTGTTTTTTTGTGATAATATAAATTATCATATCTCAGAAGAAAAATAATCTCATAACGAATGATCAAAGTCGGATATCCAAGGTTTACCACCACCAAAAAAGGAAAAATTCAAATTTTGTTTTAAGTAACCGGTTACTACCCTGGGAGTAATCGGTTACCACGTGCAAATTTGGCCAAAAATTCAATTTTTCAACATGGGGAATTTCCACACTTTTTTCACTTCAATTTTGCACTTCATTCTAGTTATCCCAAGGGAATATTCTATAACAATCTACCACTTTTCAAGGGAAGATTCTAGAAGTTTTCTTAACCAACTATTAACCAATTCCTAACCATATTTCCAAGCCTCATTCCTAAACTAATGTTCAAGTCTTACTTCTAACCCAAACCACATTCTAAACCTAGGATGTATATAAGCATTTTTGCTCCATACCTCACCATCAACTATTCATTTTTTCACATTTTTTCTCATCACTCTCAATTTTCTCTTACTTTTTTCTCTCATTTTCCTAAATCTCACACAAAGCTTCGTCTTCCAAAATTCTTCAAGTTTTGCATTGAAACTTGAAGAATTTGAAGCTAAACCTTCATCATTGCATTGATTTCATGGATTATTGAAGAATTTGTTATTGTTTTGGTGTTTAATTCACATCTTGAAAGTGGACGATAGGAGTTATCGAAGAGATGCTTCCAGAAAAGCTAAGACTCTTCCTAAGCTTCATCCTAGCATACCCCTTAGGATTCGAATGCTTCAGAGTTATCATTTGGTCCTCAGCTGCAGAAATTGGAAGTTGGACGATAGGAGTTTGTTGAGAACCTCCTTCAGGAAGGATTGATTGAGTCTTTTCAGGCTCTGTCTCTTGTTCAGCCTCATCCTTGTCCTGATCATCATCCTCTTCCTCCTCCTCTTTATCCTCCTACTCAGGATCATTTAGGACTTTGTCTTGAGTAGCAGCTTGGGGATTATCCACAATCTTTGGCTTTTTACCTTTTGGGCTAGAGGGGGAAGGTTATTCAGTCTCTTTATCATTTTCTTCTTCGTTAACAACAAAGGCTACGTCCATATCCTTAGCAAGTCTGCTTGTCTGGCCAGCAAAGTCTTTACCACTCACATTCTCATACTCACGCTTTGAATCATCAGTGTGAGACTGCTGAGTAGTTGTTCTAGCAAGAGAGTTTTGTGCGGCTTCGACTGTTGGAGGAGGGGCAACTGCCATATTTATGGGTTGGTTAATCTCACCCAAAGAGCTATAATCAGAGCCAAAATCAGAAGTTGGGTGATAAGTGGGCTCACCTTGACTGTTCAGAAGAACTGTAGGCGAAGGAGTGACAGTTGAAGGTTGCTGGGCAACGCCTGCACCAGTCTGTTGACAAGAAAAGAAGTTAAGTCGAGGCTGTGAGAAGAGATTAAAAAAGGGTCAAATGCCAAGTTAAGTACCTGATTATCTTCACCACCGGGACTTGAGTTGGCACTCTCAGGAGGGCCAGCAGTAGGTTTCGCCACATGAGTGGGAAGTTTAGCTTCGACACCACCCTCAGTGAGTGCCTTTTTCAAAATTTTGGCCACCTTGGATGAAGGTTGGCCAGAAGCACTAGGAGACTGAGCAGTCTTCCTCTTCCTCTTTAGGGGTAGCTCCTCAGGGGATTCATCATTTTCTACAGCGATGACAACACTTGAAGTCTATTTTCCCTTTCTTGGGGATGCCGAAGGCTTTTTGGTTGTCTAACAGAAAGACCAAATATTAGAAGACAAAGACATGAGAAGTTATAGAAAGTAAAGATGATGAAATACCTTAGTGTCTTCTTTGTTCTCCATCTGTATTGTCACGCCTCTACTGGCAGTGGTTTTTCTGGTGATTGTTGGAAATGCCAAAAACAATTGTTATGAGTTATTACTTGATTACTCAGTAAGGGGGAATAAAGACCTCAAACCTTAATATATTTCGGATTCGACACGAACGTCTTCGAGCCCAATATGAAGGTGCCCTTTAAAACTACCCAATGTGTGCTTAGTCGCAACCACTCTTTGAGCTTTCGGCTGAGACTGCCGTCAAAGGATTTTAATTGAATCCCCACAGACGAACCAGTCTGGAAATGGAAGGGTGATGGCCACTCCAAAATCAGCAGTAGGAAGTCGAGGGAATTGCGGGGGGAAAGGTCGAAAATCCACCTCATACCGCCTCTCACAAGGAATGTTTAGAGGGATTTTCAACTTATCAATCTTTTGTAAAAAAATCTCCTTCAAAACGTGACAGCAGCTTCACGAACGGTTCGACTAAGATCATCTGGTTGATAGACAGTTTCAAAGTATTTTTGGAAAGCTTGTATCTCTTGGATGTGTGTATACTTACTTTTCTTGACCTTCTCCTACACATTAACAAAAACAAGGTCAAGTTGGGCAGAAAATTCAGTGGCAGTGAGAAAGTTCTCACTATAGTACTTGCACCACCAATCATTAAAGAGATGGGTGTGTTGGGTCGAAGGTCGAAAGAAGACAGGAGACAACACTGCCTTATAGGATTCCCATCTGGCGAAGATGTCAGCAACATCATCCCCGTCGAAAGCATTATTGTAAAAAATGACATGGCCCTTTCTATCATAGAGGCATCTGGGGAAGCTCTGACTCAACCCAAATTGCCTAGAAACCAAATTGGGTTGGTAAGCAATAAGGACTGTGTCGGGTTTTCCAACATTCAGTCTGTAAACAAAGAATCTTGGAATTAAAAAGGCTTCCCAAATTCCAACAGAGTCCATGTGAAGTTTCCTTGTGGAGGAGTTGGCAAAAGCCCTATGGAACCATCTGGGACCACACTTTCTACCAGCAAAGGGAGCCATGGATGGTGTAAATTCACACTGATGTGCTAACATTATCACAAAACTAGAGAAGACCCCTTTTAGGGTTTCGCCTTCATCATTAGGAGTGAGCTTGGCTAGTCGAACACCCTCACTGAGAGACTCATAGAAACTGGCCAGAATAAATTCACTTAAGTAAACCTTTTTGTTATTGTGAAGCTGGTTTGCCAAGGGTAAATATTTATTTGCCAATTGTAAAGACTTAGTGCAGAAGACATATCTAGATAGCCATAAAGTAAGGAAGGAAATAGGTTCCTTATCAGAAACTTCCTCTTCATCTGGTTTGGAATGGTGCCTGAGAAAGAGGGTGTATGTTAGTTTGGATGTATTGAAGCCAATAGTGTCTTCAGCATCAATGGTAGGGTCATAAGTAAGACCATCAGGTCGAAGCCCTGCGATAGCGGCTATGTCAAAAAGAGTGGGGGTAACCATCCCACAATGAAGATGAAAGGTATGGTGGGTGCAGTCCCAAAAGTACAAAGAGGCGGCCAGGAGGTTCAAGCAATAGGGTATATGCGTCTTTGTCAGCATTAAGAGATCGTATATCCCTATTATTTTCCACTGTTCAGCCTTAGTTTTCTCTAACCTAGCTAACCACAGATCAAACTCAATAAACTGGCCGATAACTTTAACCAGCCTGGTACCATCATGGAGGTACTTCAAATCCAGTTCATTAAGGGGAGGTGGGTCAGAGGAAGAGTCGTCGGATTTTGGGAGGTGCTTATGCCCTAAAGGTTGAGTTTTGCGGTAGCAAGAAAAAAACTCTTTCAGTTTTTCGTCTGTGCTATGTACAATAGATAAAGGACCAGATACAACAAAAGGACAATCATTTACAAGGAAGGGAATCATCGGTACAAGCTCCTTGTTTCGTTGTTCAAGGGTTCGGGTGCGAACTGAGGATTATTGATTATTTTTGGTTCAAAAATGTTGTTGAAGGGTAGAAGAGTTTATTCGAAGTGGAATGTTTTGGCTTTCTGACCTTTCTTCTGAGAAACATTAGTCTTAGAGGACGTCATTGTTGGAGAATAAAATGGAGGTTTTCTAGGGTTCTTAGAAAGAAAGAAAAAAACTTTAGCAAGAAGGAGATAAATTCACAAGAGTTTGGGAAAGTCTCTTTGTTTGCTGAAGAAGGTATTTATAGGCGTAGGCAATGAGAAGTTACGAAGTCTAGCCAATTAATGGAGATGTAAAGTGGTGGGGCACATGGCACATGGGACCTGACGCATTGAGGAAGCAGTTAATGGAAAAGACATTAGCGCATTATTTCAAGGAGAAACTCATGATCAGAAAGCCATAGAAACGGTTGATGGGACTTTTGGGATTTTTGCCATTATGACATGACGTCATGCGCGTGGGCGAAGAATCACAACAATTTTAGAACGTGGGGTAGGTGGTTTCAATCATGCTTTTGTCTGACCTAAGTTGGCGTCGAAAAGATGAATATCAAAAAATGATATTTTCATCAAGATGGTCGTAAAGAACATTTTTGGGGGGCAATTTGTTATCCCTAAATTTTGACACTAGTAATTAATGAGGTTATTTTGGCTTAATAAAAGAGTTTTCTTGTGATAAGCTAAAAGTAAGGTTTCGACCTAACTAACTAAAAGATGAAAGTCGAAGGAACCTGCCTATAAGTTTCATACTTAGTGAAATTCTAAGTTTGAAATATTTTCTAAGTGTTGGAGGGATTCGACCAAGTGCATGTTCGACGAAGATGGCAGTTACCAAGGTTCTTGCATGTTCAATTTTGGAGGGAACATGTGTAGTTTTCAATTCAAAGACAGAGACAAGTGGCACAAGATGAAACTTCTTCAACATATAGTGGGACAAGTGTCATTGTCTTAGGATAGTTGTAAGAGAAACCGTCGAGAGCATTTACTTTATCATGTATATAAATAGCTTAGTCTAGTGTTATAATAAGTGTGTGGAAATCATATGTACCAATAACTCCGTATACTCAAAGTATCCGCGTGTAGAGAAACGAGTGCAGTGAGAATGTACGAGATTGAAACACCACCAATTTATCTTCAATGTCAAATTTATCTTCAAGTCATTTACTTTTAAAGCCATTTATCTTTACAAAGCCTTTATTTTAAAGCAATTTACGTTTCAAATTCATTTATCTTTTCAACAATTTACTGCATTTCCTTTACCATTCCAGCCCTTTATCTTTCCAACAATTTAACATTCTTCGCCTTGCCTTTAAACTTCATTTACTTTCAAGCCTTGTCTTTACCTTCCTTTAAAAATTCAAGCCTTGTCTTTTACCTTAATTTACTTTGAAAGCCTTTGTCTTTTACTTTATTTTTCTTTTAAAACAATTTCTGAATCTTGTTGAAAGATTCAAGACCTTTTTACCCAAAAACGGGATATATCAAATCAACATTTTTCTTAGCACATATCCTAGGATCAATTTGGTCGATCCTGAGAGTAACTGAGGGTATTTTTGGTATCTTCAGAGGACCAGTGGTTGTTTACCAATTTTGGGGGTAAACATTAACCCACTGCATCCTTATTTTGATCATACTATGTTTTATTTAATTATTTTTGTTTGTGATAATTTTATTTTAGTTTAGAATAATTTTAATATTATTAGAATATTTTTAGCATTTTTGGTTAACCTTTGGATCTTTAGATTAGTTGTCGATGCTTTGTCTAAAATAATTCTTGATGTTGATCTTGATTCTTGACGTCTATCTTGATTAATACTTGATTTATTTGATAATTGACATTTATGTTTGAGTTTTGCTATGATTTAGACTTGTTACTCGACTTTTGCTACCTGGTGATACTTTGACGTGCTTTGAGGTTCTAACGAATTTTCTTGAATTTTTTTGCATGTATTGAAGAGGCAACATACCTTCTCCATTAGGTACCACTGAAACTCGATTTTATGTCTCATTCTAGTTAGGAGCATACTGGTTGCATCTGAAGTCCTACCTCAAAATAGGCTTTGTATGTACATTGTCTGATTACTTCGTATTGCATTGTCACTCATCCTTTAAGAACAAAAAAAAAACACTTCTTTAAAAGACTTGAACTAAGCTTTAATCTTCTTTCCTACGGGGTTCTTTTTCTCACTTTATCATTAATAGATTCAACAACACCCCTTAAAGCGAGATTAAGACGGGTTGGTAATCTATTAATAAACACCCGCCAAGAAAAAATCTTAATTTTAAGCGGGATGAGAGTATTCTGAATCAGCTTAATACTAGCAGTTACAAAATCACTCAAGAGAATCCCATCATCAACGTTTAATACGAGATCATAGAAATATTTCACCGGAAAGACTTTAGACCTATCTAACCTCCACTCTCACAGATCCTCCTTATCCTGCCACAGACTAACAAGGCACAAAACAACATGTAAACCGGACTAGTATTCCACTGTCATCCCTGACCTCTGTTGAATCACATCCCACTACAAAGACTCGTGCTCCCACTCCCCCATATCATTAATAAAAGCCTCTTTGGAAGCAGATAAATAAAAAAGAATAGGAAAATCACAACAGATGGATTCAGTACCAAGTCAAACAAAGTTCCAGAATGGAACTGTATTTCCTTTTCCTACGATTACAGAGAGGTTAGAAATAAAACCAACATGGTCACCATCCTTACACACAGGAAATAAATCCCGCATCCAAAGAGATGCAGAAGCAACAATAGCAGAAATGGAAAAATCCATAACCCTCATAGCCAAAATTCCATATCTGAAGGTAAGGATTGGTCTCCAAATTTCAGATCCACTTTGCAAGAACTTCCATAACCATTTTGCAACCAAAGCCTTATTTAATAACCCAATATGTTTTACACCAATCCCCCATTTCTCCTTTGGCTTGCAAACATATTTCCACCTAACCCAAGCAATACCTTTCTCCGCCAACGAGCCGAGCCAAAGGAAACAACGTTGGATAACTATAATATCCTTCACCACTTTTTTAGGAGATTTAAAAAAGAGAGGTGATGGATAGGTAAATTCGTTAGGACGGAATTAATAAGCGTGACTCTACCGTCTATCGATAAATTTCTACCATTCCAAGAGGATATCCTAGCTTTGAAGCATGAGATAATAGGATTCTAAAACTCCAATTGTCTATGATTCCCACTGACGATGATACCAAGGAAGTTAAAAGGAAGATAATATGATTTGCAGCAAATAGAACATTCAGCAACGTTAAGAAACCCATCATCAAGCCTAACTCCGAAAAGACAACTCTTGGAAAAGTTAATCTTAAGGCCATAAATCATTTCAAACCCTCGAAAGATAGCTTTATAGCCCACAAGTTAGAATAATATCCATAATAAACTAACATTGTATCATCCAAAAACTGAAGCAAATTAACAGACACCTCCTCATTAAAATGAAAGCCAGATAGGATGTTCAACATAGAAGCCCTCCTAGTTAAAACAGCCAAACCTTCAACCACAATAGTAAATAGAAGCGGAGAGAGAGAATCCCATTGTTTCAAACCTCTATTAACTTTAAAGTCCTTAGAGGGACTCCCGTTAACCAAAATAGACATATATCTATTAAAAACAACCAATTTCATCCAAACTAACCACTTAGGTCTAAAACCCATAGCTACAAGCAAACTAATGAGGAAATCCCATTCAAAACAGTCATAAGCCTGAGCAAAATCGACCTTAAACAACAAGCATTTTCTCTTTTTCCTCTTAGCAAAATCAATAACTTCATTTGCAACGATAACACTGTCAAGAAGTTTCCTACTCGGGATTAAGGCTGATTGAGAAGGAGAAATCAGCTTGCTAATAACACGGGATAACCTCAAGGACAACAATTTAGATATCACTTTATGGACACATCCTATAAGACTAATCATCCTAAAATCAAAAAAATCCTTGAGGGCTATCAAGCTTAGGGACCAAGGTTATAAAAGAGGAAGCAAACACTTTAGGAAGGTAACATGTTCTAAAGAACTCGAGAACGCAGCTGGAAAAATCAACACCAATAAAATCCCAACAGACTTTAAGAAACTTAAAGGTAAAGCCATAAGTACCAGGAGATTTATTACCATCACACGAGAACACCACTGCCCGAACATCATCAACGCATAATTACGCCTCCAACATGATTTTATCTAGATCAGATACCTTCGTTACATCATTCAAATTTAGAACAGGTCTCGAACTCTCGACTTTCTGGAATCTGGCGTTGAAGTACTGGGCAGCCTCTCCTTTAATGCTAATAGGGTCCTCCAACAGATTCTGCTCATACCAAACAACCGATATATTATTAATTTTGGACCTCGATTTAAGGGCAACATGGAAGAATTTGGAATTGACATCACCCTCCAAAGCCCACTTCATTATTGACTTCTGTAAAATGAAACTCTCCTTAACTCTAAGATTGCTCTACACTTCTTCTTGGGCTTCAAGTATCTTTACAAAATCTCCATAAGCTACTCACTATCAGTCAAAGACATGGACATCTCAATAGAATTCAAAACATCCACACTATTTTTGAACTTTAGGTCGATCCACCTAAACACACTAGTGTTCAAGTACTCCAATCTCAATTTAAGAAACTTAAATTTCTCCTTTAAAACAAAAGAAGGAGATCCACTGATAGTAACACAATTCCAGCAATCAGCAGCGAAATCCAAAAACTCCATTAACCACGCATTAAAGAACCTAAACGATTTGGGCCCCTAATTCAACGAGTTAGACTTGATCCACACCGGCCTATGATCGAACACGTCACAATTGCCAACATACTGAGCCTTAAGGTCCCAAACATTAATAAAGAAATCATCGACAAGGAAACAATCAAGTCTACTACAACACTTACAATTAGAGTTAATCCAAGTGAATTGATTTCCAATAATAGGAAGATCAACTAACTCCATTCCATCAATAAACGAATTAAAATCCATTATTTCACCCATACCTTTACTTTCATCCAACGATCTTACATCGTTAAAATCTCCTCCAAAAATCCAGTAACCATTCTGGAAACAGACTTTAATCGACGAGAGTTCAGTCCATAAAGACCTATTCTCAGCAAAACTACAAGGAGAGTATACATTAATTACATACAATTTAATGCCACTCCACATAATACAAGAACCCAAAAAACCTTTACCTCTAAGATGAAAATTTTCCTTTTCTCCAAATAGTGAGAATTCCACCCGATTGACCTTTAGTCGCAGAGGCAGTCCAATCAAACTCCCCAACATTCCACAAGCCTCTAATCACACATCCCTCCAAAAGAGCTAGCTTCGTCTCCTGAATTAAGCGCAAATCTGCCATGCCCTTAGCAAAAATCTGACTGATGCGACTCCTCTTCAAACAACTATCACACCCTCACACATTAAAGGAGACTACATAACGCCCTATTTGCAACACCCTTCTTTGATTCATAGACTTTCTTGTCTCTTGCTTCCAACTCCCTAACAATACCTTCATAGACTTCATCTTTTTCATCGCCTTCAACCCTAATCTTTTTATAGTTTCCCACACATTAATTGGAACTTCTTCCATCACCCTCTTGCACCTAGAATTACCTAGCATAACATTCGAATCATTTAAAGAATCACAACACAACACTGAACCCCTTGAAAATCTAGATGATACATCATCATCACAAAAAGAAGCACTCCTAGCAATTCGTTCAACAAAAGGTACCACAAGAGCAGATTGAAGTAATGATGAGAAAAAAGAAGAAGAGTAAGGGATCTGAATTTTGGAATAGACATCTGCTAGTGAAAGCTTTATTCTCGATTTGGGCCGGACTACACCAACAGAAGAACAAGAAATAAGATCAGATCCTAAGAGGCCTGAATCCTCAGACTCCACAAGCCCAATAACACCATTAACCGTTACTTTATCTGCCACATCACGCATCACTAAGTCCCTACTAGTGATAGAATCTGCCACTACATGCCTACCAACCATAGGATAACATGTCAAAAGTCTAGGATTTTGACTAGTAACAAGGTTCCCACCCTCAACATTAATAGCATCCAAAAATCCTGCCACAGTTTTGCTAGATTGACCCAGAGCAGATACATTTTTTTCTACAAACTATGTACCAATCTCGAAACTACCACCATTTTTACTAACCATAACATCCTTAAACTCCAAATTATCATACAAAGGAGGATGTCTATCACGCTCAACATCACTTTCAACAGGATAAATCCAAGTGTTCCTCCTCTGGGAAGTCACTAGACCAACTAGATGCATCATCACTACCTTACTCCTGAGAAAGATCCCACGCGCCATCTTTCTCACTTGACTCAAAATCGACATAACTTTCTATCTACAAACCTCAGAAGGTTTACCAAAAGTTTTATGGTCGCACAAATCTTCCACCAATCTAATAGGGAAGAATGTTCCACTGATTTCTACTATAAAAGATTCATACAAAAACTCCAAGATACCAGCCTTAATAAGAAAACTTGCCACTACAAGCTGATTCTTCTCCTCAGTCTTTTATCACAGTAGGTGAAGGAGTCAAATTTGTTAGCAATTGCTTTGAAACACCCAGTGTTCCAAGCATATGACAAGGGACCCTAAAACAATTTATCCACAAAAACCTCTCCTTGTCAACAATGTCAGGCTTCAAAAATCTTATGGACTTAAACCATTTTCCTATCCAAGAGCTAGCTTCAGCCAATAAAGAATCCACATCTCCTTCATCCATATATTCAAGGAGGCACTTGTTAGCACCCATGAGAATAACTTTAACATTAAATATCTCATCCACAGAGAGATCCTTTTGCATGGAATATGGATTACCTCCTATATGGAAACAATATCAACTACTATAAGTGAGAAACAAAATTTGACTACCTCGATTATATATCCCACAATTTAAGAAAACATAATTTTCTTTTCTTACTACTTAATCCATGTAATCCACTCTCATTTCCTCTCTTTTTTTTCCCTCAAAAAATAATAGTCATTAATATAATAATAAAATAAAACAAATACTTTAATTTATATTAAATTTAAGTTTAGTATACATCATTTTCTAAATTAAGTACTAAACTCGTCGTATTTATTAACATATATTTTATATTTATTTTATTTACGTACTGATCTTACCTGATCAGGAGGGCCTTCCAAGGATTTGAAGACTGGGCCAGAGAATGAGATGAGAGAGGGGGTGTACCTGCAAAGTGCTCCAATGCTTAAGTCAGAAGAGGTACAGAAAATCAAGGTTGTTTCAGAGTGAGTTAGAATACCTGACCCTTTGTTATGAAAGGGTATTTATATTGAGCCCCCAGCGCTGGGCCAAGGCTCCTAATGGGCTTGATCTAGCTAGGCCCAAGGAGGAGCTGCCAAGGAACGCGTAAGAAGCGTGAATACCTAGACCAAAGGTCTGCTCCCTGGTCCAACTGCCCCTATCCCTCAGGAGATAATGCAGGGCAGTTGGGTGACGTGGCAGATGAGCTGGCAGACATGGTTTCTGCCCGACATAGCGTGTATGCCCGTAGTATAGGCAGGTGACATGTGAAGGAGGGTCAGCTGGTGGTGTGCGTGTGTCTCTGCCTGACACGTAGTGGTATGTCGAGGTGGAGTTTCATCAACTCGGATGTTTGGGGCTTTTGCCCGACACGTTCATCAGCCCGGACGCATGGGCCCATGCCCGACACGTATTGGGTCGTGTCGTGCATGCCGTCATGGCCCAGTCCAGAACAGGAGCCCCCCAAGTCGAGTCTCTGAATTAGAGTGATGACTTGTATTGCAACCGGGATTCCCGTGTCGAGGAAAAAGCGTGGACGTATGGCATGGAAGACTCCAATAGACTTGCTCGCAACGTTCCTCTTTCCACGGGGCTCGATGCCCCGGTAGTGTCGGGGATGAAAAGTCATCGACGGGTGCGCACCTTTCTCGTAGAGGTCGAGGGCTTGATGCGGGGATAGGACGTTTTGATGAGTCGGGGAGATGGACAGATGCCCGGCGTCGCTTCAGTTTCTTTTTGGATAGACGTGTTTCAATCTTAATGGTGTCGCTTCGTTTTGTGTGCAAAGGCGGCGTAGGCAGTAGGCAATGATGACCTAGTGCGTTGGCCCACGCGCCTGGGACTATAAAATGAGGTTGAGTGACTCCATTTTCACTTTTTCGCTCCTACGTTAACCGGAAGCTCTGAAGAATCCTCCTGCGTCCGCCCATCTCGCTGCCTAAACCACCGCCGCTGCTTGTGCGCCACCGTCTCTTTCTCAATTCCAAATATGTTAGGTGCCATTTTGCTTCCTTAATCCCTTATTTTTCTCTCTTTTTATGTCAAATGCCTACGAATGTATGTTATACCTGTGGTAGGTTGGTTAGATTTGACTTAGGAATAGCAAAATGGATTATAGATGGTAAAATAGGGTTAGGGTTAGACTGTCCCGGGCAGAAATTACATATGCCGGGCAAGATTTGCATGAGCATGTATGAACTTTCTGCCCGGTCACGTAAGAACATGCGTATTCTTGCGTCGAACACGTTGTCAGTGTCCGTTGCCGCTACGCCCTTTCACTTGACCTGCGGTGGAAGGGTGGATTTGATATGACGTTGAATTCACTCTTTATGTCTGCGTTTCAGGTGCTACCGGGCGTTTACGACCGAGGAGAGAAGACTCTGGGTCCTCGTCTGAAGATGCGGCCATCGCTCGTCTACCCGTCGGGGACGGGAGTGCCAGGGATGGTACTGAGCACGCCTCGTCCTCCGGGCAGATTGATCTCTCCTGGGTTGCGGATGAACCTTTGGAGGATGAGTCCTATTTCTGCGATGAGGCTATCCCTGCTTATGCCGTGGTCGAGGACAGAAGCCGAGAAGATTCGAAGAATTGGCATTGCCATGCCCCCAAGGAGGCGGACCGTATATGTCATCATTTCCCTGGGAAGCAGTTCACGATGTACGAGTTTGCTTTCCGGGAGGCGGGGATCAGGCTGCCCTTTAATTCCTTCCAAATGTCCATCTTCAAATGGCTTCGGCTGGCGCCGTCCCAACTGCATCCCAACGCCCTCGCTTTTATGCGGGCGTTCGAGTTGGTCTGCCGTTTCCTCGGCATTGGGTGCACTCGAGCCCTTTTCTTCCATGTCTTCCACCTCCAGCGGTCCGGTCTCCGTGGGCACCACAACTGGGTTTCTTTTAAGCAGCCCGTGCGTTTGTTCAAGACGTACGTGGACTCTGCCCGTCACTTCAAGGGTCGTTGGTATGTGGTGAGACCGATCACCCGTGTCGCCCTTCATTCCCTTTACTACTATCAACGGGCATCAAACGGGGAGGAGAAATTGATGTCGAAGATACCGCTGAGGTGGCAGCGTGATCATTTCGACCTCACCACTGCTCATTATAGGGTCAAATTTGCGATGCTCGGCGTCGAGGATAGGCTCGCATATAAGAAGCTGGTTGATTACGTGCAGAGTTTCAATCTGGGGGTCTGGACGGATCGACAGGGCGTGCCCTATCTTGACGAGGCCGGAGTGCCGATCACTGAGACCCGCATTATTAATACGAAAGCCTTGCTCGAGTGCAGGACCGAGGAGAAGGCTTTGGAATTATTGAGTAGGCAGATTTTTCTTGGTCTTTTATTTTTGTCTATGTTTTCGCTCGCTAACGTTTGTGTGTAATGTTTTGCAGGTGCTATGCCCACTGCGCGTGACCGGGTTCTTAAGCTGGCCAACCAGGTTGGTGCGCCGGACAGGGTACCAAAAAAGAAGAAGAAAACCGTGGCTCGTGTTCAGGCGCCCGCTGCTGATGCTGGGGTTGGGACTTCGAACACAGCGAGTCCGGTGCCTTCCTCTCCTTCTCGGGCGTCGACGATAAATATTCCTGACAGCCCGCCTCAATCAGCCTCTCCTCTCCACAAACGGAAGCGTCCGGCGGGGACTCTCTCGAGGTCGTAACTGGGAAGTGGGAGTCCGGGTGGACCTGGCAGCTATTTATTACCCCCTTGCTATGTGGAGCGGTCTTTCTTCAAAGCCGAGGATGCGATCGCGGTGCCGGCGCCCGAGGCAAGAGCTATTCTGGATCAAGATGCCGGTGTCCGGCGCAAGGAGCTGGCGAGAGACCTGGCAGCTGTCATCCGGGTGATGGAGACGGCCATGGTCTTAACTGATACCTCAGTCTCCACTGCCTCCCTGGAAGACGCTCTAGTGCAGGTTCGGTCTGAGAAGGACAAGCTGTCCAAGGACCTGTCGGACTATAAGGAGGAGCATCAGCTGCAGGAGGGGCTGAATAAAAAACTGGAAGAGGTTGAAAAGGAGCGGGATCAGCTGAAGGCGGCCAAGGTGACTTTGGAGGAACAGGTGGCCGGGCACCAGAAGTTGATCGAGGATAATGCTGGATTGCGAACTCAGCTTGCATCTCTCGAGGAAAAGGTCCGTCCTTTGGCTGATGAAACTGAGGAGGAGCTCGCACTCGGTTCACGTGGTGAGCTGCTAGGGCACATACGTTCCCTTAACCAGGACCTCGTAGCTGTGTTCAAGGAGGGTTTCGACAATGCCGTCGAACAGCTGAGGCTTCTGAATCCTGAGTTGGTGACGGAGGGGTCGGCCCACAACTACTGTGTCCGGGAGGGGGAGATCGTGTGCCCTTTCGAAGCTGAGGAGGAGCTGGGGGATGATGAGGACGATGCGGAAAATGTTGAAGAGGAGCTCCGGGCGGAGTCTTGATAATTTTTGATTTGTTTTTCTCATGGCCTGCGTGCCTCTTTGCTGTATGGCCTGCGTGCCCTTTATGTATTTTGGCCTTCGGGCATATGTAATTTGGCCTTCGGGCGTACTTGGCCTCGGCCGTTGCTTTTAAATATGAATGTTTTTTTTTGTCATTCTTTATGTTCGGTTGTGTACCATATTTGCTTATGTTTATGAACTTATATTTTGCTCGACCTGGTTAGTCTCCTCGGTTTAGGGAACCGATGAAGTGTCGGACGTCGTGCCCGTTTGGATCGAAGACCGAGTTCGTCGTCGGTCCAGTCGAAGCTGGCTTCTTTACGAAGGAGCCTGAAAAATGGCAGCGCATGCTGGGCGGATTTGGCGATGAAACGGGAGAGTGAGGTGAGCACCCCATTAAGGGACTGGATTGCTTTTTTGGTCCTCGGGGTTGGGAATTCCGAGAACGCCCGGCATTTGTCGGGGTTGGCTTCGATCCCCCTTTCGGTGAGGTAGAAACCCAGGAATTTTCCTGCTCGTACTCCGAACGTGCATTTTTCAGGGTTGAACCTCATTTTGCACTGCCTCACCTGCTCGAAGACTTTGGATAGGTGTCGAGCATGGTTAACCTCCTCGTGTGACTTGACGATCATGTCGTCCATGTATACCTCGAGCATGTCCCCTATTTCTTCCTTGAAGACTTTGTTCATCATGCGTTGGTACGTGGCACCGGCGTTCTTGAGCCCGAACGGCATCACGTTGTAATAGTAATTGCCCGTCAGGGTCATGAATGTCGTGTGTCTCTTGTCCGTGGTCGACATAGGGATTTGGTTATATCCACTGTATGCGTCCATGAAGGACAAGAGTTTAAAACCTGCAAAATTGTCCACGAGCATGTCTATGTTAGGGAGGGGGAAAGCATCTTTGGGGCAAGCCCTATTAAGATCAGTATAATCAACACACATACGCCATTTTCCATTATTTTTCTTAACGAGGACTACATTAGAGAGCCAGGTTGTGTACTGGGCTTCAGAAATAAAATTTGCCTCTAAGAGGTCTTTTACAGCTCGCTCGGCAGCCTCTGCCTTCTCGGGAGACTATTTGCGCCTACGCTGTGCTATGGGCTTGACTGCCCGATCTAAAGCTAGCTGGTGACACGCGATCTCAGGATCCAGGCCGGGCATTTCTGCGGCATTCCAGGCGAAGAGGTCGGAGTTCTCCTTGAGGCATGCTACAAGCTTCTCCCTTGTTCCCTCGGGCAATCCCTTGCCTATCTTTACTGTCCTTTCTGGATCGTCCCCCAGAGGGATGAGTTCGAACTCTCCGTCGGGGATCGGTCGGAACGGGTGTTCGGGAGATCGTTCCTCGGCGGGCTTCCGTTCTTCCGTTTCGTCGAGACCAATGCGGCAGTCGAGGTCGATGGCGTTAACTCCCTGGGGGGGAGGATCCTCGGTCTTGAGTTTTTTGTTGCTACTCTTTGTGTTGACCGTGGCCTGTCCTTTTACCGCGGCGTCGTAGCACCGTCGGGCAGCTTCGATGTCACCGTGGATGGTGACTACGCGGCCCAATTTGGTGTAGTACTTCATCTTCAGGTGGACGGTGGATGGAACCGCGGTGAGTTCGGCTAATGTCGGGCGGCCGAAGATGCAATTGTAAAGGGATGGACAGTCCACGACCAGGAATTGGATTTTGATTTCCCTGGCCGTTTCCTGCTCCCCGAAGGTGACGAGGAGTTCAACATAACCCCACGGCCTTGTTGTTGCTCCGTTGAATCCCTGGAGGTCGGATCCGACGTAGGGGGCTAGGTTGGTCTTGTCTAATTTCAGAGTCTTGAAGAGGTGGACGTACATGATATCCACCGAGCTGCCCTGATCGACCAGGATGCACCTGACGTCGAACTGGGCCATCTTGGCCCTGATCAATAGTGGGATGCCCGAATTCGGGGATCCGCCCGGAAGCTCTTCCAAAAAGAAGAATATTGGGTTGGATTTACCCCGATATTTTGTCAGCGTCGCCTTTTGCTCGGGCGCAGTCAGAAGGAGCTCGTCGAACTTGCGTTTGACCGAGAGGGCAGCGGCCTCACCGTTAATCCCTCCACCTGATATAACTAGTGCGGTCGGGAAATCTTCCCAGGGGCTGAGTGCAGTAATTCTGCCTTCGGGCAGTGGCTCGGGGAGAATGAAATCTTCTGGGCGTGACACGCAGAGGGCCACTTGATAAGGAGAGTTGTCGGGGGGGGGGGGTGTCTTCCCGGGGTCTCTTCTTCTCTGCCTCGTCATGTTTGGGGGTTTCGTTCCTCCTCGTATACTGTTTTAGGTGCCCTTCCTGGATTAAAATCTCTATCGCATCTTTCAGGTGGACGCAGTCTTCGGTCACGTGCCCGTGGCTCCTGTGGAACCTGCAGTACTTGGATTTGTCGGTGTGAGGCTTTGGTGCAGATGGTTTTGGGAACCTTACTCTGCCCTGTTTGAAATTAGAGTTGATGCATTCCGCGAGGATGCGCTCTCGGGGAGCTGTCAGTAAGGTGTACTCGCTGTATCGGCCTGCGGGGCCTCTTCCTTCTCGAAGCTCGCGGGGTCTTTCTTCTCTTCGCTTGTCCCCGTTGCGACGGGGGATATTTGGATCTTCGCGCTTGGGGTGATCGGTATCTCCAACACTACGGCCGCTGCGAGCATTGTGGGCTACTTGTTTTTCCTCGTATATGATATAGGCCTGGGCCTTATGCAGAAGTTCATTCAAGGTGCGGGGAGGCTCGATCCCGACGGCCCTGCCGAGTTCACTGCCGGGCAAGAGTCCTCTTTCGAGGAGGTATTTCTTCATGTATTCGGTGGTATCCACCTCGACAGCTTCCTGGTTGAATCGCTCAATGTACGAGCGCAGTGTTTCATTTTTCTTTTGTACTATGGCTTCAAGGGTTGCCTCTGTCTTGGGTGACGACGGGAAGCCGTGAAGTGCCTTGTGAACATGGATCTCATGACTCTCCAAGACGTGATGGATTCGGGGGCCAAGCTTTTGTACCAGGCCATGGCCCCTTTCCTGAGGGTTGTTGAAAACAGCCGGCATTTGAGGTGGCCGGTGATGTCATTGCGGTAGTCGAGCATCGCGTTGACGTTGTCGACGTGGTCGTCGGGATCGGTAGTCCCGTCGTACACAGCTAGATTGGGCGGTTTTTCCATGCCTTTGGGGAGCGGGGCTTCCATTATTGCCCGTGACAGGGGACAGTGCAAGTCTTCCTCGTCGCTCCTCAGTGGAGATAGTTCGTTGTTGTCGGGGCTGCGCCCGCGCCTTGGTGATGTTCCTGATCGATCATTGTCGCGGCGGGCGCGTGCCCTGCTGACGTGAGGTTCTGGAGAGCGACGTCCTCGCTTCTTTGTTGCCTCTAGACGTTGTTGTGTCCTCCTCTCCTGTTGGGGTCGGACCTCCTGTCGTTCAGCTTCGAGGGCCATGATTCTCTCGTGCTGCTGGTAGAGCATAGAACCGGCCTGGTTGAGGGCGTTCACCATGGCAATCATGGTGGCGTCTCCTTCGACGGGGACGGGGATGGGATGAAATGCCTCGGCCCCTTGGTTTTGAGCATGATGGGCATCCCCGTTATTTTGGGGCTCTGGAGACGGGGTAGCTGGACGATCGTCTCGAGCGTCTGCTTCATGGGACTGCGGGCCGTCGTCCATAGTGTAGTCGACGAGGGGACGGCTGCGCTCGCTAGTTTGTTCTCCGACCATGTTGGAAGGACAAGAATAAATGAGCTTTGATCCTCTGTTGATGAAGATGGGGATAGCTAGTTCCCACAGACGGCGCCACTGATCTTACCTGATCAGGAGGGCCTTCCAAGGATTTGAAGACTGGGCCAGAGAATGAGATGAGAGAGGGGGTGTACCTGCAAAGTGCTCCAATGCTTAAGTCAGAAGAGGTACAGAAAATCAAGGTTGTTTTAGAGTGAGTTAGAATACCTGACCCTTTGTTATGAAAGGGTATTTATATTGAGCCCCCAGCGCTGGGCCAAGGCTCCTAATGGGCTTGATCTAGCTAGGCCCAAGGAGGAGCTGCCAAGGAACGCGTAAGAAGCGTGAAGACCTAGACCAAAGGTCTGCTCCCTGGTCCAACTGCCCCTATCCCTCAGGAGATAATGCAGGGCAGTTGGGTGACATGGCAGATGAGCTGGCAGACATGGTTTCTGCCCGACGTAGCGCGTATGCCCGTAGTATAGGCAGGTGACGTGTGAAGGAGGGTCAGCTGGTGGTGTGCGTGTGTCTCTGCCCGACACGTAGTGGGATGTCGAGGTGGAGTGTCATCAACTCGGATGTCTGGGGCTTTTGCCCGACACGTTCATCAGCCCGGACGCATGGGCCCATGCCCGACGCGTATTGGGTCGTGTCGTGCATGCCGTCATGGCCCAGTCCAGAACACGTACAATTTAAAATATTATTACATAAAATTGGTATGTTTGGATTTAAAAATTCAATTAAAATATTTTTGAAATTTCAAAAAGCATAAGAGATATAAGAAGAAAATCTCAAAACAAAACAAATTTGTTATCAAATCATGAGTTTATATTATAATTATTAATAATTTTCCTAGCTAGTGAATTCACAATTTTTAAATATATGGTTTAATATATCATATTAAAAAACAAAATAAATTTATTTAATTATTAATAATTCTTAACAATTCTCAAAAAATTTAGATAGTTTTCAATCGTTGAATCTGATTAAAAATTTGACTTTTGTTTTAACAGTTAATAAAATAATACCAACAAATAATAGTAATGAATAGATATTATATAGTAATTAATCTCTTTAAAATACGATATAGCAAAAAGATCTGATAGGATTTGATTAAAACAAGTTAAATCTGAAATTTCTAAAATCTATTTTTTATTTTAAATTTTTTTAGTTTTTGTTAAAAATATATTTATAAAATGTCACTATTTTAACTTTTAAGAGAAGAAAAAAAAAGCAAACATTAATTCCTCCGGATTGCAAAAACCTTCCAAAGAACTCTAAGACCCATGTGTTGTTATTATGATACAAAAATAGTACATTACAAAAAAGTCATTTAAATTTGATAAAATATCAAAGATATTTTAAATAAAGCAAGATACTTTATAAATTAGAAAAATAAACATTAATGATTGGTGTTTGAAGATATTCTCTCAACCTACTTTATGAGTGTTCATTTGTTAAATGACTTATTTTGTTCTCTCTTAACCAAGTTGCTTTCTTTAAAAAAAGAGATTTGGCATTGATCAAAGAGAATGATCAAAATAACATTTTTCTTTTTTTCTTATATATTTTTAACTTTGAGTTGTTCATTTATGGAACAAGGAAGAGATTAAGGAAACCAAAAGTTTTCCTTTGTGTTTCTCCAAATGTTGCTTGTTTAGTCCTTTTGGATTTCTTTTTGGATACCCTTTACTCAAAACTTCACCTCTTGAAATACACAATCTATAAACTTTTACTTGAAGCCACCATTTAACTCTTGTTATAGCCAAGGTTTTGGACTCTGATGTTGTGATCCTGATTGCTGTTATCGCGGTGTGAAATTTATTTTTCATAAAAAAAAGTGAATAACTGTAACAATAATCACGAAAACAGTGAATAAAAGTAAGTAACAATATCGGTATCTTTCAATATTGTAACCATTTTTGTAATAATGAGACTTTTTTTAGAACCTTGGCTATAACCTCTTTTTGTTGTTGTCTTGTTGGCACATTGACACGGACATCACTTGTCATATCTCATGCTGTTCTTGTGATGTTTTTGTTTCTTTTCTTTCTCAAACTCAAAAGTCCCTACCTGTGAATTTTCTCTGCAGATAATACCTTAACTTTTGACTTGACTCTTCAACTACCAACGCAAAGGACAAGGTTTGTTTGTTTGTTTTATCTTTTGTATTAAAAGTAGCTTATACATAAGCACTTATAAAATAAATGATTAAGTTGTTTATCCAAACATGACATAAAGTAATGATGTGGAGAATGGATAGTACTGTTATACATGTTAAATGTAATGCTTCCCGTGAGTAACCTAATGCCACTTTTTGTTGGTTGGCAACTTGGCATTTAATTAGTCATAAGTGCTTTTTTAGTCTTAATCTCTTAGCTTCCTTGTAATGTTGTTTAAAATCATAATACTTGAAGAAAATGAATCAAAATTAGTATGACTTTCATAGCTTGATGTAAGTGCTTTTTCTGTATCAGCAGCATTCAGCATGGGATGCCTAGTGTCAACTCCGAAGGATACCGGTGGAAACAGAAGGAGACCGGGGAGTATTGGAGAAGTTTCGGTTTATGTTCCTGGTTTAAGGATTCCGAAACCTGTTGATTTTTCTCAGTCGCTCGGTGATTATTTGTCGAAGAGTATAATCGAGAGGCTGTCTGCTCTTAGAACCCGGATAGTTGTGATGGCTAGCCAGGAAGGTCCTACGATTACACGAACGAAAAGAAAAAGTGTCACTCAACATGGTTAGTTTTTTAGCAGAAACAAAATTGTTCTATGATATATAATTGTATTATAGTTTACTGATGTATCAGTGTCGTGTCTGTGTCTGTGATTTCTTTTTCAGGTGGTTCGACGCTGGCTGATCTTCTTCAGGCTCTTGAAGATTACTTGCCAGTTCTTCTAGGCTTAGTTAAAGACGGTAAAACTCGTGTTTGTTTGTTTGTTTGTTATTACATGATGAATGCTCTCACTTGCGCGCCAACCACTTATCGATTTTTATGGTGCAGGAAGCCATTTACAATACAAAGTTCAATTTGTTTGGATGAATCAAGAGGACGAAAAAGAGGTAGGCGACTTCTAAAATTCTTATGTTTCCGAGTTTAGTTTGGAAAGTGCTTAGTTTACCGAAGAATGGCGATGCCGATTGGTTCTCTTTGCAGGAAACAGCCATGTCGAATGCTTGGTACGAGGTGTTATCGGTTTTGCATTTGATGGCAATGCTATTGCACTCAAAGGCTAATTTGTTGCTGCTTCCAAGATCATCTAGTGATGGTCATCAGCAAAAGGTATCAGATGGTAAGTAAATGCTCACAGATCGCATATAAATAGTGAACACCGCAAAATCTCTTCTGTATGCGTGTGCGCGTGCGTGTGTGTGTGCGCGCGCGTGTGTTCACGTTCATTTTAATGACTAGTAGTAATAGATAATTTGTCGCGATGGTTGAATTAAACTGAAAAGTATAAGTTAATTGGTTCTATGTTTCTCTGTTCTTCCGTTTATTCGAATCCAATTATATGAAATTAAGCTTTTAGTATGTACTAACAGAAAACCGACGAACTGCTATTGATATCTTCTTGAAGGCTTCTGGATATCTCGATTGTGCGGTCAAACACGTTCTTCCACAGCTACCTGCAGAACTCAGGTTTGTATTTTTCTACAAATCTAATGTATGCAATTATTTCTCATTCCATTGATGTTTATCACTTTGGTTCTGATTTTAGGAGAAACTTACCGGTTGACTTAGCGGAAGGAGTTCTTCGAGCACTGTCTCTACAGGCATTAGGACAGGTATTGATGGTCTTTTGTATGAGGTTTGAGTCGTCCTGTGTGGTAGCCTGTCTTGCACGCCCTCAGTGACGGCTTAGACTAAAACTAGGGGAGTATAATAATGAATCTATCACAATATCATGATATCATGATCATGTTTTAGGGTGTAGATATACAACTTGGAATGGCAATTGATAGTGCTAAAGCAACTCTTGCGGTGAAGCGTAGACTTGCATGCGAGATGCTGAAATGTTGGCAACAGGTACCGTTACTTGACTCGGTTTCTCTTGGATCTGCATTGTATCATTGATTATACGGTCGGTTTTACAGGCACAGGATAACATTATGAACCTTCCTCTGGCAAATGGTTGGGGCGAAAAGCATCACCTTCTTGTGAAATGGAAATATGTTGAAGCTAAGGTATAAGCTTTTCGACACTTTAGAATACGAGCCATACTCAACGCTTCGCGCATTGTTATAGTATTAGAGACGGATTTTCTGGATTATTAAGAACTCTGATATGTTTTGTTGCAATGATTTACCAGGCTGCAGCGTATTATTATCACGGTTTGATTCTTGATGAGGGAAATACGGAGAAATCTCACGGGATGGCTGTAGCCGCTTTGCAAGCCGCAGATGAATACTTCAAAGAAAGCAAGAAGTTATGCGAGGCATTCAACGCGTCTCCTCCGTTGTCAAGGTTACCTATTGTCTTCCCCTTTACACAATGCTATGCTTTTCGCGCACGAAAACTAACTTGTAATCATGATGCAGAAATCCACCACTTTGGGGGACCATGAAATATCTCTCTGAAAAAATTCCTAAGGATACTTCAAGCAAGGTGCGAATAAACCGCGATCTATACACTCATGAAAGGTAAATGTTTAGATACACACTTGATGGTGTGTTTGTAATTTCAATATAATCATTGACAATAAGAACAAGTCCCGTTCTGTAGGGTCAGCGTCAGTGTCGTGTTTCTGATGTCTGTGTTTTGTAGACAACGTCTCACTCGATTAAGAACAAAAAAGACTATTTACTTGAATAACAAGCAAGAGGACTAATGAAAACATGTATTGGTATGATTTTATTTTATTTCAGGATTATGGAAACAGCACCAACATTGCCTGAGTTTTCATTGGCATTGAAACCAGATGAGTATCAACCTCCAGCAGTGGACTCTTCTTGGAGAACGGAAAACATAAAAGTGACACAAACTCATTCTAACCATGTCAATGGTGACAAATGATAATAAGAAGAATGTTTCTTCCATTCTAGTTAATAGGAAAAATAAAGTTTTTTTTTTTTTTTTAATTCCATTTTCTTCTTCTTTTTTTTGTTGTACTTTAATATATTTATTCTTTTCTTTTAATACACATAATTGAAAGATACTTTGCAATTAGAGATTCTATTATCCAAATCTATGAAACACTGATACCCCGAATACAACATTGATACTGATAAAGCGAAACTGAATAAGTTAAATATAATCACAAGTGTCTCTGTAGGTGTCCGATACAGATATGGACATGTATTTTTACACGTATTTTTTCAAAACGTTAAGACTAGCGTAATCTTAATGTGTGTCCTGTCTAAATGCAGTGCATTCTAAGAACACTGTGTCTTAGAGGAATGTGTGTTTTAGAGAAACAGACACTTATAAAAAGTGTTTTTCAAACTTTTTTTAGAGAAAAAAACTTAAAGACAGAGATTTTTAGATTTATTGTTAGAAAAACTAGAACATTTTGGGAGTATTTAATGATATTGAAAAATATATTTAAACTCAATTAAATATTTTGAGTTGATGTGATTCATATATTGCGATAAATAGAGATCGAAAAACACTAAGATGTTATTATTAAAAGATATTTTTTTTAGGGTTAATGAAGTTTTTGGTCCTCTTAAATATCTCATATTTCACTTTTAGTCATTCCAAAAATTTTCTTCTAAGAATGATCCTCATAAAATTTATAATTTTAATGACGGTTTTTACAACTTAGAGAGTGAATTAACGACAGTTTGAGTCAGTTTTAGCGACATTTTTTTATTTAGCGGCGATTTTAGCAACGATTTGGTAAGAGGGACTAAAAGTTAAAATTAAAAATTTAATAAGGATCATTCTTTGTAGAAATTTTTTTGAGGGACTAAAAGTGAAATATAAATATTTAGGAGAACCAAAAACTTCATTAACTCTTTCGTAATATATATTGTAATTTTTTTTAAAAATAATTTTTGAAGTATATTGGATTAGAGAGTCGTTTTCTTCTTCATAATAAATTGATTTGATCGAATTAGATAAAAAAAATATGTACTTGTTTTTTATTTTCTTATTCTAATTATGGTTTGCTTACACTCTAATACTGATTCATTTTGTTTCAAATTATTTATTTTGGTTGTCTCTATTATCTGTCTAACACATCATTAATATTGATGCCTTTTAACCATGTATATTTCAATTTCACAACATGTGACACCCACTACAGAGTCAAGGTATTAAGTCTACAAGCGAACACCATGAATTCTAAATGAGATATCGAAATTTTTTTTAGAGACAATGATTTTGGATTACGAAAAGTGAAAATAGAAGAAATCTTAATTCAACAAAAGTGGGTAGAAGCAAATATGATGTGGAACAATTGACATAATTTAATAAGATAATTAATGACTTGCAAAATATTAAGGTGAACTAGACTCTACTTTTGTTAAGCTCATTACCAAGATCTTTTAAGCACTTCAAGGATTTCCTTTTTATGGTAAATGAAGTACTATTATTTTGGATGAAGTCTATACAACTTTGAGATTCAATGAATTTTTAAAGGTAAAAGATTTGAAGATTGACAATAGTGATGAAAGTTTGAGTATCTTAAGATGAGGAAGTGAGCGTAGAGGGGTGTCCAAATCAAAGAGGTTTGATAAGTTAAGGTTTAAATGCTTTACTTTTAGTGTATCAAGGATGCACTTCTTTATGATAAGGAAAACACTATCATTTTTAAAGGAGGTCTAATCGACTATAAGAACTAAAGTGTTAACCAAGATGAACGAGTTAAAGGTTCATGATAATGATGAAAGCTAAGTGTTTCAAGAGGCAGACGTGAGAGTATAGGGAACCAAAAAGGAAAGAAATTAATGTCTAAGTTCAAGTCGATGAGTTTCAATAATTCAAAGTAAAAAATGCTTCACTTGTCATAAAATTGGTCACTTCAAGAAAGATTGTCCCGAGAAAATGGGTAAGAGTGATTATGTTTAAATTATGGTTATCTCATATGATAATGGTTATGAGACTAATGATGCACTAGTGACGGTAAGTTTGGAGCCAAAAAAGAGTTAGGTCATGGACTTGAGATGCTCTCATGACATGTGCACAAAGGCAATAATACTTTGAGACTTTGGAAAAGAAAGATGGGGGAATCATTTTACTCAATAATAAGACTTGCAAATTTCATTGTGTTGGTATTGTTAAAGTTAAAAGGTTTTATGAACGCGAGTTTCTTCTACGCATCGTGAGGTATGTTTTCGAGCTTAAGAGAAATTTATTGCCCATAGCATATTCGATGATTTATGCTATTACTAAGATTGAACGTTGAGTGTTTAAAATTTTGTATGGTTCATTGATCATGGATAAGAGTCTAAAAGGTGTCGGTTGTATATTTTAGACCAAGCTATCATATTTGAGATAATGGAATGCTAGTAAAATAAGATTTTTTGAGATAGCGAAATAAGGGTTGCTAGTGATCTGGTGTGGATCCAAGGTGGTTGATATCTGAGTTACTAGTCTATACACGGTGGTAAGAATTAATAGATTGTATAAATTTGATATCTGGTCCAGAGTCGAGGGGTAGTACATGTGTATAATTTGACTCCTAAGTCAGTGACTATAAGAGGTAGAATGAGTTATTTTAGGTTGAAAAGAGTGTGCATATGAAGTTGACGTTTGTTTTTGCTTTTATAGGTGACTTCTAAAGTTATAAGATTCTAAAACCTTCTTGTACAAGATTGTTGTTAGAAGGGACACATGTTAGGGTATTATTTGTTGTTTAAAATTTTGCGTGGTTCATCAATCATGGATAAAAGTCTAAAAGGTATAGGTTATATATTTTAGACCAAGATATCATATTTGAGATTATGGAATGCTAGTAAAATAAGTTTGTTTGAGCTAGCGAAATAAGGTTTGCTAGTGATCTGATGTGGATCTGAGGTGGTTGATATCTGACTTACTAGTCTATACATGGTGGTAAGCATTAATAGATTGTATAAATTTGGTATCTGGTCCATAGTCGATGGATAGTACATGCGTATAATCTGACTCCTAAGTCAGTGACTATAAGAGGTGTAATTAGTTATTTTAGGTTGAAAATAGTGTGCATATGAAGTTGACATTTGTTTTTCCTTTTATAGGTGGCTTCTAGAGTTTTAAGAGTCCAAAATCTTTTTGTACAAGATTGTTGTTCGAAGGGACACATGATAGGGTATTATTTGTTATGTTATATTATAGTCCTCTTTTAATTACTTACCTTGATTAATTGTTTTCTTATGGTATGATTATGTGTGTTCCCGAGGTCTCATGATTAATTTCCCTGAGACACGTATTCATCGTGTTCTTTGATATCTTGGTCTTGATATAAGAGTCCTAATATTAGGGATCAAATGGAATAATCTCTCTTATTAACCCATATTATTTTTGGATCTTTTAAACATATTTACCGACCCAATTAAGAACAATATCCCCTTAAGCCTGGCCTGATGAAGTCAGAGTGTGGCTTGTAATCTTAGCCCCTTTCATAATGGCCCTTGGATTTTTTTAGTTGACGTTTCATCCACCATTAACATTTCTTATTGCTTTTGATTTTTGGTATTATTCTTTTCCATTTCCATGAGTTGCTAAGACTTTTTGGGATATGTTGTCTTTGTTGTTTGCCACATGTTGTCTATAGTTCGTAGAGTTATGGCCAATAAGTATTTATAATATGATTATCTTCTGTGAACCGTAATTGTCATTATTACTTTTATGGCATCATCTCTAATGAAGTGACACTTGTTTACTAATTTATACATAATCCTTATGATCCAACTCCTTTTGATCATTGGATTTTTGTCTCCTCGTCTTTTGGCATTTCAGGAGAATCTACCTATATATATATATATATATATATATATATATATATATATATATATATATATATATATATATATATATATATATATATATATATATATATATATATATATATATAATGTAACAAGTTTTTTTCTTATTTTTTTTTATTTTGCTTCATTTGAAATGTTCTTTCCTTTGAGGTGCTTCTGTTCTTCATTCATTTGCTTTTCTCAAAACAGCTCATTGGCCTACTGACAAAGGCCAGATGTTGCACACATGATGGGACATGTGTTCCCACAAATGTTATTTCTTTACAAAAATAACTCGAACATACCATGTTGTTTTGCATAATGAAGTCAACCCATAAAGGAACAACAAGTAGCATTCTCTCAACTATACTCCAAATTTTAGGCCTTTATCATGGATTTTCAGTCGGTGTGTGAGTATCTGGGTCATGAAGTGTCACTTAAAATTGTCTTATTGGATTCTCTATTGTATGATATGGTGTCAAGGCCCTATTTAATTTGATTAGTTAAGTTTAACCAATCCCTCAAACTTTTTTAAGTTTTTACGAAATCTCTCAAGAACTTCAAATTTTGCTATGTTGTTGAGTCTCTCATGGGAACATATATAGTTTTGAAGAAGGAGTTGGTGACATTGTGTGCGATTCCTTGTTAATCAATATTGGAACCAAAATATCTTTGGTAAATTGAAGGCGAACATGTTTTTTTTAAGATGTCGAACCTTTCGAACTCAAGGGGGGGTATTCTTGCCAAATCGGTCTTTATATTTTTTTAAAATTTGAAAATTAATCTATTTTTTAATATTTTGAATTGGCCCTTTCACCTTTTGAAATTACATAAAAATAAGAGAATTTCTATTTTCACCCTTATATGTGCTCCCCCATCACCGTGAAATGTATCAAATGCTCATAGCGTTCGAAGATGCATCTCCAAACACACATTTTTTAAACCATTCCTCAAATTAAATTGAAGAGATACCCTATTATACCAAAATTTAATATGGATATGCAACTTCGTATGCGTAAAAGGTGAGTCAGAAGATGCAACTCCTTACACACCATTTATTTAAAAATTAGTAGGTGGTCTGGAGATGCATCTCGAGACATTTTTGTTTCATATCCTTGTTCAAGACCTTCCCCTTTCATTCTTCTTGATTTTATAAAAACAACTTCTCATCCTTTCAATCTTTTTAGCTCTAACATCCATTCAAGCTTCTCTCCCTAGCAAACTTCTATCGTTGGAGCTCTTTCTCCTCCTTTCCAGCATCTCATACATTCAAGCTTCTACTTCTCATTAATTTGATTTGGAAAATATTTCAAAATTCTATCTCATTTTATGTTTTGATTTGTAGTTAGTTGTTTAAGCTACATTAATTGTTTTAAGTACATCAAATGGCAGTGTAAACGAAATCGGTAGCCTATAAGAACATGCATTGACATATTTTTGGAGGGTTAGTGCAACAATCCTATTTCTTCCATGGATGAGAATCACAGGTTTGTCTGGAGATGCATCTCCGAATTTTCTCAATGTTATTTTTGGAGATGCATCTCTGGATATGACACATGCTAAAATTTGGTTGATTTTGTGAAATTTGTGGATTTGTCTTGGCATGCTATTTTTTTTGTCTATTTGTAACACATGTACAATGACTGAAAACATCCCTGGAAGAACTAGGTTTGGTTGTGTGTCCCAAACCTTGTTGGTACGATGTGAGAAGGTCTCAGCAAGGACCAATATGGCACAAGTCGATGATATCTTGTTTGATAATTCATAGCGCCGAGGTTCCCAACCATCTGGTTAAGCTTCTCATAGTTGCCTCTCTCAGGCATCCATATCACGAGGCCAAAAGTCCCCTGATGATGCATCAAAACCTGAATTCCCTTAAGCCCCTGAAGCCTATGAGGAAGCCATTGTTGATGCATATTTAGAGAATTATCTAGAGGCCCATTGGACACCTCCTTACTTCATCTATATGTAGACCATGATGTTAGAAATGTATGGGAATGATAGGTATATTTATTTTCTTTTGCAATACATATGTTTTCAACTAATTAAATCGATATTGATGGTAATATTTGTTAGACGATGGCGCGGATCTAGAAAGGGGGTTGAATAGATCCCCTATTTAAAACTTGGCAAATTAAAAATAGTTTGACTAGGTCGGGAAAGCTCCCCGGAAAATATCATCTAAAAAATGACATGTTATTGAAGGATTAAATATGCGTCAAAAACCAAATGGAAAGTGTAAGATGAACAAACCAACATAGTGCTAATTAATCACTTAAACAATGCAAGCAATGATAATACTACTTCCAACGATGTTAAGGAAGAAGAAAAAGAGCATTTAACACTTAGAATTGTGCAGTATGAATTTTATCAAACACTTGGTGTGCACACCACACCAAGCCTTGTTTTTCTACAAATGATAGTGCATAATTTTTCTTAAGTTGCAATCAAAATGATAGCAACAATTTATCAAACACCTTAAATGCACACCACTTGAGCACAATGAGATAATCAATATCACACAATTCTAATTAGTGCAAAACTCAAGAGATAAAATAGGCAAAATATTGAGACACTTGTGTGAATTCAATTTAGCAAACACTTGGTATGCACACAACACCAAGTCTCAATTTCACTAGAATTGATAGTGCATAATTTTACTTAGTTGCAATCAAAGTGGTTGCAACAATTGATCAAACACCTTAAGTGCACAACAATTTAGTGAAATATAGTTACCAATCAATATCATACAAGATTCAATTAGTGTAGAAATTAAAGAGAAAGAGAAACTCAAGAACAACACTAGATTTGTTTAGGCAATTCCCATATTGTCCTCACTTAGGGTACATCTGCCCCCAATTCCAAAAAGAATTGAGATATTGATTATCAATTGCAAAGTTTGTACAAGAAAAGAAATAGTGACCACAAACCAATCCTAACTGTCGACGTAGATTATATTTTCTTCTCTCCCATTGTTTCGAATCGAATCAAGTGCTTCAAAAGTTTCGAATAAACCTCCGATTGTAGCTACCTTATTGCAAGAACCCAACGTTCTTCAAACCTCTAGCTCAGATGATTTTGATCACGACACGCTTGAACCCAGACCTTTCTTTACAATCCTTCGGTTACCGTTACTTGTTTGAATAAACCCATCATTCTTCAAACCTTTCACTCGGCTGAACATATGAAGCAAAGATGATCTTACCTGATCAGAAGGGCCTTCCAAGTGCTGAGCAATGAACGTAACGATTGATTGAGAGAAGGTGGGGGTGTACCTGCAAGGCACTCTGATGCTTAAGTGAGTATGGGTACAGTAGAATAATAATGATAGTTTCAGAATACCTGACCCTCTAATGAAATAGAGTATTTATAGTGTGCCCTTAGCGCTGAGCTAAGGTCCTTTCTTAGGCTGGATCAGCTAGGCCCAAGGAAGAACTGCCAAGGAACGCGTAGGAGCGTGTAAGACCTAGTACGTGGTCTTGCCCTTGGTCAACTGCCCCTATATTCTCCGAGATAATAATAGGCAGTTGGATGACGTTTCATATGTGGGGGAGATGTAGTCTCCCTTACTGCCAGCCAGTGTGGGTCACGGGCGTGCCCGACGATGTGAAACTTTTGCCCGTTGGATTGGTCTTTTGCCCAACTGATTGAGCCTCTGCCCGACGCAGGCTTAGAGGCCCAGTCCGGAACAAGAGCTCCCCAAGTCGAAACTCTGGGACAGAGTGAGGACTTAAGAACTTGTCGGGAATAACACTTAACGTCGGGGAAAGCCACGAGCTCTTGGATAGCGAGGAGTGGAATGCCTATGATGATCTCGGGCTGCCTTGTCGCGGAAGTTGGGAGTCTTATCTTGTTGAGTCAACAATTTGTTCTCGTCGGGGAGAATTTCGTGGCGCACGACCTTCTATATCGCGTGCTCTCTGTCCTTTGGAATTCTTCAGGGTGACGTGTCCACTGTCTTTAATGCGTGTCGCTTCGTTTCCCGCATTTAATGCTGGCCGCCCTAGGGAATCTAGGTAATGATTTCCTAGGGCGCGTTCTTTCACATGACGTCTATAAAAGGAAGGGTGAGGGGACCATTTCATTTTTTTCCATTTTCCCTCTGCTGACATCTTACCAGATACCCAAGTTTTCTCCCGCTAGCACAACCGCCGCCGTCGCCGTCGCTCACCGCCATCACCACATCATGAAAATCATGACAGGTAACATTCTGATTCCCCTTTTCTAGCAATTTTAGGCTTTTTAGTTAGTTATACTAGTGAATTACCCGTCTACGTAGGTATAATGTATGTTCCTTAGGCGATTTTTAAGGTTTTTTGGATGAATGTCTCGGGCATAGTATGAATATGTCGGGCAAAAATAGGAAATTTAGGTAAAGGTCTCGGGCATGATATGAACATGTCAGAAAAATATAGGGGTTCCATTTGAATATTGCGGGCATCTTTTGAAAGTCCCGGACAGAATCTTCATGAACCCTTTGAATGTCCCGGGCGAGACCTTCATAGATCTTTTGGGTTTCACGAGCATTTTTTTGAATGGCTCAGGTAGTTTAACATAGGTGTGTCGGGTATTAACCTCCTCGCGCTTTCACTTGAACTGCGGTGGAAGGGTGGATTTGATGCGACATCGAATTTACTTGTTCCTTCTGCTTTTTAGGTAATGCGGACCAAGGACATCCTGTGGAGTCGAGCGTGCCATCTTCATCAGAGGGTGAAGACCTATCGTGGGTTGCCGACGAGCCAATGGAGACAGAGTCTTGCTTTATGAACAACTACTTCAATGCCCACACGGTAGTCGAGGATGTGGGTCCCGACGGGCCCCTGTAGCAATGTTACACTCATATTCCCGAGCAGTGGATATGCTCGTATTTTCGGGGAAAACGGTTTGCAATGTACGAGTTTGCCTTTTGAGAAGCAGGGATGCGGCTCCCCTTCAATGATTTTCAGACGGGAGTTTTCAGGTGGCTCAAACTGGTGCCCTCACAACTCCATCCCAATGCCATATCGTTCATTTGGGCGATTAAACTGGTATGCCAGCATCTGGAGATTAACTGTACTCTGCCTCTCTTCTTTAGAGTCTTCCACTTGCAGCGGTCGGGCAGCTAAGGACGACACTGATGGGTCTCTTTCAAACATCCTTCGAGGCTATTCAAAACCTATCATGATTTTGTCCGAAACTTCAAGGACAAGTGGTATACTGTGAAACCCATCACCCAGCAGGCCCTCGACAACGTATATTTTTTTTGCAACGGAAGACTAATGGCGGGGAATGTATGGTGTCGAAGATCCCTCTCGAGTGGAGGCCCGACCATTTTAATCTGTCGACCAACCACTATAGGGTAAAACCTGAGAACCTGGGGGCCGAAGACAAATTTTCCTACAAAAAGTTGGTGGCCTACGTCCGAAGTTTCAGCCCTGCAACTTGTGTAGATCGTCTAGATAATCTGATACTGGGTGACGATGGAATGCCCATCTTAGAACCTCAGCTAATTAACACTATGGCCGTGCTCGAGTGTAAGTCGGATGGGGAAGCCCTTCGACATGTTGAGACAAGGGACTCGACCTGTTGAGATGTTTAGCAAGCCAAGTAAAAAACAACATCAATGAGTCGACCTGTGCAGGCTAATGAGTCGACCTGTACAGGGTGATGAGTCGACTCATTAGTTTTTCCCAACAATGAGTCAACCTGTCTGCAAGCATGAGTCGACCTAAGCAGACTGGTGAGTCGACTCATCAGTCAGCCTGTTGAGACCTGTGGGAATTAAGTCAACCTGTCAACACCCATGAGTAAACTCATATAATGAAAATTGCCAAAAATGAAATTTTGAGAGGTTTAGGCCTACCTAAGCCATTTGTGTATAGACCTAAGGTAACAACAAAGATCACGTGCACAAAAATAAATATGAATGCTTCCTATATACTTGGACTCGAGAATTGGTATTTTTGAGCATGTAAAGAATGAATGCAATCTAAGACGCGATGACACCATCCAAAGAACAAAGTACGATCTATTCTAAGTTTTGACATCATTAAAACAAGTATCAAGGAATATTGCCCTCATAATATTTTTCTTTTAAATAGAGTGTACATGTTTGAAATCAGTTAACCACAACATGAAGATATTGGAGTTGGTCTAGTCCACTGCTGATTGTAACTGAACCATAACTCATTTGTAACATTAGTTATTAATATTGTATTTGAACCATTTTCAAGGATGGATCATCTCCCACTTTCCTCGCATCACCGAGTGAGATATTTTTCCTACCTACACTAAGGATGAACCATGTGTTGCCGCATTTCTTCCGCACAGGGGAAATAATTTAGTCAAGCCATTCAGAGTGTATCATGGTTGTTAAGTGCTAGATGACGTTGTCTTTTTTCCATATTAGGGCCACCACCATACGCGCCAACTAGACGTCAATTCCTTATACTTCGGATGGCTGGCATGTGGTCATCTATTATGTATCCTTATCTACCCGACCGAGTGATGCGACAGTTTGACTATTTGCATATTATTCTGAGAACCCTCTATGGGTAGAGCGAACATACAAGTAAGATTCTTTGGGGATAACAATCCACAGTTGCCCCTCCCCTCGTGGAGAGCATGATTGTCGAGTTACAAAATATCATGCAATACAAACGAAGGAGAAGGCGAGGGGTTAGACATTCCCAATAGTTTATGTTTAGATGTATTTTTAATTTTTAATTTTCAGATAAATGTTATATATGGTCTTGATATTTTGGAGTTACTTTAATTAATTATGCCTTTTTACTTTCATGTCCCTTTAATATAACTTGCCCTAAAAAAATACAATATTTGGACATTGATACTTCTCTGAAATGATTCAGGGGACTTCCAAAGATGCATATCCGAAATATTTCCTCTTCAATTAGCACATTTCCAATATCTCTTAAAAGATTTCAGGGAACATTTTGAAGATGCATCTACAGATACACCCAAATAATATACGAAGACATCTTCGAATCATATTTTGTTCAACATGAAGTGCCTCTCAAAAAAACAAAATCTAATGTAATTTTAGATCCGTTCAGAGATGCATCTCCAAATACATAAAAAATACTTTTGAATTTTAAAAATGTGGATTACACACAAGGTTGTAACGAGCATTTCCTAATAATAATTCAACAAAATTTAAAAATAAAGGTGTTTATTACTTTATTCAAATAAAACATTTAAAAATAATGAGAATTCAATAAAAAATTATACTGTATTCCCTAAAAATAATGAGAATTCAATAAAACATTTAAAAATTCATAGAACCAACAATTAATTGCAGGGATTAAATAAAAAAGTCATCAAATTACAGGACAGAAAACTTATTGCATGTTTGTGTTTGTTTAGATTTGCATAACACTGCACTGAAGAATGTTTGTGTTTATGTTTGTTTACATTTACATACATATTTTCCCGTTTCACCTCAAAACTTGTTCTTCATTTTCGAATCCCTTGTGAACAGCTCCACACACACGGTTAAATTCGGGTTGGATATAGATTATCACATGGCTAACGGTTTGGTACGAGGTTATTCTGTTTCAGGGAATTTGGTTGATGCCCATTATGTGTTTGATGAAATTCCGATGAAAAGTTTGAGTCTTTAGACCATGATGAATTTTTGTTACAACGAGGCCTTGGATCCTTTTGAAGGGATGATTGCTGTTGTGTCTGAGCCTAATGGTGCTAGCTTCGTGTTGTTGGCTTGTGTTTGGCCGGGTTGTCTTGAGCTTGAGGAAAGGACTCGTGATTTTATTAGAGTGAAAGGGGTTGAAGAGTGAGTGATTCTTTGGTTTACGCGTGCGTAACAAATGTGGCGAATTGGACAGGCGAGGAAGTTATCTGATGGAATGCCTTAGAGGAATGTTGTTACTTGGAATGCTATGATAATGATTTGTGGTTTGGCTTCTCATGGACCTATGTTAGAGTATGAAGGAGGCGATTGTTGTTCTTGTTCCTGATGATGTCACATTCATTGGGGGATTTTCATCTGTGTATTATCAATGTCATGCAGGTTTGATTGATGTTGGCTGCGAGGTTATTGTTCGATGAAGGTTGTGTATAGAATTAAACTGAAGGTTGATCATTATGAGTGCTTGGTTGATCTTCTTGCGAGAGAAGGTAAGTTGCCCGAGGCAGAGGAAATGATAAAAAAAAAAAATGCTGTGGAAACCTGACTTGGTTATTTTGGAATCTTTGCCGTAGAGGATGTTTAATAATCGGTGTTCAGGACTACTCATGCAAGAAAAGTTGAAAAGTCAAGGATCCTAATAAAATGCATAATGTTAAGCCACTTATGTCAGCTGAGAAATTTATGAGATTGCTGGTGCTAACCAATCTCCAATTTCGACTGCAGATGATGGACCAAAAGGAGAACTTTTAAAGCTTTTTCTCGTGATTTGGTGTTTTCGAAACAAACACCAACTCTCAACAGGTGTATATAAGATAAGAATAATTTTAGTTACTTAGATTCGAACATTGATGATCTAAAACATAGAGGTACAGGACATCCCCTTGATTGATGCCTTTAAAGCAACATTCATAGAAGGGACTGAAGTTGGTGCAAAATAAGGTATCTCAAACAAATTTATGCAAAACAATGAATATAAATTTATCACTTTTCTTGGGTAGACTAATAAATGTTCATGACATGAATTCACCAGCGTCAAATTCTTTCTGTCTAGATAAGTTATGAACAATTTTATATGAAATATAGATTAGTGTTTCTTATGAACTAAAGTTGCAAATTTCATGGGAGAAAACAATTAGGACATGAGATAGATATGAACACATAAATTACGAGATATGTTGATATACATAAAAGACCAATGACTATAGAGATAGAATATTAATAGCATTCTTATTAATATATTTGTTTTATTAGAATGTGGGATTCCAATTACATTATTTAGACTCACTTATTTTATTTAGACATAAGAGTCACTGCATTATATAGTTCAGATGAAGTCTTTCTTCATGTTAACCTAAAATCTTGATCTTCCTTGAACCTTGAATAGCATGGCGCGGAGAAGGTGGCACTCTAACTTCGGATATAGCACTTTCTTCTGGAATAGAAGGCATATTTAAGGGATGCACCTTAACTGGAGTTGGAATAGCATGGCGTGGAGAAGGTGGCAGTGGAAAAGGTGGCACTCTAATTTCTGATATAGCACTTTCTTCTGGAATAGAAGGCATATTTAAGGGATAAACATTACCTTGAGCTGAAATAGCATGGCGTGGAGAAGGTGGCACTCTACTTTCTGGCATAACACTTTCTGGAATAGAAGGCATATTTAAGGGATAAACATTACCTTGAGCTGAAATAGCATGGCGTGGAGAAGGTGGCACTCTACTTTCTGGCATAACACTTTCTTCTGGAATAGAAGGCATGTTTAAGGGATAAACATTACCTTGAGCTGAAATAGCATTAAGTGGAGAAGGTGGCCCAAACCTCTCTAGCATAGCACTTTCTTCTGGAATAGAAGGCATGTTTAAGGGAAAAACATTGCCTTTAGCTGAAATATCATTAACTGCAGAAGGTGGCCCAAACCTCCCTAGCATAACACCTTCTGGAATAGAAGGCATATTCAAGGGATGAACTGGAGTAACATCTGCAACAGTTGATTCCGTGGTTGAAACAGTAATCAGGAAAATGAGTAAGGATGAAAGGAAAACTGAAGCCATCTGGTATTGAGAATGTTGAGGATAATATCAGAGATTCAATGTGAATTTGTGTGTGCTAGATAGTGTTCTATGCACTAGTATTTATATTGGAGAAGCCTTTAACTTAGTTCATGATCACGGGTCTCTTAAGGTGAAGAAAGTGATTCGTATACGTTTAATATGATTAAGTTTACATGTGCATTTGGCTTCTAATTACTATAATTGTAGACATTAATTCCACTGCTTAGTCTTAAAAGAATCGTGTTCAGCCTAAAATAATCACTTGACTACATATATTATATGATTCTTAGTAAATGAAGAAACCTTCATTGAAGATCTCTATCTAACGTGAGACTTTAAATCAAACCTTTCTATATCTGATAATGAAGTCTATATTTTATACATTTCTAGTGGCCAATTTGAATGCATCTCTGGACTAAGTTTCATGTGTTCGAGATGCATCTCCAGATTTGCCTGATACTTTGAGTTTTTAATCTATTTTTTTGTTATGATTAGTATTAGATATGATGCATCCCGAATATGTTTTTAAAAGTTACTATGAGGATGTATGTTAAACCGGATGAAGGGAAAAAACAATGTGACACCATGTGTTAAATCAGATGAAGAGAAGGATGTGATATTAAACCGGGTGCTAGACCGGTTGTTGTCGAGGTAGATGTTCCTGAGCAATTTACAAATAAACAAAAGTTTATTGTTTATGAACGTATGCTACAATGAGTCTGCATTGAGACGGAGAAATTGAGATTTGTCTGTTGTAATCGAAAAGTTTAACAATGGTTCTAATAGAAGACAATCATTTGTAACAATGAGATGCAAAAGAAGTAGCACATACCAACCACCGATTTGGGAGTTGAAACGTGATGACATCGGATCGAGAAAATGTGTGTCCGTTTAAATTGTGTGGATACCGTAAGGCGAATGATACATGGAAATTTAATGTGATTCTAGTATACATAAGTGTGCCTTGTGTCACAAGTTAGCCAATCATTCCATCGCATGTCACCTTATTTTGGAGGAGAAGAAATTTGTTTCGGACATGACACATGTTTTGATACATTTTAGTTTTTATCTAACAATTTAACTTGTTTTTTGTATGTAATGTTGTCAATGGTGTAATCTCAATACAATTTGAGATATTCGTAATGTATATTCTACATTAATGTTATAGAATTTGGGGGTAATTTATAGACACTTTCAGTTTCAAAATTTGGCCCTGCATATATAGTGGTGTTTGTATGAATAGTGCTATGTGGAGGTGATTTCGGATATGTATCTTCTGACACACCGCATTTTAATAGTAAAAACAACTAAACATGAGATTTTACAGATGTGCATCTCCGTTAGAACCCTTATTTTGTAAGAAATAAGGCGTGTCTGGGTATGTATAAAATAAACATTCATTCGAAACATATTTCAAGATAAGGATATGTGTTCATTCTGATGTGTTATGTTTTTGTAAAGACATATCCAGACACACCTATAAAATTATTGATAATATTGACAATGAATGAATGCTTAAACATAAGCAATATAATCAATGAATGAAATCTTAGAATTTTTTTTTAATGAATGAATTGAGATTTGTCACATTAGATTAGGTGAAAAATTATATAGATAAACACTCTTTCTACTTGGACATGATGCCTTTGACTATAAAAAAAGAGTGATTGAATATGATTATAATGAATAAACATGTTTAAAAAAGATAATGAGTGCTTAATGAACGTTCAAAATGATTAGAATGAGTATGTGACATGTTTTTCCATATACTAACCAGTATAGAGATAGCCTGAAATGAGTATTAAATGCTCTCTTATAAGGCTACAATGAATCATCAAGCTTCTTGGACCAGTTATTCTTTAAGGCATTCACAATCTTTTTCAGAATTTGTTTTAACTATTAGAACTTTAAGAACTCCAATCAGAGAAAATATATTTATTTTTAAAATTTTTACTACTCGTAAACATCATTTTCCATACAAAGATTGTTCATAGATGGTCTTCCCTCGTGTGGATTACTTTGTTCTAGAGGTATTATTTTGAACGAGCATGAAACAATTTGCATGTTCTGCTTCCATTTGGTAGAACATTCTTATCATCTGTTTTTCTCTTGTTATAAGGTATTGGTCATTTGGAGTAAATTGGCGACTTGGTTGGGAATCCCGGTAATTAGAGAAAATTTGAGCTATTTTCACCTAAGGCATTGGTTATCTGGCTTTTCTGATTATCGCCATAAGGAAGGGGGCTGTTTTTATTTGGTTAGTCGCTTGTTGGAGCATTTGGATGCATAGAAATCAAATTGTTTTCAATGATGCTATTTTTGATCCAGAGTTTATTTTTGATAGGATTACCCCGTGGTGGTGGCTACCGAAGAGGATTAAACATTTTCCAAGTTGTTCTTTTTACGATTGGCTCAACCATCCTACTGAATTTTTGTAATCGGTGTATAGTTTTTGTAGGATTTGGTCTACTTTGTAGTTAGATTTTGTTTAGCGGGCTGGAATACCCCTAGTACTATATTATTTTGATTATAAAAAAAAATCTTAAACCCACTCGTGACATAGTCCACTCAGACACCAAAATATTAGAATTTGAGTATGATGGTATAATGGTCCTATGAAATAAATAATCCAACAACCAAAGCGTTCAACTTCCATGAACTCGTTCAAGGGAAGTTTATGTCTTTTTGAGATGTCCCCTTTCATATAGAGTCAATCATAATGTTATAATAACTTTGCACAATCCTTGAAGTACGTAGGCAAAAAAAAACTCATTATACATGATTCTTGTTGTTGTTCTCTCTTTGTCGTTATGTCCTTTATAAGGATAACTATGATAATGCCACATGATACTTTGTGATTCCTTCCCATCTAAACATATGCTAACAGAAAATATATAAACTTCTCTGGATATATCTACTTATTAAAAGTGTAATACATGACAATCCCTTGTGATTAAGGGTTATCAAAGGCTTCGGGGTTTGTTGTAGAGTTTAAAGGTAGCTCACATAGGGAGGTGAAAAGCTCTATGTATGGATCTCAGATCCCTAGAAAATATAAATAACTTTTCAGAATGGAGTAATGTTGTAATTAATCCCTTATTATTCAGGGAGCGTATGTGAATCCCATTTACTTTTCCTTTACACTATTGTCGATTCAGGCACATCACTCCCCATGTTTCCTTGCGTAAAACAAGTTATATGGGATATGGGAAACATAGTTGAGAAATGGGTATTACATTCAACAAATGAGCGATCAAAGTGATACATGGTGACCAGGATGCAGTTTGGGAGATAAGTTAATTACCTCCTCATGTCGCCCCTTCATGAATATACCCAAATAAATCAAATCAATAAATTAAAATAGTTAAAAACTTTTAAAAAGGTCTTTTTGTTGCTTATGTGCCTATATGGATTGGGGTGGCAAGGTTTTCATCATCTGGCATTTGCTCTCATGGCTTGACCCTTAAACTTACGCCTACAAAATTCACATCCAGAATTCTAATCTTCTTCAACTCCAGGTTCTCTACGTAGAATTTTCTAGAGATTTCTTCACCTCTCTGAATGACCTCGATTCTCTCATCTATAAGTGAGTACTTCATGGATAGATATAATATAAATGTGGATAATCCCAGCTAGTTGAAAACGGGCTTCCCTATAATCATATTATATGAGGAAAGAACATCTATGACAAGATACCTTACCTTATTCTTCCTGGCATTTTCATTTACACCAAAGGTGGTCTTTAGTGTTATATATCCCTTCACTTACACTTACTTGCCCAAAAAACTACTAATAATTCTTGGAAGGTTTTGAGGTAATTTATGTCCAAGAAAAACCTCTCGAACGCATCTCAATTGAGGATGTTTGTAGAGCCCCCCTAATCAATCAATACCCTCTTAATTTCTAAGTCGATATGTAACACCCCCAAAATTTTAATTAGAGTTTTTATTGAATTTTTTGGTATATTTCTTAATTCTTATGCTTTATTTTTAGAGTAATAATAAATTAAAAATAAAGAATTTAATTGTATAAAAATAATAGAGATAATATAAATTGAAGGATTTTAAGTAATTAGAAATTACGGGGTTAATAGAGTGAATTTATAAAATAAAGGGAGGTGGATAGAATCACTAGTGCAGAAAAGACTTTTTACATCGGGTGAAAATCATATTTTACATCGGATATGGGTCCGATGTAAAGCCATTCGATGTATTAAATCAAAGACATTTTACATCGGGCGTTAGCCCGATGTGAAAAATACACCTACTACATCGGTTGATTGTTAAGTTTGATGTAAAATATGGGTTTAACTTTATTTTTTAAAATAAACACATATTTAACATCGGTTGCCTTTTGTAGCGGTAAAAACATGAGTGTAAGCTATTAGTTAACTTAACTCAAAGTAAACAGAGTCGCCACCGCGCTTTTATTTTATTCCAAATGGAAAAGGAAAAAAGAGCGAATAAATCCTAATGAATCTAAAAGCAAAAAGCTAAAAGAAACAAGCAAAGAATCGGGTAAGGGGATAGGTTACAAAATGGGAAGGTTTTATGCACCCAAAATGTCCGAGGTACTCCACGGGAGCCCTTTGAAAAATTTATTGCTTTTGGTTTGAAAATGTTTGTAAAATGCGAGTGGAGGGATGAGAAAAGAATTATTTTTTTATTTTTTTGTATTTGGAGAGGTTTACCACCTCATGCCTACGTACCCACAAAGTGCAACGCGAGATCAAAACTTTGTAGTTCGTGGTTGTTGTACCCCAAAATTTTCCCTCCCACAATCAAAGAAATGTGTCCCTAGAGCTCTCTCAAGGTTCACAAGGTTCACAATTGGTCAAAAAGTTTGAGAGTTATCTCAGACAAAGCATCCTCCTAAGCAATGGATCCACAACTAGGGTTTTGAGTTTATCTGAGATAGATGGGCTTCCAAGGCCTTAAGTGAGCTTCATACCATCCCACATGTATTCAAGAATCCCCATGTCAAGTTGCAAGACTTTCCCAATAAGTTTGACCAGTCAGATGATCAGATATGCAAAAGTCAGTCAAAGTAGTTAATAAGTCAAACTGAGGTCAACTGTGGCCAAATTAAAGTCAAAATTCAAGATTTTTTGCCAACATCAAGTTTATGAAGTAAAATTCATCATTTTATCAAGGGTTGATCATGATTCATTAAGGAAGTCTCAGATCATCAAGAATCAAGAAGTTTCTAAAATAGGATTTCACAGTAAAAGTCAACTGAACTTTGACCAACCATAACTTTCACATGCTTCATCAAAAATTTCCCATCCAAAGCTCATTTTGAAGGAAATTGAATTCTCTACAACTTTGTGTCTCATAATCCAAGCCTAAAAATGCTTCATTTGGAAGGTATGAGCTAAGACATTATAGGTCCTTTTAAAAGTCAACAAAAAGTCAACTTTTTCCAAAGCTCATAATTTAAAAATGTTAAAGGATATTGACATGGGACCAAATATTTTGATTAGAGGACTCTTTAAGCTTTCAAAAAAGTCCAAGAACACCTTCATAGCCTTAAATTGATGGCGTTATGCCTTGGCAAAGTTGGGAAATTTTTAAGGGGTGCATTTAGCAAATAAGGTCTCAAATCCAAATTTTTCCAAATGGACCTATCATTTTGCAACCCAATCTTCATGATAACATCAAGCACGACCCAATACCAAATATTTCTGATTTTTATAATTTATTTACTATTTATTTGGATTTTATTCATTAAAATTCAATTTAAATTAAAATAAAATATGAAAATCCAAATATTTGATTTGATTCTTCTTCTAGAAACTCTTAAAGACCATTCAAGTTGATTTGATCTCATCCAAATTCGTGCAAAGGCTATTTGGTAGGATTTTATTTGATTTTTGGACTAGTAATGGTTGATTCTTTCTTCATGACCAAGTTATCCAAAAGCCCATAAAACCATATGATTTTTTGACCTAATCTCACTCTTCTATGAGTATACAAGTCAACCAATGCATAGAGGACGGATTTGGCAGCCAAGAACATCACTTTCAACTTAAAAAAATCACACAAAAAAGCTTGATTCGGTTTCAAACCTAGAGGCATTCTCAATACCAAACAAAGGTGGCAAATTGTTTCTGGACATTCATAGAGTGAATATGCATCATCACATTGCTCCATAACATCTCATATTGACGAATCCGATCTCAACTTTTTTCATTTTTTTTTATATTTTTCGTTCTTGATCATTCATGTATCATTAACTAATTTTGTTTGTTGATTTGTGTTTAGTGGAGGGTTGTGATGAATTCTGGGCAAAAACATTACAGAAACCATGACTAAATCATAGAACACCATATTAGGGTTCATACTCTTCAAATTAGGGTTTCTTGATTTAACTAATATAAACACATTTTAATACCACAAACAAGTTAAATGAATTGTATAGATCATGTTGGCATGATCAATTTGACGCAATCACATGTGTATGAGGTGGTGTGAATTTTGCAGGTTTTCATATGCAGATAAATTCGCAGGAAAGTTCGCAACAAAATTCTTAGGAAAACCTGCGAAATTCCAAGGTTGAAGACGACCATAGCCCAGGAATTCTGTTTTTGAATTGTTAATTTATTTTTTTTAGTTTTGTTTACGATTATATATCAGAAACGCTGCTTAGCTCAGCTGGTAGAAGGGACGCGTATGGGAAGCAACGAACCTGGGTTCGAATCCTTGGTTGTCAATTTTTTTTGGTTAATTTTCATTTGCTTTTCAGGTTTAAAATATAATAACTATTGCCCAACATACATACACAAGGCGCGCACAGCCTAGCTGGTTTATGGGCATGTGACTGAAGGGTGGAGTCCTGGGTTCGACCCCAGGCTCTTTCAGGTATGTATTTTTTGTTGTTTTTTCTAATTTTAACCTTTTTTAAATCAATTTCTTTTATTTTAATTATTATTATATATATAAATTAGTTAATTAAATTAAATCTTTTCTAAATAAATATAAAAACCTAAAAAATAATATTTTGTAAAAAAGTTTTACATTCTAATTTTTTGTATATAATAAAAAGAAACTTAATTAATAATTTTATTAAAAATCTTAATGTTGTACATAATTAGTTATTTTTATAAATTAATTAATGTAAATAATTAAAATTAATTAAAGTTGTTATTTCTTAATAATCTTTAATTGTTTATTCTTTTTATTCTAAATCTAATTTCTTTTTCACTAATTCTAATAACTTCTAATTAACCTTAAATTATTACTCTAATTAAATTTCTAATCTTGTTTATTATTTATTTTGCTTTAATCTTATTACTATTATTATTGCTTTATTATTCTTGCTATTATTATATCTATTATTCTTGCTTTATTATATATTCTTATCATAAGTTATTTTTATCCGATTATTATGTATTTGCCCATAAGCCTTGTAATAGCTTAGAGATTTATTTTTCCGTCTTTATTTATTTTGTAAATATTTATTGTGTGGTTAGTAAATAAGGAGGACGAAACTAATTGTGGTTAAATGGACTTAGATAACTAATCAAAAAGAATAAATATCTGGAAAATATCACTCACACACGTAAGTCGATCTATGATCGCCATCTGCACTTCCTAGGGTATTCCTCTTGGTTGCCTTATTTCAATGGTTAAGTCCCTCGAATATAGGGGTGTTTAAGCAAAGTCCCTTTAAAAATAAATCATCATTGTCCCTCTAAAGATTTTAAAAGATCAAGTCCCTCCGAGGTTGCCTACGGAATAATGATCTTGTCCCTTCGGTAAATATGATGATAGTCCCTTTAAATTGCTAAAAAAACACCCCTACATGTTGCCTTCATTGACCATACGATGACCCTACGCCTGTCCCTTAATAAAATCCAAAGTAATGACTACCTATTCCTTAATAATAGGGATAATCTTACTCTTGAAGAAACATAAAAGAACTTGAATAACTTAGCTTAGGGTAGGTACCTCATAGTTACTTGCTCACACTTTAAAACTACTTTTCACACATCACTTTTCTTAAACATTTTTCAACTTAAAGGCTTTGTATAGATCCATACGAGGATCATTACAAAGTACTTAGAAAAATTTCTAAAAATACACTACACTTTCTTTTCAAAAAAACAATTAAAGTGAACTAAGTAACTAAGAGCTCATGGATAACCATGGATATAAGAGTGCTAACACCTTCCCTTTATATAACCTACCCCCTGAACCCAAGTCTTTTCAAAACGGTCTTTCCTATTCTTTTATGTCTCTTCCTTATGGATAAAATAAAAGTCGGTGGCGACTCTTGCTATCCACAACATGACTAAAAGTCAGTTCTCCCACCGTGTTACAATGGTACAAATAGTGAAGAGGGTTGGTTATGATTAATTTTATTAAGTGAAGATAATTTGTCATCTTCAAGTGGATAGCCAAACAAATCCACCATGAGAATGAAGGCATGAACTCATACATCATTATGGGGTGGGCGCCAACTCGGATAAAATCAACGAGTATACCATTAAACCCCCACGAATGACAAGAGTCTCAATTACATCAAATTGCAACCATGGAGATTGAGAGACTTCCACCCGACTAAAGATAATGACTCATAATCGGCACTTTTTAAAGAAAAACAAACAAAAGTACACAGGCACAAAACGATTTGAGTGAGTTTGGTTCTTTTTTATTTTTTTGAATTAAGGTCAAAATGATTAAATTCATTGGTTTTAAAAGAAAAGAGTAAAATTCACTTGACAAAAGTCAAGGTTTTATTCATTAAAGAAGTGATGATTTTAGAAAACAAGAATTCTTTGAAAAAGAGAGAATATTTTGAAAATTAAAGAAGGAGTGGAGATGAAGGGACTATCCTAAAAAAGAAAATAAGGAGATAAAGGAAGAAAGATCCAACCAAACTTCATGATACTTACAATTATGAGCATAAGAGTTACATCCTTATAAGCTAGCAAATGGCCAAATAAAGGCAAAAATACCAACTCCTTGAAGATTAAAGCAAATGGAAGGTGTCCTAAAATCTAAGTCCAACATTTCATTCCAATGCCAAGGATAGTAACCAATAGTCCAAAGTCAAGATCACAAGTTTTTTAGAGATTTAGTCCTTTATTAATATTTTTGGGTCCAAATGGACAAAAGGATAATCAACACAACAAAAATAAGAGCAAGACATATAAACATGATAATGGATGAATAAAGCATAATAAAATAAAAGCATTAAAGGTGCAAGAAATTAAATGTTAGTAGTAAAGAAATTAAAATGCAAGAATCTAAAATATTATTAAAGTAATAGTATAATAATTTTTACATAATAGTGGTATGGTGAACTTAATCAACCACAACCAAAAGAGTAATAAAAAACGAAAGGGAACCGGATCCGCTTAGTATCTTACACTATAGTAATCAATCAAGGCAAATAGGACCAAATTCAATGAAATTTGAAAGGAGATCAGGAGACCTAAAACACCTACACATCAAACATTCATAAGTCTTGATTCTTAATGCAAAATGATCAATCACTTTGGGATTACGCGACCAATAAGATATCTGGTCTATGAAAGTGCAAGTATCCAATTGGATTTTTTATTCCGAATTCGGGACAAGTTTAGGTCTATGTTAAGCAATCGCCGAGTAATTTACGAAGTAATTACCCTACAAATAAGGTCGGTCAACACCAAATAAGGTGAACAATTTTAGTGCTAATACATGTTAGAGAAATGATATAATAGATCATTCTCCGAAAACAAGTCACACTAAAAGAAAAAATGGTAACGGTCTAATCTTAATCGAGATTTAACATTAATTTATCAAAGGCAGCCTATCACGATTCCAAAGTATGGAGAATGATCCAAATGATCATTCAACCATAGATTTGAAATAATGAAGATTAAACATCTTTGAAAATCAACAATCTTCAAATCGGAGATCTCATTGACCAAAAGAAAAAAGAATAAGATGAAGAGAAATATGGATTTAAAATTTATAATCCATAAAAAAATACTAAAAATATTTTTAAAACTCTTTTCAAAAATTATTTTCAAAAATCCAGAAATCAAATTAAAAAAATCAGAGAAGAAATTTTTTTATAAAAAAAAAATAAAGTGGAATTAAAGAAAAGTAATAGGGAAAAAATGAAGAATTAAAAGGAGGTGAGGAAGAGCAATGTATGATGGAGATAGTAATGGACTTAACTTGCACTTAAGCCCATAGCCAACATACCAATTTTATAAACTAATTATAATAAAAAATAAGAAGAAAAAAATCACTATTCCTCCTCTTCTTCATCCTGACATTTCTACACCATAAGAACAACCCAACTTCAATTTTTAAGTTTTATCAAATCGGAACGACGACATTCGATTCACATATCGTTGCGATCGTGAGACTGTGAGGATTCCAAATATGTAATTAGAATTAACAGAGGATGCAAGAGTAGAGAGAAAGAGAGCTCTAGATAACCAACATAAATTTTCAACTACCTTCAAAAATCAAAGCAAGACTCCTCTTCAACTTTTAATTTCTTCCTCTGGTTGTTTTATGAAAAATTCCACTCTTAGAAACAATTTTTGGTGAAGATTTGAAGATTTGATTGAAGCTTGAAATTGAAGCTTTAATGCAGTTTTTGTTGTTTTGAGAGTATTTGAGCAGAATTTTTGGAGGCTCTTCAAGCTTGCTAAATGAATGAATAGAAACTCCTATTTATAGAACAATTGGTGGAGATTTGAATTGAAAATTTTCATCCCGTTTTGAAGCTTATTCCTTGCATTTTGAAGTGTGTAAGCCGCGTGTGCTTGCTGAATTTTTTGTATGCGTTTCATGTGCTTCAATGTTGCGTTTTAGCCTTGTTTTCTTGCGTGTTGTGCTGATTTCTTTTCCAGCTACGTTTTGTTCATCTTGGTCTGTGTTTTGGTTGGTGTTGTATGTGACTGTAGACTGAGTTTTTGAGCTCATGTATGCTTCAACTTGTGTTGATGTCATTGACTGGAACTTTGGCTTGGGATAGATGACTTCATCACCTTCTTATTATTTTTTTTTCATTTTGTTTATTTAATATATATAAAGAAAACTATAATAAGTGGGCCTTATGAATATGGGCTTAAACCTTTTGTATATTTTTGTGGTAAGAGAATAATATAAGAATGTGTAACAATAAAAATAATTAAATTATAAAATAGTTTTTTAATATGATAATTGGAATATTTGAATTATGAAAAACAAAAAAGGATAAAAGTGTGGATAAAGAAAAATGGATATAGAATTATGGAAATGAATTTGATTAAAATGAGTGTTTGAATAAAAGTTGGATATGAATAGAATATGAATGATTTGGATATCGAATTGAAATTAAAAATATGGAAAAAGAAAATGGTGATAGAATTTCTAGAAAGATGGATAATGGAAAATAGGAATAATCGAATATTAAAGAATAGGTGAAAATGAGATTGGTCTTGAATGATATTTGAAAATATGGACAATGGTTAGAAATAGATGGATATAAAATAGTTGGATAATGAGAATATAGACGAAGTAAAAAAAATGGTGACTAAAAAATATGTATGAATCAGATAATGAACGAAATGATGATTTTTATTTTAAGCCTAGAACCCAATTTGAATTTTTCCACACATGATAAAACCAATCCCAAACCACTGAATAATTTGCAACCACAACATCGACCATCAACTTTTGAATTTCTGAATCTTTTAAAATTTATCTGAATTGATCCTTGGAAAATAAATCCACAGATGAACCACTGATGAACTGATGAACACCCAATTAAGATAATATGGACCAAACTTCTCATGAATCACAACTCAAGGAACTAGAGAATTTTCGCACATAACACAACTTATCATTAAACATGCATTGCTTGAGAAATAACCACTGACGCAAATAATTTGCAGTTGAAACAATCTTCTTATAGTTTGACCAAGATTATGTCAAACTTTCATCTTAATCAGATCATAACTGAACAACCACATCTGAAATAAAATCACTGGCATGCTTTGAAAACCCTGCAACTCCTGAAAGCACAAAGAAGAAGAAGAAGAAGCGAACTAAAACATATTTTTGGATTTTGGTTACTAATTAATAAACATAAACAAATATAAAGCAAATAAAAAAACAATGGTGATCCCCTGTGAGGCATAAACCTACACCCGAGAAGAACCGAGAAACCAATGCGATCTTGTTTATATGCAAGATGCATATGAAATGTGAAGAAATCTTAGGGCAAAAATTAGGGTGCTACAGTTGCCCCTATTTAAGTTTCTTTAATCTCGAGATATGAAGATTGACATCTTCGTTTCTACTAGATGGGAGAGACTTAAATATTGAAAAACCCAATTTTTATCCTAAGAGACCATTATATGAATATGATATGATATGCAAACCCAAGATCTCTGTGGGAAAAAAACGACCACCAGAGGAAAGCAAAAGCTTGGGGACACAGAAGAAAAAATCTGCTTGGGAAAACAACAAACACCAAAAGAATTTACCAGGAAAATAAATCGTTGGATAACTGACTCAACTTGGGGAAAAATATGATACAATCAAGGTAAAAGGTTCAACGAGGAAGAGTAAACACTCTGCCAGGGAATATCAACCAAACAAAGTATTCGAGTCCAAAAATGGAGGAATACCGAGTTAGAAAAGAATCATCAACTACCGGTTTACTGGGTAGGAAATATGAAAACGATGGACTCAACTATCGATTTACTGGATATGAGAAAAACAAAGAGAGATAACCTCTATTACCTGTTTACTAGGTAGAAAAATCTATAGATGTTAAAAGAATTCTCAACTACTGAATTTACTGGGTAGGAGCACAACAAAGAGGGATAGCCTTCACTACCTGTTTACTAGGTAGAAAAATCTATAGAGGTAAAAAGAATTCTCAACTACCGGATTTACTAGGTAGGAGAACAAGCAATGAGCTTGATTATTTTGGTAATATTACCCACCATCGAATAATTGATAGCTTAATTCCAAAGTAATATACTAAAGCTGGAGAAAATATTGCACACTATCAAACAATGATAGCTTAATTCCAAAGCAATATTACTCACAAAGGGGACCAAAGTTCAATCCAAGAACAAGTTGGAGAGAAGTGGTCAAACAAGACTCATCCCGAGGAAGAAATATCTCAACTGGGGAAATTTCATCCAGATGATAAACCTGGGAGGAAACTGAATCAATATCATCCACGAAGAAGAAACTCAGTGGGGAATTTAGAAAGGATAAACACTTTCTACTTAATGGTCGACACTCTAAACTTGAGAGGAAGACAACACACACACTCTGTGGGAAAATCCACACAAAAGAGAAGGGAACAATGATAAATGCAATAATATAAGCAAAAGATTCTATGCTCATGCATATGAATATGCTGACAAAACATACATAAATATAAGCAACGGGTGACATAAGCACCACAACAACCGGATACTCGGCTAATCCCAAAGCAACAATGCTAGGAATCCTGCTGGAAATTCAACTTGAAATCCTGCAGGGGAACATCGAAAGCCATCAAAGGAATAAAATCCTACTACAAGGCATAACTCATACTGAGGAAACATCTGATAAGGATTCAATCCACAAAGCAATCTTCAAGAATCCGTAAAAGGATAACATCAGAAATTCCACTATAAGAGGATAACATGTTGGAGAAACACCAACAACACAAAATTTTCCATACTTTTTGGGGAAAAGAGGGAAATGTCCCCGTTAAACTCTGATGGGGACAATTATCTTCATAACTTTGTTTGAGGAAACAAGATAAAGATCTACCAGGGATGTAGGTAAAACATAGCCTACTAGATTATCAAACATCAAGAATCAACTCTGCATAGGGATACAATCCTACTGAAGAAAGGTAATAATTTGTCGGGGATGGGAAAATCTTCCACAAAGTATTATTGTTAAGAATCAAACTATGCAAGGAATAAGCATCATACCACCCCTGCTTTGCTTGGGGAAAGGGTGCAAGACTTGCTGAAGATCACATAGAAATCTGCTGGAAACCATCACACATAGACCTACTGGGGATCTGTGAAAAAGATCTATGAAGATCATTCATCACTGAAAATTTCGGAATTGCTGACCCATATGGGGATACCAGAAGTTAACATCATAGCCAAAACACATTTACGAGGGATTTTAAATCAATACCCACCATCAGGTGAAAGAAAACCTCTAAACTGACTACTATATCAATACTTTTGCTAGGGGATACAACCAACTCAAGCTGAGGAACAAGAAATCGGATGAGGATTCCCAATGCTTCTCAAGTCAAAGATAATCTGCTGAGGAAGAGATCAAAACTCAGCTGAGGATTCTTGAGAACATCCCTTCAACAATTCTTCTAGGGAAGAAATTGGAACTCAAACTAGGAACATTCATACAAACCCCTCTCCTACTTGTTGTTGGGGAGCAATACATCATTAATATCATAATGCCAAGATTACTTAGGAATTCCGTAGAGAAACAACCGGATCAAACCCTGCTCTAGGAGAGTCGAGTTACACACATCAAGACTTTTCCATCCCTGGAATAACTGTTGATATTCCTTCTTTATTCATAAAGAAAGCCAAATACCCTTTTAAGTAAAAACTTAAGGTAAACCAAGAGAATAATTTAGACAAATACAAATTCCAACTGGAGAACCTACTGCCATGGTACACTGTGGAAATTTCAAAAGATATCAACCGGAAAAGTCTACTGCCGAGACTAGCCATGGAATCTACTACAAAGATTCTGAAAAGAAAACATCTTAAGTTGAAGTCTGCTGGAGATCTACTGCCGAGATTAACCATAGAATCTACAAATAAAACATCCTCTACCGAGATCAATTATGAGATTCTTCTTTTGAAATCATCAGAGAAATCTATTGCCGAGATTCTTGGAGATAAAATTCTTCTGATCTAGGTTAACTGGAAATCTTCTGTTGAGACTGACCAGTAAACGAGAGGAAACACCTTCTGTCGAGGCTGGTCAAAGAAAATAGAACTAACTTATGTCGCGGTTTAGTGTAATATTTCTTTGAGATCATCCAAGATATTTACTGCCGAGATTCTTGGAGAGAAAATACCTTATGTCGAGACATACCAGTAAACGAGAGGAAACACCTTCTGCCGAGGCTGGTCAAAGAAAATAGAACTACCTTATGCTGCGGTTTAGCGTAATATTTCTTTGAGATCGTCCAAGATATCTACTTCCGATATTCTTGGAGAGAAAATACCTTCCGCCGAAACATACCAGTAAACGAGAGGAAACACCTTCTACCGAGGCTAGTCAAAGAAAATAGAACTACCTTCTGCCTAGGTTTTAGCGTAATATTTCTTTGAAATTATCCAAGATATTTATTGACGAAATTCTTGGAGAGAAAATACCTTCTGCCGAGGTTAACTAGGGACACAACTGCTGCCGAGGTATAAAATTCATCTTCAATAGGGAACCTTTAATAGATTCTTCCTAGGGAGACAAAGTATATGTGCAAAATAAATGCACTCTCAATCTAGATTTTAAAGTCTAGAGAGATCAACAATGTTGTAAGGACCAACATCTGATTAAAAACTATATAGGGGAATTCACAATTTATAGCTTTTTCCCCAGACTGTATGGTCTACAAAGGATTTTACACCAAGAGGAAACTTTGTACCATAAAGAATTGAGATAATTTGCCTCAGTGTCTTCAACTCTTTGAGGGATTCATCGAATCTCGACATAATTGCCCCATATTAACTGAATTTGGCAACTTTTGTGACCAACAAAGTCTTCAACCTTTGCCCCAGGTGAAATCATCACCAGGGAAAACAAACTTGCTCATACTCAACAAAATCTTCAAGCAACGTGCCCATGGATATGGTCATTCTTGAGATAACTTGTCAATCACTCATCATAGTTTCGGGCCTCAAAAGATTAAACTCATCACTGATGCTCACATGTAAGCTTTCAGATGTCAAACAAATGTATGCAAGCAGAAAATGTTAATTCTCAGAATAATAATTCTAATGCAACACATATGTTTATCTTGAAGTTTTCATTGAAAATATGTCGCAAAACCTTATGAACGAATCACTAGTTTGGATACGACATTTATTTTTGAATGCATATGCAATACCAACAAAGATCTTTAAGCACAACTCATGGGAGTCAGGAACGTTATCTCGTTGAAGTACGCCTTCAAAAAAAACCTTGCTTAAATTGGGTCTTTTGAGGGTTATAACTTGACCTGGTTCACGGTTTTAAGAAAAAAGGATTTTTAGGCTAAAAAATTTAATTGTACCCACCCAATCTCTGTGATGTCCTTCAGTCATATAATCAGCTAATTCAACACAAAAGTTCATCACTCAAAAGGAATAAACTAACAGTTTAAGAACCCATGAGGTTGCTAGTTTAAGATCCAATGAGGATTTTCAGGGAATAACAGTCACCCTGTCAGCTTTTGACTTGGTAGTCACACAAATTTGTTCTCTTGATGAGGATTTTTCTTTTTCAATCCTTTCTTTTCGCTTTTTGCGATTCTTATTCTTTTATTTTCCCTAACTTTTGCCTGGAATTTTTATTTTTAATTTTGACGTCCAGCGGGATGCCCCAATTTTTTGCCTAAGTCATTCATTTTTTCCCAACTTAGCGGGCTTTTCTTTTCTTTTTTTATTTCTATCTTTTTTTTGAACAAATCATGTGACATTGGCTTATCTGACTTGTGAAAAGGTTGTGACTGTTTCCTTCCTTCATGAATGAGGGATAACCATTGTGATTTTCTTTTAGACGCACATTCCTTTTAAAATTTGGACACTTTGGTCAAATTAACTGAAGACTACCCATCCCCAAGGTTAAATGTGAGGATTTTTTCATTTAGAAAAGAAACTCCTACTTCAAGGCTCAAAGGGGTTAACAAGGGATTATCTTCCTTATATCTCCGGTGTTTGGGATTTTGAAACAATGTCTTACATCATCAGTAGGGTCTTATTCAAAAGCACACAACCAGAAATTTTGCGTTCACTTCATCATCCTCCCTCCGAGAGTTTAGACAAGAAGTTGGTATTACAATGCAGAAAACAAATTAAATGAGCGAAAGCGAATGGATCACTTCAAGATAAACATGCACATCACATTATGATTAATATTTAAAATAAACAACTCCTTACATGCAAACAAAGCATTAACAATCATGAAAGATTACAAATAAAGTTGTAGTAAATGAACTAAAAAAAATCTGAGGAGTCTGTCCCAGTCTGAGCTCTTGACTATAGGAATATCCTAAACCTTCTTGATTATTCAGGATAAAGGCACTCTGTTCACACATGGTATTTCTCCTTCAAAGGTTAACACCTCATTGTCGATCATCTCTTGAACCTGTTCTTGGAAAACCTTGCATTCTTCAATCGGATGCCCTATCACCCCACCATGAAATTCACAACTGGTATCTGGGTTGTACCAAGGAGGACGAGATCTCATTGCTCTGGTCTTTCTAGGTGTCATTACCGAGTTTCGAGCAAAATAGGACCACAGTTGACTGTAAGTCATTGGGATTGGATCAAACTGTGCTTTCTCTTGAACATTGTCTTGCTTAGCAACAGGGGTTACAGATGCCACTTGCTGATGATGTTGATTGTTTCTCCTATACCTCTTTTGAAACATAGATTTGGCTCCGCCAATTTTCTTTTTATGAAATCTAGCAGAACTCCCTTCTTTGGTTAACCGTCCTTCACATACACCTTATTCTAGTCTCATTCCCATGTTCAATATTTCAACAAAGTCAGTGGGTGCACTAGCAACCATCTTCTCATAATATAAATGACTGAGAGTTTCCAAAAAGATATTGGTCATTTCCTTTTCTTCCATCAGAGGAATGACTTGAGCGGAAAACTCGCACCATCTCTGCGCATACCTCTTAAAGCTTTCTTTGTTTTTTTGGAACATGGCCTGGAGTTGATCACGGTCTGGCTCCATATCAACATTGTATTTTTACTGTTTCACAAAAGCGGCAGATATGTCTTCCCAAGACTGAATATGATTCCTTTTGAGTTTCATATACCATATCAGGGATCCTCCATATAAACTTTATTGAAAGCAGTGAATCATCAACTTATCGTCTTTGACATGATCGTCCATCTTTCGACAAAACATCGTCAAATGGTATTTTGGACAACTGACACCCTTGTATATTTCAAAACCAGGCATCCTGAACTTCGGAGGAATAACCAGGTCTAGTACCAAACATACGTTCTCTGTATTAAAGCCATATGTGTTGAGTCCTGTAATCATCTTCAATTGTTCCTCGAAATCACAACATCCTTTCTCGAGTTCCACAAATCTAGAATCAATCAGCTTTGTCATAGGATGGACACTTTGAGGATTTGGCATATTCATCTGAAATCGGGAATCCCCTTCATCAACTTGAGCAACCAGGCTACCTCGCAAAAATTGAGACTGAATACGAACATCCAACTGTGGAACCATGTTGTCTGGAGGAGAGTCATACATCGGATTGGTCATCACATTGAAGCTTAACAAGGGATCAACATTCTCTGTCCTCTCCATTATCCCTCAGTAATCACTTAGAATCCGGTACAAATGCTGAGAAATCAACCAACTGGTACAAAGATGGTAGGACAAATGCACTTTTGTTCGAGACAAGCACATGCAAATGATGAATGAAATGCTCTTTTTTTTACTTTCCGTTTTTAAAGAATTGACTCAATTATTGCAAACATGTGAAACATCGAGAGCACGGAAATTACAACTTTTATTTAAACTTTTCACAAAAGGAACATTTTCCTTGTCCATATTTGCAACAATCAAAGTTGTTTTCCTTAAAAACGGATGTATTGATGTTTATGATGTATGAATGCGTGGATGCAACAACCACAAACAAGATCACACAAAGCACACGAGTTTAGGTTCCGAGTCATGAGCATGAAGTCAAGGATAAGAACACCAACTCACACAGGTATGTACTAAGGTTTTGTCTTCATTGTACCTGCAGAAAACCAAAAGGGTGCTAACAGAGGTGCCTGAAGTTAACAGCCATCTTTAGAATATCATCAGTATGTTGGATTACTCCCCAACCGATAAAATTCTTAAAATAGACCTCGTCCAAGTGTAGTATCGCGTGACAACCACCTTAGGTTTACACCCGGATAGTTTCTGCACTACGTTCCTAAATTGGCTTGGATGGGTTAAGGGTTCTATGGTCCTCAGTATGATCAGCTCAAGATTGGAAAATAATGCCACGTATGATTACTCATCATGACATTGATAATCCAAGAGAGCCTAACCGAGTGGAGATTATCGAATTGATATAGCTTTGGACTACTCCACCGCGTATCGCTTCGAATATCGCTGTCCTATCGTAAGTTCAACTCAGATCTGGTTTAGAATCTATCTCACTCACAGAGGATCACCAAAACCGAAATAGAACAAACAAATAACAAAAAAATCAAACCAAAGCATTAAATAAATCAAAGTAGGCCGAATCCACTTAGAGATTACTCCCCAGCAGAGTCGCCATTTTTCTGTAGCGGTAAAAACATGAGTGTAAGATATTAGTTAACTTAACTCAATGTAAACAGAGTCGCCACCGCGCTTTTATTTTATTCCAATTGGAACAGGAAAAAAGAGCGAATAAATCCTAATGAATCTAAGAGCAAAAAGCTAAAAGAAACAAGCAAAGAACCGGGTAAGGGGATAAGTTACAAAATGGGAGGTTTTATGCACCCAAATGTCCGTGGTACTCCACGGGAGCCCTTTGAAAAATTTATTGCTTTTGGTTTGAAAATGTTTGTAAAATGTGAGTGGAAGGATGAGAATTTTTTTTTATTTATATTTTTGTGTTTGGAGAGGTTTACTACCTCATGCCTACGTATCCACAAAGTGCAATACGAGATCAAAACTCCGTAGTTCGTGGTACAAATAGTGAAAAGGGTTGATTATGATTAATTTTATTAAGTGAAGAGAATTTGTCATCTTCAAGTGGATAGCTAAACAAATCCACCATGAGAATGAAGGAATGGACTCATACATCATTATGGGAAGGGCGTCAACTCAGATAAAATCAACGAGTATGCCATTAAACCCCCACGAATAACAAGAGACTCAATTACATCAAACTACAACCATGGAGATTGAGAGACTTGCACCCGACTAAAGAATAATGACTCATAATCGGCACTTTTTAAAGAAAAACAAACAAAAGTACACAAAGACACAAAACGATTTGAGTGAGTTTGTTTTTTGTTTGTTTTTTGAATTAAGGTCAAAATGATTAAATTCATTGGTTTTAAAAGAAAATAAAAGATTAAAATTCACTTGACAAAAGTCAAGGTTTTATTCATTAAATAAGTGATGATTTTAGAAAACAAGAATCCTTTGAAAAAGAGAGAAGATTTTGAAAATTAAAGAAGGAGTGGAGATTAAGGGACTATCCTAAAAAAGAAAATAAGGAGATAAATGAAGAAAGATCTAACCAAACTTGATTATACTTGCAATTATGAGCATAAGAGTTACATCCTTATAAGCTAACAAATGGCCAAATAAAGGCAAAATACCAACTCCATGAAGATTAAAGCAAAGGGAAGGTGTCCTAAAATCTAAGTCCAACATTCCATTCCAATGGCAAGGATAGTAACCAATAGTCCAAAGTCAAGATCATAATTTTTTTAGAGATTTAATCCTTTATTAATATTTTTGTGTCCAAATGGACAAAAGGAAAATCAACACAACAAAAATAAGAGCAAGAAATATAAACATGATAATGGATGAATAAAACATAATAAAACATAATAAAATAAAAGCAATAAAGGTGCAAGAAATTAAATGTTAGTAGTAAAGCAATTAAAATGCAAGAATCTAAAATATTATTAATAGTAATAGTATAATAATATTTACATAATAGTGGTATGATGAACTTAATCAACCACAACCAAAAGAGTAACCAAAAATGAAAGGCAACCGGATCCACTTAGTATCTTACACCATAGTAATCAATCAAAGAAAATAGGACCAAATTCAATTAAATTTGAAAGGATATCGGGAGACCCAAAACACATACGCATCAAACATTCATAAGTCTTTGTTCTTAATGCAACATGATCAATCACTTTGGGATTACGCGACCAACAAGAGGTCCGGTCCATGAAAGTGCAAGTATCCAATTGGATTTTTTATTCCGAATTCGGGATAAGTTTAGGTCTATGTTAAGCAATCGCCGGGTAATTTACGAAGTAATTACCCTACAAATAAGGTCGACCAACACCAATTAAGGTGAACAATTTTAGTGCTAATACATGTTGGATAAATGATATAGTAGATCATTCTCCGAAAACATGTCACACTAAAAGAAAAAGTGGTAACGGTCTAATCTTAATCGAGATTTAACATTAATTTAACAAAGACAATCTATCACGACTCCAAAGTATGGAGAATGATCCAAATGATCATTCAACCATAGATTTGAAATAATGAAGATTAAACATCTTTGAAAATCAACAATCTTCGAATCGGAGATCTCATCGACCAAAAGAAAAAAGAATAAGATGAAGAGAAATATGGATTTAAAATTTATAATCCATAAAAAAATGCTAAAAATATTTTTAAAACACTTTTCAAAAATTATTTTCAAAAATCCATAAATCAAATAAAAAAAATCAGAGAAATTTATTTTTATAAAAACAAAATAAAGTTGAATTAAAGAAAAGTAAAAGGAAAAAAAATGAAGAAGTAAAAGGAGGTGAGAAAGAACAATGTATGATGGAGATACTAATGGACTTAACTTGCACTTAAGCCCATAGCCAACATACCAATTTTATAAACTAATTATAATAAAAAATAAGAAAAAAAATCACTATTCCTCTTCTTCTTCGTCGTGACATTTCTACACCATAAGAACAACACAACTTCAATTTTTGAGTTTTATCAAATCGAAACGACGATATTCGATCCACATATCGTTGCGATCGTGAAACAGAGATGATTCCAAATATGTAATTAGAATTAACAGGGGATGCAAAAGTAGAGAGAAAGAGAGCTCCGAATAACCAACAAAATTTTTCAACTACCTTCAAAAATCAAAGCAAGACTCCTCTTCAAATTATAATCTCTTCCTCTTGTTGTTTTATGAAGAATTCCACTCTTAGAAACGATTTTTAGTGAGGATTTGAAGATTTGGTTGAAGTTTGAAATTGAAGCTTTAACGGAGTTTTTGGTGTTTTGAGAGTATTTGTGCGGAATTTTTGGAGGCTCTTCAAGCTTGCTAAATGAATGAATAGAGGCTCATATTTATAGAACTATTGGTGGAGATATGAATTGAAAATTTTCATCCTGTTTTGAATCTTTTTCCTTGCGTTTTGAAGTGTGTAAGCCGCGTGTGCTTGCTGAATTTTTTGTATGTGTTTCATGTGCTTCAATGTTGCGTTTTGACCTTGTTTTCTTGCGTATTGTGCTGATTTGTTTTCCAGCTGCGTTTTGTTCATCTTGGTCCATGTTTTGGTTGGTGTTGTATGTGACTGTAGGCTGAGTTTTTGAGCTCATGTATGCTTCGGCTTGTGTTGATGTCATTGGTTGGAACTTTGGCTTGGGATAGCTTCATGCATGTTGCTTGTAAAATAATGTTGTAAATTGTTTGGCTCCAGCTTCACACACGGATGACTTCATCACCTTCTTATTATTATTATTTTCATTTTGTTTATTTAATATATATAAAGAAAACTATAATAAGTGGGCCTTATGAATATGGGCTTAAGTATTTTGTATATTTTTGTGGTAAGAGAAAAATATAAGAATGTGTAATAATTAAAATAATGAAATTATAAAATGGTTTTTTAATATGATAATTGGAATATTGGAATTATGAAGAAAAAATGGATAAAAGTGTGGATAAATAAAAATGGATATAGAATTATGGAAATGAATTTGATTAAAATGAGTGTTTGAATAAAAGTTGGAAATGAATAGAATATGAATGATTTAGATATCAAATTGAAATTAAAAATATGGAAAAAGAAAATGGTGATAGAATTTCTAGAAAGATGGATAATGGAAAATAGAAATAATCGGATATTAGAGAATAGCTGAAATTGAGAATGGTCTTGAATGATATATGAAAATTGAAAAAAAAAATCGAAATATGGACAATAGTTAGAAATAGATGGATAAAAAATAGTTGGATATTGGGAATATGGCCGAAGTAAAAAAAACGATGACTAAAAAATATGTATGAATCAGATAATGAACGAAATGATGATTTTTATTTTAAGCCCAGAACCCAATTTGACTTTTTCCACACATGATAAAACAAATCCCAAGCCACTGAATAATTTGCAACCACAAAAACGACCATCAACTTTTGAATTTCTGAATCTTTTCAAATGTATATGAATTGATCATTGGAAAATAAATCCACAGATGAACCACTGATGAACACCCAATTAAGATAATCTGGAGCAAACTTCTCATGAATCATAACTCAAGGAACTAGAGAATTTTCGCACATAACACAACTTATCATTAAACATGCACTGCTTGAGAAATAACCACTAGCACAAATAATTTGCGGTTGAAACAATCTTCTGATAGTTTGACCAAGATTAGGTCAAACTTTCATCTGAATCAGATCATAACTGAACAACCACATCTGAAATAAAATCACTGTCATGCTTTGAAAACCCTGCAACTCCTGAAAGCTCAAAGAAGAAGAAGAAGCGAACTAAAACATATTTTTGGATTTTGGTTAGTAATTAATAAACATAAACAAATATAAAGCAAATAAAAAAACAATGGTCATCCCATGTGAGGCATAAACCTACACCCGAGAAGAACCGAGAAACCAGTGCAATCTTGTTTGTATACAAGATGCATATGAAATGCAAAGAAATCTTAGGGCAAAAATTAGGGTGCTAGACCTTTCTGGCCCGATGTAAAATGTAGGTTTTTACATCAGTTGCCTTTTTGGCCCGATGTAAAATATGTGTTTTTACATCGATTGCAAGGCGCGTCGGATGTAATATGTATGCTATATTTCTTAAAAATTTAGACTATTTTTTAGCGGAATCAAGGTGGAATCCCTATCATTTTTTTGGTATCTAATTTTTCATATTTTTTCAATATCACACATACCACATTTAAGTCGCTATTTGGTATCTAATTTTTCATATGTTTCTAACCAACCTGTTAATTTCATTGCACCAAATAACTAGGATGCACATATTCTTCAAAATGAAAAATTGATTTACAAAAGTACTAATCTTGGATACACACAAGTTGTTGGTGTAAGCCCTAGAGGCCAATACTTTTGGTACTTGTATCAAATTGTTTATTAATAATAAAAGGCATTTCTTTATTATGTTTTTTTTTTTCAAAATGATAAAGTCCCTAGAATAGCTTGTTCGTTTAATGAAATATTAAGTGTGACTTAAATCATGAGATTCCATTAAATATAAGGACATTATTCTTAAAGCATTCATAGTCGAGCTTTAATGTGAAATGTGATAGCCTTAAAGCATTATGACTATTATGTAGATAGACTGAAGATCACATCTCATGGATCATGGATAAGGAGTTATCAAGTCTTGACATAGGTATGAATATTAGGAGTAATATTTATTCTGGATTGACCCACTATGAGAGTACTACATAGAATGTTATGCAAAGTGTGATAAGTTACTCTCATGGTGATAGTGGTGCATGTCACCCTTCGACCTGAAATTACTATGGACCTTAGATGTAGAGTCAAGTACTTTATTGTTGATCAAACATTGTCCATAACTGGATGAACATAAAGACAGTTGACGGGTACTTCACAAAGCATGTTGAGGGACATGTGTAGCCTAGATGGAATTCTCTCATCCTGCATAACAGGATAAATATCTAAGGGTCCAATATTGAGTTGGACAATGATGACATGGTATATGCCTTGTGTTCAATGTAGATATGAGGGTAAAAGGGTAATTGTACACATGAGTACTATCACAAAATGTTTTGTCAGATCACATGACAATTTTGTGACTTGGATAGCAGTGATGTGTTACAAGATATCACTCACTGTTTATTATGTTAAATACATGATTTAATATAATTTCCAACATTGCGAAATCCTACAGGGTCATACACATAAAGAAAATTAGAGAATGAGTAGAATAAATAAGGTACACCATAAGGTATGGTGCATTAGAATGGAATACGGAATATGGTAAGGTACCATGTGCTTAATTAACATATGATATAATAATAGTTATTATTAATTTTATAATAGTTATAAAATATAATAAAAATAAATTATGTTTATTTTAATAATATAATATTATTATTATTGAGTTGGGCTTTTAGCTTGAAGCCCGCACAAGTAGTTCTATAAATAGAACCCTTTTGCAAAAGCTCAAAAGTTGTTGTTGTTGAAACCTTGTTCGTATTCTATTTTTCCTCTCCCTCACTCTAAACCTTCAGTCTAATCAGCTAGAACTGTGACTGAAGGAAGTTGTTCGTGTGGACTGAGTAGAGGCGATATTCATCGTACAATGCTCATGATCATCCATCGTTTCAGATTCAAAGGTTTCATCGCCACAAGAGGTAGTTTTTCTATCACAGATCATGACCTTTCGTAAGGATCTCTAAAGAGATTTTTTTTGTTTTTTGCTGCATTTAGATTGCTAATTTCCCTTCAGTGGTATCAAAGCCACTTATGAAACCATGAGTCTGGTAATTGTTTGTTTCCTGATATTTTTGTTTTAATTGGATTAAAACACATAAAAATTAAACCAAATCCAGATATTGAATTTTTAGCATCAGACTGTGTACGGTTTGGATGATTGATATTGATTATGCTTCGGAATCTGACAATAGTATGGTGAAGCAACGATATGTTAATCGTCCATAGTTACACATATATGGTCGATCTAATTCATATATAATATGATTAACTTTGATGCAAAGATGGTATATTGGATATATTATTTTATTCCGTCGGTTCAAATCATGTAATTATTATCATTTGTTTGAGCGATCTGTGGTCATCTGCTTCGGAATCCGACTTTAGTATGGTGAAGCGATGGCATACGGATCAATCATACTGAATTATTAATCATGGTGTTTTGATGGTATGAAATTGTTGCATTAGGGTTTATGATGGCACAAGGGTTGCACCTTCAATGAAGTCACTTATTCTGTAAGTGTGACGGACACCATAAAATGAGTGATGATCGCCATATGCAACATTGTGACGGTCATCATAGGTAGTAGTGTGACAGTCGCCATAGGCTTTGTGACGGTGCAAGGGTTGCGTCAATAAGGTCTGCGATTAAGGTCACTCATTTGCCGAAATTTAATTTGATTTATTTAATTAACAAGATTTTAATTAATAATAATAAAAATTGTTTATTATTTTCTTGTGGTGATCAGTTATGGCCTTAGTTTATTTTTTCTTTGTTTTGGGATTTAAAATACGACATGCGTGTCGTGTCTCTCTCTTATTCTCATCATGTAACTTCTTTTCTCCTTCGTATGTAAAACGAGTTTCCTTTATGTAATGTGTTATTATGAAGAAAGAGACGACTACAAAACAAAGAAGGATATCATTAGAGGTCTTGCTTGGAGAAATGAATATCATTATTAGGTTTAGCTTAAGTTCTCTCATTGGCTTGAGAGAACAATTGTGCTAGGGGCCATAACTGTTTCATTTGTATGTATGTTGATATATACTGTATGTATGTTGATGCATGTGTGGAGAGCAATTTATATAATAAATAAGCCGTGAGATCAAGCTAATTAAAATTCCCTCAAAACTAATATTAAGTTTTTGTTTTCCAAGTTTTAGAACTCATCAAGACTAGTATCAAATATTGTATGTTTCGCCTAACGCGAGGTGCATGTTCTATATTAGTAAGGTGCAATGGGATAAATGTAATATCCAATTTCTAAAACAATGGGTCAAACTTAACTGAACAAAATATAATAAGATTATATACATTTAGAAGCAAGAGTTGAGAATGATCCATATGATGGATTGGAATAAGGAGTTATTCACCCAACTGAAATATTCGAGAATTGTTTTGGATGAAATTGGAAGGAGTTCCTACCTAAATAGTTGAGTTTTATGTAATTAGCCTAACATTGACTTAAAACAAAGTGAAATATGGATCTTGATCCACTAGAAAATCTTCCAACGGGATTTTCCGAATCAAATGATGAGGGTTATTTATTTTGAATAAAATAGTGGGAGCATATTTAATTAAAGACCTAATTAAATATGTTGTTTTAATGGTACTTATATCTTTACATTCTATTTTGTAAATTATCATGACAACACATACATCTAATAACATTTTGTAATCAATCCTTGATAATGAAAAGTTGTCTGGGACAAATTTTTTAGATTGGCACCGAAATCTGAGGATTGTCCTCAAATATGACAAAATTTTGTATGTCTTAGAGACACCTGTTCCTGATGAAGAACCTCCTAGCTCTTCTCCTAAGGCCGAAAGAGATGTCGTTCAATTCAGTTTGTTTAAGCATTCAATAAAAACATACCTTTTAGAAACAACTTAACTTCCATCATGGAAGTAAGTTATTTTCTAATCCTTTCTCCTTTCTTCTTCCTTTTCTTTTCTTCTTCTCTTATTCCTTCTTATTTAGGATAGAGATCTTGAGCTTCACTAAGCTAGGATATTCAAGCATGATAACTTCATTAGGTTTAGTCTCCCTTAGAAATTTTACCTTTGAAGATCCTTTTGGTGCTCTTTCTCCTTTCATCTCAAAACAACTTCAAAAGACTTAATAAAGGTTGAAGTGACTTCTTGTGTTATAGACTTATTCCATAGGGAATTTGTAACTATCCCATATTAAGGTAATGTGAACTTGTCTAGCATGATGTACAAGTTTAAACTTTAAGTCATTTTCACAGAGAAAAGCTTAAAAAACACTTATTCACTTCAAAATACAAAAACACTTAATAAGTATAATGGGTTAATGTACATAAGCCCTAATACTAGGAACCAAGACTCAGGGGGTCTTATCCTTGCTTGGGTGTACCTCTTTCTCATTCCATCTTAGAGGGATGTAAGAAGTACATACTCCACGAAAAGGACTTGAATATACTTTCTTGTGCCAAACTCAATAAAAGCTTCTAAAAGCATTCAAACCAACAATAAGCGTCTTTCCTTTAGGAATTATCTTCTCATCTCCCTCATTCTAAACGAAATAACTTTATCTTACTTGTCATTTTCAAGATAGTAAAAGCACTCATGCCAGACGAGCCTACAACACCTGAGCATAGACATAAGCAGTTCAAGCTATAAAAAATACAAACAAGTAGTTTTCCTCCCTAGTTAGGGGAACTACGTCGACTCTAATTCTCATTCCCATGAGATACGTATGAAGTGGGGTAGGATCCATTCGAGCACTATCTTTATTTTCCCTACATTTTTCCCATACCTTTTCTTTCTCTTATCAAGTTCTAGTTGTAGTGTTCATTTCAACAGCAGTTTATCCTCACCCTTTGAGATAGTTCTAGCAACGTGGATTCCGTCGGGTACGACAGACGATCTGGGGTGCTAATACCTTCCCATTTTGTAACTGACTCCCTTACCCTTTCTCTTTGGTTCATGAGACCCCACTTTCTTCTTCTTCCGGGTTTGTGCAACATTACCCTTCCTTCGGGATAAAAATCCCTAGCTGTCGACTCTTCCTTTTCGTGCCATTTTCGCGTCTGTACCAAGATGGAAATCCCGGGAGCCACATTGCTCTATTTCTTTTTGGTCATCTTGGTGGATATGCGATTGTTGTTTAAAGGATAATTTTCCTATTCTTTTTCAATTGTCCCTTCTTAAAGGCATTTCGGTGGCTTGTATGGGTGGTTGGCAAGAGGGGAAGTGGATTTAGGGAGATTTTGGGGTTGTCGGGCCGGTTTATGGTGATGCGGTCGCGGAGATGCATTTCTTGTGTGCTTTGTTTGACCAAATTCGGTCGGAGCTTGATGATATTGGTACGGTGGTATGGAGGGCGAGCCATTCAGAGGATTTTTCGGTTGTAGTTTCTTTAATTTAATTTTGTCGTACCGCATTCCTTATGGTATGAGTAATAATTTTGATGAAGCATTTTCTCTAATTTGGAAAGTGGTGGTTCCTTACAAAATTAAGACTTTTGGATGAATGTGTTTTTTAAATAGGCTCCCATCAAAAGTTGCTCTTGTTAATAGAGGTTGTGTGCTTCCGAATTCAGGGTCGGAGTGTGTGTTTTGTTCTTTAGCGGAAGATTCTCTTGATCATATTTTTATGGATTGTGGTGTTTCTTTATTGGTGTGGAAGGAGATGGCCGAGTGGATTGGCTTTGAAAATTGGGAGCTAGTAATATTAAGGAAAACTTCTTATCTTAGTATGATTTCTTCAATCTTATTGGAGTGAGGAAAGGGAAAGAAGGATGTGTTTAATTGGTCACGACTTGGATTTTGTGGAATTTATGTAACGGTATTATTTTTAGGAACGATAAATGGAATGTGTTGGATACGGTTTGGAATATTAAGACTTTAGTGTGAATATGGTCTTTTATAGGAAAAATTACTTGATTCAATTATAGTTTTTATGAATTTTGTAAAGACTAAACTAAATTTGAAACTTTTTCTCACACTTTAAGTTATATTAATTCATATATATTTTATTTAAGATTAGTATATAATAAAGTCTTACAAAATAAATCAACTCTCAATTAAATTGTTTGCCTAGAAAAATAGACACTAACAAAGGATCAAAACTAAAAGAGGAAATCTCATCCATCTAATCATATGTTGCTTATGGATGAAATAAAAAAGAGATTCATTCCACACAAGATGTTCGTACAATCTTATGGGGACCGAATCAATTAAAAAACCCACTTGCCTTTTCAAAAAAAATTAATTAAAAAGACCACTCTACGACAAAGACAGAATTTTACAATCTAATCCTATAAACTTTTCATGTCATTGTCAAAAAAAAATGACAATAACATTAGCACTAATATTTATTAGAAATGTTATTGTCAACTTTCTTAATTCAATTTTTATGATTTTAGTGAATAACATTGTATATTTAAGAAAGTAGTAATTAATTTTAGTGGTGTTTAATAACTAAAGCATTATTGAATAAGAATATGCTGGTGTCCTTAGAGTTCAAGGGATAAGAAGTGAATGTATAGATGATACCTAGGGAGACAAGAGAAGCATTATCCACATTATCCCATACCTAGGGCTATGACACACACCTCAATGGCTACACATGACCACATGCTATATGAATCTAGTACTATGTTGGTACCAACCGTATACACGAGATGGTACAACTTCTAAAAGAGAATTTTTTATACATGTGAATTTTGTATATGTTAGTTGATTTCGAAGATATATTTTCGAACATATTTAAAGTTCAGTAAACGTTGAAATATTTTAGAAATATATCTTCAAAATATCTTGGAGTATAATCCGGTCAGACTCTTCTTCTTCCTCATTTCATACTTATTTTTAATACACTCAAATTCAACTCTTCTCATTCTCAATACACCTCATTTTCTACTACATCAAATTTCATCAAACAAAGTTCAAAGGAACATCAAACATCATCGATAACATTATTCAACATCATCAAAAGCATAAATTTTAGGTAAAATTTCGAGTTTTCGGATAAATTTTGAGTTTTAGTATAAATGTGTAGAAATCAATGATTAAAATTAGAAATGTGTAGGAATCGTATGTAACATATTTTAGACTTAATATATGACTTGTTTTTTTTGGCTCAAAATGGCAATCATGTCATGTTTTTCAACTTGCATGAGGCACATTACGCCATTGTCGCGATCTCCGAGTTGCAGAATATTCCAGAGATACATCACTGAATAGTTCGTTGCTTCATATACTTTGGGAATTTTCATAGATACATCTCTGGAACTCTTCAAAGTTATTGTTTTATGGTGTTTCTAGAGATGCATTTCCGGAATTGTTCAAACATTATTGTTTTATGCTGTTTCCGGAGATCCATCTCCGGAATTTCTTGTAGTTTGTTCTTTTGTTCATGTTTGTATGTTTTGTTTTCGTGCACTAATGATATGCATTACTTTACCATACAAGCATACTGGCTGACAGAGATGATAGACTAAGACATGGCATAATTGCCCAATAAGCATTCGTTCTGAGGGAGAAGAGCCAGTAGGTTCCGGAGGCAACAAAAACCTCTAGTTAGGCAAAGACGTTGACTTCTGGGACACCGTCTACTTCTGGGGATCGTGCTTCACCTCAAGCCACTCCATCTCAGGAAATTCCACCTTCTTCTTCTTCTTCTTCTTCTTCTTCTTCTTCTTCCTCCCGTAGGAGACGAGATTCACCATCTAACACGTCATTTCCCCCATCCTCTTGCATGCGTCATGATTCAACATTGTCATATCCTATGAATCCAATGCCACCTCCCGTTGATGATCCTGCTGATCCAATGTCACCTCCAGATGATGAGGCTACTAAAAATGCCGAACCATAAGGTTTTGGAGGAGGTCCATATAATTTCTCTTTACTTCCTATGTATCCAGACCACACTGCCAGACACATCTGGGACAGAGAGGTAGCATTAGTTGGATTTTTTTTATTATTTTTATTTTAATTTTAATTGGTGACATTGATTATTACTGACATTGATTATTTCTGGAAAATTTCAGGTGCGTGATCCCCAAAAGTTTCTTAACCATGGGAGGAAATTTATTGGCTTTCCTCAGTCGGAAGAAGATTGGTTTCAGTATGTTTTGTCCATATTTGAACTGAAGGACTTATGCATGACCAATTACACTCTGGTCAACCACGGGATGCTTAATGCATTCGTGGAGAGATGACATTTTGAGACCTATTTGTTTCATTTCTCGCATGGTGAGATGTCTATCACACTGGACGATGTCACATGTTTGTTACATCTTCCGATCAGGGGGGAGTCCTCGATCATGGTAGGATGACCAAAGATGAGGCAACCGAGATAATGGTAAAGAATTTGGGGGTTGATCCAAGGAATGAGATTGAGGAGGGGGATAAGACCAGGGGTACTCATGCTAGATTTTAGTTCCTGAAAGAGATATATGATGATGAGATCCTTGTTGAACAAGAGGCTCGGTGATGTTGAGCAGGTGGTGGTACACAAGACTCGTGCTTTGAGGGCATTTTTTTAACCTAGAACTTGTATTTTTGTGGACACGAGTGCCGCGTTTATAGACGTTGCATACTTATGGTACTTCTTGGATTACAACAAATCCATGAGTATAATTGGGGGCGATTTTCCTGGCCCATCTTTATTCGAAGTTGAAAGATGAATGTCGGTGGAAGATGAAGCAGGTCACAGGCAATGTGACACTACTGGTGGTAATAATTCTTGATCCTTGAATGTTTTTTAGTCAATTCCATTTCATATTTGCGAAACCATTACAGATAATTCTTGATCCTTGGATGTTTATTTATTTATTTTTATTCAGGCTTGGATCCTCCAGTACTTCTTGTGCATCATAGGTTGGACAAGTGTGGATGAGTACATTGAGGATATCTCGTGTGTCTGTGTTTTTATCCCTCTACTAGGAAATCAGGCGGTCAAGTCTTTCAGAGTCTATCTTGATTGTTTGGTTTCTAAGGATATGTAGTTCAACAACTACGTGGATTACCGTCAGACACGGCCATTTAACTACATAGAGCTATACTCGCGGTTGGCCTGCGGATTGCGTATCACTGTTCCTCATTTTCCCGAGTGTGTCATGCTACAGTTCAGGATACACCCAAACCATCCATAAACACCTTGTTTTCTTTGTTGCTTATGCCTTGTCTCGTAGACAGATAAAGGAGATGCTTGTTGATTATGAGAGTCATATGGTACCGGATGAGGCACGAGCTACCATAGTACCAAATAACTAGAGCTACGTCGATGGGTACATCATGTGGTTCTTCATGGTGTCACATCTGTACATGGTGCATACTGCTCTAGGAGATTCGTCGAGACCAGCTCATCAGAAGATACTAGAGGAGGAGCAAGCTCAACTAAATCATATAGATGATGCCTTACCTTGGTGTCGTCGCATAATGGAGATTGTATGGGCATGCATTGACAAGGTTATCTTCTATGAGGGGTCTGTTGTCAGGCGAGTCCTGGATGTCATGATGGCGGAGGGACAATGGGCACTCTTATACCTAAGACATCGTCGGAGGACGGGGGATTGGTGGTCGAGGAGGCAAATTAGGTAGATGAGGTATAGGAGATGTTGTCAGGTACACCTAGTAGTTGTCTGTTATTATTTTGTTGTAGTATTATACTCTCTACTTTATTTGATTTCGTGCTTCATACTTCATCTGAAAAACAAATATACAACTTAAAGCAAAAAACACCTATTTTGATACACTTCGGAGATGTATGCCTGGAATATTCTCGTAGATGTATCTCCGAAATAATTCAAATCTAAATCGTTTATGAGTGACATGTTCTGAATGTTTAAAATGGTTTCAGAGATATATCTCCGAAATATGTCAACTTTTCTTCAAAAATAGGTGCATCCAGAAATATATCTCCGGAATCAGGGGACATATGTGGAAATTCACATGGTGCATTAAAAATATATAGGGTGCAATAAGAAATTTCTTTCTATATATAGAGCATCCACATCTAGGACTAGAAAATGAACCAAAATCGGTCCAACATGTAAAAATTGAATCTGGAAAACTGAAGTGAGTTGGGTTAAAATTGAGTTAGCAATTCATCAAACACAAAAAGCATCGATTTCAAATGGATTTAAATGGACTGGTTTGATTTATTTAAATAGCCACATGAATATTCAAATCAACCCGAATATATATTGCATTTTTATTTTCACAAAATTTTTGTGTGGTAAAATATTAAATTTTTATTTTTGTATAACATGTCACTCAGATTTTGAATATTATATTTACTTCCATTTTTATTAAGATTGGATGAATATATAGATTTTGAATTTTTAAGAATATAATTTGACTTATTTCATAAATAAATAAACTGTAACTATAAAGAAATTTGCAATTGAATTTAAGAGTGATACATTTTATTTTTTTAAATAAGTAGGGAAAGTAAAAATATATGAATATTATAATATTACTTGCCCAATTTAAATGTTTGACATATTTTTATATTGAAATTTTACTAATATCAAATAATGCTCTTGAAATAAGTGTAAATGCAATGAATTTTCACCGATAATCCTACTCTTAGTGCTTATCTAAATGCTTTAAAGAGATTTGTTTTTATTTTATATTATTTGGTTGACGAGTATTTAAATTTTATAATTAATAAAAACAATAAAAAGTTATTTATTCAAAAAACATTATAAATTTTGAAATTTTCAGATCAAGTTAAAATTAAGATTTGATGATGACTTATATAAAAAAGATCAATTTGACTTCAATTAGTAATATTTTGGGTAATGTATCAATAGAAATTAGTAATATTTAAAATAAATTTTATAATAATTAATTTTTTTTATGGAGCTATGTGTGTATGTGGTACATTGGTCTTTTGTTTGGATTACATAGGTTGCAAAAAGCCAAGTTTAGCTAGTGTATGGCTTATGAGTCATGACTTTAGTTTTTTGATGATGTGTTCATGTATTGCATGAGTTCTAATTGTGCATTGTATGTTGGTGTGATTTTGCAGGGTTGGTACATGGTAGGATGCCCAAGAGTTTGGCATGGCATTTTGGTCATGTAGACATGGATCATGAAGCAAGTTATGGCATATGAAGAAGTTTTGGACAACATCTAAGAATTATGAAAAACTTGAAGGCTTTGGAGGCTTGGATGAATGTCTTGTAAATGAAGAAAAAAGTATGATAGAGTTTAGGATAGTTAGTTGACTTTGGTCAATTGTTTGAGTAAAGTCAATAGTTGACCAAATGTTAACTCTAGGTCAAATTTGTATTTATTTTTTTATGTAGAATTTTTTAATCTTGGATTTGGATTTTGGAATGAATGTTTGATATTTTTGTAATGAAAATTGACCCTTGAATGAAACTATGTGTCTTGTGCTTTAAGGAAAGTGATTTCCCTCCAAATCTTGATTTTGAATATTTGACATTTGCCTTGAATTTGAATCTTGATTGAATTTGAATATGAATCTTGAGTCTTGAATGAATTTTGAATTGCAATGCCTAGGACCAATTTACCATGTAGAATTCAATAAAAAATGGTCAACAAAAAGTCAACCTTCCATGGTGACTTTTGTTGACAAAGATCAAACTTGCAATCAATAATCAATTCCAATCCATTCCATGGTGTAGTCCACATGATCAAAAAATGTCATAGACCAAAATTAGGATTCCATAAAGACTTGATCCAAGAGATGAGCATCTCAAGCCAATGTAACATAATCCAATAGGTTTGATTCCCAAGTATGCCATAGAAGAACCCTAGCTCATGGAGCTTGATAAGTTACTTGTCATAATTCAAACACTTGTGTCATGAATAAAAAACCTTTAAATCAATGATGCTTATTTGAATATGCAATTGTAAATTAATGACATAAATGAATATGACATGAGTATACATATGAATTAAGGATCAAAGGCTAGATGAAAAGTGGAAGGAAGTAGGGCAAAATTTGGGGTGTGAGAGTGTTCTACATGTGTCTCTTCTTTACCACATCTGCAATAACATTTGTCTATTGACAGAGATCAGATGTTGCAGCACACCTTTCTTTATCACAATTGCAATAACATTTATCTGTTGATAGAGACCAGATGTTGCAGCATACATGTTGGAACACCGTGTTCCACCAGAACATTCAAAATATCTCTCTTCATATAAGTCTTCTGTGTAGTTTAAATTTAGGACCAAATCTTCCTTCAAGGTACATCCAATCGAATCTTCTTTGACTGAAACAAATCCAAATCTTTTTAAATTGATATTAAATTAACAACACGCATTTCTTTCCAAAAGTAAACCTTTACATCTTCTGAAGAAGTAAACACGACAAACTCTTCTGAAAGACATCTGAAGATAGTCATAATGAAGGGAAATCATGATCCAAAATGCAACGAAAATTATTATTTTTTTCTTTAGTGATCCCTATGAATGGGCATGATCAATGATAGAATCAGTTACCCTCTTGTGGTGATAAACATTTTTTATGCAGATCCGAATAAAAGATCACGAGCATTGAATGAAGAACAACGCCTCTACTCAGTCCATACGAATAGAATGCCTTCAATCTCAGTGCTAGCTGCTACAAATGAAGACTTCGAGTGTGTGTGTGTGTGTGAGAGAGAGAGATAGAGAGATAGATAGATAGATAGATAGATAGATAGAGAGAGAGAGAGAGAGAGAGAGAGAGAGAAAGAGAGAAATACAGCCAGGTTTTCATTAACTGAATTTCATCAAGTTCATAAAACTTCTACACAAGAGTTGTATTTATAGAACCACTTGTGTGTTGTGTGGACTGCAAGCTAAAAAGCCAAACTTAGTGCACCATATAATAATAGATAATAATAATAGTAATTAATAATAAAAATAAAAATTATAATAACCATTATTATAATAAACACATTTAATTATTTATTATTATTATTATTATTACTACTACTACAATAATAATAATAATAGCTATTATTATTATATTATATGATGTTCCATATTTCACTTAAGTACACCATACCTTACAGTGTTCCATAATTCTCTCAAGTACATTTTACCTTATAATGTTCTTTATTTATTCTATCTCTTATCAATTTATTTTTATGTGTGTGATCATGTAGGTTCACGTGATGTTGACAATTATATTAAATCATACATTTAATATAATAAACAGTGAGTGGTATCTAGCAACACATGTCTGTGTCCTAAGTCACGAAAATTTCATGCGATCTGACATAACCTTTTTGTGATAATATTATTGTGTACAATTGCCCTTTTGCCCTTATGTCTAAATTGAACACAAGGCATATATTGTATCATCCTTGTCCAGTTCAATAAAGGACCTTAGACATTTATCCTATTATGCAGGATGAACAAATTCCATCTAGATCACTCGTGTCCCTTAATATGCTTTGTGAAGTACCCATCAATTGTCTTTATGGTCATCCAGATATAGACAATATTTGATCAGCAATAAAATACTCGGCTCTACATTTAGGGACCATAGTGGTTTCAGGTCAAATGGTGGTACACCACTATTGTAACTCCATATTTATTTAAGGGTTAAATATGTTTTTAGTCCCTATAAATATCACAATTTTCATTTTTAGTCCCTATTAAAAAAATAATATATTTTAATCCTTACAAAATTATTATGCACGTAGTTTTAGTCCCTCCTATTAAACCAATGTGTATTTTTAAATGATTATTCTGCAGATATCTTTAGAATGTTATAAAAAGTTTCTCGAAGAAAAAAAAAGAATTCAAAATTTGATTTCTAAATCGAGGTTTTCATTACTTATATTATTATATTTTGAAATTTAAAAAATTTATTTAATTCTTCTCATTTTAAAAAATTCTAAAATTTAGTAAAGAAATATTTTATACTATTGTTATTAAGTTGTAGAAATAGTAGTAGAGTAATACTATTGTTATTAGTGTGAACTTACTTGTGGTTAGAAGTAGTAATAGTGGGGTGTAGAAATTAGGCATAATGGAATTATTAAAAATGATAGAATTATAAGGTTAATTAGAATATATATATATATATATATATATATATATATATATATATATATATATATATATATATATATATATATATAAAAGTTAGGTTTTATCAGTAAGGGAGAAATAAGATTTTAGGAGTATTACATAAAGTTGTAGAGAAGAGGAAAAGAGGCAAAGCTAGGTTCAACCAGAGAGTTATAGAGCAGCCTTCAATCCAATGTAAGGGTGAGGTTCTTACTCTATAATTGGGTTGATGATAAATAGTATGTGGGTTTGAGTTTGTAGGATTACTTCTGTGTATGTTTTCTTTATTAAACTTTTCGATATATGCTCGTAAGGATTCATCCTTGCCCTGAATTATTGCCTCAAGAGATGCCTCAGTTTTGGGATGTCAGCGAGAGGCGGTGAAATGTTGGGAGAATTTCCTCCCGAGTTGTCTCCACGATGTGATGGACTCATAGGGGAGGCTTTTGTACTAAGTCGTGGCTCCATTTTTTAGCGTTGTTGGGAAAAGGCGGCATTTGATGGCTCCCTGTATGCATCGATAGTCGAGGAGAACATGAATGTTCTCTATATGCTTGTCCGGATCCGTTGTCCCATTATAGGACCCCAGAGAAGGAGGCTTCTCTAATCCCTTTGGTAGTTTCGTGGACATAATATCATGGGAGAGAGATCCACGAGGCTCGTCTTTGTCGTTGGAGTCGTATGAGACAGAGTAGGAGCGGTTGTCTTTGTGTCGTCGAGGGGATGGAGATCTTGATTGATTTCTTGAACCCTCAAGCGATGGTCGCATTCCCGTATAAAAAGTCCTCCTTATCTTCTTGGTTTATTTCGTTGAGGAGACGAACGAGCCTGTTTCTTGATTGACCCATCTTCTTTTGGGTGTTGGCGAGTGTTTCTTTGTTCAGGTGAACAACTATGGGACCTGCAGAGTCTCTTCTCAAGGGAGGAGGATATAGTACGCCGAGCATCTTCCAGAGCTTCTATTATTTCGCCTTGGCGCAAGATCAGAAGGTTGGTGTTGTTCATAATCTCGACCAGTGCACCGAGGATCACATTAGTTCCCTTAGGGATGGGGATGAAAGGAAGATCAACAGGAGTGATCTTCGGTTCAATGATTAGTTCTGGTGATGGGGGATTGGTTCCATCACTTTCCTGTTGTTTGATGGGGATGTTGGTAACAATCTGGGCATCAGCTGAGTCGTCACTATTAGCTATTGAGAGAGTTAAAATTGCAGTGTTTTAGTCTTCAAAATCCGAGGATGAAAGACGAGGAAACAAGATTCCCACAGACGGTGTCACTGATCATTCCTGGAGATCAGAATCTAAGGTGGCCCACAGATGTTGGTGATGCTTCTCAGTCGTCGAGGAGTGAAGGGAGTGTACTTGCAAGACACTCAGATTCCAAAGTAAGACATGGCAGAAGAGTGGGAAAGTACGAGTAAAGAGAGTTAAGAGAGTGAATATTGGATATCTGACCCTCTCAAGTGAGAGGGTTTATATAGAACCCCCAACGTTTGGCTATTGGTCTCTATTTTGGGCCTAGATCGTGGATCCCCCGAAAATAGGTAACTTCCAGAAACTAGTCATTGGAGCGAGCAGCCTGCTCGGATGCGATATCTGTCGGGCAGGATGTAAACTGAGCAAGAGTTAACTGTGACTGAATCTGGGTGACTTCTTCAGGTGCTGGGCAGAAGTCTTAAAGGAGCAGAGGAATTCGACCATGGATAACCGTGTTCGATAAGTCCTCCTTGGCTGAGGGGCATAAAACTAGTGGGTCCCTTTGACATTGGGATATTGGGACTCACTAGATGCAGGAGTGGATTGGGCCATGCCTGGTCATTGGGTCAGTCCGGAATAGTTATGAATGAGATCAGGGTATGTATCCTCAACAATTGCCTTAATCGGATCAGAAAAATTCGAAATTAAAAACTCTTCTGGAATACAAATATCAGCATAACCTTCATTTGGCTCACACATGGTCCCATCTCCAATTTTAAAAATTCACTCAGAAAAACTCCTTATCTCTTCAAATGAAGAAGTATTTGCACCAGATTGCAAACGCGTGTTCTTTTTAAGCTTCAAGACTCTATATTTTCCCCAAACATAAGAAGCATTGATGGTTGCATAGATAATATCAGATATAGTACCTCTTGGTATAACGGGGAGAATTTGTCTGAAGTCACCATCAAACACAACAACCTTACCTCCAAATATTTTAGATGCATGTGTAGTTCCACTCATAATATCTTTTAAGGATTTGTCAAGAAACTCAAAGCAAAGTCTGTTAGCTATAGGAGTCTCATCCCAAATGATTAGATTTGTTATCTTTAGAAGCTTGGCAAAATCATCTTTTTTATTAATATTGCAAATAGGAGTTTCTAAAGTAGGGACTGGAATCTTAAATCTAGAATGAGTTGTTCTTCCACCTGGTAATAATAAACTTGCAATCTCACTTGAGGTAACATACAAGACAATTTTTTTCTGAGACCTAAGTGTTGCTGATAAAGTGTTCCACATAAAAGTATTAGTAGTGCCACCGTATCCATGTAAGAAAACACCCTGCCTTGTTACCTTTCTACAACATCCATGATTTCATTAAAAATGCATATTTATTTATCTACAAATAAAGGACAATTCATATAGATGTCAATATGATACATTTTTGAGAGGTTTAGTTTAAACAACTATTATGTCAAACTCATATTAATTGTAAGAGAAGAGTACAAATTTAAAAAAAATTGTTCTTGAGCAACAGGATTATATTGACGCTCATCATAAAGAAGTCTATTTCCTAAATCCACAACAACATAATATTTTGGATATGGCATTGTCTTATAGTCACTCAAACTTCTATTATTATTTTGTAATAATTTTTCAATAGCCATCAGGGTCAATTCTTTTAGCTCCTCATCAGTTAGTGTCAACCCTATGATAAAATAAGGGTTTAACCCCGTAATTAAGATAACGACATATAAATGAATTGCAACTCAAATTGAGCATAAACTGGCAAAAAAAAGAAAATAATGCAACATTGTATTTGAGAAAAGTTGCAAGGCAACTAGTTAAAATAACCAGCCCCATGTAGTAAATTAACTTATCAATCTTGATTTACAAAGAAAAAATATTGATCATATAATTTAAATAGCTCTTAATTTAAGGATAAGAACTTGATTATGGTTTTATTAAAATGAGAAACATAATCATATAATTTTCCAATTAGAACAATCATACAAAGTGAATGAAACCAAATAATAATATAAAAAAAATGAAATGCAGATATCATAAAATGTAGTTATTGTATAAAGTGAAATTATGTATGAGAATTACATATGAGAATAGTAGGCATCAATTAAGACATTAGGCATCAACTTATGTATGAAAACAGGAAGCATCCACGTAGTTGTTACGACTTCTAACAGTATAAACTTTTGTAGCATTGGATACTTATTGAAATTAGTAAGTAAGTGTAAATTAAATTGCTTTACTCTAACATGGTTTTTAGTTGCAATTAAGTGAACACACATTGTCTGGCTACACATAATTCAAGACATTTCAAATGCAGAGACATAATACAATTGAATAAATTTTATGCAAATTTTCTATGAATTAATTCAACAAATTGAATAGGAAACATAAAGTTAGTCAGAATGTGATACCTTGATATCTTGTCAACGCACGCTGTTTATAAATAATACCCTCCAATAAATACATCCAAGTCTTTCTTCAAACATGTTCGGGTCTATTCATGGATGAGGAACATAACATCGTTACAAATAACTTAAGTAATAAGAGCTCGGATCCCCAAACATGTGTCTCTTTAATTGCCTCAACAAATTTGCTATCATCTTGTAGAAATCCCATAGAAAAGCATGCTCCTCTAAAAGTTTTGTGTTGTTTATCATCAAATTTCTTGATATCTTTATAACATAAAGGGCCTTTTTTATATAGTTAGCATCAATCTTAAATAAAACAATTCACTTGTACTTTGAGGAACCTAAATGAGACGACCAATGGTATACCCTTGTTTCCTTAGTGTTGCACCCCAAAATTTGCCCTCACAATACAAGACTTTGTGTGCTAAGAAGGTTCACAAGGTTCACAAGATTCCCAATGCTTTCAAGACCTTTCATGAGGTTCATGAAGTCTACAAGTCACTTCATGGAGGTTCACAAGGTTCACAAGATTCACAATGTTTACAAGACCTTTCATGAGGCTCATGAAGTCTACAAGTCACTTCATGAAGGTTCACAAGATTCACAATGCTTACAAGACCTTTCATGAGGTTCATGAAGTCTACAAGTCACTTTATGAGGTTCACAAGGTTCACAAGGTTCACAAGACCTCCCATGAGGTTCACAAGGTTCACAAGACATCTTATGATGGTTCACAAGGTTCACAAAGTTCACAATGGGTCAGAAGAGTTGACAATTCCCTCAAACAATGCACCTCCTAAGCAGTGCATCTAAAACTAGGGTTTTGACTTTAATCAGGATAAATGAACTTCCAAGACTTCAAGTGAGCTTCATAACATCTTATATGTGTGTAAGAACCCCCATGACAAGTTTCAAGACTTTTCTCAAAGGTTTGCTCAGTCAGATGATCAGATAAGTCAAAATCACTCAAAGTAGTTAAAAAGTCAAACTGAGGTCAACTGTGGTCAAACCAAAGTCAAACTTCATGATTTTTTGCCAATATCAAGTATATGAAGTAAAATTCATCATTTGATCAAGGGTTGATCATGATTCATCAAGGAGATTTCAGATCATCAAGAATCAGGAGTTTCTAAATTAGGGTTTCCTTAGGAAAAGTCAACTGAACTTTGACCAGCCATAACTTTCACATACTTCATCACCAAGTCTCCACTCAAAGCTCATTTTGAAGTAAATTTAATTCTCTACAACTTTGTGTCTCACAAGCCAAGCCCAAAAATGCTCCATTTGGAAGGTATGAGCTAAGACATTATAGGTCCTTTTGAAAGTCAACAAAAAGTCAACAACTTCAAAAGGGCATAACTTGAGATTGGT